>CM032888.1:8922374-9514874 GCA_019176425.1 Megalops atlanticus
TAGTACCAGCTCCCTGGATCAAAACAAATGCACTATAATAAGGGAGCACTGTGTATCACATACCCAAAAACAGAAAACGTACTTCCTTAAACTAATATGTTCGATAAGATTGTACCATTAAATAAACATTTTTCTCTGCACTGAGTTGGACTGGGCCTAAGTGGGTGTTATACTGTGGGTAACATTTCAATTCTACTTAGATTGGCTGTAGTTGCTCTAGGTAAGTAAAGAAACAGAAATGTGTGCTATAAAGTCAGAGGCACTGCAACTTTGAGTGAGTGGAGGAGTATGGGATTTTTCAGGATTGTTACTTATGGTTAATTTATTAATTATTACTTGGTTGTCAGATGAATGCCCCCCTTGGAAATCTGACAATCTGTCCAACATATCTGGGGAGTAATTTTGAACCATGTGACCACCGGGTGCTGGTCAGATTTTTCTGTTTATCCTGTAAATTCCATAACTTGACTACTAGTCCTCTTGTAGAGAAAAAAAAGCATACTTCTTTAACTACAGAAAACAAAATTACTTGTACATCAACCAAAACCTTATATAATGTTTGCTCTCTGTCATGAAATGTCATGAACAGGGTTTCCGTTATCCGGTAATTAGTGGTTTTTGCCTGGTAAAATTTATTAAAAAAACGGTAAATTAAAAACTTGTTGGTCAAAATATCCGGTAATAATGCTCATACAAAACGTAGCTATAATGAAGGCTATCCCTAAACAGGACATTTGTTTTTTGACAGCGAAACAGCCTATTAACAGCCTACAGTACTTTTTTCCCCAAAAGGGTGTGCTCTTTTATTGCGCCATTCTTGCTGGAGGAGGAGAGAGCAACACAGCTTATGCGCATTGCAAGCTGCAAAGACACATTGGACACGTTTGATTTCAAGTTGGCAGCAGAGGACTTTGCCACAATGAAAAAAAGGAGAAAATAAAATGTTACTTGGTAGCCTATAGGCTACATTTGATGCCATGTGGGCCTAGCCTTTTTTTTAAACAGGCTACAGATGTTACATGTTACAGGTTACAGATGTTTTGTAATAGCCTACAATTTACCAGCTAATGTTGAGGTTTTGCTTAATCATTACTGTTCATTAAATAGTCAACCTGATTTGAGGTTGTTGTCATTCTTTTGTCAACCTAGATGTACATTATATTTGCGTTTGCAACATAGACTATTCTTGAAACGTCACCGGTAAGTTTCAAATTTTTCCGGTAAAATAAATTCTTTCCGGTAAGTGAGACATTTCGTTCTTTCTGTTAGATTTTTTTTCCAATTGCTCTGCACCTCATCATCCAGGGTGCGTTTTCACTCCACCCCTCAAAAACACTTTCTAAAACAGAATGCAAAAATTTGGGAGAATGATCAGACTTTATTTTGAAAGATGAAAAGACAAATGCTTTTTAACCCCGTAATTCAGTATTGCAATAGTCATGTGCACCTCACTTCACATCACTTTTTTATTTTCATCATTTCTATCAGTTTTTATCCCACATTAAAAATAGACTGAATTAATTTAATTAAGATGAATCTCACATTAACTCACAGTATGAAATTTTTACAACATTTAGAAAATGCTTCAAACATTTCATACAATTTTAAAATATTTAAAATAATTAGTACATGTATGGAACAATTAAGTAATAAAACACTTATGTAATGTACATAATTATTATTGCCTGAAATATTTAATAAACATAAAAAATAAGTGTTGAAAAATGAAAAACATTCAGCTTTTCTGTCTATCATTTTGGGGCAGCATATTTAATATTTGAGTATTTAAAGCCTTAATTTGTCAGAAATGTGGGATAAAAAAATAATATTTATTTTAATAGAGGAAAATGTATACACGTTAAATGCATTTCAAATGCATTTCATTTCATTTTCCCATATTATTATGAAACAAAATTAACTGTAAGACAGTTAGAAAGCTATGATTTAATGAAACCTGTTAGTTACCTCTGCCAGCATTCATTCTGGTTTGACTATGCTAGCTAGCCTGGCTCTCAGGCAAAATGATGTAACTGCACAGCAACTTGCCAGCTATACATTACACTGATTTTTATCTGTGAGAAATGCACAGATCCACACAATCCTTCACAAAAAAACTCTCCCAGAGGACCATCGGTGGGACTCAACAGCTGCACAGAAAAGCCCAAGTATATGCACATTCATTCACCTCATATTACACCAAAATATCCCTATGACTGCAATTCTAAAAGTTTAAACTTGCAAGTTCTCAGTTCTAAAGTTTACTCCATACACTATTTCATCATTACTTTAATTGACAAATTTTTGGTGATAATTGAAAAAAAAAATTAAATATAAAAAAATATTGTGGGACTTTGACTGAAGACCAAAACAATAAACAATAAACCAAAAACAATGGTGCTGATTTATAAAACGAACCAAAAGGAATATACTACTATACCTTTAATCTAAAACATGCATTACCTATACCCTAAACCAATTCTTTCCCTGAAAATACACATTATTATTCACACACTAAATCAACAAATTTCCCTCTGGTTTAAACCCACACATTACCTGCACAGCACACACCAAATTACCTCTGGGCTAAATACCCATACAATACAATATTTTTTTTTTCCAAAGGTGTAACCATGCACATTCTCTAAAGAAACATGTTCCTCTTGGTGTAAGCAACACATTACGTATACATAAATGCACACACTACCTGTATGTCGAAGCCAACAATTTTTCTAAACATCTAATACTCTGAACCAACATATCAGCTTTGGTCTTAGCCAGTGCATTGCTTTGCACTTCAGTCTGGAGGGCCACCTTCCCTTGACGCAACAGTGCCCAAGACCCAAAACTGAATCTTTGTTCCAGGTGTATGAGGAAAAACAAACAGGAACGGTGCTGTCAGAACAGTTTAGGACTTCCCTTAGATCAATACTCTATTTACATGCTGTCCCCCATGTCTGGCCCGTCTGTCTCATTTCTCGCTTGACCCACATGGAGCGGAGAAATCAAACACTTTCAAAACGAGTTGGTTTTCATGCGCTCAGGAAAAAAGCCTTTGATTACTCTAATTTCATATATTATTTATTTATTTACTTATCACTTGTATTGGCATAAAAGTTGCTGTAACCTTGAAATTGCGGGTTGAGATTGATTTTTTTACACAAGAAAGGGAAAAAAAGCTGAAAGTTTTATGACATAAATAAAGAAAAATCGAAATAGAATTTAAGCTTAAACACCTGTCTAATTCCTTGGGTTTCAGGGCTGATTTTGTAAGGCAGTGATGTTTTATGCATTTCAGATCAATGCTGAAAGTTTTCTCCCGTAGCAATTGCCTCTAATTGAGATTCCTGACAAAGAAACAACCCTCTCTGATCCTGTCACGTTAATTTCCTGCCTCTCTCTCCAGTGAGAATTCAAATTACCAGCGTGCCTCCACGCCGCCGCGGCTCCGGAGCCAGACAATGGATTTGAAGAGCGGTGAGCGCGTTCTGTATGCGACTGGAGGAGAAATCACAGCTCACAGTTTGCGCTGTTTGATCGCGGCGAAGTTTGTTTCTCAGAAAAAAAATTCTGTTAGCGCCGTAGAGAAAAAAAAAAAGGACACCGAAGGACATTAGGCAAGAGGAGAGATCGCACTGGACTTGAGAGTGAGCGGTGACGTTGAGCAGACTGGACAGCTCAGGGTCTCGCTTGAGTGTTTAGCGGGCGAAGTTTGAAATGGCAAACTATCAAACTTCCACTGTGTGCAGGGAGGCCTGAGAGAGCCATGGATAATGGCCCAGAGTTAGCTCATGACATTCCTGATCACATGACCATAGACAGCTAAGGCTAATTTGGTTGAAGTAATCCCTTGAGACATTCCTGTATACACGAAACTCTCCGCAACAGAGTGTAAGTTTATTTTCTTCCCATTTTTAGTCGTACACTTGTTAACTTTATATCTGTCTTCACGAATCTCTGGGCTAACCCTTCTGTGTTTCTATGCTGACTCTTCTCTGTCCATGCTAACCCTTCTGTTTCCATGGCAGCCCTTCTGTGTCCATGCGAACACTTCTGTTTCCATGGTAACCCCTCCACGTTCACGCTGACCCCCTCGTTTCCATGCTAACCCCTCTGAATACAGGCTAACCCTTCTGTCTCTCTACTAAGTGCTGCGTCTCTTAGCCATGTGTTTCTGACCTCTCCACTGGGCTCGCCTGCCTTTTGGTCTGAACCTCTGTGTCAGGCTGATCCACACCTCCCTGTGGATCTGTGCCGGTGCCTGGTCTGTTTACCCATCATGCCCCCCTCTCTCCCCCAGCCCCCCTGGCCCAACAACGTTTCACTGACGCCCCAGTCTGTATCCAAGGTCCCAGCCCTGTCTGTGCGCCAGACTGTAAAACAACCTCCTTCACTCAATCTGTGAGCTAACTGGGTCTGGCTGGAACAACAGGCGTCCTCACAGGAGAGCGGAATCCAATGCACAGACAGCGCGGAAAAGAAAACATGCTTTGATTTTACCGTGCCGCATCGATACGGCTTCGCACCGCTGATGAATGATGTCCTCTGTAATGCACTAAAGCAGCATCGAAATCCATAAAGAAAACCTATTCCATTATTATCATTTCCTGTGTGCACAACAGTAATTAGATGAACAGATAAACAGACCCTTTTTGTTAATATCAACACAATTCAGAGGAGCTAATCTTGGTTCTCCTCCCTCTCTCAATCGTTGTAAGGTGTAGAAAATGTCAGTTTTTCAGGAAGTTGTTGGAGAGCTCAAGCGAAGTGATTCTGTCAAAGATGTCCTGAAATCATGGCATGAGAGGGCATTAGAAGGACAGGAAAAACTAAAAGAGGGAGTTCTTAAAGTGATCTCTTTCATCTGACTGAACGTGCTCCAGTGAAGCAGATGTCTCAGACAGGCTTTGGAGAGAGAGATCCTCCCTTTTCCCATGCTGTGCTTTCATGATAAAGTTAAAAAAGAGGCCTTTTGAGGACTCACAATGGCCCATGCTGCCATTGTACAAAACGCCACTCTCGTGACGAAGACACCAGACGGCCTGGACGTCAAACTAAAGTTAGATATTCTCCAAGAGAGAACGCCCCCTCCAAAACACACACACGCACGCACACGCACGCGCACGCACACACACATGCACACACACACACACACACACACTTCCTCCACATTTTAATCCCAGAACTTCCTTCTATGGACATTTCAAAAAACGCTGCCTCCACAAATGTGAAAAACAGGTCCAAATAAACAAATTACTTCTGAAGAGAACTGTCCTCTAGCAGAGCTCCCCCTCTTGCGTCCCATCTTGCGCTAGGACCCTGATGCATTCTGGACTGCAAGCGGTCACGCGCTCAACAGCCCGCTAGTGACTGACATGAAACAGATTTCTAAATTACTGCAGCAGGTTTTGCAGCACACACGGATACTGTACACGCTTCTATATCATACTCTTCCCTTCAACTCCACTTCCATTTCATCCATCTACTTTTTCTATTTGTCTGTTTAAGACACAGTTACGGTTCTCCATGATGTGCAGTGCATCACTACTTTCTGGGAACATTATGGGAATGAGTCTGACAAGGATTATGATTGTAATGATGATGATGATGGTGTTGGTGGTGACGAAGATGATGATGATGTAATTGATGATGATGATCATAAAACGACTGATGGTGATGATGATGGTGATGATGATGATGATGACGATGGTGATGATGATGATAATGATGACGGTGATGATGATGATAGTGATAGTGGTGACAGTAATGATAATAGTGGTGATGATGATGACAATGAAGATGATTGATAGTAATAATGATGATGATCACAGTGATGACTGATGGTAATGATGATGATGATATTGGTGATGATGGTGATTATGGTAATGGAATCGCTAATAATGGTGATGACGATCACCACAGCATACCCACTGACCCTGCAGGCAGGGGACCACTGCTGTTTGTGGGGTGAAGCCCCCCTTTCCCCCCTGTCTAAACTACCCAGCCAGAGCCACGCGAGAGCAGGCAGGAGCTCGTGGTGTGCAGCACCGCTCAGGTAATTATACCCATTTACCCAGCTCCTGCGGATCAATACAGCCCTGAAAACGCACACAGCAGAACAGACACGCTCACGAAATGAGGAACGAGGAAGACAAAAAACAACAACAACGACGAAAAAAACGCCTAACACATTCTTAGACAAATATTTGGGCTTCATTAAGCGTGAAGAGTCCCCAGCCGACAAGACAGCTCTAAACCTGGATTAGACCCGAACAATTAATGTCTACGGGTGAAAAAAAAATCACTCCCTTTGATCTTATCAGGGATTATAGTGATTGTATCTTCCAGTCCCCCATGGATAGAATTCTCTGACTAGCCTTCAGAGGAGGGAGGAGAACAAAGAGGCGCAATGGCCCCTCCGTGTGCCCATTCTCTGCCCAGCCTGGGGAGGCTTGCAGGGCTGAATTGGCCCTGTGCTGGGAGCAGCGGGGCGCCCGCGAAATGGACGGGAAATGGCTCCGAATCTGAGGGCTAAATACAAAAGTGCCTGTAATCCTGCAAATTCCCTCGCGCGCCCCATGCTGCCTCTGTGGATACACTCCCAGGCATCTAGCGACGCCCCCATGCCAGGCTACCCCTCCGCGTGTGCGCATCGCTTGCTAACACACACACACGCAGCCCACACCCGTACTGTCATATAAGATGTGCGGAAATGGGAGCTCGATGGTTTCTCAAAGAGATCTTTCGGTTGGGGGGCTATCGACGTGGAAACGAAACGGCCTTCAAACCCCCCAACCTGCAGCAGGGGCTCAACATCCCTTAATTTACTGCATGGCAACCAGGGATCTGAGAAACATGTACATTGCTTCTGAAAGCAGTGATTTTCAAAGCACTGTCCACAGACTTCTGTTGACTAATCAGATATAAACAAATACTTTAATGTATAGACGTCATTGTTAACTAACCCGTGAAAGTAGATATTCTCATGCTATATGTCATTTTTGATCCTCACTCATTTTACTCTCTGACACTGCTGTGACACTTGGCTGTGAGCTTTTCTGATCAGGTCCGTGGAGCAACGTAACCAGCTCACTGCTTTACAGGGGTGTAAAAATACATACTGCAGGCATCCCACATGTCATTTATCCTTAAATTTCCATCTTCCAGGTGGAGTACATGGAGTAAGCACTATTGCTGGGCACATTTGGAGTCATTTCGTGCAGTTAAACATGAAGATCTGCTGCTCTAATTCACACCACCACTGCCAGGCACTCGTTTATGCCGTTTTTTGGGAACGATATGCGTCAAATTAGTAATGGGTTGAGAATGTGTGTATGCAAGCAATACGCACGGATTTGGTATTTTCGTATTTTGAGGCTTCTCTGATTTTTAAGATCTTCATGTATAATGAACTCATTCAAAATATTAATTAACATGCATAGAACACCATGACCCTCCTGCAAATTCAACTGTATATCCGCTTTTTAAAGTAAAGAAACTGATATTTGATAACATGAATAATTTTGAGTAGACTTCTACAGCTCTGGGAAATGAGCAAGTCTGTTTATGTATTTGTTTTTGTTTGTTTGTTTGCTTATTTATTTATTCCCCGGAATTAAGAGGATGCCTGTGGAAATCTTCTGCTGGTTAAGTTGTCCACCACCCCGAAAAAGTTTCAGAGCCGCTGTCTTAAAGGAATTGATGAGTATGCAGAGGGCAGAACCACGAAAGCACTTACTCTGAAAACAGCACTGACACGAACAATGCATTTGTTAAGCACCTGCTGCGCGCAAACACATTGCTCTGCTATGCATAGCAGTCTGGTGATGATGTCGAGGTGGCGGACATTTCGGTTCAATCCCGCAGAGCAGCGGGGGGTCTCTGCTGATCCAAATTACTCTGCTTTTGGGTAAACAGCGGTCTGCTCTGCTGTTTGCCTCTCTTCAGAGGCTCTGTCTGTGTCATCCTCCACACTGGATTCATGAATGAATCCTGCACCAGGCCCTAACCTGCAAAAACAAAGACACTGCCTGTCCTGTAGCCACACGGCCAGTCCGCACACGCACACACTTATTCTCTTACTCATCCCTCACGGACAAACAGTCACTCACTCAGTCACTCAGACACTGGTGAGAGGATTCAGAAATAACCAGGGGCAGAAATAAGGAAATGGAGGGGGAGAGAGGAGGAGGAGAGAGGAGGGGAAGGTGAAACAGACGCAGAGGGTACTGCAGGAATCCTGGCCCTCATTGACATGCAGAGCGGGGACGAGCGCGCGCTTATTCCCCGGCGACCCGCTGATTACGCCGACGCTCCCGCGTGTCATTCGAGTGTCGAAAAATCACAACACAAGGCCGAGAGTAAAAGATGGTTTTAGCAGTAAATTACACAGCAGTCCGTGCACTTAGCGGCCGTCATACAGCCGAGAGGCCGTGACTGACAAGCTGTCATAGGACATTAAGGAGGAGAGCCAAGGCGGAGAGGAAGGACAAAGAGGGCCCGCCGTGACCCCCCCCCCCCAAGCCGTTTGGGTTTCCTCCGTCCAGACCAAAACCCTGGGACAGAACCATTGACATACTGAGCGGCACCCTCTCTCTTTAAAGTCTTATTGATTCATAGTCAAAGACATTTACATTAATCAATAACGCTACAAACAAGAACAGTACAATGCTCGCTATTGCCACAACACGGCAACAAAGGCCTCTAATAATAGACCGCCAGATATTACAGAAGATTAGACATAATCAAAGCAAGTCGCACAGAGCGCATTCCCCGGAATGCGGGGTACGATTAGCGCCCGGGGAATTGTGGAATTGTGCGCTTGTCGAAGATTGGCTCAGGCGTGTCACAGGGGGAACGTGAGCCAATGAGACTCGAGCGCGCATTGTGCGCGGAGAGAAGAGTGACTGATGAAGGCCTGGGACGAGTGCCTCACCCAGCTGCGAATGACCAATCAATCACAAGAGCCCTGGATTGGTTTTAGAATTGTGTTTTCATCATCAATCCCCAGGGTGCCAATCAAGTTAAGATTTCCAATCTGCCATTTCCCCAGTTATTAACAATTATCCCATTGCCTGCCATTTCAGAAATTTCAATTAAACAGTGGCCGATTGCTGCCAATCAACACGATGTCGCAAAAAAAATTTAGCTAATTGAAATGATGAGACTGAAGAGGGATAATTGGGAACCATTGGGCTACTAACGGATTGAAGAGTTGATGTGGTTGGCCCCCTGTGGAGAGCAGTTAAATAGAAAATAAAAATAAAAAAAAACAACTCGGGAATTTATCCAGGGTTTATCAGAGATGGACACTGAGACAATCTCGCCATGCTATCACCCCCTCTGCGGCTGTGCGTGCAGCCGGCGGGCCTGGCTGCTGTGGGGGACAGCTTCCCTCTGTGACTCAGTCTCAAACTGGTCAGCAGCGCGTACAGGACCCTGAGGCTCCCCCCCGGGCAAGACTGAGCACGTGCAACAGCAGCTGTCAATCAGGAGAATCTGAATAATGGAACAGAAGGGCGGGGTTTGATGAGACAGAAGGAGAAAGGTTCAGTCCCATTGACTGCTCCAGTGAGATTGATTGCCTATGGTTTGGTGCACTGCTCAGTTCTCAAACCAAGCACACACAGTCACACGCAGTCACGCGCACACACACACACACATGCGCGCGCGCACACACACACACACACACATGCGCGCGCACACACACACACATCCACACACATGCGCGCACACACACAGGCATATCCACACATGCATATACCCATGCATGCACACACAGGCATGTGCACACATGCATACATACATGCATGCGCACACATACACACACACACACAAACAGACCGGTGCAGAGGGGTATAAACTCAGGAGACCACCGCGTGCACGCCGCACCTCTGACACACTAAACACGCGACTGCCTTCCAGAGCAACGCCACCCTTCCCTCAGAGTGAGTCACCTCTGCCTGCCGAGATTTCCATTCTATTTGCATTTGTCATTTTCTACACATCCTCTCGCCCCTCTCTCCTTCCCTCTCTCTCTCTCTCACTCGCTGCAGGAGGGCTGATTTGGGAGAAGTCGGGGAGTCTACCTGTAGGGATTATCCAGTATTACACCCTTAATCCCCCTGTCCATGTCCTCATAGAGGCAGAATATTTAAATGATAGTGCAGCGCGGGCCCCGGCGCTGATAACACAGCGGGTCCATCATGCATGGCACAGACACACAGCCTGACGGCCCCCGCTCCCCCCGCACACAGATAGCACCGCGCTCCATGTATATTTAAACCGCTTAAAAGAGCGGTCACAGACACCATTGTGGAGAAGCGCGGCAGAGGACGCGTGGGCCGGCGCTGCGGGTTTTGGAGACGCCCGGGCCTGTCCTCGCTGGAGGTGGGACAGCTCTCTGAGAGAACCGCTGCTCATTGGTGCCGAGGGACTGGTGACATCATCACACGCACACACACCTACGCACTCAGGTACACCTCCAAACCACACACTGACATCTGTGCTTATGCACGGACACACACACACACGCACACACATACACATACCCTACCCGCACACACATACACATACTCCTACCCTCTGCTTGAAAGGATGTCAGCACAAGCTTATTTACACTAGTACCACAAATGAGTGTCTGTGGTCTGAGGCAAAGGCTGTGGATGAGATGTGATGAGCTAGTTTTGGCAAGGCTAGTGACCATGGGCAGCACATGGTGGTTATGGTGGGGGGAGGGGTAGTGACTGGGTCAGTGGGGGTTAGTCAGTGGGGGTTAGTCACTGCAGGGGAGATGTGGTGGTGGGGGTTAGTCACTGCAGGGGAGATGTGGTGGGGGTTAGTCACTGCAGGGGAGATGTGGTGGGGGTTAGTCACTGCAGGAGAGATGTGGTGGTGGGGTTAATCACTGCAGAGGAAAGAAGTGGTGAGAATGGTGGGGGTTAGAGATTGTGGAAGAGCGATGTGGAGACAGAGTGAGGGAGTGAGGGAGCAGTGAGTGGCGAGTTCTTACTGAGATCAGCAGTGGCTCTGAGCTCCAATGCTTCCCATTGATCTGTTTGAAATTCAAAGCCCTTCCATTGACATACTCTAAACTCCCACTCAATGGCGGGGTTGACCATGCCCACACACACACATACACACACACACACACACACACACACACAAAAACAAACACACACTCTCAGAGGGACACAGTCCAGCCTCTCTAATGCTGCGTTCACACACAGAGCAGCAAAGCGCCTCTTTCTCCTCCGAGCACCCCTGCAGTGGCTCTGTGAGGCCTCCTCCAGGAGGTTACCTGCTCACTCAGTGGGGAGGGAGGAGCAGAAGGTGCTGGATTCCAGCCCACGGCAGCAGGTGAACTCCCCACAGACCAAGGAGACCGTGACATTGGAACGCTGGCTGTCTCCTTTGACTGAATGCCCATATTTGGCGTTACATGATTTCACAGTTAAAGCCCCGTACACCTCCGCATTGGCATCGCTGGTTTGAGTCCCGGGCGGCACTCTAATGCAGTACCCTCGAGCAGGGGACTGCCGTCTTTAAATCGTAATCACTGGAAGTCCGCCTGGATTAGCGCTCCTGCTAAGACGATAAATAATGTAATGAGCGCTTGCGATGGCGGCGGGTATCACCGCCGCCATCGCCGCTCAGAGAATTGCCTGCGAACAGGGCCGATCCCGGATCGATACCAATCCCGGGGCCCGTCCTCGGAATGCTGATGGGAATTGGGCGCCCTCCTGGCTGCGCTCCAGTGCGCCGCGGCGGCCTCCCCGCCAGAGACGCCCTCTCCTGCACGGCCTGCACAGAGCAAACCTGCCACGATAAAAATAATAACCGCGCGTGCGGGAGCTGAATGCCACGCGGCTCTTAGCGGATGAAATGATCTAAAAGACTAGGGGGGGGAACGCGCTGGTGGTGCGGTCCACGCACTCCTGATTTAAGGTAAACTGTGTTAACCGTGATGTTTTTTCAAGTCACACACGTGCATCGCTTTTTCAGGAAATTACTCTCTCTCTCTGTTTCTTTGTCTCTCTTCCTCTCTGCCTCTCTCTCTCTCTCACACAAAGACATACAAACACACACACACACACACACACACACACACACACTCTGCTCTCATATCATCTATTTCTATATCACATAGTCTCGAACAAGTAATCTCACATATTCTTGCGCACAAGATGAAACACTCTCTTACACACTCATTTGGTCACAAAATCATGCACAAGTACACACACATGCACACAGACACAGTAATCATGTATGCGTGCATGTATGTGTGCATGTGTGTGTTTGCATTAACACGCACACACACACACACACACACACACGCACATGCATGCATGCGCTGAGGGTGTCAGGCCCGCCGGAGCGGGTGCGTGTGACGGATGCGCTCGGCGGTCTGGGTGACGTCCTGGCGGTGATCAGGACTGATGGATGGAGACGCCGCGTTGGCCAGGCTGCCCCCCGGCTCAGAGCGGCCCATTTGTCACTCCCGCCTCAACGCCGCCGCGCTCCCGCCGGGGGCCCCGGTCCCACTCCGTCACTGTCCCCGCGGCAAGGTCAAACCGCAGGCCCGGCCCCCCCCCCACCACCCACAAACAGCTGCCATCTGGGTAATGGGGCCCGCCTCCATTCCGACGGTGCTCTACACCCCTCGGATCTCAGCCCCCGGCCTCCCTCTCGGTGCTGCGCTACACGCACCTGCCCGCTCCGACTTTAAAGGCAGGCGGAAGCGGTGTGCTGGGAACAGCTCCCGCGCCGGCGCCCCCGCACCCTCCCGTCCTTCCAGGGCCCGCAGCCCGCCCCACGCGCACCCGGCTCAATTTGCCGTGTTGTTGGTAAATGTCAGGCTGTGATTTGGGCGAGAATGGAAGGCGTGCGAAGGCGCCGGGCCCGGCTAACGAGGAGGAGCGGCCGGGCCCGGGAGCGCCGGCGCACTGCACATCATTTTCACCTGAGCTCTCCGCCGTACCTGCGTTCTCACCTGAGCCCAGACAGGGTCATTACCTCGGCGCATCCCTGAGGCTTGCTACCGACAGCTGACTCTCGCCGAACTTCCCCTGTTCATTATCAACATGTCTCGAGCCGATGTGCATTTTAACGCACAGGCAGATCTGCTGCTAACCTGAGCAGGGTGATACGAATGGGAAGGGGCTCTGCTCCGGGAGACAGAGAGAGAAAGGGAGGGAGAGAGGGAGGGAGAGACAGAGAGAGGGGGAAAGACAGAAGGAGGGGGAGAGATAGAGAGAAAAAGAGACAGGAAGAGGGGGAGAGGGCGAGATAGAGAGAAAGAGAGACAGGAAGAGGGGGAGAGGGAGAGAGAGAGAGGGAGAAAGAGAGACAGGGAGAGATTGAAACAAAGAGATAGAAAGATTGAGAGAGAGAGATGGAGAAATTGGAAGAAAGAGAGAAGGTGAGAGAGAGGAAGTGAGCGCAAAAGAGAGAGAGAAAGATAGAAGAAACTTTATCCTAAAATGTGAAAATCGCCAGGACGAACAAGGCACTTGCTTCCCAAAAATAAAACCCATACGTCCAATATTTCTTGGACAAGCCACCGGTCCTCAAGGGGGAGGAAGTGAAATGTGTGATACTGACAGGCCTGCACGTAGCTGTCTGCCACAGCCAGAGGGACAGTGAGTGACTGAAGCAATTATGTTTTTTTTTCCTAAGCAAAATTCCTATTATGAGTAGATGAGTCGATGCAATAGGCTAGATGTATGACATTTTTCTTTCTTCTTATCCTCATCAATTTCAGACAGGGGGGAGGGCACTGGAGAGAGTGAGGAGTGAGGGGGGAGATGGAGAGAGGGATAGATGAGGAGACAGTGAGGGGAATAGGGACAGTAAGGGAGAGATTGAGACAATGACGGCGCGGGGGTTGGGGGGGTTTTGGGGCGGGCCGGACGTGATTGAGGGTCCGCGGCGCACATGGGAACGCCGCATGCAAATGAAATGGTTGAGCGGGCAGCCAGGGAACGCGAGCGAGAAACTGGAGGGGAGCCCACGAGGCTTGGCCAGACCGAATCACCACAGAGAAAATTAATACATCCACCCATCCATGCTAACGCGGCGAATCGATGGGAGCGTATGAAAATAAAACATACACACACGCCTGGCCACGTCTGAAAAGGCCTGAGACGCTGTAACGAGCGGCGAGGACACAAAGACGCGGATGCGCCAAGCGCTAGCGCTGTGTTTAACCAATTAAGAGTCAGACCATCTGAGAGGCGCGGTGTCAGTTTAACCGCCGATGTGTTTGTTTGGGCGCACCAATCTGGAGAGCACAGTCACAGCTCCCTGTGCTTGCATGAAAGTGAGATGCACACAAGCACATGCGTGTACACGCTTGCACGCTCGCACACACGGACACAAAGCTATGACAAGGCCAGTGAGGGATCAGGTCCCCATGGGGATTGCGGGTTCAAATCCCTGCACTTAACTGCCCCTGGAGTGAGCGCTGCATACGAAGGGGCCGGACAGCTTCCTAAGGCGAGTCTCTCCACGGGCAGCAGAGAGAGAAGGAGGAGGAGGAGACGGTGGAGACCATCCATCTCTCCTCCTGACACTCTCGCCCCGCACCGGAAGCTGTGACCTCCACAGCCCACAAAAGGCTGAGTTTAGCACATAAAGACTACTGACCTGCAGGCCAGATCACCTGAGCCGAGGGGTTTACAGGCCGGACCTTCCCTGGAACCGCTGCGCAGGCTGCATAAATGTCACATGTGACACAAACACAAACACACGTGCGCATCTCATACGCACAAAGCGGACTGCACTGATCACAGAGCCAGATTAGGTGAAAAAACAAGCAACCATGATGGTGTGCAAGCACTCCTCTCTGGGGGAAGGCAAAACCTCCATTTCCATTACCATAAGGTCTGTGTCATTTTGTCTGTCCTTCTGTTTGAGTATCAGGACGACCCCACTCCTGCAGTGGGTCCTCCTTTGCCTTCTTTGGCACTGCCTCGCCTTGCATTAAGCAGTCTTCCCCAGACTCGCGGTCCAAAGTGGAACCGAAGGCTGATATTACGGCGGTTTTGTCTTAAAAGTAAAAAAGGCTGTTTTCAATGGTGTGTCAGACCCTTTGAAAATAGAAGCAACAAAAAAACAAGGGAGGAAGAAACATGGCGTGAAATCACTTCTCCTCTGGCCTGATTTGTGGCACTGAGAGGTGTGACAAGGCTACAGAAGGAGGCCCCGGGCGGACCGCGCCGAGAGACAGCCACCAGCACGGCGAACCTCAGCTCTCATCAGAGCCAAATCCAGCCATCTTCTCCCAAACTCTGAGTACAAATCACCCGAGGAGCGCGCCACCAAAGCATTAAAACCTGGCACCGAATTTTAACACGGTACAACACACGACAATCATCCCGGCAAGCGCTGCCACCGCGTCAGGGACCTGTAAAAGGCAGAGCTGCAAAATGCAATAACTTTTCACAGGATTCAATCTGTCCTTCAAGGACGGAGGCTTCATTTTCCAAAAATCAACTTTGAGAGGGTTATCGAGTTTTAGCCAGGATACCCCCCCGTTTGAAATACAGTAATACCTTTGAGAGCTGTGCTTAATTTCTTGAGCGCGTATCCCAGACTGACTCACGCTGCTTTTAGATTGAGGTGTGGGGTGATGGCGTTTTGGGGGGGGTAACTTCACCTCCCTGGACACCTTGCAGGACACAGACGGACTGATTTACAACATGGATGCACCTCGGTCTGGACTGACATCCCCGTTAAGACGCGGGAGGGGGGGCTGAATTCATCTCGTGTTGACCTTGTGAGCGAAGGACAGAGGGGGAAAAAAAGAGCTGAAATCCATAATCTTTTTCCCCTGGCACAGAAAAGCAATGCTTTCACAGAGATTGAGGACACCCTGTCCTTACAAATGAGGCGGAGAAACAAATGAATTACTGAAAGAATGAATTCATTTCCTGAATGAAAATCCCATCTGTGGTGTGAAATCTGCACCTGCCCACACCTGGAAGACCGTGCTGACAGAGGGAGGCCGAGGCCACTGTTCACAACACGGCCCCAAAAATACACTCCGAGGAGGTGAACATGTCATAACGACCTTTAAATATCATGAAAAGGACTACACATCCCACAGACTGGCCATCTTCTTTCTGTCTGCAACACTGGAACAAATACAGAAATGCAATCAAGAAAAAGTTCATTTAAGACTCATAGATTTACAGTACGCAACAGCCTGGCAGCACTACCGGATCTGTCAGAAACCCTTTGTTCAATATCATGCTGTCATGTACTGATGTTAGAAGTTGCTATGATTGTAAGACAGGATGTAACTACTCCCTGACCACACAGAATCAGCCTAAAGCCAACCTGGCCTCTACCTTTGCATCCTGCACTTGCTGCAGTGTGCTGCACTACCAGCAGTGTCCAGCAGGGGGAGATAATGCCTGGCTCAGAGCGGCGAGATGCTCTGGCTGTCTCTGTACACCCATTCCTCACACTGCACATACAGAGGGCTAGGGGGAATGCAGTAGAAAAATAAACGAGGAAATTACCATAACAAAATAAACAAGAATGCATTTTATATTTCATAATTATATTTCATACAGAGTATTAGATTTGGTAAACAATGCAGAAATGATCCCTCACTTCACGAGTTAGCCTGCTCTCCTGTTGAGTGCACCTGTGCAGACAAATCTTGTGACAGATCAATGCTCCCTGATGGTCATTACAATTCTTCTTGTCCAATCTGATTTCTCATAGAGACTGGTTTCTATTAGCAACCCCTGGGGTTCTATTACCTGGCCAGTAAGGCTGCGCAGCTCTTACTGGCTCTGCGGAAACCCAGGGGGGGACCTGTTCTCCGCTCTGATTGGCCGAGGAGCTGTTTCCCGCACATCCCTCCCCCAGGTTTGCTTCTCAGCGTTGGTTATACTTGGCCTCGGGCAGGCTTATGATCCACAGCCCAGCCCTGCTGTGTCACTCAGCGTTGGGGACTGCGTTCCCTAAATCTCCCTCTTTCTTATTAATGAGACACAGGTAAGTGTGTGTGCCCGCGCGCACACCCTCTGTTTCCTCTTTCATCAAGAGTTATCCCGCCTGTCCCTGCTGCTCACAATACACCGAGCTGGCACTGAAGAGAAAAATTACATTTACACTCTGGACCTTATAAATGATAAATCATCACCTATTTCAAACAATAATGGAATATCTTCTTCTTCTTTAATTCCCTTCTCCTCTAATGAGATGCTAATGAGCAGCCCTGGGCTGCAGGGTTAATGGAATCCATATTTTCAATTAAAATCGCTCTCTGCTGAATCCACAAAGGATGCAGGAGTGACTGTAATCGGGCCGCGTTGTTGTGGAGGGGGCTCTCACGCCGACCGCGGTAAACAGCCGCAATTAATTCACTCGCCGCCCGCTCCTCGATTTTCTCCGCGCGGCCGGTGTCACAGAGGGGCAGGCGTGACCCGACGGATCGGCCGGTTATGGATTTGGGAGCCCAGCGCGCTCCGATAACGGCGCGCAAGCATTCTGTTAAACCCGCGTTACCTCCCCAGGGGGAGGTCACATGACTCAAGGCAATGCCGAGATCCCCCCAACTCCCCCAACACTCCAATCGCCGCTCACACCTACCGGCCGGGCCCTTCGTCCTGTAGGTTTGTATATTACATTATCCATTTGCTCGGCAGACAGATAATGCAATATAAGGTGACTGCGATGAATTCGTACACCTTGTGTGACGCGTAATCTGTTTTCAGAGGTGGATTTGAGCCGGGGGAACCGTGGCACAGCGCGGTGCCGGGGCTCAGGGGGTACGGCGCGCGAGGACGGCGTGGCGTCCGGGGCCACGGGCCCCCCAGGCCCCGGGAGCGTGGCTCTACATGCCGCGCCGCGGGCTGCTCCTTCCCTTCCCCTCCAGACGTCTCTCTCTCTCTCGGCGTCTGCCCGGGAGCTTATGGGCGCTGC
Organism: Megalops atlanticus; assembly: GCA_019176425.1. Classification (NCBI taxonomy): domain Eukaryota; kingdom Metazoa; phylum Chordata; class Actinopteri; order Elopiformes; family Megalopidae; genus Megalops; species Megalops atlanticus. Next base: position 8,940,312 of record CM032888.1, read on the forward strand.
GTGTGAGTACATTGCTTCTCGCTGCTCTGGTTTTAAGAGCTTATAAAGCTGGGCACGGCGCCCGCCCTCTCCTCTCCTCCCTGCCCTTTGCCGGGGCGACGCCGGGAGGGACTCCCGCGTGCTGCTGACTCCTGCACCTGTCCCAGCCGGCCCGCGCTGCCCGCTGCAGCTCGAACCGGCCCGCCGCACTGGCGTTTACACCAGGGGGTGCTGCTGTCACCACACCTCCCTCAGACACGCCCTCACAGGGCACAGCCAGCGTCAGCGTCCGGATACGCGTGTGTGTGTATGTGTGTGTGTGGCGCCAATCTGGGTGCGTGTATTTGGGCGTAAAAGGGGAGGAGAGTGTGTTTAAGTGTGATTGTGTTTAAATGTGTGAGAGCGTGTGCGTATTTGAGAGCGTGCATGTGTGTGTGTGTGGGACAATGTCAGTTTTCGTGTGAGTATGACAGCATGTGACTGTGGTGCCTTTGAGGATGGAAATATGCCTTGTGTGTGAGTGTATTCGTGTGTGTGTGTGTGTGTGTGTGTGTGTGTGTGTGTGTGTGTGTGCGTGTGTGTGACAGAGAAAGAGAGAGCATGTGCCTTAGCGTGTGCCATCGTTCTGGAAACACCACTCAGCAGAGAGAGGATATAAAGCGGGTAGAGTGAGGTGCCCTCGGTGCCCTGTGTGTGTCTGCTGAATGCCTAATGACTGGCCAGCTCTGCACAAATACGAGTGGCATTTATGAGGAACAGACTGGCCTATTAATTCAATGCCATTTCTTCCCTTTATTCCTGCTTTGCGTTTCCCTAGGTTTAACCCCCCTTGTTCCGTCCACACTCAGTTAAGCATACATACAAAGCAGAGACTAAGGAGGGTGGCTGTGTGTGTGAGTGTGTGTACGTGTGTGTGTGTCTGTGTGTATGTATGTGCGTGTGAGAGCATGAGATACAGATGGAGAGAGAAAACGAGAGCGGGAAAGAGCTAGCTTAGGAGATTTTCCGTGAGAAACGCCAGACCCAGCTCCGGTTTAGTATGGATTTTCAATATGACCCACCGTAGCAATTTTCTATTGTAATGTGGCGGCTCGCGGTCCACCCTGCCTCTCTGGTAATGCACCTGGGAGCGTTGCACTGCGCGGTGCGGCAGTGTGCCGACGCGGCGGCAGCTCCTCCAGGCAGCGCGCGGTCGGTCCCCTTTCACCCCCTCAGCCCCGCGACCTTCCCCCTGCTCCCGTGCCGCGACTCTCCCCCACCGCACCGCGGCCGCTCCCAGCACCCCGGGGTTAAGCGCTGCCTCCTCGTTCCTCAGATAAATCAATGTCCGCGTCCGCGCTCCCTTCTCGCTCCGGCGGTATCGACGGGAACCCCCGGCGGACCCTGAGAGCGGCCGAAACCCGAGAGGCGCCCGGAACGGGGCTGACGCCGGGGGGGAGAGGGGGGAGCGGCTCTTCTGGGGGAATCGGCGTGCGATTCCTCCGATCGATCCACCTTCATGGGAACCGACAGAACAGGCAAATCAGGCCCGACGAGTCGATCACAGACAATCCGCTTTGAATGGGTCACACATTCCACGCCTAAACCAGAGGAATTTCATAAGATGATGACAGCCAACATTATTATGGATTATGGTTATTATTGTTGTTATTGTTCGTCACGCTGTATCATTTTTCCTTTGTTGTGAAAGGTGATACAGATACGTGTAATGCACGTTTGCATGCTGGCACCCACACACACATCTCCTGATCCTGGCACCCGCACGGCCAAAACACACCCACACTCGCTGAAGGCATGCTACAGTAACCACTCCGATCTAACAGGAGTCAAGATGAACCCCACAGCAGGAAAGAAGCCAAACAGCAAACTCAGACGCGCTTTTATTCTTGCCCATGTGAAACTCTTCTTGCTCACTGAGATCGGTGTCACAGTGTCCACAGACAACGTGCTCACCCTTACAGCCGAAGTGCCACGCCACCCACAATCGCACACGCAGCCCCGTCCTGGAACGAGTCGATACCGGGAGCCGTAGGTAAGCAGGTGCGGCTAGAGAAATATTACCGCACACATGAATTCAGAAATGACGGGATCGAGGAGAAACGGCCGCCGCGCATCTATCTCAGGCTGTCACCACCCTGTCGGAGACATCGCCATTACTGTCAATCAAGGTCTGTTTCAAATGCCTCCCGTAACTCGTGGCGGAGCGGCTGCCCATCACATCCACACACACGCGCGCTCGCTATACGCTACAGAGGGACGCAGGCTGCGCGCTAATCTGAGGGTCCCGCTCTGACCGCGTCCGGCGCACACACAGACGACACTGTACTGAGTTCACTGTCACTGCTGATCCCTTAACGAGGTCCTTCAAGAGCCTCCCCACGCCCCCCCCCCGCCCTCCCCGCACGCACAGAGACACACAGGCACACACAGGAACACAGAGTCAGGCAGCTCCAGCAGCCCTCCTGGCCGGTGCCTCTGCTGCCCCGGGGGGCGCGGGGGTTAGGAGGAGGGCAGAGCCGCAGCCTTACCTGGCTGGTGAGAGAGCGTCTTGGCTCTTCCGCCGCCCGGGTGATGCATGGCTCTCCCGCGTCCCGCCACGCCGGCCGCGCGCTCCGGGTTCGCCAGATGCAATCCGTCAGCGAGGCAACCGCCGAGAGCCCGGGGGGGCGAGCGGAGTGGGGGGTGGGGGTGCGCGGTGTAGGGGAGCGCGCGCAAAAAAAAAGAGGAAGGACGCCGGCAAAAGGCGAGGGGGGGACGGGGAGCCCCAAAGCCACCCTCTCCCCGCGTCGGGTTCAAAGAAATCAGCAGCGCTTTTGTCTAAGTCCTTCTATTCTCCTTCTCTGGGCTTTAGTCCGTTACCAGGAGTGGGGGGGCGTGGATCAGGATGAAGGGAAAAAAAGAAGAAAAAAAGAGAGAAAGTGAGCGTGAAAGAGGAGAGGAAAAACAGAAGAAAGGGGGGATGGATGCTCTGAATGAAAGAGCTCCTTTCAGCCTCTTGTGGAGAGTGAGGAGAGGAGGAGAGCTCGCTGCTCCATCCCTGATCTGCACATGGCGCGGGCTACGAGTGGAGCCTGTACACTCTGGCTTCAGCAGCGGCGAGAGAGGGTGGGAGAGCGAGAGAGAGAGAGAGAGAGAGAGAGAGAGAGAGAGAGAGAGAGAGGGGGAGGGGGAGAGGGGAGGAGAGAGAGGGGGAGATGGAGGCAAATCATCTGAATGTGACAAGGCGTGTTCATCAAAGAGAGAGAGGAGAGAGGAGGGGGGGAGTGAACCAAAGGAGGGAGAGAATGCCGCTATTGAGGCAAATATGGAAAATGTCAGGTTTGAATCCAGATTTAGAGCTTTTATGCTTCAAACCATGACGACAGATTAACACTTTAATTTAGCAGAAAAAAAGCCGCTAAATGAAAATGATAATCTTTTAATCATTTCTCTTTACAAGCATACCATGGTAATTTCTCAGATCTTTTCTATTTTCCTTTGAAGGTTCTGAACAACATGGTAAGACTGGCAAACCAGAGGGATATGGGAGCGATGTCAAAATAGCATCAAGCTCATCTGTGCTCTGTGAAAGCAGGAAAGCGACAGGGTGGAACCCGTCTGTGCTGTTCACTCTGTATTACGACAGCTCAATGGGGCTAACCTCTCCTTCTACTGTCCGGAGACGGCGTGGCACCGTAACCAGTGACCCGGCCTTAGCGAGGCCCAGCAACACAGCCTATAATCAGCCCTCTGAGTTCTACACAGAACCCAAAGGTTAGGCTGCGATAAGACCTCTAAGGTTTACACAGACCCTGACAATCAGCGGGTAATCACACATGTCTATGACCGGGTCTGTAAGGTTTACACAGAGCCCGGCAATCAGTCCACAATCAGAGCTCGGCCGCGCGTCCCACACACACCCCGGAGGATTGTCTCAGTGCCCGCCGGAGGGCGTGGCTCCCACTGACCGCACAGAGCGTGATGTCATCGCCGCGGGGGGCATGTCCTGCTCCTGCAGCCCCGTACCAGATCCCGGTCTATATTTACCGGCGCAGTCCAGCACTGCACATCCGGACTGCGCTGCGCTATATTTAGCAGGCCGATGCCGGGTGACCCCCGCTGCTCCGGCGTGCCCTTGTGTCTCTGTTCTGTCCCACTGCATGGCCATTTACCTTCTGCACATGCAGCGCTGAGAGTCCAATTACCTGCTTTGCCTACCACTGTTTTTTTTTTTTTTTCTTTCAGAGATCAAATTCAAAAATGATATGACAATGTGAGGCTGCATATGATTCCCTACAGTATTATTCTGACTTGTGACAAAGGGGGCAGTGTTCAGTCATGCTGTTGTGCTGTTGGGCCTGACCTGCAAATAAAAACTGAAGACATTACCACTGTTGTCATTAATCATGAGGCATTACAGCACAGGTTTAGCCATAGCAATGAATTTCACCTTCCCACAAAAATCTTGCAGTGTGTAAACAACAAAAAAGCAGGTTGCTTGCTGTGTGTGTTTGTCAAAGCTGATGGGCAAACTACGAAACGACAGGATGGTATCACTGCCCCTGAAAGACACAGCAGCGCTGGGAAATTGGATGAAGATCTTTTATAGCCGTGTGGATCCACACACATGACATCAGAGCCTTAACTCAGAAAATAGTACAGAATGCGGCCGCAATGATGCAGTCGGGTTCTATCAATCCATCACCCACAGTTTAAATCTGCCATGTCAGTGTCAGAGAAACCCCTTCCCCACGTCTGCACAACCTCTCTCCTGTTTCGATCCACTGGAGACGATTAACAGGGATGCATGGAGAAAACCTGTCATTCATCGCAGTACAGGGTGGCAGGCAGGACAGGAAGAGGAGGAGGAGATTCGGTTGGTGAAAGACAGAGCGGGCATGGGGGTTGGGGGGTGCACGGCCGAGCTGGGGGCAAACAGAGCACGTGCCAACATGCGGAGCTGGACAGTGAAAAGGCGAGGTCCTCCCTGCTGATGCAGATTCCCGTGAACAGAAAGGCGCAAGCCTGTTCAGTAAGGCATTTCTCTCCCTGTACCTTTTCATTAAATCCCTCCTTCTCTCTCTGGCTGTGTTGGGCTGGGGGAAAGTGTGAGTGTGGAGAGGGGGGCAGCAGGAGTGGGTGAGAGGGGACCTCTGGGTTGCGCATGGTCATTTGTCTTCCTGTGAAAGCTTAAGAATAGACTGGTTAACCTTTACCGGCGTGTCCCCCGAGACCAGACAGGGAGAAAAAGGGAGGGAAATATCCACAGAAAAAATGCCCCCACGAAAACGGCCTCGGGATGTAAACAGACCGCTGTACGGGCTGCGGCGGCCACCATGTTGGTCACGCGACGTGAGCATTTGGGACAGGAGCAGGGACTGGGTTTTTTCTAAAGCAGACCCCGTGTGCTACGACTGCTTCTGGGTGTGCCCAGTTTACCTTTACTGTAAGGCTAGCTCAGATACAGGTAAGAGAATGTGGCTGATGCAACCACACCTCCCCCCACAGAATAATTATTCCGTCCCCAAACTCTCTGTAAAGGCGGCGCTGGGCGCTCGGGTAATCGGCTCGCGGCGGCCGGAGGCGTCCGTCACTCCCCGGGAGACGGGGGCCGCGCCTGTCACTCCGTCAGCCTGCCCCCCGAGGAGAACTCGCGGCCGCCGACACAACCAGCCAATCGACCGCGAGCCGCGAGATTACATTAGTGACGAACTCCGCCGCTTACAGCGGACGCGCAAACAAGCATTTATATTCATCGAGAAGAGCCGGGCCTCTTCTCCCCGTGATGCCCGGTTCCGCATCCTTCAGCCTGAGCGCGGAGGCAGTGCGTGTCACGTGTCTCCGTCCTGACAGCTCGCCGCTGGCCAGACCCTTTGACTCGCGCACGCACGAGTGCCATCCTCAACGCTAGCCACGAGCCAACCTTTCAACACATTCGCCGAGGTCCTGCTGGAGACTTCAAAGAGCCTTCTGACCAGCCGATAGCAAAGCAGTCAAAGCGTGGGATTCTTCTGCGCCGCAGCTTACATCTCTGTGATATGTGTCTGTGCATGTCAAAGCAATTGGGAGACGCTGCAAATGGACCACGCTATTATCGCTTTTCACTTACTACGCAGGGTAAAGCTATAAATGGAACTACATTTAGTACAAAATACACGATGTTTTAACGTGAAGCACACTAACGCAGCATGACACACATGTCCAAACCCCCACACACACACACACACACACGCACACGCACACATACATATACACATATCTGACACATACACCTATAGCTCTCTCACCACCGAGGTGTGTGTGTGTGTGTGTGTGTGTGTGTGTGTGTGTGATGTCCTGCCAGGAAGCTGCCACCCATGAAAAAAGGGCTAGGCAGGGCGGCGCACAATTTTGGTGGCGGCTGGCGTGCCGCTGCAATTACAATCAACCGAGCCGCTGCTCTCAAAGCAACTCTTCAGTATAGCCTGCAGTGGCGGGAAACGAGATGGGAAACCCGCTGCGCTTGGAGGAGAGGTTTTTGGCAGCGGGTCTGTCCGTGCTGCTGTGGGATACTCAAAGCAATGCCCTGACAAGCGGAGAAACATATCTAACACATGTGATGGGGGACCTTTCATTTCAGCTTGACCGCCCCTGACCGTGTTCTGCGGTCACATTTAGCACACTGTCCGCATGGGGAGCTGGGGAAGGGAGGACTCAACCTCCTGGGTTATCCTTTCGGTTTGCCCTGTCCTCCCCCCTTTCTGAACCCGTCTGCCAGAGGGAGCCTTAAAGTCCTGTATCCCCCCGGATACTGTCACATCTTGCCTCGCCATGTCCTTTCCCAAAGCCCTCCTTTCCCAGGAGTGATTAATCGCTGATCGCTAATTAGATATTCACTAATTAGTATCAGCAGCATGGAGTAAAGTGGAGAGGGGCCTGACTGATGGCGGCGGTAAGGCAGGCTTCGGCGGTCAGCCCCGGCCGAACCCCCGGCAGAATTGCGGTGATTAAGGAGAGAGGAAGCTCCCCTGAAGAACGCAGATCACATTTTGCAGAAATATGATATCGATAAAACCACACGGAGTCAGATAAAATTACGCACACACATGCGCACGCAAAATTACAATTCTGCCTTTCATATCACCGCCGAGTGGATCAAAGCTGGAGGTAACAGCAGTGAAACGGACCCAGCTATTTTTTTTTTGGAACGTTATCTTTCAGATCGCGTCGTACGGTCGGCTCCTGGAGGAAATGGAAGGACTCTGCTGCTTCTGACAGCTGGCGGAGGGGCCCTCCACAGTGTGAGAAGTCTGGACAGGCAAACCCTTCTGAACAGGAAATGGCAGAATTTCTGTTCACACCGTACCATCAGAGAGATGGTATAAGACAGCGGGATTAAGATCGCCGTCAGGGTGCTCTTCAGGTGAACGCACCCATGCACATGCACGCACGCGTGCGCACACACACGCACACAAACACACACACACACACACACACACACACACACACACACACACACACACACACACACACACACCGGCTCGTCTGCATGGAAACACTGGTTCATTCCATCCTGCACACTTTGGGGAAGGTTGCTTTAGATTGAGTCACCGGCAGCCAGGAGGAGCAGGTGTTCTTTAATGACTTGCACGCAGGAAGCCCTGAAGGGAGTGAGGGGGAATGAATCTAGACATCACCAATTGAAAAGGAGACCCTGAGAGAGTGGGCTGGGGGTGAATCTGCACATCGGCGATCAGATAGTAAACCTGCGGAGCTGGGATCTGGGCGAATGTGGATGACACTGCCAATCAGTCTGGGATATATTAGCTGACTGCACCACTACACTGCAAACAGAGTGTGGGGGTGGGGGTGGGGGGTTGGGGGGTGGGAGGGGGGTGAGCTGGCAGCACGGCCAAATTCCTGTATATTTGGCAGCAAGACTGTAGTTCTGTAAAGTCAAAAAATGGACACATTCATTTTGAAAAACACCAACACATAAGCAAATTATGCTAAATCAAATGTAGCTAAATGCAGCAAGGGAAGTGGTACAATAAGTGTGCAGTTCTTGCCGGTTTCTCTCCCTCTTCTCACCACTCTTCCTTTCTCTCTCCCCCTTTCCCTTGCTCTTCCATCTCATTCTCTTCCTTTCAGTCTCCCTCCCTTTCTCCTTTCCCCTCTGTTTTTACAACCTGACAAACAGCATTGTTTAAATGCTGTTGTTAAAATGTGGCGCATGGGAGGCCTCATTTGTTCTGTGAATGAGAACAGCGTGCTCGAGTTGCCTTGACTGAATTCAAGTTCAAAGTTCTTAAATTTTCACAGTTTTAAAATTTTTCTTTTCAAAAGATGTTTGATGTCTCGTTTCATTTTTCTTGTTTTCTCTTTGGTCAGTTTTTTTCTGTCTGTTCTCCGCGTTGTGGTCTTTTTCTGCTTTTGACGGATTTGTAAATAATCCTGCTCTTTATATAGCTTCATACAAAGCACTTTTCGAGTCAAGGTCTCTCTCCGCCTCTCCTCACCGAGTCTTAGAAGCAATTTAAATTCATAAAATAAGGTTGACCAAGAAGTCAAATTCTCTTCTCTCTCTCTCCCTCGGTCTGTCTGTCCCCTTCTCTGCCTGTCTGTCTTCTGAGTCTCAGAAGGAGTCAGTCTGGGCCCTGTACTGTGACATATTAGTCATGACATACTTATAAACATTGGGCTTCTTCAGCTTTCATGCACAAATGCGCATGGATGACAACAAATTATATGGCTCTCTTTCCTCTTGTTTTGTCTGTGTTTTCAATCCTCTACTGAGCAAAATCTCCCAGCAAAATAAAACCTCCCTACAGCCAGTGTACCATAGTAAGGGTATTTTATTCCCACAAAATTCAACTAAGATCCAGAGGGCAGACACAACTTACTGGTCAAGAGAAATCTAAGTGATGGATGCAGAGAAATAGATCACAGACAGATGGTATTTCAGATGCTGTGTGCAGATACAGATTTTTAGAATGTGTTCACTGCTCCTGCAGATACAACTTTTCTTATAATGCTCAAAATTATTAATTTGACACGCTTCATCATATGTATGACATACTAATATACACCATATGAACAAAATATTCAGACAGAGAATTCTGAAGTGTGTCTTGCAAGCCATGAATCAGACCCTTGTCCACCAGTTGATGTGAGCTGGTCTTGCCAGCAGCTGGAGATATTCATTAGAATGAGTGGAGAAATACTGTGCCCAGGACAAAAAGGCTTGTGTGTGGTAGAAATATCATTGTTTGGAAACTGAGTGAGCAGGGCTTGCTCTTTCAGCAAGTTAGCCTCCACTGGACAGGTCTGAGAGCATCATCTCTAGTTTCCTTTCAGCGTTAATCGATGAAGCCGTCACCCGTTGACATGCATGCGCCAAAGCTAACAAGTATTTCTGACACTGTTTCTTTCTTTGACTGGAGACGTGGTGCATAGATGGTCTGCATTTCAATATGTGGTCAAAGACAGCTTTTTCAAGCTACAAAGAGAAGAAACAAGAGGATAAAAACACAGTAAAGGGAAGCAGAAAAGCTGGAAGAACGAGCAGGAGTAGAACTAGAAGCTGAAGCTGATGACAAGGAGGATGAGAACAATACGCCGCAGGTCACATGTCATGTCTACAAGAGAAGCTGGCCTTCATTCAAGGGTGCACTCTGTCTATGAGCAAAGCAATAGGCAGCTCTATAAGAAGTGAATCAGAGCCTCGGTTTCAGGTTAGCTGCTGCCGTGCCAGACGGAGAAACTCCGGCCTATCAGATCCCTCGGAAAAGCGGATTGATATGCGCTGTCCCCAGAGGACGAGGGAAATTCCTGCAGGTTACTGTCTCTCCCTATCAGGAGGGCGCAGGCTGATGGAGCCCCAAGCGTGTCCACTGAGGGGGCTTAACAGGCGAGAGGGCGCCGAATTCCCCCCCCCCCCCCCTCCTCCTCGCAGCACAGCCCCGGAGCCCAGTGCCTCCTGGGACCCGAGCCCTCCAGTAAAAAACAGCAGACCCTGTGGCACACGGCCACACCGCCAGCCCTTCTTACGCTGCCACGCGAGGGTGACAGGTACAGGTCTGGGATCAGCGGTCCGCGCGCACACACCACTGCAGACCGTGGCGTGCAGCCTGTCATGGAGGGCATCCGACAGCGCTCACGGCGGAATGGCGGAGCACACGCCCGGACGCAGTCAGGGACTTCGGCGTGCCAGGACTCATAAGATCCGCTGGCCCTTAATTAAAGACGAAAAGCTAATGTGATTTGAAGAGAACATAACTCTCAGCGCATCGCGGCTACATGTGTTACAATGAAGTGCAACATTGATAAACAGGCCGCCACAGGGGCCCTCCTCCTACAGGTTTAATTCGGATGGTGGAAAACATGAATTATGGGAATAAAGGAGGTTGGGAGCCTGCAGAGAGGGGGCACGCTGCTTTGTGGGCGTCTGATGAGAGAGCCGCGCACGTCTGCGCAGAGATTCACATACTCTGATCAAGATGGCCACTCAGGAGCTGCTCAGAACAGCGCTCAGAACAACCACACATTCACTACTATATTCACTGCTATACACACAACACACAGTGACTACAGACACCGTGTACAGTAACTGCATGTGCTTACTGCTCAAGTACTACACACACACTCGGGGAGACCTCAACCACTGAACAATGACTACACACTGCTCACATATTACACATAGCACAAATGCACTGAAGGCACACTGCGGTGAGCTCACACTAATTACACACTCAGACAGCAAACTGTCACTGCATTCGGTCCTTCACATGGACTGCTCACGCTCTCAGCGCTCTCTCAGGTGAGGTGATGTTTACTGAATTCCACACGGTGCGAGCATACCTTTGATGTGTTTATACCACGAATGCAGAGAAAGAGCTGCTGTAAGACACAGCTGCACTGTGAAGCCCAGTGTCCGAGTGGAAGCTTGCGCGTGAATGGCCCTGTGTTCCGGGGAAACAATTCAGCACCGGAACAAAAGGGTGAAATCCATGCTCTTCTTTCAGTTCTACACATTCCAAGACCAGCAGAGGAGCCCGCAAAAGATCTGCCAGGGCACTGCAATGGCAGAACGCACAATGGAACGCCCACCTCGGGGATCACAGACACAAAAGCGTGTAAACGATACAAGGTTTCAGAGCGCCAGTGTGTGTGTAACTGCTGTGCACCTGCAGCATGGGCACCGGAAAGGTGGCGTTACTGTGCGTTCGCACATACTCCATTCTTTATTCATCAATCCTCGCACCCCGCACACGTTCATGTCATCTCTCTGTCGACAGGTTTACAGTGACAAATGCAAATGACTCCCAGTGACGTGCAAATCCGTGTATCAATATGGGTTAGCGGTGCTAATGGACCGTTAGCCATCTGTGAGTTTTGATTCACTGGTCAGTTTCCTGGGGGGTCTGTCGTTGATGTGTGGCGATGTCAGAGACACAGACAGACAGAGACGCAGACCCACCCAAGGCCGCTGGTGCTGACAGGCTAAGGAAAGCCAGCAACCAACTGGCCGCCAGAAGGCAGGTGAGTAATGACATCACAGCCCGCATTTCCTTCCCTGTTAAGGAAAAACCTGGCTTCTGAAAATTCGACAGGGCCCCTCTCCTTTGGGGCTATGTGAGGTGAGGCAGACTTCATGAGAATTCTTTGGCCGTCGCGAAAGTGAACGTAAGCCTGATTTACGTCGGAGAATTGCACATCATACCCGCGGCATTGCCGATGAGCGCGGAGCCGGGCCCGGAAACCAGCGCTGCATTAACATGGGGATTGATTTTCAGCGTGCCTCTACATGCCTCCAAACACAGGTCGAAGCCATTCATGAAATCTGCCTTTTTACAAAACTGAATAGATTACACTGCTTATCTGAGATGGATCGATAAATGTAAGCAATGGCCAAATTAATTGCTTGTGACAAGAGAAGGCAAACCACAACGTCTGCGCGGATTAACTGTGCAGAGCGGTCAGAGAGACAGAGGGAGAGAGGGAGGGAGGGAGAGGGAGAGAGGGGAGAGAGAGAGAGAGAGAGTGAGGGTGTGTGTGTGCGCATGCATTTGTGTGTGTCTCCAAGGGTAGAGGAGTGTACTGCGTTCGATCCATACCCAGAGCTTTGGCCTTGGAGGGGGCTTGCAGACAGTGACCCAGCACACAGACATGGAGGGGTGGGTTTGAGCATCTCAGCTACACAAGTCTTTGTGGATGGGGAAAAAAATCAAGGCCTTTGTGCAAGAGATGCCAAGTACATTATGCACTATCTATTCATCCAGAAAGAATGATGAGAGAAAAAAGGGCATAACAGTTATCTATCTATCTATATATATATAATACATACTTACACATACATATATGTGTGTGTGTGCATGCGTGCATGTGTGTGTGTGTGGAGAGAGGGACAGAAGCAGAGAAACTTGAGTTTTAAAAGCTCTTCATTTTGCCATTATTAGAAAGACAAGAGCAGAGAAAGCGAGGGGGTTGGGGGGGAGAGAGAGGAAGAGAGGGAGCAGGAGAGAGGATCACTGAGGGCTGAGAGGGAGAGACAGAGATGGGGAGGGAGAATGAGAGATGCAGAGAGAGGCAGAGACGGAGACACTGAGAAAGAGGCAGAGAGAGGCAAAGAGACAGCGGGAAAGAGAGGGAGAGAGAGACAGACAGAGATAGAGAGACACGGAGGAAGAGAGGCAGAGGGAGACAGAGAGGCAGAGGCAGGACGGGGGAATGAGGGAGGCACAGAGGGAGCTCTAATCCACTGGTAGTGGGTGCCGTGTGCAGGGATTAGACCGCCGGAGAGTGGAGGGAGCAGGGCGCTGGAACGGCGTGCGGAATGAATGATCGCGCCTCTCTGAGAGCAGGCAGTCCTCCTCAGCTGTCATAAATAAATACATAAACAGAGCACTGGCCTGTGCCCTTGTCTCCGCACCTCTGCTAAACCCTCTCCTCTCTCTTACTTGTCCTTTTTTTTCCTCTGTTCCATGTGGGTTGAGTTCATTAAAATGAAGGATAGCGGTGCAGGATGTCCCTGTGGAGAGGGGAGTAAAAATAGCCAAACCCCCACCTCCCCACACATGTACACTCCATCGCCTCTCCCCTCCCCTGCCCCCATCTTTTATTCCTCCCCTCTTTTCCTCCTTCCCTCCCCCTTTCTACCTCTCCTCATCCTCCTCTCCCTCTTGTTCCTGTAGCATGGCCAATTACCATAGTGGGACGCTTCCACACACAGGCCCCACTCTTCCTACTCTTCCTCACAAAAAAAAAAAAACAGCGCACTTCGATACACCCCTCTTCAGCCCTCTTCACCCTTCAGCGGAGTCGTCTGACCGGTGCGGGAGGCCTGCCGTGACCGGGGGCTAGGAGACAGATCCGTGCATCCCTCCACGGCTGGAGCCCGCCCGGGAAGAGGAACGGGGATGGAATAGACTCGCATCCGCGGCCGTCGGCTCCATCGCCCACGGCCCCCCCCCGTCAGCGCTGCCACAGAGGGGGCGTGGGAGGAGGGAGCGTACCGGCAGCGGGGGGTCACACAGCGAGGAAGAGATGCGTATGAGACCCGGGAGGGGCGGTGAACGCCGGCTGGTCCGGGATCAGTGCACCGGACAGTGCCGGACTCCAGAGGCTGGAGGGGAGGCGGGGGGTTACGGGCTGCTGCCGACCCCGGGCCGGGGGCCGTGCGCTGCTCCCCTTCCTCGGGGGCTGGCGGCCGAAAAACAAACAGCTGCGCGGGCAGGGACGCGCGACGCTGAATGCCAATGACTCGGGAGGGCGGCGGGCGATCTTTCCAGCCGGGAGGACGGTCAACTGCGCCCAACCGAGCTGGTGAGCGGCCTTGTAGAAAATCAATAATTCATATGCAAAAATCGGATCCCCTTCCTGCCCATTGTCAAGGTGAAAATTGGCCGAGAGTCTGAGGTTGGGGGTGAGGGGGGGAGGGGGTGAGGGGGCGAGCTGGACGAGCACGGTTTTTGCTTTTGAGGGCCGGGGCACGGATGACGGGGTAGCGGACACGGACTGCCTGCTTGTTAGCCGGCGTTAACGTGGGGCACTCATATGCACCTGGTCCCCAGGCTCCGTGACTGACAGCTTGCGACCTGCTGGTGTGGAGAGATGTGCGCCGTGCCAGACTAACGGAGGGGTGCTTCTTGGCTCTCGTGGGCACGGGCCCGCTCTGCTCACAGTCTCCCCCTGACCGCTACCTTCTCCCTGCCCACAGCTCTCTTTGTCTGGTGCTCCCTGTCTCCGGGTGCTTAAGGCAGCGGGAGCCGGGCGCTGCCGACTCATTACCACGGGACCTGGCGGCTCGTGCTAAACGGCGGCCCGCGATTGATCGGCCGGCTCAAAGTTTCGGCCGTCTCCATGGAAATGGGGAGGCAAAGCACTCGATTCTCCACGGTGGGCTCTTTAGACCGTCAGGGGCGGAGCGGAGAGGGGCCGACACGCGCCCTTGAGAGGGAAGCTCAGTCAAAGCCGAGATCAAGAGCGGTGGGAGGACGCGGCGCTCTCCAGTCCCACTGATTACGGAGAGGCGGGGACACGGAGCCGCGGCGGGGAGAGGGAAACGTCCTCGCAAATTTCACACACACAAGTGTCCTGCTGCCAGTCCCTCAGTAGCCAATGCCTTGTTAACTGTGTCACATGTGCACAGAAATAACTGCACTCCTGTTTTCTTCCCTACCTTTAAACTTACAGTCAATCAATCAATCTATCAATCAATCAATCAAGCAAATTTTCTTTGGTGCGATGCCCTTTATGATCATACAGGGGGGTCACAAGGGGCAGGGACAGGGCCCTGACTGAATAAACAGGAGGCAGTGCCCTGGCCATCCTCTAGGGGGCGGGGGCGAGCTCTGAATAGTCAGAGGAGATCCCAGCCTTCCTGACCTCATGGATGTCGAACACGGTTTGACCGCACGGTAGCCGAGCGTCCCGATTCTCCCTTCGCGTAATTTCCACGTGCTTCATTAAAGACTGCCCTCCCTATCAGCCGCACGCGCAATCTGACGACTGAATCTGAGGACCGAATTGATCTCGGCGCACAGCTGCTGAAACTCGCATTCAAATGCGACCTTGTTTATGGCGGAGACAGAGATACGACTCCCGCTCGGCGCCTGCAACACGACTGACTAAAATTAGACGGAGATGAAAAGGAAACTTTGTAGTGCTACGCTCTCACCCACACGGCGCACCTTCCAGCTCGGCGGTAAAGAGCAGATGTTAATTGCGGTTGTTGAAACCGTTGTACGCCGGACACCTTCTCTCTTTCTCTCTGTTTCTGCCTTTAATCCCTCGTTTTTTTCTGACAGACTGTGTGTGTGCGTGTGTGTGTGTGTGTGTGTGTGTGTGTGTGTGTGTGTGTGTGTGTGAGTGTGTTTGAGTTTGTGTGTGTGTGTGTGTGTTTTGGCAGGCAGATCAAATGCAGCCCTGTGAAAAGGCATGAAAGACAGAGGGCTCGGAGACGTTTGATGTGCAGGAATCAAGTCTGCTGAAACTCCGCCAGCGCTCTATCAACGGCGCAGCACATTGCCAGTCGGCTGTGTAGTGCCCCCGCCCCCAAAGCACGCTGCGTCGGAGCAAGAACTGCGTAGCGTGCCCCTGCTTGTGTTCAAATTCCTCTGCTGACGCATGACCTGATTAATGGGGACCCACGTGGGGACAGCATTGTGGGACCATTGTGGGCGAGTGTTGGGGGAGAATTGGGGGAGCATGGGGGGAGTGTTGGGGGAGTGTTGAGGGATGGTTGGGGCAGTGTCGCCTGCCTGTGCTCCATTGTGTTGGCCAGAAGAACGGCCTCCCATTTTATACCTTTCTGAGCCCCCACTGTTGACATCTATAGGTCTATGAGCCTGCAAGTCCTATGAGCCTGCTGTAAAAAGCGATGCAATACACTCCTATATTTCGCATGTTTTTGGGTGCACAACTTGAGGTTTGCAGCTGGTTTCTACCTCTCGCCTCCATTGTCGCTATGCGTTCTCAAACATGGAGGCACAAAAGTCACCCCTATCTTCAAATGTGATGACTGAAGGTTTGCATTTTGAGACTGAGGCCTGATCGCTGGGCTGTCATGTTCAGATTTCCTAAAGCCCTTTGAGTCACAGGTCAAAGCTGCAGCATCACTAATCAGTGTGTATTCTACCATGACCAGTTACATTTGCTTCGCAGACAATGTTGCATAGGGCAACTAACAAGCCTTGTGTTATTTATTTATATGTTTGTTTTCATTGTTGGCAATTATGCATTTTAGCTTGCTTACCACAACAAGAATCACTGAACTCAAGTAGGAGCGTGGGTTTAGGTGTATGATGTCCTCTGATACACGCACATGCTTTCTGCAACTATTTTTCACGCTACAGGTCTCACAGTGCTTCAGGAAGCAGACATTGTCCAAAAAAGGGTGCATCCTTCTGACACTACCTGAGTAATCCATAGGCGCCCACTCGAGTCCCAAGGTGTCAAGAGTAGAGAAACAAGGGGATCCTGGCTAAACTATCCAATCCTATCCTTGGCCAAACAAAGCCTATTTGTTCCGGTGCTGTGGGCTCCTGGTCGCTGCTGGTTTTGAAGCCGGGCCATAGGGTTCAGGCTGTGTCTGAAACAGGCACTTCTAATGTCTGAGCCCACTGGGATCCCAGCTTACATTCATTTAAAGATATTTACTGAAGCAATTCGGGTTAAGCACCTTTCTCAAGGGTATATCAGCAGTGCCTCAGTTGCAGAATTGAACTGGCAAAATTTACCAGCCCTTCTCTTTACCATTAGGCCGCGCTTATACAGAAGCAATCTGAGAACTAGGGATCCATGCAGTGCCACTCACTGGCCTTTTGCCCAGTAAACACAGCAAAACTGGGGGGTGGATGACTCTGCGGGGAGTGTCCAGAGATGTTTGCATCATGGTTATGTTAGAAAGTAGCTCTTCACTAACAGCAAAAATGCTATAGCTCATTGCCATTAGTTCTGCAGTGAGCTGTTTTCCCGTACCTGCCTCCACAACCCTTCTTACAGGAAACTGCAGGTAAATACGACGCTGCAGTCAGAAACCACAAAGTCATAACTGCTCTCGTCTTGGGCTGTCAGTGATTAATGATTACGGCCATTGCCACTTCCAAATGGAAGCCTTGCCTAACTCATTCACACATTAAAAGCCATGTCTCAGGGAATCGGTGGGAGCCGGGCATACATTGCGTGCAGCTTCAATACACATCGATACAGACGCCTCCACACATTGGACAAGAGGAGCGACTCCTTCTTCTTTCCCAATAAGCAAAGCTAAACGATAATAGGCCAAAGTTAATTTTATTGAATACCAATTGCCAGATGGAAGCACTCTAAGTATTGTATGTTGCTGTTCTCATTCTCTTAAAGGCCAACGATGCATTGGATGGCACCGAGTGAATACAACTTTTCAGAAACTTTAGCTGTGGAGAGGTTAATCGAATATGGATATGCACTTGTGAGAGACAGACCGTCGCAGGATCCAAAGAGTCAAAGGACAAAACAAATGCACACAGTCAAAGAATGCACAGACTGAGCAGGCTATGTCTTCAGTGTGTGTGTGTGTGTGTGTGTGTGTGTGTGTGTGTCGTGTATCTGCTTGCACAAGCCCATGAATGCCTGTTGCATGCATACATACGTATTTGGTGATGGTAATAATATTTGCCATGCAAAATATAATCATCTGTTGGATTATTACTTCAAAAGACTCACACTGCAAGATTTAATGTGAACATCTGTCAGTAACCACATTCTGTAGAGGATACTGAACTACTTACAGCATTATTACATGGATGTACAGCTGAGTGAAAACATGTTAACATGAAATAACAGTTATTTCTCCAAATTCAATTAAGATTAAAGGAGGCTGTGCCCTGTATTTGCAAAATTCTTCTTTGTCATCGAGGGAATTTCTTCTTGAAATTCATACCAGTTGACAGAAATGGAGAAGTTTTCACATACTAAGGTAAATTAACTGAGCAACTTAAATGAAGCAATGAACATTCATATCTACCCTCATTATTCCACCGCAGACTTCACACTTTAAGCTCACTGGGAGCGAGCAGCTGGTGAAAACGAACCTCTGTCAAGTAATTGTTTAAATGCCGCGTTTATTTACTCCGTGACGAAGTGCTCCGCGCAAACCGGTCGTCGGTTGAAAGGCGTAGCTGAATTCGGTGCGTACATGTTTTTTTCCTCAGGTGGCGGTTAACTCGCGCTATTTTTCTTTCTGTCAGGCTATTTCTGTTTCGGAATATCTCAGGGTCACCAGCCTGTGCTAAATGGCTGCGGCGAGGCTGTAGATGCGCTTGAAATTCCGCGCGCGCTGCAGGGATGCATCAGCGAGGCAGGGGTGTGGGCAAACTAAAACGACCTTTTTTTGTAGATCTAAATATTCTTCACATATTCTTTAATATCAACGACTGGTTTTTATTGATTTTATGTGCCACCGTCTGACGTATGGCAGCTTGTTTTGGGTGAAATTTATATCTATCTATGTTTAGCATATAATGCATTATTTATAACTATCTATGTTTATGTATCTAGCTATCTATGTTTAGCATATTTATCATTACCAACTTCAATGTACTGTAGCACGTTTCATCTACGCTGTTGCTAATGAATGGATATGAGACACCTATTGTCAACACTGCAATCACGGTTCTAAAAAGCCTTAAAGTAAAAAAAAATGAAAATGGCACTAATTTGAATGGAAAAGCACATGTATGAATCCATTTAGTGTTTAAGATTCATGACAAAAATGACAAATAACGCACAATGACAAATGACAATAATAGTAAGATAATATGATATAGAAGAAGACAATATCAAAACTCTGCATTATGTCAGCAGGCATTACAGTCTAGAAAGACTATTGGTGAAAGCTCCACATGTTCTCCATTCATTCACAAATTTGAGAATTCAATTCCATGTTTCGATAACAGGAGTTTCTGAAATTTGATATAGTACACTGTCAGAGATGAAATCCACAAATATATGGCACTTTTGCTTTCAAAAAGGTTGTCAAGTGTAATACAAATCAATAAGGAAGTCAGACATTCAATTTTTTTCATATGTCTGTGACATTTAATATATTTATTACAACCACCCAATAACTGTCACAGATATAGGACAATTGTTTTGATTATGTCTGACCTTTTAAGAAAAAGAGATGAAAATATACAAAAAGCTATTGGCAATCTATTTAGATTACAAATCACAAACAGTTAGCTACTAATTCACCTCACTAGTTAACATGAATTGATGTCAACTGATTGAAGCTGATTGACTGAAGTTTGGTATAAGAGAATGTCTTCAGACTGTTTGACTAACATGGCAGAATTAAAAAATGTTAGTAAAATCAACTCCAGAGGGGGGTCCAGTAACTGTTAATTGAAGGTGGCTGTGAGCAGTACTACACTGCTGAAACTGTGGACACAAACTGAGTTTTAACACAATCAAAGAAAGCTATTGTGGACCAATTACAGAACACTTCTGTGGACAGGACCGTCCATGCACTCCATTTTGGTGAGCGCATTCGTAACAGCTGAGCATGGAAACGAAGGCTGTTCTATCCTACCCGTTTCCACAACACTCGCTGTGATTTTGTGCCGTTTATGACGGAGGTGTCCGGGGTTTGGTTTCGCGGGGCAGATAAACAGGCCACTCAGACCCAGACGCCTCTCCTCTTTCCATCCTATCCCCCGTCCCCCGGGACAAACTCCGATCTCTTCCCCCCATCCGGCTTTCCGGAATCCTTCGCAGCAGGATCATTAGGCGCAAATTTTCTAATTTGTTCCTTTAACCCTTCATTAGATCCTCCCTTCCACCAAAAAAAGAGAAGGAGAGGAATATGTTTACAGGAGGCCTATCAATCACAATCGCGGAGCTAAGCGCTGTTCCTCCGGCACTAAACGGAGGGTGGAGAAGCCAATGTGCTGCGGCCAATTATCAGAGGTTTCTCCTGAATACATCTCTGCTCTGTGCTCAATATTCATTCAGTGTGATTGATGAGCTTGGCCTCCTGGGGGGAGCATCCTGCCATTTCTCCGCACACTGCAGAGAGAGAGAGGGAGAGAGAGAGAGAGAGAGAGAGAGAGAGAGAGAGGGAGAGGGAAAGAGAGAGAGAGAGAGGAGAGAGAGAGAGAGAGAGAGAGGGAGGGAGGGACGAGAATGTGGGTGGAATGGCTCCTCTCCTACACGGGAGGCAGCAGAGCTACGTGCCTCTTGATGGGCCCTTAACACGCAGAGTCAAGCACACTTACTCGCAGTTAGGTTTGTTTTGATTTCTTTTTTTTCCCTTCACCTGCTGCATTTTTATTATATTCCAATTACAGACGGCGCCTTCCCCACAGAAACTAATGCCTCTAATTACAAGCTGAAGTGGTACATTAATGAAAAGGTAAACAGCTATGGAGCATAGAGGTATTGCCACACAGAAAGAAAAATGATTATTTGATCTTGGGTTCTGGGAACATCTTTGTTTTGAAGGAGAAAGGAGCTTGTTTAATTGGAACATACTCTATTTGCACTTCAAGATTTATGAGATAACAAGGCACTTGTTTATCACTCTCCCCCTGTTACTGTAATATACCTAAACAGCTGAATTAGACAAGAGACTTGCGAACACTTGCAAAACCCCCATGAACCCCAAAAAACACACCCAGACACTTACGAACACCCACAGACACACGCCTATGTACTCCTGAGTTCATTCAGACATCTTTATACAGCTTCCTGCTCTTATAATGCCCTGTGCACACTGGAATACACCTGGGCACACCCCTTCACACCTGCAAACACACCTGCCCATCTCACATTTACATTTACATCTCTTCATACACCTTCATACAACTGTTATGAACTACACGCTTTCACCATAACCACATCTGTGCAAACCTGCACACATATACACAAGCCCTAACACACCTGTTCACGCCTCCACACCACTTCACACACCTGTGTGCATTTACCCACACACCTGTCCACCTACTAAAAACACATATGTACACGCGTCTGCCTCCGAGCAGATGTGTTTGGGAGCCCCTGTGGCTGCGAGCTGTCTCTTGTGCTGATGCACTTCTGTAACAGAACGAGGACATTAAAAAAAAAAAAAAACTCAGCTACAGAGGCATGGCGTTCTTTGATCCCACTCTCAGATGAAGGTAACAGAAAGGAGCCCACACAAAGATGCTCAAACTCAGAGCTGACATCTCTGTCAAACTCACACACAGATCATCTGCAGAGGTTCACATGTCTCTCTCTCTCGGCATTAATTGCACTGCGGCTGGGGGTTTAGCAGACGCACCCCGAGAGAACCTGAACACCAGCATGTTTCTGGAAGCTTCTCTGTCAACAAAGTAAACTTATTAGCGGGCAGATGAGTGGAGTGCCTTCCATGTTTTCTTTCTTTAGAAACTGCACCTCAATGTCACTCAGACAGAATCCAGAACAGGATCAAAATTAATCAACTCCATACTAAATCATGGCCTATGCTGCACACTGGTTGAATCCGGGACAGGACCAGAACCTGTCAATGTGACTGAATCCAGGACAGGATAAGTACTCCTCCAAGGCCGCGCTTTAATAGGAGCTGACCAGGAGCTGGGAGAGGGCAGCTGATATCTGCCTCAATGACTCAACATTACATACATGAAACTGTCTCACAGACTGCACCTTCTCCCTCTCTCACTTCCTGTTATGAGTTGCTTGCATATTAAAGTGTGAGGAGCAGGGGGGTGTGTCATTCTGCATAGCTGTCTGTGATTCCTGGTTCTGGTCCAAAGCAAAGTACAAGCCCGGGACATGAACAGATCCTTTGCATAGACCTGGCTGGCAGAAAGGCATGGGGGTTGGGTCAAGTTAGCAAATCTATACTCAGTGCCCAGTGCCCAGCCAAAACTGGCTACCACTGGGAAGTAATAATGAAAGGCACCCAGGGAGTTGTGTGGGAAGGTGATGGGGAGGGGGTGCAATGGGACCATCACTCCATGACATCATTACTCAGAGACTCTGACCTGATCTCCACTGCAAGTCAAATCAACCGTCCCCTTTCATTCCTATTTCAAAGGCCTGTGAGAGCAGAGACAAACAACAACAACAAAAACACCCCCCTGTTCTCTCTATGTTAGCTCCTGTGCCACTCATTATTATTACTTATTATTTATTTAATTTTTATTTTCTTTGAAAAAAGGTAGGTTGGCAGACTGAAGGGGAGGAGATGAAGAAAACTTGGAAACTTGATCTGATTATGATAGTCAGACATTTTCATATTTTCATACAGCTGTAAACGATCTCGAATGTTCGCATCCACTGACAGCCAGACGGAGATCGGGGTGGACTTGTGCTGCCAGACGTTTGCGTTTTGTTGTTGCCAGACAGTTACATTTTTAGACAGCCCTGGCGCTATCCCTCCAAGGAACAACAAACTTCTCCCTCTCCCCCCCCCATCCCGGTTGCCCCAGGCAACATCAGCCCGAGTGGAGGAGATGACACGCCTCTCCGGACGGATTTAACGCCTTTGGAGTGTGATGCCTTTGATGAGGCCACTCAGCGAGAGACTAGCATGGCACTTCAGCCACGAACGCATTTCCCCGCAGTCCAAACACGGAAGGCCGAGCCAGACTCAGCGCACAGCCGGCTTAATCACAGCACTGCGGAGCTCACACAATACACTGCCTTCTGCGGGGGCAAGTTTCAGAGTTTAAACCTCAGCCATCGAGTGCACACAAGGTGCTCTTCGAAAACTGCAAGTAATCATCACTAGCTCACCTCAGTATTTATATTTTAAATATAAGTAGGAGTTTGATATATGCTGTTTGTTATATATTCATCATTTTGATTTTATGTTCCCTGGAAGAATGTGATCAGTGTGAGAATATGGCACAAAGGCAAAGCTGAATGTAAGCCGATGCCTTTTATGAGGATTGTGTATAAATGCTTTGCACTTGAATCTGAACACTTTCTCAAGGTTTATTTATTTTTTTTCATGGAAAGATCCGAGGCCCTTTGGAAAAAAAAACTGCCACAACATACAGGTAAATGAAAGGAATGAAGTTAATAGGGTGTTTCAGAAAGAGGGATCTGATAAAGAGGCTGAGACCGTCGGAGCGTCTCTTACAGGAAAGATCTCAATCAAGGTCAAGTGTTACACACACAACATAGAACTCAGAGCAGAGATTTGTGGGAGCCATGAAGGAGTGGGGGCACATGCACACACACACGCGCACACACACACGCGCACACACACACAGACACACACAAGCGTGCGCATGCACGCACGCGCACGCACGCACACACACACACACACACACACACACACACACACACATGCACACATACATGCCCAAGGATCAGGAATACAAATGCTACCAAGAGACCACACTTTATACTGACACAAAGCCCTTTGTTACTGATTGATTGGAATTCTGCAAATTTACACACCCTTTTCTAATGAAGCCAGAAGGCAGAGGAGGTCAGGCTACAGGTGAGAGAAATCAGACACATCACAGCAAACAGACCAGTAGTTCATTTAAAGGTGCATACTATTCCAGAGTAAGCTGGGAGGCTTTCTGGATCAGGACCTTGGGGGCTTGAATTGGCCCTGACTTTCGAGGTCCCTTTGATAACCAGACAGATTAGACCCTGGCAATTTGCATGCTCCTCCAATTAAGGTCTTGAATGAGGAAGCCCACATCTGTGACAGAGACCAGACTCTTTCCGGCCCTTGTAGCCAGCACCTGCTATACACGCTCCAGCAGATGGAGGTGAAATGATTAGATGTGTTTATCAAAGAGACTCTCTTTACCGTGGAAGCGGAGGAAAGCACCGGGCCTGACACGCAGGCTTTGGTAAACGTTCGCTTTGTGACCAGTCTCCTGGGGACACATGTACCCCCCAGGATAGACACGCAAACCAATGCAGGCGTGTGCATTCTTCTACCTTTTGCCGCAGTTCAAAGGCGAATAATAATGCAAGAGCGTAACGCTTATGGCTCAGAAAAGGACACATGGGCCCCCTTCTGGCCTCCTGCAGAGAAAGCATTGAAAAGGCTTTGAAAAGCCTTTAGTTTGATAGAGGCTGCATTGATCCTGTGGTCAATGCATTGATTTCCGAGGGGGTCCGCTATTGGCGCCGCGGCACAGAACGCTCCCCTCCAGATCTTTTTTCCAGTCCTTACATATCATCTCCCAAAGCCGGCGCACAGTGGTGCATCTGGCTTTGCCTTTCCCTCAGGCACCGCAGAGCAGAAGGCCAGACAGCAGGTAAGAAGGCCAGAGCTTCGTCCCTCAGCGTCCCTCATTAAAACAAATGAACCAGCGCGTGCTTTTAATGCGGTCGATGTATCCTCCCATCCATTTTTCTCACTTTCCGCCCTTAAACGCCCCCATCCCCGTGTCATATGCAGCGCATCAGCTGGATGAAGTCATCAGCGCTGTCCTCTCAGCGCTCGTCCAGACCGCGCCGCAGCACAGATGTTGCGCGGACGCTGCGGGGGCCGGCCCTGGCCCCCAACACGCCCCTCTGCCCGTCTGCTGCCTGCCTCAGGACGGCCTCATTACGACCCCCGGCCGCGCCTCCGGCCTCGCGCTGACACTAAAGCGGGACCCCGAGCAGATGGCTGCAGATGTGTGTGAATGCGGTGAGAGAGGGCGCATGAGAGTGCGCATGTGTTTGTGTGTGTGTGTGTGTGTGTGTGTGTGTGAGGCCGCATGTGTGTCTGTGTGTGTACGTGTGTGTGTGTGTGTGTGTGTGTGTGTGTGTGTGTGTGTGTGTGTGTGTGTGTGTGTGTGGGCGCGTGCGCTTGTGTGAGGCCACATGTGTGTCCGTATGTGTACGTGTGTGTGTGTTTGTGTGTGTGCGTGCGTGTGTGTGTGCGTGCGTGTGTGTGTGCGCATGCGTGTATGTGTGTGCATGCGCGTGTGTCTGTGTGTGTGAGGGCTGGTGTTTTCTGCTGCAGCTGTCAGGGCTGGATGGAGACTATAAGCAGCAAACGACTGGGTGAACATTTGGAGGCTGTGGAGTCGAGCAAACAAGGAAAATAAAGACCTGATGAAGGCTTAGGGATTCCTCCTGTGTCCGTCGCCTCTGGCATTAAGACAGCCCACCGCTGCTGGTTATTCAAACCTTATTGTGCTGCAGACTGCTACTCTCGAGAAAAGAGAGATGGGGGCGTGAAATATCCACCTTATTCCCTTGCTGATATTGGGGAAACGATTTTGTTTTCCCGACACTCTGTATCAAGGCGTCGAGGGGGAATCGACATCATCTGACAGCAATGTGACTCAAGGTGCCCCCCTTGACCTCCAGCGAGCTCTGGGATCATATCAATTGATTCGCCTTTATGGAGTGCATATGCTGTGATTCTGAGATGCCGCTCCGCCTCTTGTCCACAGTGCTGTTCGTGTGCTTCCCACACGCCTCCTCAGCTGGTCCTGCAAACCACGTGATTCCCATACAGAGGGGCTGAACTTACACTGGATCCGGCCGCAGGTGTGAGGCCAGCCCTGGTAGAGGTGACAGACTAATTTGAAACGGGAGGCAAGAGGAACAACCCCACGATCGGGACAGGGGTGAAAGCAGAGTATTAAACAGAGGTGTGATTTACGGATTTTGCATGGGGTGATGGTAGCAACACACTGACTCTGCACAGTTCAGACCAGGTCTGAGTCAGGAGTACAGTGGATAAAAACGCTGGAGCAGGAGGCTGCTTCTGTTTATCCGCGGGAGTCTTTTCTCAATTGATGAGAGCAAACTCGCTTTCCTCTCCTCAGCGCAGAGCACGGCAAAATGGCGCTCAATGTGTGACACGGAAAACACAAGGAGGCCCACCCACAAATGCTGCTCCCCGCCATTTCTATTCATCACCTCCGCTGCCTCTCGAAGATGGGAGGTTTCGGTGTTTCTGCCGCAGGCCCGCTTAGCTCGTCAGCTAATGGAGCGACGAGAGCAGGTGAGGGAGAGAGGCTGGCCGAAACCTGTGAGGCCGAAGACAACCGCAGCGACGGCCGAGGCCCTGGAATGTTTTGTGGCTTTGTTAAGCCGGCTGACGAGCGGCCATCCGGTGAATCTCTTCACTCACTGGTGAACGTAGCTGTAGCAACACTTCTGCAGCCTTACCCAAGCTTGTCTACCATGCTTGGTCTATCACAGAATGGGCCCCTCTGCCAAGTAAAACATACCAAAATCCACAACATGGGTGCACAACTCAAAACACAGACAAGCATTAAATATGCTATTGGATTTTTAACGCAGCACACACCTATTACAGAGTGTTTCAGCCGAGACTCTGCTCGAATGGGAATATCGACGTTAGTGTTTAACCTTTTCCGCCCAGCAGTGTCTTTTCAGCAGCGGCGGGTTACATCACATATCCATACATCGATGTTCGTCTGCCATCCTGTCTCAACCTGTAAATGAAGTGTGCAGGTGTGCGCTCCGAATTACACTAACCCTGGTCGTCAGGGAAGGAGGTGAGAACAAGCCCTCCAGGTGATAATTTGACGCAATTTTTATATATATTTATACAGGTCATAATTAAATATGGCAGTTGTACAGTTTCTATTTATCGAGCTTTGAAGTTAGTAATTATTAGTACTTATATTATTATGTCTTAATTATTAATGCTTATATTATTATTAATTGTAATTATTATTACTCATTACTTATTATTATAATTATTATTATACTATATTATACTTATTATTACTTAAGACAGATCCCACAGCATAACATTGTATCCAGTACATTTTTAGTACATTTACATTTTAACATGTTTTAAAAAGGTTAAAAGTTTATTGTGACAGTTTATACTTTCTTATAGTGAAGGGACATGACAAACTCCTTTCTTCTGTCAGAAAAAGCCAATAAAAGCCAATAAAAGCTGTCAAGTTAAGATTCAAACACAGATTCACACACACAGCCCTCCCTGTGAACATTACAAAGCCAGCCTGTCATATCGGACTGAACGCTGCAGTGCACAGCAGGGGGCAACTTCTATTGCAGTTTGCTGTGTAAAGAAAACAAAAAACAAAAACTGACACGCGTGTGTGCGCTGGCGCCATCTTAATAAACACTGAAACTGCATCTCAGCCGCGACAAAGTATTTCTTTGATGTAAGAATCTGTAACAAAATGTGAACACAAGCTATAACGTTTCAAATCAGATTCCCAGTGACACTGATTGGCAAATGGAGTTGTGCAGCGATTAACACCTCACCACAACAAGGTTAGCATTAGGAAAGCGCATTTCTATATGCTTTAGATGGCAGTGGAAAGGGGACACAAGATGATATCAGTGAGAGAGGCAGACACACAGTAACAGCAGACAGGGGGCGAGAGTGAGCAATACAGTGATAGGGTTACAGGGCTGGGGCACAGGGAAGGTGCAGTACTGTAACGGCGGACAGGGGGCGATAGTCAGTAACACAGTAAAAGGGTGTGTGGGGATGGAGCACAGGGAAGGTGCAGTACTGTAACGGCAGACAGGGGGCGATAGTGAGTAACACAGTAAAGGGGTGTGTGGGGATGGAGCACAGGGAAGGTGCAGTACTGTAACGGCAGACAGGGGGCGATAGTGAGTAACACAGTAAAGGGGTGTGTGGGGATGGAGCACAGGGAAGGTGCAGCGGCGTGGCCGGCAGTGTGCGTGCAGTTTTCAGACGGAGCTGGCGGGGCCCCCCTGTGGGGCGGGAGAATGGGGCTGCGATCGATGCAACGCCGTGCCGCGCGGATCAATGTGGATTAGGGTCCCGGTGGGGAGCGCGCGGCATGGGCTCCACTCCCCGCCCCGCGAGGAGCGCCTCTGTCCAGCAGGTGGCGCACTCATGGTGCGATAACGGCTGGCAAGAGCGTGCGGAGGGGAGGTTAAAACAGTTAGAGCAGATTTAAACCTACACTCCCCCCCATCCCGTCTGGCACATCCGCCAATCACTCATTGCTCTGCCTGCATTGCCCACCAGGGGGCTACAGCGAGCAAACAGGCCCATAGTCCCCAGGGGGGCAAAATCCCATAGAGGCCCTGTAGGCGGCAGAGGATTATCCTGTTGCTCAAGGACAGGGAGAGGGCTGTGAATTGTCCAAGCAACACACCCCCTTTCCACAAGCCTCGTCCAATCCAATTTCTCCTCCGTGCGATGACATCACTGCGGAGACCGACAGCGCCGGAACAGCTCATCCTCCTGCCGGCACACTAATCTCGCTTTTTCCCTCAATGAAGTCAATGTTATTTAAAAGCTGGGTAGCTTTCAAGGTGCTTTCACCACACTGTCGAAAATAAATATTACACACAAAAGTGTCATTATTCAGATCACACACAATTTAAGGTAACTGAACTTGCGAGGACAAGGCTGGTCAATGACCCCCCTCATTCTGAATAAATTAGACATTAGAGGCGAAGCTTCCTTCCTAAAAAACAACACTGAATAATAAGCGAAAATTACCGGCGGCAAATTATCCTCCGGGCCGCCCGACGGACCCGCGGCTCTGATCCCCAGGCGCCTCCGTCGGCAGAAGAGTCGTGGAGGAGTCGGCTCTTCAGTCTCGCAGCGGCCCGGCGCGCTATAGCAGGGGGCCCCATACGGGGGGTTGGGGGCTGCCACTGGAACCCGGCGTCAATATGTCCGGCGGCACACAATGAGCACTTCAGGAGTGCTCGGCGGACGAGGGCCGCGATCATTATCCCCCGGCACAGCGCCCGCTCCGCCGCCGACGAGGAGTCACTTTAATTAAAATTCCGAGAGCACGCCGCTGTGACAGAATCAAAGCGGGGCAGGGGTCGGGGTGGAGAGACAGAGGAGAGGAGAGGAGGAGGCGGAAGAGGAGGAGGAGGAGGAGGAGGAGGAGGAGGACGGCGGCGGTGATAGCTACAGGGCGGCTGCCTGACGCTCGACAGTGAAGGACTCTGGGTACAGGAGGGGCAGGGGCAGGGGAGGTGGGTGTCGGGCCTCTCTTTGTTTCTCGCGCGAGCGCGCCCGCGGGCCGGGCCCTCGCGCGAACGCCGGATCGCTTCTAATTCTCGCGTCCGCTGGGCCTGCTGACAACTTGAGGCTCTGTGTTCTCCGGATGCTGTGTTTCATTAGCAGATTGTCAGCGGCGCAAGGCTGAATAATCAATTAAGCGGTCAGAGGAGCAGAGGCCTGGGCCGCGCCGGCTCGTTCTCCACCCTTTGTGTCACTCTCTCTCTCTCTCTCTCTCTCTCTCTCTCCATCTCAGTCCGTCAGATGCAAATCTCAAACACAAAGAGGAGGATGAATTAGCACGCCGAAAGAAAACACATCATTGGCAAGGCAGGGCCACCAACAGCAACAACAGCAACAAACAACGACAAAAGCATCAGTACAAGATCATACGCAACCTCAAGGACAGCAGTGCTATAAACAATGATTTAGACAATAGCAGCCTGCTAGCAATGGAATGTAAATATCACTCAGAAGGGGAATCAACAAACTCCCCTTCCGGCAGTAAAACTCTTTGTCTCTCTGTCTCCCTGCCGGCGTTTGGCAGTCTGTAGTGTACTCTGTGGCAACCCATCCTGACAGCGTATCCTTTCCAGCACGGCTACCCTCACGGAGGGGGACAGGGGAAAGATTTCGTGCCTTCTGTGTAGTAAGAGACGGGACCGGGTGCTCTGCAGTGAGTGAGGGACTCAAACAGTTAGCTCCCTCTATGTATGAGCAACGCCCTCCACAGACATGCGCTCTGCTCGGGCCAGTAAGAGCTCACTCTCGGCCGTCAGATCTCCTTTTGACCCTGACCGTATCTGTTCCGCTAACCAGAATAGAAAGACAAATTTGCACCTATTGGAACACAAAGCTCTGCACACAATATTGTTTGCCTCTCATCTTTATTGATTTGCCATTGTAATCAAAATACTTCACGCAGACGCGAGCACTGTCACAGAAGAGTCACTCGTAATGGGGAAAAATGGAAGGAAATGTTCCTTATTGTCTTGGACGGGCGGGAGAAACAATGTTCACTGCTGCGGAGGTAATTGTTCTGATAATTGTATAATGCCCGTGATAAATGAACTGAAAACACTGGCTTTGCCAAAACAGTGAGACTAATTGGCTTTGGAGTTGTTTAAAGAAATGTGATTAATGAAGTTCACCACGTGCGGTTTACGACGGAGGGAGAGAGAGCCTCTCCACTTGACGGACGTGTGTCGCCGGGGTGGAGAGGGGAGGGGGAGAGGGAGGGCACGGCCGATCCGCCGGGGGTGGCGACGTGCGACGGCATCGACTCGTTTTGGGCTGCACCGACCCGGCGGTACCTGCCCGAGCATGTGCGGGCTGTTTTGTCGGGCCCCCTGGGTGTGGCATCGCCGCCCCTGAGGGGCACCTTGCTCTTATTCTGAAAGATTGATACGTGTTCTCGCAATCGATGGGACATCAC
Organism: Megalops atlanticus; assembly: GCA_019176425.1. Lineage (NCBI taxonomy): Eukaryota > Metazoa > Chordata > Actinopteri > Elopiformes > Megalopidae > Megalops > Megalops atlanticus. Next base: position 8,970,632 of record CM032888.1, read on the forward strand.
GCCGATGCATACTGAGTGAGATAATCTCGCCTGTCGGAGAGTACTCGCTCAGAGGACAGGCTGTTCATCTGAGGATGTCAGGTCTCCCTGCCCGCTGTGAATGCGGCACTCGATTCCTCATGTAGAACTTTATTTTAGAGTTGACTCTGTACACTGCAGCGTATCACTGACAGCGGGTGAGAAACCTGCATTCTGAACTCACCCCCGGTGGCCACTGGTGGTAGTGCAGCTTTGCCTCTAACCTCTAACATGATATACCACGTTAGGATCGCGCGACCTGGCATTCTGCGCGTGGTCACCACAGCATCAGGCCCTACCGCAATGTGGTCAAAGCGTCTCTGAGCTCAGTGCAGTCTAAGTGTGGTCCACGGGAATCAGATGTATGTGTGCTGTGTCAACCCAATCTGCTTGCCGTGTTAAGTCAATGCCATGGTTTTAATGCCTCTATGATATGTCTCAAACTGCAGCCTCATTGGCCGGTCACACAGTTTCCTGTGGTGGAGATGTTCCACGGCAGTGCTGGTCCCAGAGTTTCAGTGCAACTGGGGGGGAGGAGAGGGTGATCTTCATGCCCCTCAACAGGGTGATGGGGGCGGGGGGGTTGCAGATACATCAGCAAAACTCAATTTCACACAAATTCAGTCCAAACTATATGTAATTGGAGGCAAATGAAAATGAAACATGTAATGAGACAGTAAAGGAAACGTTACCTACAGATACACCTTTTCATCAACATAAACAAGATTTAGATTTGAAAGGGGAAAAGGTGAGAGCTGCAGGGAAATCCTCCTTGAACAGGAAAACAAATGAACCTACCGGACCAGTGCGGATGAATTACAAAACACAACAACACAGGACCAAAATGCAAATGAGGCCGCTACCGTTGATCCCCGACAGAGAACCTGTGCTAATTGCACTCTAGTTAGACCAGTTAACGAGTCCTGTTCCTATCCGGCAAATTGCCTAAATAAAGGTAGAAGATCTCCTCTGAGGGAGAGATACCATCTCTAAGGGAAAATGGCAGGAGATCAGTGCAGAAACAGTAAAAGGCACAATAAACTGGTTATTACCCTTATGTTACTGTGAACATCACCTGACTCATTTAAACGGCAAACAGTGATGCATTATTAAAACAAGCACGCACCATGACACAGAAATGCACTGAAAATGACAGTATAATGCAAAAGGGGAACTGATAAATATCAACACACAAGACAGTAATCCCAATGAAGGCAACTCTACCACTCAGCTGCATTTGCCACTTCTGTTGGTTTTGTGTGCGAGCCCACAGATCTGAAGAGTGAGTCATAAGGTAACAGCTGGATCTGGAATGGAACGGACTCTCTGGGGTTTGTGCCTGGGGTGGGGGGGGGAGTCTTGGAGCTGGAGGTGGGACAGAAGTGGGCCCCCAAGGGAGGGAACAGGCCTGACTCCTGCCTCCAATGCATACAGACACGGGGAAACCTGGGCACAGACATCAAACCCGCACAGACACACAAACACGCACATCCACAGAGGACTCATGGAAGCTACGGCTGGACACAGCTACGGGGGACAGACCACAGGGGGCTGAGAACACTTACTGAGAGGGACGTCACTGTAAGTATCTTCCTGATCGTCATCATCAAGGAATGCTTTGAGTGTGAAAACAAAACAGAAGAAAGACAGACAGAAATAATAAAAAAAAGAATGAAAAATGCCGTGCTACACAAACAGCCATAAACACACACCCTCCCTCACTCGAACATGCGCATAATGGATGGTCTTTAGCTTGTCTAATTGACACTCTGATTATTTCGGACAAAATCAAAGGCAAAACATGTTCCTTCATTGTTCTCCCAGTGGAGCAGGCCTGTCTTAAGTAAACTCCGCCTGTGATGCTTTCTGTTTTCAAGCTGTGGCTGATGAGGAGTCGGCCTTGCCTCTGTTTCAAAACCATTACCAGACTAACTGACAGGTCAGGATTGGGCTTGTCATTTATTGATGTTTCTATTTATTTAGTTTGTTATCTTCTAAAATGCAAACATGCAATATTACTGAGAGGAGATCGTGTTAACCAAGAAGTGGGATTTCTCCTCCAATACCAGGATCTCGCTGAAGCCAGAATTATAAATTGACATCTCCGCTATTGACATAGCGGTTTCCTGTTGGTTTGTCATATTGTAGGTTAGAATGTGGTGAAATGTAATTTAAATGCACCCCATGCGTGGCTCTGTTTGTGACAAGTAATTGTGTTGCAGAAGTGCAATATTCGTCTTCCCTCAGCTACAGGTGGGCCTTCTGAGTGATTCTCCTTCTACAAATCCAAGACTGCTCGGCACACTAAAGTGCCCCTGTCACTCAGTGCCAAAACTGCTGCGCACTAAAGGAGAGCATAAGGAGGATCAGTGAGAAAATGAGAGGGATGGGAGAGTAAGAAGAGGAGGGCAGGGAAGATGGAAAGAGAGACGGAAGAAGAGAGGAAAAGAGGAGAGAGGAGCGAGGAGGACAGGGAAAAGAGGAGGAGAGGAGAGAGGGGGATGTGGAAGAAGACAGGAAGAAAGGAGAGAGGGCAACAGGGAAAAAGACAGAAGGGGAGGAGAGGGAGGACAGAAAAAGAGGAGAGAGAGGGGGACAGGGAAGAAAAAAGGAAGAAAGGAAAAAAGGAAGGGGGACAGGGAAAAAGAAAAGGAGAAGAGAGAGGAAACCGGGGTAAAGAGAGGAGGAGAGGAGAGAGAGGAACAGGGAAGGACAGAGGAGGAGAAGAGAGAGGACAGAGAAGAGGAGAGGAGAGAAGGGGACATGGAAGGACAGTAGAAGAAAGGAGAGGGGGGGCAGAGAGGGGAGACAGAAGATTTGGATATGAGAGAAGTAGAAAGGAGAGAGGAGGGATGAAGAGTGAAAAGGTGACAAAGATATTGAGGGGAAGGCAAGCGGAGGGGAGTGGGGAAGAGGAGGAGAGTAGATGAGGAGGAGGAGAAGGAGAGAGAAGAGAAAGGAAGGGGGCAGAGGGAGTGACATTTTAACTTTCACACATGGTTAGCTTTGCTCAGGCAGGAAGGAGGGACTACCCATTGAGGCCAGCACAGACAGGGTGAGAGGAAGAGACAGCTGGAAAAGGTGAGGCAGCTGCTGCCAGACGGCACTCGCACTCCTTCACAGCAAACAGATAATGTGCTGCCAACACCATCAGTCTCTGTCACTAGGCTTGCCTTTACAATAGCACAGCAAAGGCAGAGAGCGGCAGCCATGACATCAGCACTGCACAGCGCTGAGAGCGGCAGCCATGACATCAGCACTGCACAGATAGAGAGAGGCAATCATGACATCAGCACTGCACAGCGCTGAGAGCGGCAGCCATGACATCAGCACTGCACAGATAGAGAGAGGCAACCATGACATCAGCACTGCACAGATAGAGAGAGGCAACCATGACATCAGCACTGCACAGCGCTGAGAGCGGCAACCATGACATCAGCACTGCACAGCACTGAGAGCGGCAGCCATGACATCAGCACTGCACAGATAGAGAGAGGCAACCATGACATCAGCACTGCACAGGCAGAGAGTGGCCATGTCTCAGTGCTTCCTGTGACATCAGCACTGCACAGATAGAGAGAGGCAACCATGACATCAGCACTGCACAGCGCTGAGAGCGGCAGCCATGACATCAGCACTGCACAGCCCTGAGAGCGGCAACCATGACATCAGCACTGCACAGCACTGAGAGCGGCAGCCATGACATCAGCACTGCACAGGCAGAGAGTGGCCATGTCTCAGTGCTTCCTGTGACATCAGCACTGCACAGATAGAGAGAGGCAACCATGACATCAGCACTGCACAGATAGAGAGAGGCAACCATGACATCAGCACTGCACAGGCATAGAGTGGCAACCATGACATCAGCACTGCACAGGCATAGAGTGGCAACCATGACATCAGCACTGCACAGATAGAGAGAGGCAGCCATGACATCAGCACTGCACAGATAGAGAGAGGCAACCATGACATCAGCACTGCACAGGCATAGAGTGGCAACCATGACATCAGCACTGCACAGGCATAGAGCGGCAACCATGACATCAGCACTGCACAGGCATAGAGTGGCAGCCATGACATCAGCACTGCACAGGCATAGAGTGGCAGCCATGACATCAGCACTGCACAGATAAAGAGAAGCAACCATGACATCAGCACTGCACAGGCAGAGAGTGGCCATGTCTCAGTGCTTCCTGTGACATTAGCACAGCACAGGCAAGGGGCAGTAGCCGTGACTGTGTGCTTCCTGTTATTAGAGTTGTGAAAAAGTACAAAAACATTTTTGTCCCCATGTGAACCCTAAAATCCGACATCCTGAGTCAGTAACCTGCAGACTTCATAAAGTGGTAAATTACTGTGAGTAAGATGTGTTAGGCAGCATCCACATGATGCTGAGTAAAGTATGAAAAGTCATTACCGAGGAGTAAACTCTCAATTAGCTCGGCGCTCATACAACGAGCACGTTCATAACAAACGATCAATGATATTGTGCTGCCATTACTGCTCCCAAGGAAACGCCTATGAGAACACACGGGGCAAATTACTCAACTGCTGCACAAACTCTCCAGGATGCAAAATAATCAAGTAATGAGGAATACCATCAATAATTGTGGTTGTGCACACTGCTATTGAGGAGAGCTTGATTATCGGGAGGATGGAGTCATTAGCCGAGCCATTCCGGTTCGCTCAACCTGGACATGGTGTAAAGTCTTGCTGTGATCTTATTGGCCATGGGAGAAATCAACCCTGATTGGCTCTGATTGCACTTGACATCACACGCTCTCTCTGTCCTAAGAGAGAGAAGACCATTACGGAGAGCAGCACTTATCAACTAACCCCAGCTAGCACTTCTGTAATCAATATGGTTGGACTGATAATGGCCATTATTTCATTGTTTTATAATGGAATCTCTCTAATAAATATAGTGCAAAGCTCTTCGCCAACAGCTTTTGAACCGTACAGAAATATTGATCTGATTTCTATAGAAATATAAATGGAAAAATTCCATTTCCTAAAACCTTACACGATTGAAGGAGACCTAATGGGAGGGAGACGAAAGCTATGTGTATGCAGCCTTGCTTTGCCTTGCTCCCATTTGCTGCATTCAACCATAGTTCCACGGCCTCTTGTAAAAAACACGCTGCTTCTTCACCACACTGTCCTGTGGTATATTAAGCTCTAGAAGGATGTCAGATGTCAAGATCATTTCCACTCTACCTTTCTCATATTACTAAATAACTAGAAACCAGTGCAACTGCTAGCTATCTAGCATCTGGCCACTTATTAGTAGATATCCATCTAGCTAGATAGTCCAAATCAACAGATTCTAACATCCTCCTGTATTATTTGATCTGTAAAGTCAGATCATGGTTGGTTCTCCTTTCCCTTGTTTTGCCATTTTCATACACTAGGTAGTGAGTGCACAGGAAAGAAAAGTGTATGTCCTCTTCCTTTTCCCATGCTCTGAACAATGCCTACATCTGGCTGGACATGCTCAATGCTTAATACTAAATTTTTATTTGGGGGAGATCACACTATTTACTCGTCTCCTGCCAAATACAGTTTGACCATATTATGGCCACATCAAGCACCAGGTAGTACCTGGAGCTACCTGCTTTTAGAGCCACTTCACAAACAGGTGGCTGTAAGTTAGAAGACTTTGTAGGCATGGCCCAGCCCTTCAAGTCTTTCCTTGGATATCTGTGAGTGGAAATGAGCGTCGAAAAGTACAGGAGGAGCAGATGGAGGTGAGGCTGGAAGTGAAGCGGGAGGGGCCATGTCTAGAGCGAACCAACTGCCGGTCCCTCTCAGAAACACCATGATGTTACCCTGCCTGCTCAGCCGCCAGTATTGGAGCACAAACCCGCGGCTGTATGAATTGACATAATTTTCACATTCTTCAAAGCCGCCGTTTCAGTGGATAACGCCTCCGGGGTGTCAGCGCAACCAAACGCCCCCTTCCCTCCCTCTCCCCGCCAGGCGAGGGGGCTGTGATGAAGCATCCCTGCCAGGGAGCCCGTTTTGGGGAACCGGCTGCCTCACCCGTGAGGAGAGAACAGAGAAGCTGCCTTCAAACACCTTAAGACCCCATTATACACCAGGGCTGAGACTGATGCACAAAACGGCTCCATCCGCGATGCATTTCAAATCGGGAACGCTGCTCTGCTGAGCGGCGCCGAACACTTCACAGCAATGCTGATGGGGAGGTAAAGTTCACGGGCTCTCTGAAAGCAGGGGTCAAAGTAATCTTTGCGAAATGTTACATCAGGGGAATTTCATAAGGTTCTCGCAACAGATTAACAGATGGGATCGAATTTATCTTTTTTTGCGGACAATGCAAACACCTCTGCTATTTTGACACACCATTACCTGCGCAGACGGCTCCACAATGCTGGGAACAGTTGTAAGCGAAAGACCCTTTGGATAATGCGTGCGTCTGAGGAGCAAACCTGTTTTGCAGGCACTTGTGCAATGGAAATGGCGCTCTGTTAAATCATATGTTACATTTCACAGTGGTACTGATGCCAGAGAGATCCACAGACACTGAATACTTAGACAGATTCTGACAAAGTGATCAGCACCTCAAGAAAGCATGGTAAAGACAGCAGTCAGAGCAGTGCAAATACCCCTGTATTTCTGACACACCCATTCAACCACCACAATACATACTGTATAGTAGTTAAATTGCTATTTCTAATCATTTGCCACTTTTGCTGCGTCTAAGGAATACACCCTTGTTATAAATGCATCCAGCTTCGATGACCTCATTACAGGCTCATCGAGTCCATTTCTGATGATATCATTACAGACTCAGCGAGTCCAGCTCGAATGACCTCATTACAGAAACATTGTGTCCAGCTCTGATGATCCCATTACAGATTCACTATGTCCAGGTCTGATGACCTCACTACGAGCAAAGTTTTAATCGAGACTGAATGGTTTCATGGCAGATTTGTCCTGACCTTTCGACTAAAGACAAAATTGAAAGAAATTCAAAAATATGAGAGTTGCTAGTTGTTTTTTGTTTGCTTTTAAAACCAACTTAAGATAAAATCAGAGGAAATCAATCTGACATTTGTTAGGGTTATTTGTTGCGGTACATTGTCACAGAAACCATAATCCGGCATTTTCCAGTGTGTTGTGAAGACAGAAAAATACATAAAAGCCCCTTTATTCTTTATCTAGTCAAAATCAAATTAAAATCCTTAAGAAATCTGGACAAGATGTGTGGAAAAAAATGTATCCTCTCTTGGATATAATAACAAGTCTGCTAGTACAAAAAAGAATATACAGTATAAGAGAAAGAAAGAAAGGGAAAAATAAAGAGTGATGGATAAGGAGGAAACTACACTGGAAGAGGAGTGACAGCTACATTACAGAAGCATTCATCTGCAATTATCATTAGCGACGGTGGGGGAAGGTGAAAGCAGGAATGAGAGAACAGCTCTCACAGTGCTAATGACTGGATTGCGGTGGCATCAATCGCACCGCGCCTCGAACAAGAAGGAGGAGATGGCTTCCCAGATCCCATGATAGATTTCCACCTCCTCGTACAGGGGAGCCCAGGAGGTGCTCTAATCAACAGTAGCCCGGCATCGGGTGCATCCAGGGAGTTGGAGAGATGCCGTGTCTGCCTTGCTTGTTGCAGACTATGGCTTGCCTGGCCGTTCTTGCAAGAGAATCAGCTTGGAAGATGAGGCAGTGGTAGAGGTTAAGGCAGATAAAAAGGGAGCGGGGGTGTTAGATGAAAACAGATTTCCAGCCCATAGAAAAAGGGCCATTTCCAAAAGGTGTGATGATCATTGTCAGTGGATGAGCCTGTACAATGCTGTATGTACATGTCTGATAATGATACAGAAGAAACACATGGTAAAGACTATGTTTACAGATTTACCTGTATTTTTGTATCGCTAGACATATAAATATTACAGCCTTTTTTCCCAAAACTGTGTGTCATGAGTAGAATTTCGCTGGGAATGATTGTTTGATATTTCACTGAGTTCTTTAATCAAGAGCAAATACTCTTGTAGAAGTGTTTGATTCCATTTCTTTTTTTTCTTTCAGGGAGCCTGTTATTAGGAACAGATGCATGGATGAAACAGGAGGTCAGTTTTTTAAGTCTTTGAAACCTTGACAGCTGATTATTTTCACATATATGATGGAGATGAGTCATGTCTTTTTGCCTTCAGAAGCAAAAAAAAGTTATTGTGAAGGGTGAAGCTCGCACTAGGGGTAGATGATTGCGACTCTGGACTGACTTAGCTTGCGGATATTGCTGAATAACTGAAACTTTGATGTTGCTCTGCCTCTCCGTGGAAAGAGAGGAGAGTCCCTCCACAGAAACTCTGATCTTTTTGGCTGTTCAGCGTCAAGCCACGAGGATATGCACATAGGATTCATGCGTGTGTTAATGTACTGCAGTTGTGATGCTACAAAAAAAGCAGTATTTAGTACCACAAACCCTCCACAATGCCTGGGATTTTTCAATGCTATTAATCTAATTCTGTCTATGTGTTTTTGCAGTTCCCCTTTCATAGTCTACGTTATGGTGGAGCCCATGCTTCACAGAACAATAGGCCTGACCTTCTGTGTGCACTTTAAATGAGACCAGAGAGAAAAATAAACCTTGAAACAACATTCTCGATAAGCGAGCGCTTCCAGCTCTCAATCAAATCTTATCTAAGCTCCATAACCCCAAGGGCAGCCCCAGTCCCATTCCAGCAGTATCACGAAACAAAACCAATCTTCATATCCCCAGGCAAAATACCACAGAGGACAAAAGTCCAACAGTGAACGAGTCATTGCCAACACGTTTATCAAACGCCTTATAAATACTGGAGTGCAGCGAGCTCTTAACGTGATGTGGTTTTGGGGGATCGGTCCTGGCGATGCTGACCTCTCCAAGAGACGCGGCCACACCTGGGTAGAGTGCCTCTCAGCCCGGGCGAATTGGAGTCCTGGAGCTCCTGTGGGTGAGTGCGTCGCCTGGGGAGGGGGGCAGAGCTTCCGCAGCTGCCGCTTCGGGAGGGGATCGATGCGCCCAAAGCGAAAGCGATTGGGGTCAGAGACACTGAGGGATTACAGAGATGATGCCAGTCCTGGGCGCGTCTGTCCCTCCTCGTTCCCTGCTCTCTTTATCAATTGACGGAGGGAGGTTCCGGCGGCGGAGATCGATACTCTCCTCTGAATTATGGCAGGCTCTGAAACGCATTAAAAAGCGGTTTTGTGCGCGGTATCCGCTGCTTGCCACAGCAATATCGGATTCCCTCCAACAATGTCTCCGACACGTCTTTATGGAGTCCGTATAATAAAATAAATGTGTTTATTTCTGGATTTCTCCTGTCTCCTGTAGATGTTGTGTTATTTGCCAGGCTTGAAGCTCTGCGCTGCTCATCGATTTGGACTTGCAGTGACTGCACGCACCTCCCCCACCCCCTTTCCCTCTTTGAAGACAACTTCTTCATGCGATGACCAGGCAGCCTGGTTGGACGTGCTCAAACCCAGTATGAAACCATTCGACTTCTGTTGTTTACAGAGAAAACTTCTGTCACTCCCGAAGAAAAATAAACGCCTTAAACAATAGTGAAAAGTCCTTGGCTTTCAAATGAGTATAAACTACATAGCTAAATGCGTCTGGCTATAGGGCTGTCACAGTTGCTTTACCAGACAATTCATCACGGTACACTAATTCTGTAATAACATTATTGAGCTCTCCACACTGTGCACCACGACGGGCTAACTAAATCAGGTAATAATGCCCTCAAACCCTGACAGGCAGCCCTGGGGTCTCCGGGGCCCCCTCTCTGAGACCCTTCTTTCTACTCACTCACCCCCCCCCTTCTGCCCTGTTGGGTTTGTTTAAGGTAAAACCAAAGGGGGAGTGAGGGTAGGGGGGCTTATGTGGTCTTTTCAATATATTTAATGGATCTGTTCACTATCTGTTCAGTAGATGCACTCATTCTTTTTCTCAGAAATCAAAGCCCTTCAGTGCATTTACAGTACGTGGCAAAATTGGCCTGAAGCCACCTGCTGTGCGACACACACTTTGGAATTTGAATGGTAAACACCTTTATCCAGTGATTGCGTTTGACTGAGAGAACCTTTGATACGTTGAATTTCCCAATGACTGACAATGAAGGAAAAATGAAAAGGTAGCGTGCGTTTTGACAGCACAATTGAGGACTTTCTCATATCCATAACTGAAATTGACAACTGAGCTGATGTACATAAAAGTGTTGCTGCATGCCTTTGGGTTCCCCTCGCAAGCCTTCGTAAAAGCTGGGATCTGAGGCCTTGAGCAGATTCCAAAAGAGAGTGAATACGGGTGGCTGCAGGAGGAGAGGAGCCTACAGGTTTTCATATTAAAAATTCTGCAAGCTGCTCTTGCTATAGGCCTATCTGTTTGATGAGGCAGTCCAGGTGTGGTCCATGGAACATGTTTCAATTACACGTCCTGTATATCCCCAACAGTAGGCCCTGACCACGATGGAAAGTCACGTTGCGATAAACCAACCTGATATTGATTCATCTGGTTTCTTATAGCTGCCTCAGTCACAACTAACTGGAAACTAAAAAACCAAAGCCACAAATGAAACTACAAACCAATTTCACACAGTTTACCCTCCTCCCATCTACCCTGCAATCACTAACACACTAATATAACACAATTGCTTGTATATGAGGGTAAGTTTTGAGAGAGCAAGAGGGAGAATGTGTGAATGTATGTGTGTGTGTGAGAGAGAGGGAATGTGTAAATGTGTGTGGCCTGAATATGTGTGCTTGTGTGCACACGAGTATGTGCTTGAGATGAGGAGGGAATTTGTGTGTGCGTATGCGTGTGTGTATGTGTGTGTGTGCGCGTGTGTGTGTGTGTGCATGTGCATGTGTGTGTGTCTGCTCGCCTGATTAACTCGATTGTTTTGCAGGACCTTTGTAACACCCCTTTGGAAAGGGAGATACTAATGTGCAGTAATTATCAGATCATGGCTGAGACAAGCTGCATTTTGGAAAAAAAAACGAAGAGTGAGGAAAAGGCCATGCTAAATTTAGATCCACCTTTTCAGCCTCTAATTAAGGGATTAATACATTTTGTCACACGAGTCAAAATACAACATGGGTGATTTATTACCCTGTCTATGGGGAACTATTCCACCACTGTGCAGCTCGAAGACGAGGAATAAACACAGATAAAAAGGACTGCTCAGCTCAATTCAACAACAGCTATTTGATTAAAACAAAGAGACTGTGTTGTGTTGCACTGTATATTGCATAGGAGAGCAGTATGACAATGATTAGGGACTGGAGTGACTATTGTACCCTTAAGACAGGACCCATACTTAATTCTGTCGGTTCAAATGAAAACATAACCATGTAAACAAATAAAATATAAGGTGTAGAAGTGGTTTAAGGTATCTCTTCAGAAAATAAATGGCCAAACGTTACACACTTCCTGCATTATGTTTGATTGACAGCTGAGATTAATAAATAAAAGAGCAGGAGGAGGTTCATAGTGTCAGAGGACTTGCCCCTTAACCCCGGCTGGAGCCTGGGGGCGGTGACAGGACATCAGAAGCTGATCTTTTTAATGTTTAAATCAATGTCCAGTCTCACGCTTATTTCATCTAACGTGTGTTTTAATCATTCTCCGCTCAGATCAATGCGCCGGTTGTTTGGTCTTCTGCGCTGGGCGCCACCTTAGAAATTTACAAGTGCCCTCCATTTACTCGCCGGCTTCCGTCGCGGACGGAAAGCTTTACGACTTGAGGCGCTGTGCGACCGTAAATCTGTGCCGCGAAACACCCAACAGGGAACGCTCTTTCTCTCACGTCTTATTTTAATTTTGTCTGAACCAAATGGTTCAAAGACACATGATTGTTAATGAGCATTTGGGGAAAAAAAAGAGAAAGAGAAAAAAAAAGAAAAAAAATCACCGCAATCAAAATGCGGTCAATTTGATCAATTTGTGTGCCTTTGCGGGGATCCATGAGGACCCCGGCCCCTCGTGATTCGCGGGCGCAATCCGCCGCGCGATTTGCTGATGTGAATATCAATAGCGGCCCCTTCACCTTTCTAAATATACAGGCCGTTCCCTGGCCTTTCGCTCGACGTGGCGCTGGAGTGAAGGAAACAGACAGCCGGCTGCAGTGGCAGGAGCTTCCTGTCCGAATCAATGTCATGTTTTAGAATAAGTGAAAATGGAACGTGGATGCAGTGGAAAAAATCGCAAAATCCAATAAGGGTGATGAAGTTGTTCTTTAACACAGACGGCAAACATCGATATGACCTTTTTGCAAACCCCGCGCAGCTTCCTTTCATTACCAGCACCTCTTTTCTTCCTCCGAGCTCGCCGCCGACCGCAGGGAGACCGTCATCCAAAAAGACTCGACGAGAGGGCGGGTGGGCACGGCTCACCTTTTTAGAAAGGCGACGTGTCAATTCTTGCTCCCGAGAACATGGAGCGACAACCTGCTCCTGCGTGTTTCAGTTAGAGTGGCCTGTTTGCCTGACTTCTGCTGCTTTTAAACTCGCTACTTTCTCTGCTGCTCAGGGAGCACCTCTCTGGGCTGTTCAAACAAAGACACTCTTCTCTGGGCTGTTTATATGCAGATACACCTCTAGGGGCTTCAGATAAAGATACACCTCTATGGAGTGTTTACACATGGATACTCTTGTCTGGGCTGTTCAGATACAGATACACATCAAGGGGGTGTTTAGATACCAATACACCTCTATGGGGAGTTTCGATACAATACACCTCTATGGGGAGTTTAGATACCAATACACCTCTATGGGGAGTTTAGATACCAATACACCTCTATGGGGAGTTTAGATACCAATACACCTCTATGGGGAGTTTAGATACCAATGCACCTCTATGGGGAGTTTAGATACCAATACACCTCTATGGGGAGTTTAGATACCAATACACCTCTTTGGGGAGTTTAGATACCAATACACCTCTTTGGGGAGTTTAGATACCAATACACCTCTATGGGGAGTTTCGATACAATACACCTCTTTGGGGAGTTTAGATACCAATACACCTCTATGGCATATTCAGATACAGGCACAACTCAGTCTGTACAGATACAGAAACAGCACACAGCACACTCATACTCATGTAGAGGAAAGGGACACGTCGCTCTCAGCGCCAGGATGACGGGAGGGGACGGGACGGGGGCGGGGCGAGCGGCGGGGGTAAACGCCGACCGCGGCGCCCGCCCTGCCCCCGGGGGCCGCTCACAGCCGGAGAGAGAGCGGCCCGCTCCGTCACCGCGGGAGCCCTGACTGGCATTTCCAACGCGCCGCTGGCAGGGAGGAGGCCGGCGGGCTGTCAGTCAGGCTCGTCAGCGGAGAGGGGTGGTAGCGGGAGCCCCTCCTATGGGGGGACCCTCCCCGTCCTTGGCAGGGAGGCTACGCAGCGCTCCCGTCAGGAGAGGGAGACTTCCTCTGGTTTCACCTTGATTTCTTCCCTCCTCTCGCATTCCCCCCACTCAGCTCTTTCCTGCTCCCTCTGGTTTCTTTGGAGATGAAGAATCTCTTTTTTATAAGGCATGTATGCATAAAGCCTAAGGCCTTTTCAATACGGTTAACAACTGTGACACAACCCTCTACTCCAATAAATTACCATTTGAAAAAAAAAAGAAACTAAATCGTGCGACTGGCTGAGATGAGCCCCGGTGTTTTGTTGAATAAGGATTTCAGCAGTGAAACAAATATCCAAAACTAAGCCCTCAACGTTAGGTAGTGAGCTCATTAAAACACACACACCATACAGGATGGTAAGGGACAGTTGCGCCTCCAGAACACTGATTTCCCCTCAGCCTCTGATCAGACCAACATTTGATTGCATTGCTACTTTAATTAGCTCCTCACAGTAAGACTGCACGTCTTGCTGTGTGTTCACTTCAGTGAATGACTTTACTCTATGTAACGACCCATGAAACACACACACACACGCACTTCGAGTGAGGGGTCAGTACCAGGAGCATTTTTACGGTGTGTGTGAGGGGAGCTAGTGAAAGGGAACTTGCGTTTTTTTTTGCTGGTATATTCTACAAAGCTCCTTCGATGCAGACCTGTGTAGGACAAATGCAAACGATGCTAATTATTCATCATAAAAAGCCGGCAGTGTGCCACTCCCTGCGTGGGGCAGGAGCGCGCTTCTGTTTGCGGAACGTGCCGTGCAGCACCAGTTGCAGGACCAACGGCGCGCATCAAAAGGTTCAATTCACCGGAGGCTGGAATAAAATGAAGGGATCTTGTCTCATCTGCATGAAATACAGACACCTGTGCAAACAAACATGCCGTTCGCTAATCACAACATCCAACAGCACCCCCTCACTGCCACCGTGCTGCTCAGAAAGAGCATATGTACACACGCGCACACACACACACACACACACACACACACACACACACACACACACACACACACACGCAAAAGGAGTATGGGATCATTGAGGGGCTTATGGGTTTTTGGGGGAGGGGGTGGATTTTAGGAATGTCAGGTTGCTGTGGAGCAGTGTAGGGTGTTTGAGGCATGTGGAGTATTTGAGGAGTTGGAATTGAGTGGGATTGTGGGATTTTGGAGGGGTGTGGTGTGTTTGACAAATGCTGGATATTTGCAGAGGGTTGTGGGGTATGTGAGAAAGTATGTGAGGTATAGGGTCATTGAGGGGGTTGTGGCCTTCTTGAAGAGGTGTAGTGTATTCTGAAGGATATGGAGGGGGGCTGGATATTACAGAGGGGGTGTTTGGTATCTTAGGAGAGTGGGGCATTTGAGGGGTATTTGTGGAGTATGTGGAGCGTGATGTGGGCTATTCAGACATCGATTTAAAGGATGCAGGCTGGAGCTGTAGGTGTTTACAGGAGGAGTGCAGGGATTAGGGGAAATGCGAGTGTAATTTGGAAAGGAGTTTGAAGCACTCTGGTAGACTGTTTCAGGGGATTTGCAGAAGGAACAGAGAGAGGGAGCAGGCATTGATATTTTGAAAAGTCTGCCAGGTAAGCCTTGCCTTTGCCAGGTAGCACAGCTGACTGGAACAAAGTCCAAGTCTTACCCATCTTGATGAACTCCCAGGACTCGCTGCTCCACTGTGGTGAAACAATCCAAGCACTCAGGGACTTGAATCCAAGGCTCACTAAGGTTTCTTTACTGTGTCCATAATTTCTGTTATTGCCTCATGAAAGTGCATGTGAGGCATCAATAAACACAGAAAACCTGAGCAATCTTTACTGAGCAGGACTTTGTTTCTAATCTAATGAGACTAACAGGTTTTTTAATTTAGTTATTTACTAATTTATTTATTTTTGGGATGCGCTGGCACTAATCCAGACCCATATGGCTGACAAATCTGGCAGCTATCCTTTAATACATTTTTATCAGCAGCGATATTACGGGCTGTTTGAACCCGACTGCTTCCTGAGTGTGTGTCTTTGATTTTAATGATGGGAATCTGGCCGGCTGAGCTCGGGCTCTAAAAACACCCCACAAAAAATTAAAAAATAAAAAAAGCTCAGCACTGAATGATGAAGAGGAGGGGTGTGTGCACCACGACAGGAAATGGGAAATGAGAGGAAGAGGCAGAGACTGGGCCAAAAGGGAGAAGAGATGGGGGAGAGAAGGTGAGAGAGCAATTCAACACCTGAATTTTGTGACAAACCAACTAACACTGCCCTACTCCCTGCACAAGGCAGCATGTCAGGACAGTGTGTAGCCCTCTTCCCAGCAAAGACAGGCTAGACGCTACCCTTCAGTCGACACCTTACAGTGGTATGTAGCAGCTGAGCTACATTACAATCAAAGGTCACATTCAGATGTTTCTTCAGACTCCTCTATCTGGCCATTACATAGAACTTTCTATTGGTGGTTACTGTGGGGCAGGGCAAATACTGATGTCCCTGCTGCAGTGGACAGCAGTGTTTCATATTTCACTTTAAACACCCTGCTCCCCACTATACTAATAATATGGAGTTTGAATGGATTGTAAAACGGACACACCTATTTAACACTTTGATGTGAATTCCTGTGAACCTGGATCATTCTTCCAGTGTAACCTGGATCATTCTTCAGCAGAGACAACCAATGCCACGCCACAGCAGAAAAGTTTGCCATTTCTGAAGTCAGCAGATCCTTAGGTTGTGTACACCATTCAGCACAGCTCCCTCTGGTGGTGGGAGGACGTGTGGCGCAGTGCTGAAATGTGAGTGTAGGTGAGCACAAAGCGGAGAAATTACTTTCAACTGAGCCAAGTTGGGCTTGTTTCACTTCTATTCTGCAGTAACCTTTACAAGCCTCTCTGCAGGCTGACCTACAAATGACCACAGGTACTGACACATCAAAGAGCTTGCTGTTTCCTATCAAGTGAAAGGTAAAGTTGGAGATTCAAAAAAAAGGGGGAGGGGGGTGACATAGAGTTATAGAGACAGAAATAGGGAAGAGGGCACAAGGGTTACCGAATACCTACTCTGCAGAGAAAGCATGATTCCTTATACAATATAGCATTGATGGAGTATACATACCATCTTTTCCCATCACCTCCCTCATGCCAAAACCATAGAAAATATCCAAGGCCTTCTACATTTACACACATTTTATTTAAATGACACAGAAGTACATGCAATAGAAGCAGCCAATAGAAGCAGTATCTAAAATACTTGAAAAAAAAAACCCTTTCATTCCCTTTGCCTCAGCATCAATCTCATGTCCATTAAAAGTCCAATTTCAGTAATGCAGCCCAACGTTTCCCACCTCTGGCCCCAGAGGCACACCGGGTATGCTGGTTTTCATTCCAGCTGCGCTCGCAATTAATTAGGTTTGATTGAGCTGTTAACTGAATACTGATCTGGATTTGACACCACTTAACACGTATCTGCTGTTAGTTCTGTGATAGACATGGATTGTCGGAAGCGTGTTTGAGTAGAGGGATAGAAATTAAGGTATTTCTATTCATCTGAGGCCCTTAAACAAATTTTCAATATAGACAGGTATTCAGAGTTTTTGGCAATGAACTGTTTGTTTTTCTACAGAGCTTAGAACTACTAATTCAACAACCAATTAAGTTTAATTGAGAAAGCCACCCAGCATTTATTACAGAGGAAGATATTAACAAAAACACACTGAATAAACAACTTCAATTTATTTCTTTATTACCACAAACAGGACTCTGACAGCATCTCTCTCCCATTTCCTGAGTGCATAAAGATGCCAAACAAAGGTCAGTATTAGATCAACAGCACAATCAAACCTAATTAATTGAGAGCATCACCAGAAGGGGGGACCCGTAAACATGCTGTGGCCCCAGGTTCAGGGTTGAGACACAGTGATATCTGCAGCGATTTGTCATGTCTGGTCGCCTGTCTCCCCTGGGGCCTGATCAGATCTCCGCAGCACTCGGAACAAGGGATAATAGATGGATCCCTCTGCCTGTCCAGCCTGAGTGACCTCACGCGAACCGGGCCATGAGTGCTACCTGTCAATCATAGCAATCTGCTACGGTATGCAAAGCAGAGCAGAGGACAGGAGTACCCCACAGATTGGGGAAAGGGAGGATGAGAGAGGGAGATGGGACCTAGCAGTTGGATGAAGGCAGGAGGAGATAGGAAAGAAGGAGGGAGGGAGTGAGAAAGCACAAACTCTCACTCATCCTCAGCATGCTCTGTCCCTCTTCTCTAAGCAGTGCCTGAAGTTTTCACCTTTCCCTCTCGCCCTTGCTATAATTAGACGGAGATCCAGCCTGGCTTTTGACGCAGGAACGCCTATTTCTCATGCAGCAACTGTTTCAGTGATTCAGCGAGGATCCAACCACCGAGCTAAATCGCCGGGCCCCTCCGTTTGACACACTCTGCATCAACACCCTGTCCCACTGGGACTGATTCACAGCAACAGACTCGAGTTGCACATTCTAAAAAAAAAAAAAAAAAACCCACCCACTCCTCTTCCTCATCTACAGGCACCTCAGGCCGTCAGCGAGACGCTAACAATACAAACACAATGCAACACGGGCGTCGTAATTACGGCTGAATCGCGGTGGAAAAGGTCAGTAATTACCTGAAAATGAGCTGCCTCGAAAGGCTGATTTACAAACGATTGGTGCGTCCAACCAAACGCTTTCCCCGGGTTTCCTGATCACACCTAACCTCCTGACCCTTTTTAATGAAACGATTTCTCTCCCCGAGCTCAGCTTCCCCCCGCTGTTTATTAATGACCTGGCGCTGAATATCGAGAGGAAACAAATTGTAGCCAATGAGCTGAAAAGGCCTTCGAATCCATGGTCCACCTCCGTGACCCGGAGTGCTACAGCCTGGTCACACATTACAGGCCACAGGTCCCAGGGACCCACTCAACAGCATCCAGAAGTGTCAGAAACAACACAGCCACACGCTCTCTTATTTGGCAGCCATAACTAAAACACTACCGCATATGCTAGGAGGAGGAGCCTGAGAGATTATCACGGCAATTAGTGGAAAAGCAATTATCAGCTTCAGAGATGAAAGAAAGGCTTCTTTCTGAGGTGTTTCTTTATGTGTTTAATAGCTGTTGAGTAGTTTAATAAATTGTCAAAACCAGTTTGTCTGATGTTGAAAATCACAGCTCAGACATCAGCATCAAGACTGACACCGTAGTGAGAATTCAATTAATTTGAATGATTTTTTTTTCCTTCTTTTGTCTTCCTATTAAGGATTGACACCATTTAAAATGCATAGAAAAACAAAGATACAAGATAATTTACTCACATGAAATTACAGCTGAAATATGAGATTAATAATGATTTCAGAAATATTTGTCACAAAACGCACACATGGCAATGTCAATATAAACATTTGGAAATGTGGTGTAGACTTTAACTTTCAAGAATTCAGTATGTCGCACATATTATGTCAGTTTCCAAATCACTTTGTTCAAAAACCACACAATGTCTTCTTCCTGGCCCCATTCCCACCCCAAACATGACTGCTCTCCTTATAGCACAGTATGTCTTATAGCAAGTTTAAACCTGCACGGAGTGTGAAAATGATTAAAAGCGATACAAGGGTCTTCCTACTCTTGTGAAGACTACCACCATGTCTGTCCATTTGAACACTGAGAGGATTCACAGAACACATTCACCTTCTGGAAGAGATCGTGTTCCAGACCCAAACCCATGTCTTTGCGTGGTACAGTATATGCATGTGAGTTCATACTGCGAACTGTGGACATGGGTATTTCAGCGTCTGTTTACTTCTCTCCCAATGTCTCACTCTCTCTCACCCTCTCTCTTATTCTCTCTCTCTCTCTCCATCTCTGTCGCTCCTACCTGACTCGTCGTCGGACTTGTCATTGTCGGAGTCTGTGAGCGTGAGGGCGGAGTTCTCCCTGCTGGACAGGCCGGAGCTGCGGCGCGACTTGATGCCGTGGCTGCCCCAGAGCTGGACGGCGCGCTCCGGGGAGAGCGCCCCCTCGGGGTCGGAGTCGGCGTCGGAGCCGGCGCTCAGGGAGTAGCCGCGGTGCAGCAGGCCCAGGTCCGAGCAGTACGCGCTCTGGTGTGGCGCCGGCTCGCAGATGCCCAGCTCCGCCAGAGTGAAGTTCCCTGCGGGCGGCGACAGTGGCGTCAGACCGGTGGAGCGGGGTGGGGCTGGGGGTCCAGGGACATACGGGGCAGGGGAATGGGGGGAGTCCGGAGCAAGAGGGCTTACCACCATGCTGCAGGAGTGTAGTATAGTGGTAAGGAGTGGGGCTTGCTGGTTCAATTCCCTGCTGGGGTGCTGGATAACATGTAAAAATTGTAACATGTAAGTCGCTCTGGATGAGAGCATTTGCCAAAAAATGACAGGAGGGGCCAGGGGTAAAACTGGCAAAGTCCCCATTTTACTTCAGAACAAAAGCATGCATGTATATATGTGTCTGTTCCGTGGGCTTTCTCTCAGGCTGCATTAGCAGTGAAGATTCTCTAGTCTGCAGCAGGCCCACGTGCGCTGATTTGCTGAATAAATCAAATCCAGCGCTATCCGTTCCATCCCAAAGGGAGCGCAGCGATCGTGAGAAGTGCGCTTCCCCGTTTAACCAGATAAAAGTGAGGAGAGAGTGTGACAGATGTTTTGAGGACAACATCAACACCTGCGAAGAACTAATTGAGGAAACAAAGACGTAAAAGTATGGGACGGTCCCCCTCTCTAATGGGACATTTTCCACAAACATCTGTACAGGTGTGAGGACTGTATGAGAGTTTATCGTGGAACCTGGAGAGTTTTTTGCGACAGGAGGAGAGATACAGGAGGAGGAAAGAGAAAGAGAAAAGCAGGAGTGAAGGGGAAAGCAGGGGAGAGGTGAGGAGAGAGGGGGGGTAGGAGCATGAGGAAGAGAGCAGGAGATGAAAGGTAAAGGATGGAACGAGGGGAGTGGAGATGAAGAAAAGAGGAGATGAGATGAGGTGTTGGGGAGTACAGAATGTTGGAAGGGAAGAAAGAATGAATGAGGAAGTGAAGAGAGATGATAGAAAGGAAGGCTTTCAAAAAGAGGGAGGGCCAGCTGCCCTCATGTACAGTCAAGAGCAGCTAGAAACCACATATCTATGGTACCCAGGAACTGTGCAATCCTGCACAAAGCTATGCTGCACACAGCTACAGCCAGAATTGCACGGACACGTCATCCATCTCCGTGTCATGGAGCCACCCCAGTGTCATGGTCCTCTCCCAGCTTGCTCCCTCCTGCTCCCGCTCTGCCCCCCAACCCCCCACTGCCTCCCCCGTCCCCCTCTCCCCACACAGATAAGGAGGCAGTGATTAGGGCCCTCGGTATCACAGCGAATGGGAACTGAGCGCGTGCAGACGCAGGTCTCTGTGCGGGGCGCGGGCAGAGCACAAAGCGCCCCAGGGACGGGCTGAACGGTCCCCGGCATCCCGCTGTCCCCCTCCGCTGTGCCCCTTTCACCCGCCGCGCTGCTGCGGCCCGTCTCTGCGGGAACCCGCCGCAGACGAGGGGGGCGACACGCCGCGGTCCAAAATAAATATATAAAATCATCTAAATTAAAGTATATCAAAGGGAATCAATAAACACAACAGAGGCCCAATTAAATCTAAGCCGAAGAAAAAGCAATTAAGGAAAAAGGCCTGCACAACCAATTTATTTTCTATACTAATTAAAATAGCATTGTGGATGCAATCTCTCACAATCAGCTGAAAAAAAAGAGAAGATTCGATTAATTAACAATCTGGTGGAGGGAAAAAAAAATCCATTACGGAAATATGATTCAATGTGGTAAAAATCAAGCAAATGCGGCGAGGGGTTAATTCTGATTCATGCACGTATAAACGCAATCGAAACGGAAACGCGCTGCGCGTGAACACGGTCGGCCGCATCTCCACAGTTTTGCGAGAGGGGATCGCACACGTGATGCTTCGCTTGGAGCAGATACAGAGCGGAGCTGAACACAATGAACGCAACGCAGAAGTCAGCAGGTTTTTAGAGTGTTCGGTAGGGCCGCGTGTGCACTACTTTGGGCAGTGAAGACGCTCCCCTTATTTAGACACAAACTAAAACACAAACAGGCTGTCTGGTTAGGGCACATGTACATCTACAGCTACAAGACAGGTTGCTCCTATCTGTAGACACACCTGTGAGCAGGTGAGCCGGCCTCTCTCCAGACACAGGTGTGCCTACCCTGATATACAGGTAGCGCAGGTCAGGGGTGTGGAGTCAGCTCCATCCTCACGCATCTGTATATCCGCCCACCAGAACTGCTAACAGGTGTGGGGGCTAATTGTAGTTGCACATTGTAATGCATGTGATCCTACTTACGAAGCTAACCCTATTCACACACTGTACCTATTCACATACTTTTTGCACTATACTATAATGCATACCTGTCAGGACGTAGCGAAAGGTTATTGGTGCAAAGTCCACGCAGCCTGAGAGAGCAAGAGGATGGCATGGCAGAGTCATCATTCCATTTCCACAGCCTTATCTTTCTATGACTAAAACCTCTACATAACTAATTATACTAGTAGCCGCAGACTAGCACACACACTTGAAAGAACAGACAAACAGAGGAAGGAGATGAGAGTCAATTAAACAACATTTTAAGGTACTCTGCTCTTGGACTTGGAACATCACTGCTACATCTGAGGGAGCAGCCCACACTGGAGATTCTGAGGAATGTCCATCTGAGAGGGAAGGGGGGATATGTGTGTGTGTCACAGAGAGTGTGACACTTTACAAAGAGAGGGATGTGTATAGCTTGCACCATGGAGAGAGACACATATCATAGCACCTGGAAACCTCAGAAGGAGGGTAAGGTTATGAGGATGTGGGATTGAGCTGTGCTGAAGATTGTGAAACTGCAGTACCGTTGTTCTCCCAAAGGGTGGAGCCATCACTTGCTATCAATGACCCAATGCTTTGCTGATTTTAACCACTCTTTTCACTCTGGAGAGCAATCTTATTTGATCAGCTCACATGACACATATATTTCTTAGCTACACACTTAATGGGGGTCATCAAGCCTCACTCTCTCATCAAACCATTGTCAATGTGGAAGGTACAGTACCAACGATGGCTGAACTATGGCTAAGCAGCTGTGGGTTGGCTGGTATTAGGATCTCATCACTGCAGTGGGCGCTTGGATAAGAAGGAATGATGGGGCTCTTGGGAGCAATAGGTGTTACCACAGCAACGCAGTTCTGCATTGTGTCTCTGATAAATGGCCCTGTTCAGTCAGGTGATGTCAGTGGCCATATTGAAGAGACTGAACACTGAAAACACCACTTGGCCTTGACTTTTCAGGCCTTTGAAATACTACTGAGTGCCTACAAATGGCACACAGAAAGGCCTCAGCCCACCACCAGGAAGAGATATCTGACATGTGTGACACTGTGAGTTAAACACATGTCAAAACACACACGTATCTGCACACAGGCGCGCACACACACACACACACAAACAAATACATTCTCACTCTCACACAGACACATACACACACAGACACACACACACCCTCAAGCATAGAAGCATGCACATATGCTGTCATGCACACGTGCATATGCGTACGCACAGAAAAACATCTCCTCAGGTTATTGCACTTCAACACAGATGGGTCTGTCATGAGTTTGAAAGAAATATCTAACTTACTTTGAAAAGAAAGGAAAAAAGAAAGTGTCTGTGAGGCTTTTGTCTGAACAGTGCAGTTATGATAAATGTGGACAGTATTATTCTGAAATTATTC
This sequence comes from Megalops atlanticus, assembly GCA_019176425.1. Lineage (NCBI taxonomy): Eukaryota > Metazoa > Chordata > Actinopteri > Elopiformes > Megalopidae > Megalops > Megalops atlanticus. The sequence continues at coordinate 8,993,851 of CM032888.1, forward strand.
TGCCTTTCCTGATAAAATCAATTTTCTTTTTTTTCCCAAATGCAAAGGAGTTCAAACTGTGGCTTGCGGTGAAAAGTTGAGCTCTTCAGAGCCCAGAGTGAAGACTATCTGCCAATAAATGTAATAATAATAATAATGGATGCTGTATTCCGAAAGATGGATCGCAGCTGGTCAGAGACAAACCTGGAGGACTGTGAAATGAAAGCGGATCTTTATGATGAAAGTAATTCTGCAACGCTTCCATTTCCTGGATCCCCCCCCCAACACACACACACACACACACACACACACACATACACAGACACAGATACACACAGACACAGACACACACAGACACGCACACACACAGACACACACGCACACAGACACACACACGGACACGCACACGCGCATACGCCACTCCATTTCCCTCAATTTCTCACATAAAGCAAAGCAAAGACGAATGTAAAGGTAAAAGTTAAAGGCAAACATGAAGGGTAGAGGTAACGGAGGCAAAGTAAGGAGAGACACCTGGCCATGCTGTCCTGCCATTTTTGGACTCCTCCACATGACAGCGTGCTACACTTACCCTCCACAACACTAGAAACACGGCTATTTCGGCAACGGCAGGCGGGGCCTCACGTGTGACACTGCTCCTCTCGCCATCTCCGAGCCCTGCCACAGGTCCTCGTGGGCAGTCCGAGCTCCCTGCGTGTCACTCCCACACACGCTTCAGCCCGGGCCGTTGATGAAGCTGCCACTCTCCACACATACACACATATTCCCTCCCTCCTTCCCTCCCTGTGTGCGCTGTGATGCATCTGTCCCGGGCAGCGTGGGGCCAGTGTTCATGATGGGTGTGCACAAACAGAAGCCACAGCGACAGGAGGCTCTTTATGAACAGAACCCGATCTCCACATTTCTTTCCCCCAAAGGCCTCTACAGGCTCCTTTATGCAATTCTGCTCTCAGCGTGAGCTTTTTCGCCAGTGTTATTCATTTTTTTTTTATAACGCCTAAGCTAGCGGATGCATTTATAGTGTTCTCACAGGCTGGGTCCTTTCTAACATTACTTCGCCCAAAAGTCTAAACCAACAGGTCTGCCTAGACATCAGATCAGGTCAGGTCAGAGTGGTGGTGTCTGATCATTATTCTACACCGCTGCTCTGAACACTGCTCCACACTGCTGTCCTGACCACTGGTCCATATTGTTACCTGACTACTCCTCCATGCTGTAGCTCTGAGCACAACAGTGTAATCATAATATACAGTTACCTACCTCCTTCAATCTGTGTAATTCACAAATAATGTAATCACACAGGTATTCTCAAATTGCATGCTCTAACTGCGTCTCAATCATATAAATCAGTGCCCAATCAGGGTTACATATTAATGCGCACATTTCCACAGGGCAACACAACGCCTGCGGACGGCGCTCAGCTCCGCGGCGCTAACACCGCTCACGAGAAGGTTATCGGTCTCCGCGCCTGCATCGCGCAATCTCCCCAAAGTGTCCCCAGACATACGGCCCTGCGTAACTCCCGCGACCCTGCCATTTCACGCCGCTATTTCAGAAATGTCAGGGGCAGCTGTCCGCGCGAGCCGGGAGCCGTGATAACGCCGCCTCACCGACGGCGGGTATGACACAGAAGCACGGGTGTGACAGGGCGAACTGCGCCCCCCGTGACAGATGAACACGGAGGGGTGACAGGGACGCGCTGCGGGGCCGCGGAGCTGCGGCCCGCGGCGTGTCGGCCGGGGAGGGACTCCGTACACGGCGTCGGAGGGAGGCCCGGGTTTCCGCGGGCTTTACAAAGAGAAGGGAAAGATATCTGCGCGTCGGGAGAGTAAATGAAAAGCGAACCTCTGAACCTTTCAGGTAATGAAAAGAGAGGGAACAAACGCCCACAGGAGAGAACCTGAAAGCGCGAGCTCACGGAGATCTGGGAGAACTGCAGCAGGTGAGAGGAGCTGGGAGAGAGGAGGAGGGAGAGGGGGAGGGAGAGAGGGAGAGAGAGAGAGAGAGAGAGAGAGGAGTGAGAAAGAGAGAGAGAGGGAGAGAGAGAGAGGAGTGAGAGAGAGGGAGGGAGGAGAGAGAGAGGGAGAGGGAGAGAGAGAGAGGGGGGGGGGGAGGAGAGGGGGAGAGGGATAGAGAGAAACTAAACAGAGAAAGCGTAGAGACTGGAACAAAAAAACTGACAAAGAAAAAAGCAGGACAGAGCTGAAAGAGGGTAAGAGAGAGGAGGACAGAGGTGGATGAAAGGAGAAAACAGGAGAGAGAGATGAAGAGATGAGGTTAGAGACAGAAAGAGAGATGTTATATAGAATTTAGCACATCTCCAAACATATATAGAAAGAATGCATTAAGCTTCACTACGCTGGACTGTATAGGTGATGAAGGGCACTGAACTGAATTGTGAATAGTGAATTGAACTGCAGAGACACAGGATTAAGGACTTTAGAGCCACAATCACAACATAAGAACAATCAGAACTAAAAACGAAGTCAGAACCATACTCAGAATCAGGACTTCAGACCTACAACACATTTCAAACTAAAGTGGCAGAGCACCAAAAAACAGCACCAACAAAAAAAAGATCCTTCAGAGCAACAATCAGAGCTTCAGCGCTATGATCAGAATCTCAAAGTCGCAATCAGAACCCAAAATCAGAATGAGGCGCTAAATGGCAGAATGTCAACAGACCTGCTGCACTGCTTCCTGTAACTCATCTTGTAATTTATGTTGCTTTTCCATTAGCGAAAAAAGGAAAAAAATTACAAGGACGCCAGTCCAGCGTCCTCACTCCCTTGGTGACATGAGGAGACGGAAATACTCATTTTCTTTCATTATTTCAATATTTCGTTCATATTTCTGTCTGCACACATGACAAGCGCTGTTAATGCCCCTCTTACTGATAGGTTTGAACAAAACCCAAATGGCTTATAACCACGATTACAAGGATTTATAAAACCTTCATTTAAAAAAACTCCCCAGCAATCTTTTCTTCTCACAGAACGGAGTCAATAGGAGCTTCAGTCTTGCAGTGTCTGTTCCTTCAGGCGCTCTACACAAAGTTTATTCCAGACACAAAATAAGAAAAAAAATCAATCATATTCTACATAGGAGTGGAACTTGACCTTATTATGTTATGACAGAAAAGGACTTACCTTAGTAAGCTTTTCCAGTGTTAATTTATATACATATATATCTCTGTCAGTTTCAATTTAACCATGAAGAACTGTTGATAGAGGTAATCACTATTATATTACTAAATATGAACAAGTAACAAAGGCATAATTATGTATTTCACCTGCCAACAACATAATTACAGGTAGGCATTACTGACTATATTTAGGTACACAGCTGCATGTATATTGTACATTCTTGAAATTGTCACAAGTCTCTCTTTAAGAAAATAAATGCACATACAAAGCATAAAAAAGATTAAATCTTTTACTCTCAGTAACTTTTCCCCTCTATTCCCCTTCCTCTTTCTAGTTTTCTCTCTCTTCCTCACTCAGTCCATCTTCGTCAGACTAAATCATGGGCCACCTTTCCCCCACCGGCACTCACAGATGAATACAGCTTAGCCACATGCACTGGGGGAAACACCCACCTCACAGTGTTCCATAAGCACGCTAGGGCACATGCTATCCCAGCATTAGAGTGCAGGGTGCATGAGACAGGCTCTGATGTCTGGGTCAGATGGCTCCACTGAGGCTACGGCCAGCTGTGGCAGCTGTGACAAATATGGCTGGCTTCCTATTCCTTCAGTAATGGACAAAAAACAAACTAAAAAAAAGGCCCAATCTTTGCAGTGAATGGAGGTGGTGTGTTGTCCCATTAGTATCATCTTGTAACACTCCGCTCTGCAGCTCCTGCCATGGTGTGCCAGATGCACTGCCTGCCTTTGCCATATTCATAGGGGGCCCCTCGGAGCACCGCCTGTGAATTCACTCTCCTGGGTTTGGCTGCTCCTAGACCCCTCCGCCACCCCCTCACCCCCCCCCCCCGCACCGTGCCGCTTTCCGCTTCTCCCACTGGTACTGTCGCCCCCCCCCCCGTCTCCCTCGATATGAGTTATGGCAGCGGTTTCCCACAATGCTCCCCGCGCGCGGGTTTATAAATACGGACCCGTCCCGGCGGAGGCTGGGGAACAAACATCGGCGGAGCGGCAACTTTCCTGCTGATGCCGGCAGAAGCAGAGTGCCGCGCGCGGGGTCAGCCCCCCGATCATTTATCCAGCCGAGTAAAGACAAAAAAGCGCCGTCTCTGCGCGGCGGATGATTAATGCGGCCTAGCGCGCTGAGCAGAGGCGCTGGTATTAAGATGTGAGGAGTCAGAGGCCCGCGTGTTATTCAAACACGGCTACATTTCTTTCCCGTCCTGCTCTTCCCTGCCGCTGGCGGGGCGGATTCCTGAACCCCTGAACGGCATGAGACTGCGAGGCGTTTCCGCCGTCTCTCGCCGGCCGTTGGCCTACGTGTCCGTGCGCTCTGAGCAGGTCAGGTGACGCTCGTTTCTGGGCACTACTTGAAAACTTTGGCTGTTAAGCCGCGATGAGGAAACAAAGGAAGTGATCGCGTGACTGAGTGGAGACTGGGGGGCCTTCATCAGAGCTGCATTATTTCGTTTTAGCGGCTCGATCGCCCCGTTGAAAGCAGCATGCTCTGATGCCTCGCATGACTAATCTCATTTTTTCTCTGGGCAGGGTGGAAATGCCCTTCAGGGTCCCAGCATCCTCAATTAAGCACTTTTCTTAAGGCTCTCGGCGACACGCGGCGGTAATTTTCCAGGCTCCTACATCCCTGGTAGCCAAAAATTAAAGCCCATTTGGGTCACACAGGGAAAGACTGCTCCTCTCTCATTTATCCTTTGCCTAATGACAAAGGAAGCACTCAGCGGCTCTGAAAGGCCAGGAACGGGGTCCCGGCTGGGCCACTGCGAGGTAATAAGGCCTTTGAGAAGCCGAGACCTGACCTCCGCGGGGCTCCGATGCAGAGAGTAATCCACCCCTGCTGGTCTGACAAGCTGGAGTGACCGCGGCGCTGAAAAGCTCTTTGTTGATTCCTGCAGGTTGGAGAGGTCCTGTTCCACTCACCGCCACAGCAATCACCGCCTTCAGAGGCCGCGGGTAAAAAGCGGGGCGAAAATCGCCGTCGTCGCCAAATGGCCAGTCCTGGAGACGCGGTTTGTGAAGGTATCAACCTCTATCACCAGGGGAGGGGTCAAATTTCACACCAGCGCAGCCCACTGTCAACACAACAAACTCTCAGCACAGTGCACTGTCAATACAGGGCACAACAAACGGTAAAATATTGACACAGAGCACTGTCAACATAGGAAATTGCCAACAGGGCTCATCTTAAATGATAGATTCCCCCCGGAAACGAAATGCCTTCTGCAACACAGAAAGGATTAATTGCAAACTCCCAGTATAAAATTGCCCAGCAAAAGCAGCCTGAATATGGAGCACCCCACCTTTAGAGAGGAGAGAAAGAGCAAAGGAGATATCAAAGAATACCAGCTTTGTGAAATAAAGGACAGAGGGCAGACATGAGAAAGAGAAAGGAGAGAAGAAGAAAGATGGAGAGAAAGGAAGAAAGAACGAGAGTAAGAACATGACCAAGGGATGAAACAGAAATGGGAGAGAAAGACAGGAAGGATAAAGAGAGGGAAAAGAGGAGCAGAGGGGCATTTCATGGTGATGTTTTACCACAGTGGGATGAGCCCGTGGAGACGGGCCGGGGAGCTGGGAGCAGATTAAATCCCCGGACATGGCTTTGGGCCTCGTGCTCTTGTGTTTCTGCGCACCGCCAGATAAACACTTCAAAGCAGCGAGCGCATAAACAGGAAATGAAAAGGCGACGCGCGAGAGCAGAGGCCGCGCTGATTGCGATCTGCTTTTCCGGGGAGGGGACGACATGCCCTATCACTGGGGAGGGGGTCCGGGGGGTACGAGGATCAAAGACCGTGCTGCGGGGGGTCGGAGGGGGGAGGTCGCCACTTCCTCCGTCAGCTCCACGGCTCTCTGCGGTGCCTTCAATCCCCGCTCTCCCGCCACCTCGTCACCCGCTTCCCCTCCCATCCGCCCGGCCGGATCGACGGGGGCCATCATCGGGACGGAACTGCCAATTTCGGGAGCCGGAGCCGGGGCGCTGGTTTGCATGTCGCGGAGCCGCGGCTCGCAGCTGTGCAGAGTGAATTGATGTCGGGCTGAGATCACACACGTGATTAGAAAGAGCTGAACAATGGGAACAGGAGCCTGCTGTCCAGGTGCTTTGCTCTGGGGTTTTTTTCCACATCTGTCCAGCGCCAAACTAAAATGGGAAGGGCGTGTAACCTCCCACCCCAAAACAAGCCCCCACCCCCTCTCTGTCTACCACTCACTGAGACATACATCACCTCCACAGGGAGTAAGTTTTGGGAAAGATAAAATGACATGTAAATGTGCATGTGACTGATGTTAAGAGCTAACAATCACATTCTCAGCAGAAGAGCAATTCAGATAAATACAATTATTTTACCGGGGACACAGATGAGAAACGTCCTTCCTCTCTCTATCTAAAAACACAGTGGGCTGGAATAAACCCCTTTCTTTAGACACCAGATTCCCTTTCCACACCCCCCCCTCTTCTCAGACTAGTTTTCTGCTATACCCACCATGTTTTAAAAACCATGTTTTACAGGCATGTGGGATGGATGCATTATGCAGTTAACCATGAATGAGTGAGGATATCACAGCTGGGAGTATACCCAACAACTGCCACTGTTCTCCTCAATCTCAGTATTCTGTTGGTGTGTCCATGCCATCCTGTTCCAGCAGCTCCTGGTTTTAACCAGAGTTGCGATAAACATGATTGATGACACAATTTAAAGGCACATATATCTATAGAAAACACATATTATTTCCAATTTAAACGTGTCAAATGGTGTGGGTCTTTGCCAGACCTCAGCACTTTATTCAGCCTTTATTTTGGAACAATAAGGGGTTTTTTATGAGAAAATCAATGTCGGGCTAAGACAGTTACTAGAGACCGTGAGATGAATAATGTCATAATGCAATAAACTTTACTTAACTCTACCTCAGCACAGCAAAGGGACATGGCACCAAACAACAGCCCGATGTAACACAAAAACTATAACACGATACTACTCAGCAATAAAACATGTAGAACACATGCATGCAGGCACGCACGCAGGCAAACACATGCACATACACACACACACACACACACACACAAAGACACACACACACACACACACACACACACACACACACACACACACACACACACACACACACACACACTAAGCTGAGCTGAGCAGTTCGAGAAAGGGAAGGGGCTTCAGTGACAGTGTGATTAAACTGAGAAACATGATATTAGTCAGAGGGAGGCAGAAAATAAAACAGTAAGAGAACGTAATTAAAATGAAAACAAAAAGTGAATTTATGAGGTAGGGCTAAAGCATTAAGCAGTTTTTACTGCCATGTTCACTCTGCGATTACTCTTGCAATGATGTTATTATGCGCCAGTGTGAATTAGACTTTATATCTGTTACATTCTTTTCTTATATATTGTACTCCTCTTACTTCCATCACAATAATTATGCACAAAGCAGGCAATGAATTGTTATTTGTAAAAATGTCAACATTATTGTTAAAATATGATAAATTAAGGTTTTTTGGTCTGCATTCTATGCAGTATCAATCTCAAACAGATCTACAGAACCACTTAATCAAGTGCTATTAGGGACTGTCTGAACTTCAAAAGTCAGTTTTCTTTCCACATTCAAAATACAAAAAAGGCCTACAAGGGTATATGTGATACCTGTGAATTGTTCAGCAATTGTGAAGTGTAGGTGAGTATAATGTGTATGCATGCATTTATGTATACATTTGTGTGTATTCACGTGTGTATTCATGCATGTGTGCACACATGTGTTTGTGGACATGTTTGTGTGTGCACGTGTGTGTTCATGCATGCACATATGCGCCTTTGTGTTCAAGTGCAACTGTTTCCTCTTAAGTGTGTTTTCCAGTTCTGTAACAGCACCTTTAGTCAAAGGGCTGCCATGATGTGACATTTCCCACCTCACAAAAGCCTACTGCTATCACACCATCTCAGCCCCGAACCCAACCCGCTATCTCCAAATAACTCGGTCCAATTCGAGCCCTTTTACAGAGCGAAATGCCCCAAACAAGTCTTCTGCGCCCATTCCACATCTTGAGGTGGGAGGGGGCACACTAAATCCTGATTTACAGGTGCCCCGAATGGCCTTTGGGTATTTGGGACCCAGAATTCACCACACCCACAGCCGGAGGAGGGAGAGGAGCAACCCCAGCACAAGGAGAGAAACCTGGATGAGAGGTGTAAGGAGCAGGAGGCAAAGAGAGACACACTGCAGGTAGGAGATATTACACTGAGACTGGAGAGGAGCAGGAAGGACAAAGATCAAGGTCGGCCCGCTGCCTTTTCCGCTGTGAGGGGGATTGTGGGATTGCGGTGCCATTATTGAAATTACACAGCTGGCTGCAAATCTCCACAGAGGGCCGTAAATGGCTGAGCTCTCCTCAAGTGGCACACTCCCCTTTCCCAGATATACGCCACCTTCCCTCCATCACCCCGGCCCCTCTGAGGTTTGCCCTGAAAGAGGTGATTACGCATGCAGACTATGGCCTGGATTCAGTCCTATGGTGGTTGGTCTATTGAGTTTGAATACGAATTTCATAACCTGCACATTTTTTGCAAAAATGTAGTGACTGTGATGAAAGAAAGGAATGCTTAAACTTAAATTCCTTTTTCAAAGGGGAGCAAAGTGCAACGGTGTTAGTGTATGATTAAATCCAGGCCTTCGTCTCGCAAAATACATCCAAACTACAGCTTATGTTAACACATATTCCAGTCCCCAATATACTGAGACTGTTCGAAATGTACACTCACTCACTATATAGTGCACTATATAGTGTGTCGGCCATTTTGTAGTGCTGTTCGAAACCTCAACTGAAAATTTACGACACTATATAGTGCGCTACGAAATCGTCGCGAGGAACGACAAAATGTAGTGTACATACGCTGTACCCTACATCGAGTGACTTAGACCATCATGCATTGCGGACTGCTGTCTCCTGAAAAACTGTCAGTTTTGTGACATGCCCATGGCTTCACGTGTGGTGAAGATGTTCTGGCGTTTGTTTATGCGACAGATATAATAATTACGAATATCCGACGCATAATTATGTTGCGGCGTAACGTCCATGTAGTGTCCGAAATGTACCAACGACTGTCAACCCTTATCCCCTAGTGAGTGTTCCATGTAGCAAACACTATATAGTGAGTGAGTGAACAAGTGAGCATTTCGAACACAGCATTTACTTCTCCCTCCCCTTCTTTAATACTTTGGAAATGCACTGGTCCCGCATTCTCTCTGATTTATTCAATACGTTGCATATACGACACAGAGCAGCTCAGGTGACTTGCAGTGTCTCAGCTCTGAACCTCTGTCCCCGACGGGCAGTCTCTCCTTCTCTGCGTGACATCACTTCCTGCTATGGGCAGACATGCTGTCTGCGCAGGGGAGCGACGTGGCCTCCGGCGGCCCTTGGGGGCCGGGGTGTTAATTGCGAGAGGAGACGCTCGGAGCCCGGCGCCCGTGCGGGACGGTCCCTGAACGGACGGCACATCGTTAAGGCTGTCATCAGCGACACAGCACAGGGGTAACAAGCAAACAGCGAGTGGGGGAGCGGGGGGGGGGGGGTGGCACGGTCAACCGCCGCGGTCTCCTGGGTGTGCACTCCACTGCGGGGGGGCACCACACCTCTTAATTGGGGAACAGAAATAATCACATCCTCCATGTGTAGCCATGTTGCAGTTAAACCATTTAACAACAAAGACACTCCACACACACACACACACACACACACACACACACATACCAGAAATGGGGGGAGTATCCTATGCTAAGGCGATGGCAAGAGTGAGAGACAAATATCCACACCACAAAATATCCAAAACACCAAACATAGCGTAACATTATTACATATAGTTATATACACATACAACATACACATGCACACGCGCATACGAAGAGAAAGAAAGAAAGAAAGAAAGAAAAGAAAAGACAGAAAGAAGGCACATCATTTAAATAGAAGACTTTACGCCATCTTGGCTGGAAAGTCTGGTGAAAGAACCCAGAAGACACAAACCCATTACTGAGTTCTGTTTCTTTATCGTAGATACTGGCACATGACTCAGGGAGTGCTTTGCTCCGGGTCTCTGGGCCGTTCTAAAAGGCATGCTGGATATGATGCACTGTCAAATGGCTTCTTTTCAGCCCTTTCAGTAATCGAACCCAAGGGCTCCTTTCATTCAGACGCGGCTACGCTGAGCACCACAGACAGGCAGCCTTCAAACATATGCATTCAGTCACGCAAGGCCTGCAACATGGGAGAAATAAGCCCGTTACACCCAGCAACCGCACACACACGCTCGCTCGCACACACGCATACATAGAAAGCTCCGCAAGCCGCACAGAGGCACTCTGCAGATCAGATCCTCCCTTCCCCACTTTCTGTGGAGAAAATAAGCAATTCAGCTTGCGGTCAATGTGTCATAAATTGTCTTTGTTGTGTTTGTGCAAAGCGCGCCATGTTTGATCATGTCTGGAGTCGGGCCTGACGCACACGGTGCCAGATGTTACTGAGAGACAAACTGCTCTTGAGAGGGCAGTTGAGGGCTTTCTGGTGCCTGGGACAGCATGCACGAATACCGGCAAGCGCCTACTGTTGGAACACCAGGACCCGCACTCTCCCCTCACCATATGGCCAGTGTGTCTGACTCCCCCCAGCCCTGATGAAACTGCCCTCTGACAGGGGAGTCACGCCTTTGTTTCACACATACACACACAGACACACACACACACACACACACACATAAACATATGTTAAAAGTGATGTGAGTGAGAAGCATCAATTACGGACCAAGAGAACTGATGGAACTCAAAGGATCCAAACCAGCTCTGATGCCTGTTGTGGATTGGGGGGTACTGCGGCAACTGTGCCCTCTGACGGCTGTGTAGCTCTGGTGCATTAGCATATATTTTTCATGCAATGCTACGAGGAGGTTCCTGTGTTCCCTCCCTGGCCTGGTAGAGATGGCAGAGGGCAGAGGCAGTCAGAGAACGTCACCCTGAGGACTCCTCTTTCCCCCCTAGAAGGACGTCGTTTTTCGAGCACAGAGTCGAGGGAAGTGACTGCTACACGTTTCACCCAATCCCTGCCTACTGGAGATGCGAGACTCTTAAGCAACTACCCAGCCGCTGCCGTGGCGATGTCAGTCTCTCCCAAGATTAGGCGGCGGGCGGCGCCGCGTCGCGAGAGGAATTCAGCGGGCATACAACTGCGGGCCTCCACGCACGGAGAGAGCGCGCGTTTAATCTCAAAGTCATTTATTTTTAATACCCAGCAGCCTCTTTGTTCTTCCTTTGATCTTCACTGGTGCAGATTTACTGTGATACACCAACAAAGCACGGAGTCAACAAGCTAAAAAAATAATAAATAAATGTGTGACTTGGCAGCTAATTCCACATCAAAAACGGCGGGGCATGGAGAAACGGAGGGGGTGAGAGCTCCGGCCTTGGCTCTCTACCTGACGGGCCCGCGAGATGACGAAGCTCGCAGCTGGAATGCAGAGCGTCTCGTTTAAGAATACAAAGGGAGAGCAAACCGGGTTCAGCTTCTGCGAGCGTGCGGGCGGTGGGGCGCGCTTACGTACGCCCGCGCCAGTCGGAACGCCTCGAACGGGAGCGGCGCGGCGGCGGCCCGGGCTGGGGGAACGCGGTTCGAGGCAATCGATGGAGCCGACGGATCCCCCCCCGGCGGCCAAATGTCATCGCCGCGCGCGCAAATCCAGACACGCCTCGGATCAGAAGGCGGGGGGGGATTCGACCCGCCTTCCCGCCCTGACCGCGGCCCGCGCCCTGCTCTCACCTCCACGAGCCGTCATTTAAAAAGAGGCCGCGGCGCTCCACTTTCATTATCACCTGAGAGAGGCTTGATTCACACATTAAGATTGACCCAATAACGGGAGATCAATATTCATCCAGGAAAAGAATGACAGGAAATGAGTTTCTCTCTCCCTTGGTTTTTTTCTTGTTCTTTTTTTTTTTTCCAGAGGAAAGTGATTTGGTATGGTGGTGGGGGCTGATGATTGACAGACACCTGAGAGAGGGAGAGAGGGAGCTGTAAAAAAAAAAAAAAAAAAAAAAAAACGCAAGAGCCCCAGCACACAGATGGCTCTGCGTTTGCAGCCGCGGAAAAGAGCAGCCGAGCTTGAGGCAGTGGCAGACGGCTATCGCTCTCCCACCTCTTCAGGGCACACCCTCGGAGTAGTTCCTTGCAACCTGGGGTTGTGTGACATGCGTCACACAGTCCACTGCGGCCTCGCTATCTGTACTTACACCTCCGCCCCCCTTGCCACGGTCAGAGGCCCAGCGGATTGCCGGGTGCCGCGCCCCTCTTGTGGAGAGGCCGATGTCACTCCAAAATTATTTTCCCACCTCTCCTCTGCTGGAGCTGGTGATGATCAGGAATCTGGGCTGATCAATGCGACAGAACGGAGCTCCATTTCAGAGCGCCGGCTCAAATAGAGAATGACTCAGATCCGTGCCTTTTTTTTTTTTAAGTGGCCTGCTTCGCATTCTGTGTGAACTTGTGGCTACTAATGATCTAACGCTTCTCAGGGTCTAAAGTCAAGTCTCGCACTGAGCCAGCAGTCCTCATTAGAGTCTTAACTCTTAATCGCTAGAAAATCAGGATTCATCACACATTGATTACATTGAGTTAAAGATCTAATCCAATCAGTCAGCTTGTCGAAACTCAGGAGCCAATCACCTGCCTCGTCAGACACCCCCGCCACTCCACATCTCTGACTGCATCTCTGTGCTTCTTTCTTTCAGTCAGTGATTAAACATATGCACTGGGCTTCAAAGACAGAACTCCACTCTCTGACACTGATGTTAAACTTACTCTCACTGCTGTGTTCATGTGTAAAGCCCTTACTGGCCACCACGGTTGAAAGATCTCCTGCAACAGGGCTTTACACCTGACATCACAGCACTGTTATCTACTTGAGTATTTGATGTTTAATTTACGTGTAGTACTGTGATGTGCTTTGGATTCTGTGTTCTAGTGACTGATAGTATAGTTGGCTTCCATTGCCTAACTTAACTTGTGGAAAGGCTTGCATGGTGTTATGCTCACATTCACTGGTCTGGGAGTATTGTTAGTCTGGTCTGACACTGTTGCTCATTTAACCTCATTGGATACACTTATACTCTATTGTGCTGAAAGTTGCTCTGAGTAAGAGTGTCTGTTAAATGCATGTAATGTAATGTGATGTTATGTACTCTCCTGGACATCAACTTTACATATTTCTTAGAGTCTATTTAATTTCAAATCATATTTTTTATTGTGAAGTAAATCTGGAAAGTGCTGGTAATTGAGTGTTGCACCTGGTGTAAAACAGGCAAAGGGAGCAGATGGTTTATAATCAAATAGAATCCCAGCTGCGGAAAGGATTTGTGGGTCCGAGCTGTTACCAGCAAAGATCGGGCACCAAATGTGAACTTTTGTCTTGTTAGCAAGGAATATTTTCAAGTTCACTTCTCATTATACTGCCAGGTAGCTAAATGTAATGGTGTCAGCACTGAATGGAATAAATAAAAAAGTCATTCAGATAAAATAATTCTTCACATGAACATTTGAATAACATTTCATTAAACTATTGAGTTAAAAACCGATGCTATGTATTAGCCTGTTAGGCTAAAGCATTTCTCACACTGCAATGTTATCAATAAGGGTGACAGGTTTAAAAGCAAATAATTGTATACATATTAGAGTATTGCAAAGGCATGTCGTTCCCAAATAATTCATTTTATTCACAGGCCTATAGTTTGTGTTTTGTAGGTCTTTCTCTGGCATGGATTACACTTACAAGATGTTCTGTGTAGAGTTTTAGGTTCTGCCAGTTTTAGGTTTCAAGGGGAATTTTTGTCCACTCCTCCTGGCAGAATTGCTCTGCGTCCTTCAGATCTTTTGGGCTTCATTTGAGGTCAAACTACAGATGTTAGACAAGACTGAGGCCTGTAAATTGAGATGGCCAGTTGAAAACATACATTTTATACATAGTCAACGACTTCTTTGTACATCTAGATGAATGCTTTGGATCTTTGTCAGGCTGGATTGTATATTTTTTGGCCAAGCTTGAGCTTCTTGGCAAATAGAACCAGGTTTTTGGCTCAAATGCCCTGGTACACGGTGGAGTTCAAGTCTCTCTCCATATCAATAAGGGCTTCAGGACCAGAAGATGCAAAAAAAATGTAAAAAAAACCAAAATGTATTAGACTGCCCGCCATATTTTACAGTTTTTCTCAACATATGCTTCAGCTTTTTACACCAGAAATGACACTGATGAGCAGGTGCAAAACGCTCCATTTTCATTTCCACTGACAATAAGGCATGTTTACAAGTGCCATTCAGATGCGGTTTGCTATCTTCAAGATGTCTCTCTCTGTGTTTTGCCCTCAGAAGAGGCCTCTTCCTTGCAAGCCGGCCATGAATGCCACAATCATGCAAATGACTATGAACAGTACTCGGTGACACTTTGTGCCCTGAAAATGCCAGTTTGTTTTATATATCTCGAATGTTGCCTTTGAATTTACGGTTGCCTCCCAAACCACTTGTCTCAAAGCTTGAGAATGTAAGATGCACTTGTGTCCTCTTCCTGGCAGGGTTACAACTGTACCAATAGACTTACATATCGTGGACGTCATAATGCAACTGTTAGATTCAGCTTTCTGTTAATTTTTTTATAGCCATCTCAGAATTTATAGAGTCATTGACCATTTGTTTGCTTTTTTTGAAGAGCTCTCTGACCTTAATTTTGATAATGCATGCTGCTGAGGAATTGCTTTTGTGTGTTATTTCCTTTTATATCCTCAGGAAACAGAACGCTTTTAGGAGGCCTCTACATGGTTCCATGGCCTCTCGTTGAACTTCCAAAATGCTGTATGTTAGATGGCAGGTATATTGTTGGATTCCATGCAAAAGTATACTTCATGGTGTGAATAAACATGACCCTGATGCTTTCTACAATAAATAACGATCAGGAATAATGTTCCAATACACATGCAATATTTTTATCTCACAACATATTTTTTGTTGCTGTTTCAGGGGTCTAGGCCCCCTGAACACAAACACACAAACACACAAAAATACACACACATACACACGCACACACACACACACACACACACACAAAACACACACGCGCACATACACACACACACACACACACACACACACACACAAACACACACACACAAACATATACATATAATAGTATAAAAGTATAATGCTACATTTATGTTGTAGTCAGTGTTAATCCATGACTTCTACAGGAGGGATTCTGGTGACTAATTAGGCACACTGCATTATACTACACTACACTACACTACACTACACACTATCAGCGCTTGAAGAATCTACCCAGGAGGCTACTGTGTGGGAGAAGTTCGCACAGATGTCTGCAGCAGAGGGCAGGTACGGGTGAGAACAGAGCTTCTTACAGGTCAGACTACACTGGGTAAACACAGGGATGCTGTGTGGATTAGTTACAGAGCCAGCATGTGAACAGGTACTGCATGAACTTAGACAGGTAACGGGTGACACGTGTAACTGAGACAGGTCTGTATTTCACACCTAGGCCAAGCCAGAGGTAAGAATAAAATCCTGTGTATTAACCTGTGGGAGGTGAGCTGTAACACATAGGTGTGTGTGTGTGTGTGTGTGTGTGTGTGTGTGTGTGTAGTGTGTGTGAGTGAGGGACACTTTGGAGAAGCAAGAAGCTGGAGCTACAGCAGGAAAAACACCTGAAAAAGTGGGGACAGTTTAGATGATAGAGGCTGAAACAGAACTTGGTGGGACATGGAGAACCTGATGCATGTGAGGGGAATCTGCAGAAAGAGAGGACACCTGTCATTGGTGAGACTGTGAGCGAAGTGAAGTGCAATACAGAGAGGGATAACACCTCCCCCAAGTTACAAGTGAACAGACACCTGCGAACAGAACAGCATATGATGCTTTACCACACAGTTAATTAACATGCTGGTGCTTGACAGTAACTTAGGTGTGCTGGAAAAAGTCAGAGATGTATCTAAAAATGAAACTCAAACCTAGCGCACACCAAACAAACGGTCCTTATGTGGTAAACCTGTCAATACTCAATACATCAAACCAAACACTTTGGCCCCAGATGTGTGTGGGTAATCCCGGGGGCCCACCTTGTCGGGAGTACTCGTCCGCCTCGTGGTGCACCAGGTCGGCCACGCAGCCCCCGTAGTGGAGGCGGGATTCGTGGTCGTAGGCCTTGAGCGTCTCGCTGGAGCTGTAGGACTTCTGGGTGGGCACGCGGCAGTCCTCGCTGTCCAGCGACGACGAGGTGTAGCGCAGCTCCTTCCCGCAGCGGCCGCGGGTAAGGGAGCGGTGCCGCCTGTCCTTCAGATCCATCCTGGCACCGCGGGAGGGGGTGGCCGGGGCGGGGGGGGGCAGCGCTGATCCAACAGCTGGCTCGATGCAAGTCTGGTCCGTCACCTGCAGGGGGAGCCGGAGAGACACAGGTCAGGGGTCAGAGCTTCACTGAAATGTGGCATATCACAGGACAGCATGCACTACACTGGTATCCGGTGTGTAGTGCCGAATGAGCCCATACACCTGCCTTGAAAGCGTGCCTGAGAAAGTGCAGGCTAATGCATTCCAATTAAAACCAGGCCAGAAAAACGGCACACACCTGCATCCAGCCACCGCAGTGATTATCAGTTGACAGAAAGCCCGTGGGTACCTGGGCCTGACCCATTATGCTGACATCACAAGGCACAACAGATAACACCTCGCCAGAAAGACAAGCCATGATGTCTGCGACATGCGAGAGAGGGTGACAGAGCAGCGGAAGGACAGGAAATGACTTGAGGGCATTCCTGGTCTCTCCCTCATTATCACCGTGAGAATGAGTCCTGTTCCCACCGAGGCGACAGGAGGATAATCACAGACGCCAGATCCTGCTGGAGTCCAAGCAGGCATCCTCACTGAGACAGTCACCACCTGTAACAAACCACACTCACTCACCACACACCTGTAACAATCCGCACTCACTCACCACACACCTGTAACAAACCGCACTCACTCACCACACACCTGTAACAGACCACACTCACTCACCACACATCTGTAACCGCACTCACTCACCACACACCTGTAACAAACCGCACTCACTCACCACACACCTGTAACAGACCACACTCACTCACCGCACACCTGTAACAGACTGCACTCACTCACCACACACCTGTAGCCGCACTCACTCACCACACACCTGTAACAAACCACACTCACTCACCACACACCTGTAACAATCCGCACTCACTCACCACACACCTGTAACAAACCGCACTCACTCACCGCACACCTGTAACAGACCACACTCACTCACCACACATCTGTAACCGCACTCACTCACCACACACCTGTAACAAACCGCACTCACTCACTACACACCTGTAACAAACCACACTCACTCACCACACACCTGTAACAGACCACACTCACTCACCGCACACCTGTAACAGACTGCACTCACTCACCACACACCTGTAGCCGCACTCACTCACCACACACCTGTAACAAACCGCACTCACTCACCACACACCTGTAACAAACCACACTCACTCACCACACACCTGTAACAAACCGCACTCACTCACCACACACCTGTAACAAACTGCATTCATTCACCACACACCTGTAACAAACCACACTCACTCACCACACATCTGTAACATACCACACTCACTCACCACACACCTGTAACAGACCACACTCACTCACCACACACCTGTAACAAACCGCACTCACTCACCACACACCTGTAACAAACCGCATTCATTCACCACACACCTGTAACAGACTGCACTCACTCACCACACACCTGCAACAAACTGCACTCACTCACCACACGCCTGTAACAGACCACACTCACTCACCACACACCTGTAACAAACCGCACTCACTCACCACACACCTGTAACAGACTGCACCGTACACCTCTAATAAACCACACTCACTCACCACACACACTTCTGACAGGAGGCCCACCGAGCTCGCTTTAGCTCAGTGGTCTGTCTGTCTGTTTGTTGCCCTGGGTTCTGTCATAGTGGGCCGGCAGACATTACTGTGATCACTCAATCGAATGAGATAAGAGCCTCTTTGGCTCACCCGACCGGGAAGCAGAGCAATATCACTGCAGCGCTTTAGCACCCCAAACACAGCCGACACTGACACCACAGTGGCGCCTGCTGCTGTTAAATGTTTATAGGGAACAAAAAAAAATCATTAGCTTATAATTTGCAATCTAACCTGCTAATTATCCACTGAGAGAGTGAGCTAGGTGTCAGAAGGCAGGAGTCCGAGACGAGTCAATACTTTTAATAAAGATTCATTAAAAAGTCTACAAGGTCATACTGAAATCTGCTCCTCTATGTCCATTGATTAACAGTTGGTATTAACGCTCATTATGCAAAAGGCATTCATCTAAGCGGGCTATAGCCAGTTTATGATAATGAAGTGTTTGTAGTAATGTGCTCTGTGGAAGAAAGGCGAAGCAGGTGAGGGAATGGAGTGTGGGAGGAGAAGGACTGGGCCCCACCTCAGCTGTCTGATCAGGGCACGAGTGCAGATGTGAGATCTGACACTAAGCATGTGGAAAAATCTCACTCTGCCATTTGAGTTCAGAATGCCGCCCTGTTTTTCATGTTCCTCTCTCTGCTCCTTCTAAATGCAACTGGCAAGGTAGAACTGTGTATGTGTACGCGTGTGTGGGTCGGTGTGTGCGTGGGTGCATGTGTCTGTGTGTATCTGTGCACATCCATCTGCTCATACAGTATGTGGGTGCACGCATGTGTGAGTGTGCCTTGTGTACGTGTCAGTGTAAGTGTGTTGTAATTATATGTGTATGTGTGTGTGAGTAAAAGAGAGAGAGACTGCATGGTTTCGTCTGTGTGCCTGGTCACATATATTTGAATGCATGGTCCTGTCTGCATGTCTACGTGTGTGTGTCTGTGTGTGCATGTGTATCATACATGTTTCTGTGTGTGTGTGTGTGTGTGTGTGTGTGTGTGTGCCTCTGTGCACCAGAGAGGAGGGAGCCTCTCAGATCTTGCTACAGTGGAGCGCCCCCGTCGATACCCGTCCCCACTCCGCCTCATTAGGAGGTCCCTCTGCGGAGGGCCATCGGGGAGCGGCGATCGAACCTCGGGCTGGACAGGAGATCAATCACCGCGTCAGCGCACGCCCACACAGGTGCGCACCTCAAGGTTACCGCGCACCGCAAACATCGCTGCAGACCCGCGGTGACTGCTGGATGGCCACGGCGATCTGGTTACACGTCAACAGCCACCGAGCAAATGATTCTGCTAATCATTTGTATGTACATGATTGTGCTGCTGTCCTGTCCAAGCCTCTCTTGGCAAGAACGCATTTGAAATCTTGATGGGATTAACTGGTAAAATAAAATAATAATAAAAGACACATTTTAAGTGAGAAATACCAGCTGACTGGACCTGGTTTTGCTGGAGGGAAACTGTACAGGGTGAAAAAAAGGCAGATTTACAGAAATGAACTGACCATGAAATCACCAGAAAATGAAAACCACGACTAGAAAATGATAGTGGAGTCACAAATTAATTTAAGAGTTTCAGAGACAAAAATATGAGCTGCCAATAGGTTTACCGCAAACTGAACATTCACTCTATTTAATAAAGCTGAAAAATGGCACAGCACCTAGACAACAAGCAGGAAAACAAACCCAACCAAAAACCAAATGATGAATCTGATTTGATGGTGCTGACCCCCCCCCCTCCAACACACCCACACAGACACAGACACACACATTCTCCAGCATATTCTGGCTTCGGTTACCAGCGCCAGATCCCTTTCACACGTTTGCAGATGACTGGCGAGTTTCCACGTCATCTCTAACAACACGCCCACCGCCGGTATGTTTTTATTTATTCGGCACTTTCCTCCATGAGACAGATCAATATCTCCGCTCAAACGCTCCCGGTCCGCGCTGACGGGCGACCCGCTAGATTGTTGCACCCTCTGCCGAGTGACAGCGAGTTAAACGTACGAGGAACGCTTGACAGACGTGGCGGTCCCTGCTCTCTGTCTCTGTCATTGTATCATTCGCATTAAGGGAGAAGCCTGACCCAGAATATCCCCATCAGAACACATTTGTCACCTTATCTCAGTGCTACTGGTGGTAAAGTACATAGCAATGGACATGTTGCTAACGCAACTTCGAATGAGTACAAGAAGTAAGAGACTGTTTTAAAGTGACCTCGCTCAACACACACAGGACACACACACACGGTGCCCTTCACAATGACACTATCACAGTGTGGTGTAGCAGTGTGTAGTGCTTCACAAGGTGTGTAGTGTAGCTCATTAGATTCCGTGCATCTGCTTCAAATAGTAAGGTCACCCCCTCAGGACAAGGGCATGTCTTAGGACTGGGTTTCATTCCCCCACTTGGACAAGACTGGTTACAAGGGCAGGCGTTAATAAAAACAACCGAATCACTGGAACTGCCAAATATGCAAAGCACACGGTACTGCAGTGCCTCAAAGCTGTGCGCCCCCGGTGTAAAAACCAAGCGAAATGGGATAGAAGACACTCGCATTCTGACTCCAGCCCAATCAATCCATAGCTACTGAAGCAGTGGAAAAAAATCCTTTATTTAGATGCCATGTGTGCATGACGAATTGAATAATCAATGTCTTGTTTTTAATGGGGCTGTGATGTAACTTCTCCTGCTTCCCGCTTTTACTAGAGAATTTTATTGAGTGTATGCAACTCGATTAGCAGAAAACAACTGTTCTCTGTAGGATTGGGGTTGACTAGACACACCTGTTTATACCCATCTTTATATATGCAGCCTGAGAGAGCTGCCTGTTTGCACTGATGATAGTCTCCTTAAGTCAAACATTTGCTCTTTTCTGCACTCTATATTTATCAAGCCTTCTAAATAAAAGATTTGGAATTGAAAGCTGTAGATTCCTTTTTTTTTTTTTTACATAGCATGCATCTCATCCGCTTGAAATGTGAAACAGGAAATGTTCAGCAAAGCCTACATATGAAAAGATTAAATACGAGCGGAGGCGTTTTGTCCCAATTAACTGCCATTTTATCATCAATTCATTCTTTTCAAAAACTCTGCTCAGCAGAAGGAGTGATTTACAAATCACAGTTTCATTTCACCTGGGGGAGGGTGTGTGTGTGTGGGGGGGATCACAGCATGCTGTAAACTCCAGATCAAACACCAGACGGAGACTAAATTAACTGCACACCAGTGGGGCACCTCTAACACCAGGCCTCCCTGTCCAGTCTAATCCTCCAGCAGTAGCCACAGCGACGATATATCCTTAATGTAAATTAGCGCTGTCACGTCGCTGAGCCGCCTTTTCGTCGTCGGCGCGTGGTACATATGGCCGCACGCTTTGCCGCACGTACGTTTCAGCGTTTCACCTAACCAGAGCCTCCAATTACTTCGCGGCTTTCGTGTAGAAGTGAACAGCTGTCTTAAGATGAAGTCTGTTGCTCTAGAAGACAATAAAACCCAGAGGAAGTGTTAAGCTGTTAGGGTGTACCAAACGAACAACGAGCCGCTGCTGACTACAAGGCTGATTGACACTGTAACGGCCTGGTGCGCTTGACCAAATATGTTCCCTGGCCTCCATTGTTTCATAGGCTCAAAATGCACTTTAAACTCACGAGTTCGAATGAACACAGCTGCACATTTCCATATGTATGAGAGCTATGCCATTCCTAGTGCATTAACAGTACACCCCAGTCGATACCGGCGCGTATCCCATGACGCAGATCACACACTCAGGGCTGATGCCTCGGATCACACAGAGAGAGGCAGAATGGCCACAAATCAGTTCATTCGCACGATTTTACAATCTCCCCACACACCTGATTTCATGCCCGCCAAAGGAATATACTAAAGAGATCAATTACCCAGCTTCTGACAGGAGCACAGATCCTACCCAAAGACGGAGGGTAGACATATTAAATTCTCAGGGCATTTCTTTTATTCATCGGCATTTGATTACCTCCCACGGCCGTGCGCACGCAGGCCTCGGGTTTGAGTCAAATCTTTCTGAACGAGCGCAGCGAAGCTGTAGGAAAAAAAAATAGTGTGCACGTGCAAGCGACAAGATTTATATTGAAGCAGGAACTATCTGACTCAGTGGGACTGATTTCATTCGCTCATGACTCAGTTGGCGAGAGTGGGCGAGCGGTATCTGCGCGGAGAGCGGGAGCGAGTGTATGTAGCAAACTTTTCCCAAACTCCCCGTCGGTCCCCGCTCCTCCACCTGCACGCACTATCTGCAGTCGTTGCCGCTGGTATTCTCCTGGTACTTGTGTTCAGAGCAGCTAATAAATAAATAAATGCATAAATAGCCACAACCAGGTGTCCACTTTACATGATAAATACACCATGGAAACAAGTCTCTAATTGTCTCCCCAGTGTGAGTATTGGCCTGAAATCCCTTCAGGAAAGGGAAAAATAACACAATCCGAACCAAACCGGGAGAAACAATAATTGTGTGTGTGAGCAATGCTTGATGGGATTTTCACCGATGCCATGGGACAAGAGAGGTGTGTGCGAGCGTGTGTGTGTGTCCATGTCATTAGAGGGGGAGCAGGACTGTAAATTATATACCTAAACACACGCAGAAAAAAGAAAATTAAACTGCCGGGCGGTCACGGAGAAGCAGGTGTGAGAAAAGCCTTATTTCTATTACCATTATTATTGTTACTGCTATTATTAACTGTTATGAGAGGTAACAATAGCGGAGGAAAAAGAGGTAGGAGTGGTGGGATTTAGTGTCAGCAGAACTAATTCTAAATGGATTACCTTGCTGTGAAGCACTAATAATTGCGTGGATTGTTCCCCATCTTACATTGGGGTTCAGATCTTCCCACTGAATCCCAGGAAAATTCTTGCCTCCTCTGGGAAGAACCAGGAATCTCATAAGAACCAGAAATAAACTTGAGTAATGCTTGTGTCAATGAAAGACATAAGCAATGCAAATTAAGTATATTAATATCAAGATGTATTTACTCTTTGAAAATGTTATTTAAAAAGGACTTCTATGTTTCCGCCACATGCATACACTGCGTGCATAGATTTAAATGACTTTAAATGACTCTGGAATAATATATTATTTGTTTTATCATCAAGCATTCAGAGGATCAGATTATTCTTTTTAGGTAGAATAAAGTACCCCTCATAAATTGTTTCTCCTGGTCGCAATGCTTTTGCACAAATAAACAGTTATTGGTATTCCGCAGTAAAGATCAGAAGTGCTGGCACAAAACAAACATAATCTACATTTTAATGTAAAACTGTTATTACTGTTGGTTACAGTTCTTCCTCCTATATTTATTCATTCTCTCTCTGGAAATATATTTTAAGGGCATAGTGCCACTGCCAAGCTCCCGTAGTTGTGCTATGATGGCCTACAGACAGATGAGGCCGAATCCTCCAGTTATTACTTAGCTGGTTAAACAAATGTCAACAGCTAAGAAAAGTAACTTCCCAATTTAAACACAGAGGGTTCAAAACACTCCTTCAAAGTAACACTAAGATCTGATGTAAAGTCAGTTAAATGTGTTAAACATGCAAAAGAAAAATTCTCTATTTGATTGTGGTTGACTCCAATCAGAAGAGTGACATTTCTCTGTTTGACTGAGGCTAGCTCCTGCCAGCAGAGACACGTCATTTGTGTCCTGCAGCACAAAGCTAAAATTAAACGCGAAAATTCAGCAGCCTGATATGTTGCGTACCCATGGTGATTGCGGGCAGGTATGAGATGAATACATGGTGGATGTGAGGAGGCCGCAGTTTCCAGTCTTGGGCTCTCATCTCACTGCAGAGAAGGGGGCCTGGTCATCGGAGACGTGGCGAACGGGCGCACGTTGTGCCGCGGTGCGACTGAGACCGTGATGAATGAATGCTCTTCTCAGAGAGCGTAATTAATCATGTCCAGCGCCGGGACATCGTAGACAGGGCAGAACCTGTAGATGGCATCGGTTCATTTGGAACGGCGCGTGAGCCCCCAGTCCAAACCCTGTCCCAGGCCAAGTCTGGACTACTGGGTGCGGGCACAAAACATGACAGCTCGCCATCCAATCACCGGCTCCATCTCCTCCTCTCTCGGTCTGCGCGTCCATTTCTGCCAATCTGGGCAACTGTAGTTGATGCTCCCTTACGCTGGGATTTAGAAAAAGGGTCTTCTTTGATGTACGACATAAAAACCTCCCTCTCTGCTACAGCTTGGCCTCTGTGTGGAATCGAAGGCACAGACTGAACAAGGGACAAAGGCAGGCAGCAGAAGCACAGTGTTCCCTGTTTCTGCTGGTTGCTGCATGATGTGGAGAACAGTGTGTTTACCCTCAGCCCTCCTGCTGGCTGTTTACCGCCGGCGGCGCCTCTTAGGTGTGCTCTCCCTGTGCTGTGGAGAGCCGCGGCCGGGCAGCACGCAGGAGCGGGGTGAGGCCCACGCGCTGGCGCTCCCGGAGGAGCCGAGGACATCGCCGCGCTCGCCCCGTCTCCTTTCCTTCTGATGCAAATGAGCCCGGGGGGGCCCGAGGCTTCCAGGCGAGCCGTAATCTCCCAGGTTCACAATGAACTGCAACAAGAGCCGCTGTTTATTAGACTAATCCCAAAATCCACATTCAGAGGCGCGCGGAGCTCCTTAATCTGCTGCAAAACAAAGGGATCCGAGGCGGAGGAGGCGCGTCCTAGCCGCCGCGCCGGGCGACGCCCGACCGCGACGTCTCTCGCCCCGGCGCCCGAGGTGGGGACGTTCGGGGTAAGTCACGCCCGACGGGGCAGCGGAGGGGGGCACGGCATGCAAACAGCAGGGGGGTCTTGCCTCCCCTCGTTTCGAGAGAACATCTTATCCGTCGCGCAGGGGAGCTCTCTGCGGAGGTGGATGGAGAAACGGGCTCAGTGCGGCACCAACGTATTGCATTCTGTCAACATGTCCCTGCTGTTCTCCAAACAGGGCCTGATCCTTCACCACAGCTTCTCACCAATAATAATGTTATCTCGCTGTACATCACATGATTTAAAAAAAAACAAAGCAAAAAAAAAACAGCCATTACCGTTAATCTTCACAGGATTCGCTGAGCTCTTGAATGCGGCAGACACGCAGGGCCTCAGAAACAGCCGGCGAATCGGCCGGCCGCGCCTTTGTCCTTGACAGGGGTTAAAGAGACGGAGTGACATTGAGAGTGTCTGAAGCACGTCGGCGCACCGCAGTGACCTAGAGGCAGCGCTCTCGCAGCGTGAGGCAGGAAAACTTCGCCGAGAAAAGGGAGAGCATTATTAAAACAATACGCTGCTGACAAGCCCATACTTTCCGCTGAGGGAAAAGGGTAAAGATTAATAAATCAGTGTCATGACTTGACATTCTCACCATCTGCTGGATAAAATATTCAAATCTGCAATAAATGCCACCACGGAGCGCGGTGACACAGCGTAATTAACGCCCTGAAGAAGGTGACATGTTGAAGTTTTTTTTTTTTGTCCGTTTTTATATATATTTTTCTAATAGGGTGCAAGGAACACAAAACTAAACATGGCGCAAACCCAGTGCTCTGCTATTTAAACATCCACAGAGTAAATGACAACAGCAATCAGGAGCCACGACCCCAGAACGCTAAACAAATGCCAATAGAGGCCCATTTCCTCTGGCTAAAATGTCAACTGGATGGCTGGAGGACTGAAAGAAACTACCCTTCTTCTCTGGCCCTCCAGGAGTGGAGAGGCATCTCTTTCTCTCCTCTTCCTCTAGATGGCCAAGATGCCAATATGGCCGATCATGAAAAATAAAATTTCACAGGGAGGTTCAACTGGTCCTGCAGAGGTTTTGAAGTAGCTTCTACCATCAAGGTTAAACACAGAGTTCACCTGTTATTCATTGATTAAGGCCCTGGCTGCTTTCAGGGAGTCGTGGGGAATTGAGGAGTGCATTTGTGGGGTGACTTAGGATGGAGCAGTGAAATGTCATTTTTGAGTCTTCTTGGAAGGTTGTGGATTATTTAACGTTTCTGTTCTTTGTATTTTGTGTGCTTTGCATTGTTCCTTTTTTGAATTTTAGTGTCTTGGCTTTTTCTCTATTTTTGCTTTTAATTTTTTTCATCCTTTTTTTAAATTGATGAATTGGAATGTTTGAGGATTGTTATTTTAAATAAGGTAGGCTTAGAAGTGAAGGTCTTCACAATGATTATTCATCTTAGGTAGGGCAGTAACCACTGGTTAATTTAGTAGATAGATAAACTTTGTTTATTTAAAATGTCCCATGCAGAACATTAATACATGACCTTAAAGACGCAGCTATAATTTAAGAGCTGATGTAGGACCCAACAGGTCAGCTAGACAGTAGCATTAAATTATGTGCAGAGTCTTTGGTGTGAAAAGGTTCCTCTAAAATATAAAATGGAATAATCACTACATTAATTAACACATTGCTTTCAAAAAAGAAAACTGTGATGATTTTGGTGTATTTGTTTAAAATTTAAACATGTTAAGGACTATGTGTATCCTGTAATGGCCCTGCAATATTTAAGATACAGGCATCATTTCCCATTCCACCCTGTTGATGGTTGACAGGACATGTTCTGATTGGATTAGCATCACAGCGGGACCCAGACAGCTCTTGTTTATTGGCTTGTAGCACCTCCCTGCAGGAAATGTGTGACAGTCATTGAGGAGGACATTTGTGGGATCAGGTTTTGAGAAACGGAGCCAGAACACCCCTGTGAAACCGGACAACAGAGCGACTCTTACAGCCTGTTTTCCCACAATGCCCCTGAGCCCTGGGTCGCCACACTTCCTGAACAGATGACATCATAATCATCGGCTGGAGCATGACAAACGGGTCTGGAGGGAGTCAATTAACAATGATCAAATTAAGAGTCAAATTCATCGCAGATCACTGGTGCTGGAGGCCCGAGGAGGAGAGAGAGCCGGCAGAATGAGTCACCGCGAGGCTGGACACATGCTCAGCCCGTCCACCTGTGGTCAGGCCAGAGAGGCACTGATGAAACCCCCCAGCACCGCTCATTATGGCCTGTACAGAAATGTCACGTTGCCTGGCGCCAACTGCCAACTGCCGACTCCTATCGCACTGTTGGTGGAGTTCAATCAAGGCATCTTTGCCTCTGTTCGAGGGAAAAATGTCAGCCGTTGAGTTGCGGAGGGACAACCGTTCGAGCAGAACGAAATACCATCCCCCGCGTTCCTGTTTCTGTACTGCTTCCACTTCATGAAGACAACATCGTCGCCCACGGCTGCCCTTACCTCTTCTTTCGAGAGTCCCTCCCTCCCCTGACAAACCCCAAAGAACCAAAGCATATGTGAGCGGGGCAGCCCCTGTACCCTGGCATACGATCAAGCAAAAGCACGCGTTGTGGAGGGAGGGTGTCTCAGAGGGCTGTTTCTCACAGGGGAAGGCGGCAGCGCCCACCGCAAACGTGCCTCCGGAGGCAGACATTAGCCCCCGCACCGCGCGCAGGTGCACTCCCACTCCGCCCCAGCGTGAGAGAGAGGCTGTTGTTTGGAGCACCTCTAATGAAGAGCGCGAAAGCCAGGGGAAGTTTAGCGGGAGCCGCACGCGCCCGCACAGACATGTACACCCGGGGGGCCGCGGAGGGCCCTTCACTCCCCCTCCGCTCCAGACGCATAATGAACGTGCTCTTCAAACACATTACATTCTATATAAAACCCCCGTCACGGGGGCTGGAGAGCCTGCTCTCTCAGCACCCAACAAGTGCCATACAATTAGCACGCAATCCGCCACGTAAAGCCGCGTGTTCTCTCCGGCCTCCCCGCTAAATGGGCTGCGCTTTTAATCTCTTCCTTTTTTTCCCTCTCTTTTTTTTTTTTCCTACATATTTCAACCCTCGAGTAGGAAAGTGGCCGCTTCTTTGTCTTTCTGCCAGAGCAGCTGAACGTTCTGATGAAGCTGGAATTGCCTTGGGGCCAATAGAACACAGTTACCGCACCAATGACATAGTTCACTGGTCCAATTAAGCATGCTAGATTTACTGTCATTAGGAGGGACGTCTTTAGGAAGGAACATATTCGGGATGAAATGGAGGCTGAGTGAGAGCGATGCTCTGCTGAGGCGCGCGTGACTCCCGTCCCCATGGCGGTAAGGATGCTCTACAGCCATCCGCACGTGCAGGAACGGCAGGCTAGGTCCCCAGACACAATGTGTTAGCACATGTACCACGTGATCAGGGCTAGGGCACCGTGTGTTAATGGACAGTAGGAGGAGTTCACATTGGCAAAGCAGCAGTCTTCACCAAAGCTAAAAAGCTATGAAAGTGATAGCGGTCCCTGTGTGCTCCTCAGGCTTCCATTGGAACAGGTGATGGAGAATGGGAAGGACTGCAGGTGGAAGATTAGGGTAAAACCCCTTGGTGTCCCTGAGGAAACAAACAACACTGACTCTGGGTTCCACTCATTGGAAATCAAAAACCAAAACCAGAGAAGGTCAACACTGACAGACACAAAAACAGCAACTTAGTATTTCCATTAATAAGATAATGAAATATACCGCAATACCAGCGATGAAGCTTACTATCATGGCAACTACTACTAGCATGATGAATGTAGTTTCAGACAAATGGAGGAAGCATAGGGATCCATTGAAAATGACAGAATGGCAGAATTCTAAGCTTACTGTCCACCCACAGGATGACGTTGTTACTGTATGCATAGCTGCGAGAACCTTGAAGCAACTCGGTGGTGTTTTATTCGTTTAAAATGTCAGAGCATTCCAGCAATGGCCTATACAGTCAGTGAAAATTGCACATGCTTACATTTAGGCAATTGACAAAGCTTGTTACAACAAACACAGCATCTCCATTCATTTTGAATGGACTGAAAAGCCCATATATCTGTCAAAGATAGTGTGAGGGAGGGAGAGGGGGAGGGAGAGAGTGAAGGAGAGTGGCAGACAGAGACGCCAATGTTGTAAATTGAAAAAGGGTTGAAACGCTCTCCTGTGAAGATGTTGTTGCATCAAAAACAAAAGAACAGCAGAGCGCACTGGGAAGAGATTTAGTATGCCAGTGAAGAGATGTGTCTTTGTAATGTTTTTTTCTTGTTTTCAAATTAAATATACATGTAGAGGCCCACTCTTTCCTGAGGGAGTTGAGCTCTCTGTTCACTTGTAGCACACAGCATGGCACTCCACACAATGGCAATGCAATGTATCCCCATCCATTTAGACGTGTATGTGTGTGTGTGTGTGTGTGTGTGTGTGTGTGTGTGTGTGTGTGTGCTACCAATTCTACCTAAGACAAACCACAACCCTTATCCTGTTACTTTGACTCCATCTGATGACAAGTCACATGACCTTTCCACCTTTCACATGACCTTACAGTTGTGTGCAGTCAGGCTTGAGGCCCCACCCAATGCTGCAGGCATCTCTGATAGGCCATCTGGAAGTTGATGTTTTATGGGAGAAAATGTCCAGAGGATAGGACTGTCCCAGAGATAACGGTGTCTGAGATGATGCTGTCCCAACAGTAAGGCTGCTCGGACAATGATCATCTCTGGCATATAATGTTGCCTGGGAGATGATGCTAATGATGTCTGGGAGATGACAACATCCCGGAGAAAAAGCTTTCTGAAAAATGGTCCTGTTTGGGAAATGATACAGTCTGGAAGATGATCTCAGGCATTTTCTGGTAAAAGATGCCCATTTTGTCTGATGATTTTGATGATGACGATGATGATGAAGGTGATGTTGACTTGGAGATGACATAACCTGACATACAATACTGTCTGGGAGGTGATGACATGTGGGAGATGCTGTCGTCTCCTAGATGATGACCGTCCTGGAGGTGACGTTGTCCTGGAGATGATGCTGGCAGAGTGTCAGGAGGAGTGAGGAGCCAGAACAGGGTCTCATCTCTTCTTTCCTCTACCAGCTGTTCATCTTCTCACTCCATTTGTTCCAGACTTCTCTCACATCTGCCACTCTACTCTCTCACTCTCTCTCATTCACACACATACTCACAGGCCGGCACATACACACACACACATACACGCGCACACACACTCCAAAACATTTCCACAAGTAGTAGGAGTAGTAGTAGGAGTGGAAAGCCCCTCAAAAAAAAAACAAACAAAAACAAAATGTTTTCACCTCGTTTAATTGAACATAAGTACCCTGTAACACCATGGCCTGGAATAAAACACGCTTTTCAGCTAATTAAATGTTTACCTTTTTCTCAAGTGGATTGTAATTACATTATTATTCGTACAACAAAATGTCCTTGCAAAGTTTCGACTTCAGTTACGCAGTACCCTCCATGGGTGTAGAAAATAAAAGTCTTGTGGATAATGCTGAGAATCCCCAAGGTTCATTTGTAATAAGTGATGAAAAGCAGAGAGAACGCAGAGAAGCAAATGTAAGAAGCCAAGGAAAGAAGAGTTTTGATGCAGTCTCCGATGAGGACTGGCTCGGGGAGTGAGCGTTCTCTCTTAGAACGAACCATTTGATGATAAAGCTCTGCCCCGACCTCAAACATTCCACCTCTAAACTAAGCAAAAGAAGGAAGTTCCCTTGAACAACTGTAAAGTAGATCTCCATCTCTCTCTCTCTCTGCCTATTGCTTCTTTTCTGTACACCTCCCTCGGTGGAGAGGAGACGTTCCGGGTTTGGTTTTTCAGTTCCTAATTCAGGGCTTGATAAATCTAAAAAGGACCCCCAGTGCATTCCTTGACTGATCCTGGGTGTACCCTTTTTTTGCGTAGCGCATCTCAAGGTTAGCGTTTGACTCTTAATTTTTAATGCCTCGCAGGAGAGGGTAAAAAGGAAGAGTTAAGGAGGGGTCGAAATGAGCTGTGGCTTCTCCCACTCGTTAGCCGACCCGGGAAAACAAAACAGATAGTAAACGGAAGCAAGAGGAGCTGGCGTTCGGCAAGCTTGCAGGTTTCGCCTTCCCCAAACAAGGCAATCGTTTCCCAGAAAACCCGCTTACTCAGAGCATACCACCCCTGGCACTGATTCCGTTTCAGTATTGCTGCAGCAATATCTTTTTATTGATTTGATGCATGCTTCTTGGGGAAACTTTTATAGGAAACACTATGTTTCACCGGAGAGCAAGCGCAGCACTGCGCAAAAGAATCTTCCTACTCGTTGAGGGAAAACGCTGGAGGTCCTTTATAAGAGGTTGGGAATGATTCCACAAATATTTGTAGGTCAGTCATAAGGGTCAAAGAGATCTGAGCCTCAACTCCTCAGGCAGCATTGCTCACATTGTTCAGACATTAATCAACAGTAATATAACACACTGGTTAGTCCCATCCAAAGCAGTGGTGGGCACCTCCCCCATCAAATGTGCTCCATTTTTCAACAAGAAATGCTCTCTCAGTCATTGAAATATAACCACTAATACTGCTATTTATATATGCTGGGTAATTACTGTACTCCAAGTTTGAACATTGTTTGCTTGTGATGACTAACACTACACAAGAAATGTTAGCAGCAGCTGTATTTACTTAATTGTTCTGCAGACACTGCATTGCTGAGAAAGCTTGAGAGTTTGGCCTTTTGACCTTCACATCAACCCATCCACATCTTTTAATACAAATTAGAACTGGATTGTAGATAATTGTAAAGCTGATTTAAAATCCAGCCAATTGACAAAGAGCCAGAGAGCCTTAGCCAACCCCCCCCCCCATCTCCAGATTTCAGGACGCTTTGACCCCACACTGATTCTTTCCCTCTCTTTGTTCCCTCGCTCTTCTCCTCTTTCTCATTAGTCTGACCCCCTCCTCTTCTCTCCTAACCCGCCCCATATCTCGCCTCCCCTCTCCCTCCCCTTCACCTCCTGTCCTCTGTCCCCCCTGTCACAGCCTCCCCCTGGCTGTGCGCTTCTTGTCACATGGAGGTAATTAATGCCACCTTTCCTGGGAGCGGGCCCTGAACCCTCCTCTCTCTGGGAATCACGCTGATCATGCAGCGATTAGAGGGAATTTGTCGAACTGCGCTGCAGGGAGATGGAGAGAGGACCTCTTTTACATCACTTTCTTCCCCTTGTTCCTTGCTTGGAGAATTAACAGAGGTTAGACAGACCAGACAAGAGAGACACAGTGATAGCGAGAGAGAGAGAGAGAGAGAGAGAGAGAGAGAGAGATATGAATTCTCTCACTCCCTGCCTGTTGATGTAAAGAGCTCATCTACTCAAAGGTCAAAAGAAGAAAAAAAATAATACAGAGAGAATAAAAGTGTCTAAAAAGATGTACGGTAACAGCCTTTATGAATGTAGCCAAATGAGTTTTTACTGCACTCCTTTGATAACTCTTAACCATCCAAGATACTTTGACCATGTTGACAGATGAGGTTGTTTTTTTTTCAGCCTTTCTTTCAAGACTTCCATCAATCTGGATGGAACTGCATCAGGCAGCTTTGATTGAAAACTAGTTTCCCAGTCAGATTTGGTTGTACATACAGCGTAGGTAATGTCATACATGCATGCCACTCTTTGAGTAAGAACCTACCATTGTATTTACAGTTTTGACTTTAGAGAAGGTGCGATGCAAATCTTAGGTTATTACAGATCGGTTCATCTAATTATCTATGATTAGATAATGCAGTAAGCAAGTAAGCATCTGTCAAGTGAGATTTTGTGGTAGTTTTACTGGACAACTGCAGCAGTGGTCCCTGGGGTTGACAATATGTCCGCTAACGGATTACAGAGACAGTGGGCGGCCCAGTCCCTGGTGAACCGAGGAGCCGGGTCATTCCTTCTCTCACCGTTCCTCCCGCACTGTGCTGCCGAGAGGCCAGGCTCCGGACGTGGAGAGCCCCCCTCGGCGCTTTAGATAGATATCCACACGGGAGGAAAAACACACAAATAAGAGACTGCTGCTTGACTCCGTCAGTCGCTTTGACATTTACAGCGGGCCTGTCTCTGCCTCTCTCCACCTCTGCTCCTCACCGCTGGAGCGCCGCTTCTGTTCTCCCTGATAGAAATGCCCTTTAAAAAAATGCCACATCAAAACATGCTAATAAATCATCGTGGTGACGCGAAGGCGGGGCGCATTACCGAATCAGGCTTCTCACTTCAGCGCAAGTTCATAGTCAATTATTAATCAAGTATGGTGGGAGGACATCAAATCAGCCCTCCCTCCCCGTTTCAGGCGTGAATCATTTCGCTGACTTCTGAAAGGCTGCTGCTCTTGAACATGCTCAGAGACTTCCTTCCCGTTGCTTTCTGACGGCTAGAAGCGGCCAATGACAGCTGGATGGAAAACCCTGCTTGAATCTCCGTTTGGGACGTTGGGGGACGTTCCCAGCGCCGGGGCCGCTTGTCAATGAGGCGCCTCGGGGCGCTTGGGAAACGAAAAAAGGGAGCGAGGTTTCGGTGACAGAAGGAACGCAGAGATAAGGCGGCCCTGATGATGTTATTATCGTCATTGAGGCCATTAGCGAAGTGCGCAATGACGATCAAACTGCAACGCGCAGCACAGAGCAGAGCCAGCAGAGAAGAGACATTATGGCAAACCGCAATTGCTTTGCCATAAATCTGGGGGAAAAAAGGGAATATATTCCAAATAAGACAAAATACAAAAAGGCCCGGTCAGCAGAAGCCGTGATTATTTTGCTTCTGCTGGCACGGGAATTTGTGTTTGTTTTTCACAATTAGGGACATGGCTCAGAAACCTGCTTTGGTTCTCAGACGCACTGGCTCATCAAGAGAGAACGGTGTACATATGGGTGCTGTGATGAAGCACGGCTGATTAAACCGACTGTCTTAGTGAGGCCTGAAACAAGTGTATTGTTTTTAAACTGATTTGATCTTGTAGCTGTAAGAGGCGGCTCACTGTGAACTTCTGCGTCTATGTTTTCTCAGCGTCTGAGGGGCCAGAACCCATGAGGAAGAAGTACTACAACAGGATGTGTTCTGTGGAGTCTCCCCTCACACTTCCTCTCAAAATGTACACCTCGGTTCAGCTGTGTGAGGAGCGGCGGATTCTTCTGCGGGCTCCCGCAGTGGGTAGAGACAGATGCAGGAGGGAACGGAAGGTTCGAGGATCCAGAAGGAGAGGGGCGTGTGTGGGCTTTCGGAGCGCAGCGTTTAGGGATGACTAACAATGCAGCAATCATAGCCGCACTCCTACAAGCATGGGGGAAAGGGAGCTGAAAGTACGGCGGTGCTCCGAAGAGTGCTTTCATTGCCGAAACCCTTCACAGGGTTCTGTGAAGCCTGGGTCACTCTGGGATTGGACTGGTTTCTTCCAATTATCCTTCAAAAGGAAATGCATATAGACACCGAAACCCGTTACTTGCTCAAATGAAATTTATGGTGAAAAGGGAGCACTGGAGCCTTTAGCACATAGTTCCTAAATGTTTGATGTTCTGTAGAGACGTTTGGTTCACCATGTGTCCCTATAAGACGAGGGAAATGGTTCTGTAAATGCACTTAGCACGCAAAGTAAAGCAACACCACGGTAGACCATGGATTCTCTTGAGAGCAAAAGAGGAGCTACTGTATTCTCTGATAGCATTCTACTGTTCATGGAACATTGTCACAACGTTCTGCATGGTTTTGAAGCTCACACTGACGGCATGAAAGTACTTTCCTAAGAAATAAATCAATCATATGACATAATTGCTTCCACTCATCTTCTGCCCATCTGGATTTCTTTTTAATAAGCTAACAAGGCAGAAGCGACCATCTTGGGCTTTCTGAGTGAGCATCTCAGTGCCCACTATAAATTATGTAACAGGTATTGAAAGTGTGAAACTAGGGAGAAAGATGATAAAACAACAGCACAAAAAAATTTCAAGATAATTCTGATTACATACAAGAAAAAATGGAAATTGCATGGGTGGACACAAAAAACAAATGGCATTTTCAAATTGTATCAGGTCTACATGGCTGAAAAATAATGCGCTGAACTATCAATGAAATATTGCACTCCTGCCATGAACCTGAAAAAGTGCAGGATTATTTGTTGGATCTCTGGTCTATGAACAGAACCATTTTACGATGGTAACATACAGCTGGATGCTACAGGTTATGCATGTTACAAATAAAATGTCCGTATGCAATTTATCAATGGAAATTTCTTTACTTGTGTGTGGAACACTACAGCTTATTACATTTGATCTAATGCTTGGGCATGATATCTTACCCTTCTTTTGTTTGATGGATGATTGCTGTTGAATCTGTGGTCAGACACATTAAAATTTCACTAAGCTCAGAGCCATAAAGTAAACCTACTCTTTTTTACAAAGCCTCATCCTGAGATTCTTGACACCAAAGAAGCAAATCCAAGATTCCAGATGTAATTCACCTGTGCAAATACATATTCATCATTTTCAAGTAATCATATCTGAATTATGAATATAAGGAGCCACAGCCAGTCTCTGTATATTTGTGCAAGTTCCTTATCTGTGGGCGATGACAGCACAGAGCACCATGTGTTCCGTTCTTTAATGCTGCTTTAACCCTGACCTAGAATCCACAAGATGAAGACTCAGACCCACACGCTTTTTAATAATATGGGACAATGTCAGTTTCCACCAACATGCCCTTGTTCAGTCTGAGCCACAAGCAGGAATCACAAACTTAACACCATTCTCACTTCCCATGTACCCCACAAAAGAGCCATCCTATGACTGGCAAATCGAGATGCGTGATTCAAAAAAAAAAAGCATGTCCAGCCATTAAGCTTCACAGGTGCCAGGAAGGAAAAAGACTGGATGCCCACTAATTGTTCACAGGTGTCCGTCAGTCTCGAAGAGGAATGTGCGTGTGTGAACGCCACACCCAGGAGTTGGCGACGCTTCTCCAAGATGTGAACAAAGCAAGTCGACACATCGCGGCTCAAGTTCATCCTGGCCGGACTCACCAGGCAAGATGGTTCTGATGACAGGCAGGACAGAACCTTCCTTGTAATTCTGATGTGGCCATAGTGTCAGATGTGAACATAAGGATGGGACATGATGTGCAGAAGCCCAGAATGTGAAGTGTTTATGCATGTAACACATTCCTGATCAATTGGTTGGTTTTAAACACCATCTCCCCTAGCCAGCAAGGTGAGACAGGTGTTGGGGGAGCTCAGCTTGTCACCAGAGGGTGGGACAACTGCTGGCTGCGCTCAACCGCTCCATGAGAAAAAAAAATTCAGCCAGCCATATTAATGTAATCTATAAATGCAAGTTTCGGATTGTTTTAAAATGTAAAATGGGAAGCTCTCTCTGGATAAGGGCCCGTGCTAATGAATAATGTAATGTAATCTTCATGTAACGGCTGATAATGTGAGCTTTTCATTTAAAGTCAGTATTTGGAAAGGGCCACATTATTTCAGTTAGCATGCAAATCTGGGCAGACCTCAAGTCTGCGTTTAATGCCTCCATGTGGAAATTTGATTCAGTGGAATGTTTTACGATTTGAAGGCACGGTCGCATCTTTCAAATGTATTTTCATAGCTTTGAAAATGCAGGACGATTTTGTTTTTCATGGTAACTGTTTTGGTAAAGAAGCACTTTTCTTCCGAATAAAACTGGCGAAGGAAAGATGCAATTATAGATGGCAAAATAAAGGATGGGCTGTTTTTAAGCAGTAATTTCAAGGACAGATTAAGTGCAAATTTGCCAAAATTTAAAAAAAAAAAAATCTAGTCAGGTTCACTCCATACCCTACAGTCTGGTTCAGCCCAGACGTGTCATCAGCTGACAAGACCAGGGAACCCGCAGCAGTGGAACCAATTGGCTTAATTCCACCAGGGGTAGCGGTGGGTAGGTCGGCCAGGTGTCCTTGTCTAACCGTTCTCAGACACCCTGTGACTCATCAGACACCTGTGATCCGCCTGGATGATGTCGGCGGAGACGTCCGTTCGGAGTTTGCTTCGCCGCCGTGCACCGTGGGACTCGTAGTGCAAAAAACAGCCGCTGCAGGCATGTGAGTGTATCACAGGATTGCATTTGCTATCATCGGTGGTCCTGCAGGACTCCGGGGATTGGCACGGTAAGACCAGCCTCGCATGCAACCTGCGTCTGAAAAGGGGGGGTTAAAATGAGGAAGAAAGCAAGTCCAAACCACTGGTACTGCCTTAATGGGAATCTTGCCATCTCGCTCGCTCACATGCATGTGCATGTGTGTGTGTGTGTGTGTGTATATGTGCATGTGCGTGCGGCTGACTGTGAATTTCTCTCCTGGTCCTTTGTAATGCGAATACCCTTGTCAACAGAAGGCTGCAGCTGAATCACTATTTGCTTTGCATTTCAAGCTCAGCATCTCCTTCTGCGTGCTGTGCATTTTATTTCCACTGCACTTTGCCACCCTGCCTGACAGCACATTACATTCCCTTTCACAGGCACGCCACGGCAGTGCCGTCTCTGAACCCACTCCCTGCCAGCCTGCTACAGATAAGATTCTCCCCAGCACTATCCTGGCACTCGCAACTCCCAGAAAAAATGCCCTGGCAGTACTTTGTTACTGTTAAGATAGAGGGGACTGTTTTCAGCATTGATTCGGCCCCTGCGAAAAAAAAAAAAAAAAACACAAGCCAAATGCCGAGAGAACCTCAGGGCAAACACATGACCGTTTTATGGACAGACGGTCGGGACATTGTATCGATCGGCAATCTTTCTATCTGTACAAGACCGTGAGACTGTCCCGGCGAGGAAGCCAGACAACAGCGGAAGGCCATTCGTGAGGAGGACAGAACAGGCAGTCGTGACATCAGAAAGTCACTCACACACTGTAGTCTCATTGTGACCTTGTCATATACAAATGTACAATGTGGGGAAGAAGAATGCATGGAGCAGCACTGCCTGCTTCATAGCGGCCAGCTACTTATTGAACTCACCAGATGAAGAATGATAAGCGTAATTTTGGAAGTCAGTCTCTTCGAAAGTAATGGTGTGCCATTGTGGGATTTGCAGTTGCAGTATGTTTATTTTACCCAGGAAAGCCTAATTTGGCTGAAGAAATACAAGAAGATAAACTGGCAGCATTGAACAAGAATGTATTTTCAGCTATGACTGCAATTGTCATTTTATAGAAATATGAAGGTGTACATTGTAAACATCTGTTAATGCAGGAAAACATGGCATGAAAATATTGGCTGGCTGCAAATTGTGTCTTGTGTTAACGTCAAATACAGAACATTTTGAGTACAAATATGACTTTCCTGCAGAAAACTGCAGGACGAAAACACCATTTTTATCAATATTTCATCAAAACCTAATGCCATTGTTGTAACAAGTAACAAGTAACACTTTTAGAGCAAATAAAGCTACTCTGGATGCATGCAGGGTTGGTCTGTGCCAAACCTTAAAAAAAGGCCTCGCACGATTTGTTCTTTTCTCCGAAGGTGCGGGGTGTTTGTGGGCTGATGTGAAGAGAACTACTGCCGGTGACCTTTAGTGGAGAGCCGGGCCTTTTTTGTTTGTTTCAGGAGAAAGAGATTGGAGAGTAGCTCAAGAGGAGAAATAACACGGGAAAAGAGCAGAAAAGAGCAGAAATGAGAGGGAAGAGAAAGGGGAACAGGGACAGGGGAGTGGTGAGAGGTGAGGGGGAGAGAGAGATAGACAGAGGGAGATAGAGACGGAAAGAGAGAGCATGAGGCAAATGGGCTCATACTCTGGAGAAGAGACATAAGAGGGGATCAAATTAACACACAAACGTGCATCAAGCCCCGGACACTCGCTATTACCCTCGAATCTTATAAAAGTGCTGTGGTGGAGGAGTCCTCCATATTGGTGCCCACACAGCATGGAGAAAGAAGCGCCGAAGCTCCAGTTCTACCTGGAGGATTGCTGCGGTCCTCACCCCTCAAGCCTGACAGGGGTCATGCCTCGCCCATATAAGTAATACCCACTGAAATGAGGCCATTAGCGCCTGCCCCTCAAACAACCAACAGGCCCTTTTACGGCCTCTCTCCCCCCACAGACAGGGACAGGAATCAGCCAGGAGGGGGGGGAGCCATGACAGGCGAGTTAGCGTTCCGCTCAGCACTGCAGACATTATAACGCTCGCTCCGTATTGGGTATTATTGGAAGAATTCACCACGATAACATGAAACCCGGGATACAAGCCAATCTGTTCATGAATTACTTTCTCCATCTCCCCTCCTCCCTCCCCCACCCCTTCTTCTGTCTTTTTTGGGGATCGGGGACATTTGTGGAAACGGCGTCTCCCCCACCCCTGACGCTTCTAAGAACGTAACGTGTCAGCCTGGCACGCTGCTCCCTCTGTCTCTCTCCTTCTCTCCCTCGCATCCGTTCGGAATCTCTTGCTCCTTTTTTTTTTTTCTTCCGCCTCCTCAGGTGTCTCTTTCATGAGGCCCCCACACAATCTCGGGAACATCTGGACTGGAGAGGGGCTGTGTAATTTAAAGGTGTAATTAAGTCTTGTTGTGTGCTTCTGAGTGCTTGAAAGCGCCGCGGAACAGATGACACCGGCGCTGAGCTCGGAGTAATTAGATTGTCAGATTTACCCCTTCTGTAAAAATACTTACGGAGATAGAAGTGTCTGTGGCGCAGGCTAATCTTATCAGCGCAACACACTGACACACTTTCCTTAGCTGGGCCCGGGCGAGACGAGCCGCGGTTATTGTTTCGTCTGGCTGTTCTCCGCTCCCCTCCCCGTTACACCTGTTCGAGAGTTGCAGCGGTGATGAGATTCCCTGAAAAGCCAATCCGGATTTTTGACCTGGGTTACATTTTTTCCCCCTTCTGATTGGATCTCATCGGCATTATCTTATTGACTGTGTGTCGTGGGGAACAGCTCTGTGTGAGGAGATGATGCTGAGTGCGGCACTGTTTTCATGCTTATGCCACTGTTCCTCCGAATACTCAGATCTGCTGCTTGCACACAGTTTTAACCTCTGTGCATTTCTGACAAGTGACTGCATTCACGTTTTAGTAAATATTCTTTTTAAGTTCAATAGTTTCAGAGAAGCCTCAAGGAAGACCGCTCGTGTCCTGATTCTGGATAAATAATGGCCTAAATCCTTAGAAAAAAAAAATGAAAAGGCAGCTTAACTTAATATTGGCATGAGTCTTGGACAAGCACACATTGTAAAAGTGTCACCCCTACAACAAATGACTGCACCTCTAGGAAGCGAGAAATTCCAGACAGGGAGCCTTGTGTTCCATGCAGCCGGCTCAGAGTTCAAACAAGCCGCTTTTCCTGAAAACAGGAGTAATAGACTCCAATTACCTGTCTTCCCGAGCCCTCAGCGCCAGGGAAGCCTGGATTCTGAGCTGATCTGACAGTCACACAGCAGGTAACACTTCCTATAATAAAGAACAGAGCTGCAATTCTCTCTCTGCGGAACGTTTCCCCTGATCGCTCCCACAATTCCTTTCTCATAGGCGAGCAATTAACTGCACAAGGAGCTTTTTATCAGGGTTTTAATGAGCGGGCCCTATTCCGAGCATTTCTTTTGCCTTATTCTAAATAAACGCCAACAACAGGAATACAAATGACTGCATGATTGAAACGCAGCAGACAAAGGAGAAGTAAATGAATGGACCGGTAACAAGGAGCCGTGGTAGATAATGGGGGATATAGTCAATAAAAGCGAGCACATTTTCACAGAGGGACTCCATTGTGTCATCCCCACAGGCGTCTGAAATCAAAGAAAAAGGAATGAGAGGGCGGAAAGAGAGAGGGGGAGAGAGAAAGAGAGAGGGAGAGAGAGAAGCAGTGATGTGTGCAGCAGTGGCTGGACAGGTCTGTGTGCATGCATCACCTCATCTCACTGGGTACCCCTGACAACATCCAGTAACCCCCTGGGTAAATGTGACTGGTGTGTGTGAGTGTATGTGTGCGCATGTGTGTGTGTGTTTTTGTGGAAGGACTTGTGGAAGGTGTGCATCACCCCACCCGTGTGCCTTCTTACTGTTTTGGGAGGGGCGTCATTCTTACTCATCCCCCTAAAGAGGTCAGTGGGGGGCAGAGGTGTGGAGGAGGCTGTCTGAAATATTCTTAGTGTCCCGCCATGAGGCATGCTGGAGTGTGGAGAGAACTGTGAATAATCAGAACTCAGCAGCTGATTGGTCCCTCAGACTAATCTCTGACGGACTAAATTTGTCCACCCGCTATTCTGACCGGGACTTGTCAGCTCAAAGATCGATCTGTATTTATCCTGTGAGACACCCCCCCCACACACAGAGACTGTAAAAATGCCATGCCAAAAAAAGCTAAGAAAAGCCTTGGAGGGTGGAGGCAGCAGTGACTGAGCCAGTGCAAAGGAGATGGTGCCTGACTCAGCCAATATCAGGACACGACACGCAGCAAACGCACTGAAGTCTGGTCTGTGAGCCTCGCTGTCGCTCACACCAGCAGAAGACCACGCCCACGATAAGAATGAGATGTGATGCTGTCTGCACCCGGGAGACAGAGAGAAGGCTTGCAACCTTACTGCAGGCAGCCAGTAAAGGAGTGGCCCTGAACGGAAGAGAAAAGCAAAGACCAGGCCCTGCTTTCACTGCTTGCGTCTTCTGGAGTCTTGGCATTGATAAACACACAGGCAAACATAAACACACATACCTCTTCACAGGTATGCTCCTCATATTCTCGCACTCCGCGGCACAGAGGCTCAATGGCAGCTGCGCTTTCAGCTCCTGACCCCGTGACCTCAGAGCCAGCCACCGCCACCTCGCCGGGTGACACGGCCTCCGTCTCCCGGTCGCTCCCAGCTCCGAACGAGGCGAGGAATCTAAGTTTCACCCGCTTTAAAATATTCATCTCCATTAAAAAAAGAAAACTTTTAATACACATGAAACTGAAACCCAGCAGCTTTGTTGTCTCTGTCTGTCTCTCTCTCAGTCTCCCTCCCTCTCTCCTCATGAATAATAAAAGAAGGAAAAAAAAAAAAAAAAACAGACCCTCAGATTGTCCCGGCAGAAGAATACTGCTCCCTGCTATTGATCAAATAAGGACGGCTAAATAATTAAAGCCTCCCTTTGTCATGCAAAGGAACAGGGCGCAGGCACGCCGGCCTGGATGCTAATGTCCCCGCTGTTTGTTTGTTTCCAGTGCCTTACCCCCCCTCCGAAGGCTTGCTCTCCAAACAAACCTCCAGACTGCCTCTGCCATGTAGACATGGCACAAAGCGACCGGGTCAAGTTGCTCCGCTGGATGTTTGGTGTGGCTGGCCATTCTGTGGCAGCCGTGGGCTGGGGCCCGTCGGTTTCCACGGCAGCAAACGAGGCCGGCGCGGAGAGCTCTTCCTGAGCTGCCCATCCCCGCCGTTCCCAATCTCAGCTTAAGACAAAAGCCGGGTCCACTTTCACAGAGGCTATAGATGCTCACCGCTCCTCAGTCTCGACCGCACTCCACATGCCCTATTCAACAGGTGCGAACACCAATGGTGTGGTGTTCATTAAGGACCACGTACCACACCCCTGCTACCCTGTCAGATGCGTTGTACTGCCGGCTCATGCAGAGTTCATTAAGGTGTGTTTAGCGTGTAGCATGTAGCATGTAGACCGTTCACACGTCAGCTGCGGAATTAACCATTAATCACTAAGTGTAAACATGAAGGCACGGGCAATTATGAGAGGAGATAAAAGCTCATTACAGAATCAATGAGCAGCTTTATTTCTCTGGCCCATTACGTCCTGTTATCGTCTGCTGGAAGGGCCTCTCTTCCTCTCCTCTCCTCTCCTTCCACTCCCCTGTGCTTTCGCGAGAATGATAAATAATATTAATGGAATCGCACACCCTGAGGTAAGGGCACCACCAAAACAAACAGGAGAAAAACCTCCACAAACACACCCCTCGCACCAGATCTATCTGGCACTGAGCAAACAGATGGTTTACACACAAAGCGGGGGAATCCTTCAGTGTATTCAATTCACATTCAATTTGAATTCAGTGTTTGCAGTGATTATAGATAAGTACTAGGCTCACCCATAAAAAAAAAGATTTCCAGGGGAAAAACAGGGAAGTGCAAATTCCTGAATGAAACAAACACAATTACAGCAAATCTGTGCTTTTCAGGGATGAGAAGGTCCTGTAAACTGTGTATTAGTGTATGGGTGATTGTCTGGTCCCTGTGGGCATGTGTATGTGTGGTGCTTGTGTGTGTGTGTGGCGTGTATGTGTGTTCAGGGCACTGCGCTTGCACATGCAGACACATTCTGCTGTGTTTACAGCAGGCCTTGTGTCTACAGAAATGCTGTGGGTTGACGCTATGATGATTTGTACTACAGTGCTTAACACTGCTAAAACAAGGAGGCAGGGTGGCCACTTTCTGACTGAGAGCTGGGGACTGCATGCTACTAGGTCCAGGAGGTGTTCTGGCTCAGCCCTCTGAAACGTGAACGCCACGCCTGTACTTCTCTTCGACTGCAGCAGCTTTCATAATCGATCCCTCTCTGCACAAGCTTAGAAGGGTGGACAGAGGGGACTACAAGAGTCATTGCTCTGTTACTGACAGAAGAAAGAACACACATGCATGTATGCGTGTGTATGCACAGACACATACATGCATGTTCTTCGCCTGTCTCCTCCCAACAAACTATTCATTTCCTGCATGAAATCCCTGAGTCCCTGATGTTTACGGGGTGACCTTGGAAAAGAAAAGCATGTCAACACAGCACTTTCAGGGTGTTATAGTTTCTACAAATATATAACACCGCAACAAAAGTGTTATTCCTTCATCTGTGCCCTTTGGCTAAGTGTCCTTGGTCCACAGTTCTACAGCAGGATTCACTTACTTAGGCTTTCCCGGAATGAAAACTCAGATTACACTGGAGCTACGGTAAATAAATGACTCCATCCAATCATCCGACCAGCCAATTCTCAGTACTGAATGAAAAAAATCCTCCCGAGCGCTGGTAGGGAGATGGTTTTAATGTGAAATCTGCAATCACAGCACAGCTCGACTCTCTGTGCTTTCTGCGCTTGGAGACAGGATTTCAAGGACCCGGGATCCAGCCTGCTAGTTAGTTAGAGGAGGAGGAAGAATCCTCCGGTTCCCTCTGCGCTTCTCGGCCTCTCCTGCCCTACAGAGCAGAGCGCTGGGGGCCCACCCCTGTTTCAGTGGGGCCGGAGCAGAGCTTTCTGCTGTGGGCTAGGGTGACCATGGTGTGGAGATGCTTCATGGTGCCATTTACACTTCCTTGCTGGTCATGTGACCATGAGCCCTTTTGCCTCTCGCCCCTGTATTCTCCCAGGGCAGCCTAATTCAAGGTCTTCCTCAGGATGAAACAGTATCTTCTCGTCTCCATGACGACCCGCATTGCGTGGTCCTTGCTCCTGTTTTTGTCTCTGTCTCTCCCATTATGTTAATTAAAGACCATCATGAGGACTACACCGAAACAACACCCCGGCCCTAATGACGGCCACTTAATCACTCCCGCTCTGAGATCACCGACTGCCGCAGAACCGCGGGCAACATGCGTCAGTGTCCCCCGAGCGTCCCTCCAGGTCCTGAGCCACTTCTGAAGCACCGCTGAACACTGGCTGCTCCTCAACGCGACTCCCTCCCTAACGCGCCGAACGCTCCTCTGCCTCCTGGCACGAGTGCGCGGCGCAGCTCCGTGGGGGCCCGGGGGCTCCTGTTACAGCTTCCTCTCCGGGGAGGGAGCCGCTTCACGTGTGGGTCACCGGCACACGGCAGCGGCAGGGACACGCGGAGCCGTCTCCCCGAGCGCCACGGCGCCTGCAGCAACGTCAGCGTAGGCACGTGTTGACGTGTGAGAGCGGACCGCGTACACCAGGGGACCCTGGGTTAC
Organism: Megalops atlanticus; assembly: GCA_019176425.1. Taxonomy (NCBI): domain Eukaryota; kingdom Metazoa; phylum Chordata; class Actinopteri; order Elopiformes; family Megalopidae; genus Megalops; species Megalops atlanticus. The sequence continues at coordinate 9,038,749 of CM032888.1, forward strand.
ACAGGAATTGCTGGACAACAGCAGCGAATAAACACGGGTAACACCAGGAGGTAAGTTTAAATGTAACAATTGGTATTCTTAGAGAAAACATACAACACAACAAGAAAAAAAAATTGAGGATCCAAGATGATTACGATCACTGTTCACAAGTACAATCACTGTAATTATCCTAAACATTCACCAATTCAATAAACTCCAGCTGATACACAGGGGTATGCAGCCCAGCCAGTTCGACAGGGAGAATGGTTGACTCAGTCCTACCGCACAGGCAGGCTGAGTGGGGTGAATGTTAAAAGTGAAAGGAGTCTCTTTGAAGACTTCAAATCCTGAACTTCAATCTTCCACATGCAATTTAGGTTGAAATTCTCAGGGGTGGGTCTTGGGAGTTATCTGAGTTACAGAAGGATTCATAATTTTATTACTTTTTGGGCTAGACAATAAAAAAACTTTATTAATCTTTGAACTTTGTGTAGGCAATGTTCTTACCATCACTGAACAACTGCTCACTGCCCAACTGTTTTTTTTAAATGGTGCGTTGTCTCTTTATGAACTGGTTATCAAATGTGAGACTGTTGCACTGATTGGCTGAGACTCTGCCACTCAGAAATGACACCTGACCCATCATTACATCAGTCCAACACTATGCATTAACCCTGTATTTGACTTGGGTTACATCAGTTACGGGCAGCGAACATGACAGTGTAGAGCTGATACACAGGAGAGAGAGAGAGAGAGAGAGAGAGACAGAGAGAGAGAGAGAGAAAAAACCACAGCAAGAGGCTTGAGTACATCTGCAAAATTAAACATAGCTGTCTGACAGCATGTAAACATGGAAATCCACTTCCCCCCCTTCCCTGGCTCGAAGTGATACGTTACGGGGGGGTGGCGGTGGTCTCCTCCGGAAGGCTGCGGCGCTTTGCGAGGATGCGTCCGCGTGAGTTTCGCCCGGCCGCGCGTGATCAGACGCCAGCTGCCGTTTGCGTTCACTCGCCCGCGTCACGGCGAGAAGTGTGCCGTCCCCCCGCTTAACGCCGGCGACACCGGCTCCGCCTGGCGCAGTCTCAGAGGAGGCGCGCGGGAGAACAGAGGTAATGTGGGAGAGAGGCAGGGCTCCGAGGGAGGATGGCGGGGGGGGTTTGTGGTCTCTCCGAGAGCAGGTATCCCCAGTCGTTTCTCACTCTGCTGATCTCCATCTGTTTGTTACTCAGCAGTTAATTGCATTTAATGACTTGAGAATTCCGCACCACCAAAGGGGGGGATGGGTGGTGGGGGGTGGGGGTTCCTGCAGAAAACGGTCGTGGGCAGGAGGCGTGCCCCGTGCCCTCGCTCACACGCAGCTGCACGCCTTAACACATGCAAATATGCCTCGCGCGCGCCGACACCCCTTCTCGCACCTGAACTCACACCTGTACACGCTCTCATACATTCATTCCCTTCTTCACATCCTGACAAAACCAGCCGCACCTCACGTAAATGCACCAGTACACATTCTCTCACCCTCATGCCCACTAAGACACACCTGTACCCAGAGACACACACACACACACACACACACACACACACACACCCTCCATCTCCATTCCCCCACACATATTCAGATACTTGTGTTGGCAGGCAGGCAGGCATAAATGATGGGAAAAAGGTGTTCAATAATCTCTTCTCAAATATGACCCTGAGCCCTGTCATCTGGCTCCCGGTGATCTGATAATTTTTGCCCCGCGGCGTTTGCCCGGCCCGGCGTGGCGGACCACGCGAACGCAAGCTGCCACATTCCCCCGAACAGGGGGCGGCGTCGGCGCGCAAGCCAAAATCCAGGGGATCGGCAGGGGCTCGGTTTGAGCAAGACGCTGGCCGCCGTCCAGAGAAACCGCAGCCTTCCCCGGGAGAGAGGTTCCCCTCTCCGCTCAGGCTCGCAAGGGGGTCAGGCCGCGCTCGCTTCTTTTAATCGTGAAAGCGGAGAGAGAGAGCCGACGGGCAGGAGGCAGGAACGCGGAGAGCGGGGGAGAGAGAGAGACAGAGAGGAAGCCATTCCCACGTATGCTAATGCGAGTGCTGTTGTGTTCAGCCGCTTGCTCTCTCAACCTGGCCTCCGTGGGCCTCTGAGGAGCTATTTAGCCTGACAACATTTATAAATTATAGAACATAAAAATGCGTCTGGTACTCTGACATTTACAGAGATTTTTGTCAATATCCAGTCTCACCCCTGGAAGCCTCATGTTAAACAGCCTTTTGACTTTATTTAATTAAGAAAGCCGATTCGGATCATTTTCCCCTGTCAATCATCCCCCATTTTTCTCAATGCAGAATTCCCGGGACTTTGCAGAAGAGCGAGCAGCAGCCTTTATCCAATACCTCCGCGCCGTTGAGGCCGTCAAACAGCACGTTTGCAGAGATGCTGCTCCTGCTGCTTCGGTTCTCACGGTCGCCGGCCCCAACGTGACACGCAGACATGACCTGCCAGCAACACCGACGCTCCGGCGGGAGGCTGGAGCACGACACTTCCCCGAGTAAACTTTGACATTTGCTGCACGATTACAGCCTTAAAGCCGGCGGATGCAGTACCCACGATGCACCGCTCCTTCCTGTCTGGCCCGAGCGACCTGTGGATTGCCCCCCGGTGGCGGTCGGGATGATGGAGCGGCGGCGACTCCCCTGGCACGACGGATCCATTTAGTCGCCCGGCGTCGCGCGGCGGCGGCTATCATTAGCCCGCGCCGCCGCCCGCGGGAAGAGAGCGCCATTTAGGATGTGCAGTCAGCGGTCTCTCGCAGCAAACAGCCTCCCCTGACACCTCCGGCTCAGACACAAAAGACCGAGGCAGCGCCATCGCTACATTACCCTCCCCGGGACAAACGGGCCCAACGAACAAGAGCATTCGTGAGGAAATACAGTCAAAATACGTGACGCTCTTCTCCCTACAGAACCCCGTCAGCTGTCCTCACTTTCAGGAGCCTGCTCCTTTTACACATACAGAACCCGAGGGCCCCGATTTATATAAACAGCTGGGCGAGACAAGATAAGAGAACATGAAAGAGAACAGTGAGAGGGAAGGAGGGATGGCAGAGATGAAGGAGTGCGGAAGAGGTGAAATGAGTTAGAAAGAACGAAAGTGAGAAAGAGACATAAAGAGTTTGAGGGGAAAAAAGAGAACAGAGAGGAAAGAAAGAGAGAGAGACAAGAAAGGAAGAAAGGGCTACATTATACCAGGGGAGAGGGATTGTGTGCTCAGGAATGGCTGCATGTGGTTTAATGTGGCTTAATGCCTTAATGAGAAAGAGATGTGGAGGTATTAAAATACCTGCTCTAAGGAGAGTGCTCTCCATACCCACAGCCGCCAACTTAATACAGCGGCCGCTCCTTCCGCCTCCAGCCGCTGAGCGAGAGCATAATTAAGGAGAGGCCTTCAAAATGGCAATTTAAGAAAAGGACCGAAATAACAAGAAATTACTGCGGCTCCGCCATCGCTATGACAACACGTGCAGAAAGTCTGCCGCTCCAGCTCCCGCGCCGGCACAGAAATGTCACTCACAATGAGCGGCGAGGGGGACAACAGAGCACCGTCAGCATCTCCGCGCATACCTCCGGCGCGGAGCCGGGCCTTCGTCGTTAACTATTCATCGCGCCGCGAGAGGAGAGGAGAGGTACGCGTTTCGAAAAGGGGGACAGCGGCGACGGGGAACGGGGCGAGGCGTCCGAGGACGACGGGACGCCGTGAGGCGGTGACTTCTTTCTTCCCCGCAGACGTGAAGGGCGAGCGTTTGGCAGGCTGAGCACGCCCGTTCACCCCCAGCTGCAGCGTACGCGTGAAGGGGACTCGGGTCTTGTCTCAGCTCCGACGTGAGGCGCGGGGAGGGGAGGGCTATCCTGGGTCAGCTCCATTATGCCGTCTGACAGATGAACTATGAGGTTAAACAGCAGAGCGGGGCGAGGGAGGGGGAGGAGAAAAGCCTTAAGAGACTCAAGGAGAGCCACACCTGTTAATGGGTATTGATGGAATTGCTCAGTAAAACAGGCAAACAATTAGATCCCTTTCAGCGGCCCCGCTCCCCCCACGTTCCCCTCGCGCACCAGGCGATTAGTGGGGGGCTGCGTTGCGCCCTGCCCTCCGCCTTCATTAACGCGGACCGCACCACAGGGAAGCGCGGTGCCGCCTCAAGGCATGGCGTCAACACAGCCGCCCGATCCGAGACGCGGGTTGCGTTTGATGAGACCCTTGTTTGATCAGCAACAGAACCAGAACGGAAGTGGCGCCGGTCGCCATCTGACGGTCTCGGCGGTGGGGCCGTCGCAGCAGGAGAGGGGACGGCGTTCAAAACGTCCTCCTCGCTCCCTGGCCCCGACGGCGAAGCGCATCTTTGTTCGCCGCCCGACGAGAGCCACTCCACGGAGCCCCCGGTGCGCGGGGCGGCTTTCATGTCTGCTGTTTACAGCTCGGCCAGCCAAACACTCCCAAAGGCTCGGGAGCTAATTCAAACAGCCTCCTCCAGTCTGCGATTTCAGCCCTGATTACCAACACATTATTATCAAAAACACTTTATCCTTTATTCATGGCCTAGCACTCACTAACCGCACACCCGCTTCACATGGCCTGGAATGCCACAGAACTCCTCTAAGCAACAATCAGTTGTGTTGTTTCAAGTATATACTGTATGGAACTTGCTCAAGGGAGAAATGGGGAAAGTATGATATTAGCTCGAGAGGGTGTTTTGGGGACAGTGAGTTTGGGGTGGTGAACGCTGGAGGGGGAACATGAGAATGGCACCACAGTATGGTGTCCATCTTTCCAGCTTCAAGCCAACAAGTGTCCCTCAATTTGTCACCCAGGTCCGAACTGCACAAATTCCATTAGAAACAAAAAACAAACATGAGCCTACAGGCAGAGGGGATGATATGACACTTTTCACATGAGCTTATCCTCAACCGCAGCTCAGGTAAGAGCCATAACAACACATTTGGCACTTTAATATCAGTCACATACGGGGAGAATTTTGGCCTTTACAGGGTTAACCTGTCCAGAGAGGCTTGACAATAAACAGGGGAGAAGGAAGCATTACTGTGTTCGAGGAGTACCAAAAAACAAATGTACTCTGACTGAAGAAAAACACCGTGTTCAAGAAGTACCAAAAAAACAAGTTTATTCCGACAGAAGAAAAGCATGCGAGCGTCTCCGGGAGTCTCGTTAAGAATGTGATAAGCACACAAATCATAAGCTTGTTAACGCGCGCGGTACAGCGGCAACACTCCTTAACATGTGAGGAGAGGTGTGACCTTTCCACCGCTCTCCCTCCCTCTCTGTCTGAACCCGTGCGGTGCTCGGCGGCTGCGGAGACTGCGCGTGTTTACATCCGCGCGCGTATGCGTACAACGCCGCTCCTTTTTGGCTTTATTAATTTATCGATCCGCCTTTTTCTTCGAGCACGGAGCGCGACCGGCCGCTCTCCAGGCATCCGCGCTTTTACCTCCGCCCTCATTAGCGCCGGCCCCCGGAGAGAGGGCACCGGTCTGGCCGGGATAAAAGCCTTCCCGACGCGTCGTCATCACTTATTCAGGCCCGGCCGAGAGTGGCGGAGCGAGATCGGGAGGCTGGAGGAGCCGCAAAAGCAGAGCCGACCTGCTGCACCCGGCCGGCCGCGCCGAGCGCAGGCTACACTGTGACAGATGCAGCGGCATTGCAAAGAGACAGCAGTGCACAGGCCACACTGTGACAGATGCAGCGGCATTGCAAAGAGACAGCAGTGCACAGGCTACACTGTGACAGATGCAGCGGCATTGCAAAGAGACAGCAGTGCACAGGCTACACTGTGACAGATGTAAAGAGACAGCAGTGCACAGGCTACACTGTGACAGATGTAACGGCATTGCAAAGAGAAAGCAGTGCACATGCTACACTGAGTGATATGTGCAAAGTACACAGAGAGAGTGGTACACAGGCTTCACTGAGACAGGCATACATGCGTTACACAGAGACAGCAGCACACAGCACACAGAGGGATTCCACACATCCTACAGAGATAGCAGTACACAGGCTACAGAGAGATATATACACTCATTACACAAAGAGAGCAGCATACAGGCAAGGCACATATTACACAGAAACAGTGGGACACAGGCTACAGGTACAAGTAAACACACATTACACAGTAATAGCAGTGCAGATGTACACATTCTACACAGAGACAGACATACACGGACTACACTAAGTCAGTCGAAACAGGCTACGTTGAGACAGAAAAACAAAGGCTACACAGAGACACTGGAACACAATTTCAGCTGACACAGAGGTACACAGCTGTAGCCCACACGCAACGCCATGGGAGAGGATGATGTGCCATTGGCTGGCTGGCTGTCAGCAAATATTGGACCATTAAAGCTTAAAGCACGAGTAAAACTCAATTCACAAATATCACATTAGGAGAACTTAATAAACAGGGCACTATTTTCTTTGCAACATGATCACAACAAGGAATGTTTATAATTAGTTTATAAGTAATGAATTTATAATTTATAAATACATTTATTATTATATTTTATTTATCATTAATTGTTATTATCATTTATTTATAATTAATAAATTTTAATATTTATGTTGTCTCAATATTTGCGCAATATACTTGGCCGGGAGGCACAGCTAAGGCATTATGAGAGCTCAACATCACTGCCCCATTACAGGACCCCGTGGTGTACTTCCAAAAGGCTCCCAAATGGCCCCCAAGATTTCCTGATAAACTCTTTATGGCTCGCCCCGCATGCGCCCACGGAGTAGCAGGGCAAAATGAGACCGGGGAAAGGGCCCTGATTGCCCACCCAGAGGACGTGCGGCGTGCGGGCAGCGCTGTCGGTAACGCCGGGCGAGGCGGGATACCTTTTGACTGGCAGTTTCGCTCTTTAGGGCGAGCTTTATCGCCAGTTTATATACAGAACAGGAAAGAGCTCATTTAGAAGACTTCATTTAGGGAGCAATCAGGGAATTCCTCCAACATCATCCTATAAATCATCATTTTAATCAGCCCAAAAACCCTTCCCAGCATGCAGCAGACGCGGCACAGCCAGCGCGGCCGGGGCCCGGGAGAGCGTGACATCACCAGAAACGCTGGCTTTATGAAATCTGCCAGACCGGTAATTGGATATCTGGCCCATTGGGGAAAGAGAAAAGAGCGGAAAAAAACAGGAGAGCGGGAGACAGGTATATGATGCATGGGAAATTCTGCTTAGCTGATAGAGCTCAGCGTGTAATGCCGCTCAATGTGTTTCCAAAAAGAGCCCTCTGTCCATCTGTCCCTGGAAAGCCAAAATTTGCATTGCCTCGACAGTCAGCCAAGCACCAAGGGGCACATAAAGGAGTCGAAGGAGCATTATTCAGAAAAAAAATCTGCAAGTCTTGCTAATGTAATAGAAGAATAAAGAAGACTATTTATATATACATTTATATATATATATATACATACATATATATTTATATATATCTATATAATGGATGTAATGTCATGTAATGGAAGAATCAGAATGATTCATTCTCAGACATTAGCTGAAATGCTGCGAAGTCTCTTTGCTCATCCCAACGGAGTCGGATTTCAAGCCTTCCACTCTGTGGGCAAACTCTTCTCACTCTGCACACCACTCACACGTATTCAGCCAAGCATGATGCGCTTAGGCCCGAAACCACTTTGGATACTTCAGGATGCATTACCGAAACGCCAGCGAAATGCAGATGCCCAATCAGGAACACATCTTCCAGTGCAATTGGCTTTGGTAATATTGTCGCCTATTATTAACCAACGAGATGCGAAATAAGTATTCCAGACCTTCCCTGACGGCTCCCTGGTACTCACCGGCGTTCTGGTGAACTATTTCTTTTCAGCCTGTTTACCACACCTTGGGCATAAGACCTCTGTCTTGCAGTGGGGGTCTTCTGAACAGTCACCACCATGCAGCTATATACAGTCAAAAGACTAAAAAGCAAAATTTTTAACAGGAATTTTAGTTTTCTCTCCTATTTTTAGCATCAGGGAAAAACTGAGGAGGGAATGACAGTGTGGTGACATGTGCTGTTTTGTTACGTAAGTGTGCACCTGTGCTATTTATCTCTGAGAAACAGAGAGAGAGACTTTACGTCTGACCAGCAACAGATGCGGAGATCCACGAGCCCTGAATGAATAAAGGCCTATTTCAGAACTGAGTGGAGAGGCTGAGAGACACGGTCCCACTGCAATAGTCTAAAACTGCACAGCAGACCATACTAGCTGAGCTCAGAGTCCAGCTGGACCAATCAGTTTCCAGAAATAGGTACCCATCATAAAGGGGCAGACCCAACATACCGAGGCTTCTGGGAGAAAATGGCCAATTAGCTGGAATACTGGCATTCTGTAGAGGAGTCTTACCTGTCTGCCTCCATTATGAACCTCATCTCACTTTAAATTAATACCCACAGGGTCCAAGGATCTAAAAAAGAGTTTATGATCTAGAGATCCATTTTCATAGCTAAGACTTTATTACTTACAAACATACCGTGAGTTCATCAGTGCTAGAGATGTGTGCTATTAAAATGGCAGTGTTTAATTTGAGAGGTTCCCTCCAAAGGATAAGTAACTAAATGAAAATATTAAATCGAAATTAAATATTTGCTAGTTATTGTGTACTGGGGTAGCTTTTTAACCTCACTGTTTAAAATGAAATCTCAGATGCAGTCAGAAAACGGATGACTGCAGTCCAATTCAGCAAAAGATTTAGATGTAATAAAGGATTCGGAGCAATAAGATTGGGGTGCTTTATTTCTCCATCATCTTTATTCCTCATCAGTGTTATGTGTTAAGGAGAGTAAAGCTCATTTATTTCTATTTTCTACGATGAGAGATCTCTCTCTCTCTCACTCTCTCTCTCTCTCACACACACACACGAACACACACACACACCCCTCGTGAGTGGACAATGGTGAGTATATAGTATATTTCTTCCACTGATACCTACTGAACAGGGGGCTCTAACAACCAAAGGCCCAATGCCTCTGTCCTCCCTTCAGCTGCATAGTCCCTCACTCTTTCTTTCGTCCTTCACACAACACAATGAGTAGAGACAAACAAGCAGATAAAAAGCCTTTTTAGCAGCAGGCACAACCCTCTACACCTTTCTCCTCTAATAATAAGCAGCAATAATCCTTAAAGCTTCCATTGAACTTCACTGTTTCTCTGACTTTTGTAAAAGGAGAATCAAATTCCATTTCAACACAACGCCGCAGCGAGGACATCTGGAATTCACCTCCGAGCAGCCGAATAAAGTACCGGAAGGGACTGCAGACCCTAAAAAAAGAAAAGATGAATTACGGCATTAATTTCAGAGGATCCGCAGACGCACATCGCAGGTCTGCTGCCTCTCGCCTGCAGCCACCGCCGGTCACAGAAAAAAGAGAGAGAGAGGAAAAAAAAAAACGAGGCCGCGGAACGCACCGGCGCTGAATCAGCCTCGCGGAGAACAAACAGCGTAATGCTGCAGCGCAAATGGAAACCACCGGAACACAACAACAACAACATTAATCCTCCTCACCAGCCATTATTACCCTCCATTTCCCTCTCCCTCTCTCAAGCAGCATCCGTCAACCCCCACTCACCGGCTGATAAACACACGTTTCCCCAGGACATTGATTAGCATTAGCGCTATATTAAAGGCTTAATATAAGATTAACAACATTCCCTATTCATAGCTGTTTAGCTAATTCGCCGGTAATTTGTGATCGATACCCACGCCCTGATGGAAAGTGTATAAAAAAGATGTAACTAGATTATGCCTGCAGGGTTTGTTGCGGGGGGGGGGGAGGAAAAGATATTTTGCGTTTGTTTGTTAAACAGCAACCAGTCGTTTTAATTAGGTAATTTTGTTTTTCACGCCGCACGAGTTTGCCGATTTTGTCCACGGAGTTCTGAGCAATTTTCCGCTTCCGTTCCCACCCTGAAAATCGGCTATTAGCCAGCGCGGCTGGCCGGGAGAGCGTGTGCCGGCGCAGAGACGCTCTTGCTCTGACTCACCGCGTCTGGCTGCCCAATGAGGGCGGGCCCGCACGCCCGTCACCTGCCGGGCGCCGGGGCCTCGGAGACCACCACGCTCCCGCCGTGTTCCTCTCAGGCGGATTCCTTTCATTCCAACCCTCTTCTCCCTCACAACTGGAAGCAGGAGCCCAGCTCTGAGTCTCAATGTGTGCTTCTATGCTGGAAACCCTGGAGTGCTGTACCTGCCTCACAGAGGAGCCATACATTGCAGGCTTCACACAATATACATTATACCAATACAATATACAATTATGATACTAGGTGCTGTACATAATGCAATAAAGCACACTATGTTTGATACAACTCAAATGGTATGTATCCTTAATTGGACATGAATTTTGGCCAGTGTGCTTGTTTTCAGGTACATTTATCTACAGGTGTCCCGGGGTTCCCAGCGAGGAAATGCAGGGGGAGAGGCGTTAACCGAACCCGCTGGGACCGCGTTAAGCGAGCTGGCTCTCGCCCAGTGCGCGGCGCAGCCGGCGGAGCCATTAGCCTCTCTGTGGTTGAGAGCACGGGGGTCGGACGGGTTCGCCGCCGGAGGCGCGGCTCCCGCCAACCTCGCCCCACTTGCTCGGCTCAGCCGGGTAACCCGGCTCGCCTTTCTAATGGGGGAAACGGTCGGCCTGTTTAAGCTGTTTAGAAAGCAGCGCACACTGTGACGGGAGGGGAGAGGAGCGGCCTGTGGGAGCCCAGAGCCTTGGAGGGCCGGGTCTCTGTTCTCAGCGCTGCTCCATCCAAATTTTGCAATGGAAAACTATCAAAACAATGCCTTTATATCACGTATTTTACCTGTTCATTACAATCTTTTTGCAATTAAAGCAATCTTTGTTAAAATGACATGGCAAAAATATTTTCCTTTATATGAAATTCTTTGATTAGAAATTTACTTGTTTGCAGTTGTCCTACGAATTGTGCTTCATAGTATCAAACCTATAATGGTTGGAAGTACAGGTACCCCAAAAACAGGCCTCCTTGGATAATGCACGCACAATTAATTTCAATGTATCTTAAGAAGAAGAACTGATTTTCATCAAAAAATGGTGTTTTTTTCTCTCATACCTGAGCCCTGCCTGTGTGCCCCTCCCGCTGCAGTGGGCTTGTCCCTGCTGTTGCAGGCCGAGGCCGGGGGGCATGCAGTACGCTGCTGTGGAAAGCGCACCGCAGCGGAGGGACGGGGGACACAAAGGAGGGCCTGTTGAGGAGCCCGAGAGTGTTGTGGCCCCGGTGACCCCGGCGCTGTGCTCCCGTGACGGCCTTTGAAGTCAAACCTTCTAGCCACTTAAGAGTCTGATGTGCTCCCTATTGATGCCCACACCAAAGGGACCGTCCCCCTCCGCTGCTACACCTAGCCCGCTAGAAAAGTCCTGTCTGCGTTTGATGTCACGTGACTCACTTTTCATCTCTCGGATGCCTTGGATCTCGTAGGTGAAAGGCAGGTATTGCAGACTCAGGGGTGAAATTTGCTGCATTACACACAACACCAGACACACACACACACACACACACTCACACGCATGCTGATACAAATTGTCCTCCCCACGCATGATGCACACATGCATTAACACACTCAAACACACATGAAGGTACACTCAGCATGGTAAAAGAGGGCCTCTATCACTCCAGCGGATATCAGCATGGACAGAAAGCCCAAAGCTGAAACAGGCGTCAGTGACGTTGGACAGGAGGAGAGAAGGCTGATGTGAGGCCAGCACTTGGGCGGGGGCTGACAGAGGCTCCAACGGGGGGGAAGCACGTTCTTGATTCAAAATGTTCTGAAGCCAAATCCCTGGCAAAGTCCCTTTCAATCAACAGGGCTAAATTCCTCCAGGATTTCATTCAGTGAAGTGCTCTCAGCCCGGGTGGAGAGGAGTAATCTGAGCGGATCTGACAGATGACCTTTGTTTTATTTCCCCGCTCTCTTTCGTTCCTGGTGGCTGCTGATTACGCACATACAGGTGGGCTGAGGTAGGGAGGGGCCAGCACCGAGACCATGACACACGCAGGTGGGCGGGGCCAGGACAGAGACCATGACACATGCAGGTGGGCGGGGCCAGCACAGAGACCATGACACATGCAGGAGGGCGGGGCCAGGACAGAGACCATGACACATGCAGGTGGGCGGGGCCAGCACCGAGACCATGACACATGCAGGTGGGCGGGGCCAGCACCGAGACCATGACACATGCAGGTGGGCTACGGTGGATGAGCGTGTGAACAGCAACATGTGCGGGCTGATGGGGGAAATCGAGGAGCTGCTACTGTCCATGGGGGGTTAAGTGGATTACTGTGCGTGGGGGGAGGGGGTCAGTTTAACTCCCTGCTATCCGTTCAGGGCGTGACAGCCTCTGCCTGCAGATTAGCAGGTCCTCGCTGCTGCTGCTGTGCACTCTCACGTAATGGGAGGGAAAGGACTGAACAGTGGATCTGGGCTACAGCAGCACCAGGCCCCCTCCACTACAGGAAACAATGTGCTGTGAAGAGCTCCACAGAGCAGCTCAAGCACCTCTTATGGGGGCGTGGCGATAATCAATATCGGGGGTCATTTTTAATTTGAGGTTGTCGCTTTGCATGCTAATGAAGTTCTCCATGTATTAGTTGTACATTAGGAAGTGAGAAACCTACATGTAATATCACAGGGAATTTATGATTATGGTCCTGTTTTAGATCCTGGTCTGATGTACTCAGCATTTATGAGTCTGCTTTCAGTATTTAGACCATTTACTCGCAAGCCACTAAACACTTTCCCTGAGGGATATTTTAAATACTTTGTGACTTTTACCAGAAAAGTAGATTTGCATGTTAAACTCACTAATTACCAGCAGATTAGTATTTTTTAGCATCCAGTACACAGTTCAGTTATAAACAGCACAACCTTCTTTTAGGACTAGAGGGAAAAAGCAGAGAAGGGATATTTTGCTAATTAATCTGGGAGTGCAATGCTGTGATCCCTGTCCAGGTATTAAAATTCTACGGGCAGACTGTGTGAGGATGCCTCATGCTGTACAATGCTGCACTCGCAGCCACTCTGAGCAGGGAAAGCAGGCACCGCAGCCAAGAGCTGGCAGACCCCCCTATATAACCCACTGTGCATGTACTGGAATACACAGCAATGTGTGCACAGCCACAACAGGTCTGGCAGCCAAAGGCTGGAAACCCCCCCATCTCCTGCTGCGCAGCAGTGCTAATGTACAGTACCCACTGCGCAGCCACGTTAATGTACAGCACCCACTGCGCAGCCAAGCTAATGTACAGCACCCACTGCGCAGCCAAGCTAATGTACAGTACCCACTGCGCAGCCAAGCTAATGTACAGCACCCACTGCGCAGCCACGCTAATGTACAGTACCCACTGCGCAGCCACGCCAATGTACAGCACCCACTGCGCAGCCACACTAATGTACAGCACCCACTGCGCAGCCACGCTAATGTACAGTACCCACTGCACAGCCACGCTAATGTACAGCACCCACTGCGCAGCCACACTAATGTACAGTACTGACTGCTTAGCCATGCTGTTGTACAGTACCCACTGCGTAGCCACACTAATATACAGTTCTACTGCCCAGCAATACTAATATATAGCATTCTTGGTCATGTACAGTACTGACTTCCAGATGCAGCCAGATGCTGGATCGTCTCCTCATCCTCAACTGCTCACTTCCTGTTCTTCTCCACCTTAATTTTGAGGCTGCAGGCTGCAGCACACTGGCTGGGGCCTGAGATGCGCTGATGCGCTGACCGCCAGTGTTGTGCATGAACGCGTTAAAAGAGCGCGTTCACTGAACGTGCTCATTTTTTCGGTGAACGCTGAACTTGAACGTATCCGTTTGCAACTAAAGAACATGAATTTGAGCTCGTTCAGGTTTGCGCGAGATTCGGAATCCTTGGATGTGTTAAAGTTACTGCTTGATGAATAAACACGGATGGCGTTATTCCATACTTCAGACGTTTTCATTAGTGCAACTCATCAGATAGACAGCTTGACAGCTCGAAACCAACTGCCCATGTCCCGCGTAACAATCACTGAGCATATAGACGTATGCATAAAATAGTCCCTGGAGCAGCTCATTTAAAAAATGGAAGAAATGAACTGGGACTGTGAACTTGTTCAAAATTCAGAATTGTGAAGTATGAACGTGAACTTGTTCATTTTATTCTGTGTGAACTGTACTTGGAGCTAGCTCTTCTGACGTGTGAACTTGCACAACACTGCTGACCGCACCCCTTTACACACCTGAGGGCAACAGAAAATGTAGAGAAGGGAAGAGGTGGACCTCCTGGCCGTGAATATGGGGAGGCAGGGAGAGGTGGAGACACAGTGACAGGTGGAGGTGGGGACAGAACCCCATCTGTGTGAGTGACAGCAGACGGCCAGGCGGCCGTGTTCCCTCCAGCAGCCTGCTGCGTCTGTCCTGCAGGCCTGACACCAGCACAGAGAGAGCGGGCGGCTGCCTGCCAGCTTTAACACCTCTCACATACCCCGTCCAGCAGGGACCAGCAGGATGCACAAACAACCTGGACACACAAACGCAGGCCGGACACAGACAGAGGACGCACACACACCCACACGCGCGCGCGCACACACACACACACACACACACACACATCCACACACACACCCACACACGCGCATACACGCACGCACACACATGCACATACACCTGCACACACACATACACCCACACACACACACACACACGCGTGCACGCGCATACACACACACACACACACACACACACACGCGCACGCACACACACACACGCGCACGCACACACACCCACGCACACACACACACACATCCACACACACACCCACACACGCGCATACACGCACACACGCACACGCACACACACACGCACATACACCTGCACACACACATACACCCACACGCGCGCGCGCACACACACACGCACACACACACACGCATACACACGCACACACATGCACACACGCACGCACACACACACACACACACACACAGAGGACCCACACACGCCGGCACACTTTTACACACAGCCCAGACACAAACAGAGGACGCGCAGACCCACACAGATCGGACACGAACTCGCTCTCTGTTCCGGCTGACAGGTAAGGAGAGAGCGAGCGGGCCCAGCCACACTGGAGGTTTCCCTCCTGGCTAAAAGCTGACAGTCTATTAGGGGACTGTCCTCCCGCGCCTGAACGTGATGTGGCGACGGCTCAGCCTCTGCCTCTCAGAAACATCTGTGTCTGACAGCTTCCTGGCTGCAGGTGCCATCGCTGTCCCCTGAATCCTAAAGTGGCTCTAACACAAAGAGGGCCTGCATGGGCGAACCCACCGACAGGCAGGACGGAGAATAAATGAAAACAAGCAAACACTTAAATGCATTTGAAAATATAAATAAATAAAGCCCCTTTTTTTTCCTGGGACCCTGAACCTGGGCAGTGAGATGAGAAATTGCCTGGTAGACAGCAGTGCTCAAGCGGGCAGGTTCATTACAGGGACAGATAACGCCTCATGGCGACGCCTTCCCGCTTCTTGTCGCCACGGGGAGGACAGCGCGGGAGGAGGCAGGGACCAGCACGAGCCCTGCCCCCCACCCCCACACACACAATGGGGCAGTCTGAGTTAATCTCACGAATCCCCCCCCTCTCGCTCAGGGCCAGTCACCACAAACGCCCCCGGACAGACGGGGAGAGACAGACGGTGGGATTCTTAGAATTCCCTTCTCTCCAGGAGGTATGCACGCACATACATGCACGCGTGTGCGTATCGTGTGTGGACAACTTTGCCATTTCTTTACAATCATTTACGCTCGTTCCTTTGTTGTGTTTACTTCAGTGGGTTTGGGGCTGGGGCTGCAGAGTCCAGGGGCTGTTGGGAAATATGGCATGGGGAAAACAACTCCCATCACAGCTTGCATGTCCTAATCCCCAGAAGTGCGAACCCTGTGGGATTATGGGAGCAGCCATCACACGCCATGGTGCAGAGGAGCTGCTGGAGCCCTGCCTCAAAGCCTCCCATAGCACGACCCACCAGGACACCAGCAGAGTCCGCACTCTTCAATGGCTCAGACTGTGATGAGGGACAGAATTCAGTTGCAGGAAGGAAGAAAATTTTATGTGTGTGTATGTGTATAATATTTGAGAATGGAAATTGAATTTCTGTGTGGTCTATGTGACTCAGTCGCTAACGATTGTAATAGGATTGCCAAGACAGCGAAAACTCTGGCTCTACCGGCTCCGGCAAGGCCAGTATTACAGTATTACATTATCCAGCCCTCGCGGGCCGGTCTGGGTTCGGCCACTTCGCACTGAAGTGCACTGCAGAGGCACGGAGGGAAGCAGGGCTCCCAGACGAGCAAACACACATTGTGGTGTGGGAGAAGGCAGGTGAAAACCCCGACTGTGGTGCACTGGCAGGGTGTCTACTACGCTGAAGAGAAACACGAGCTCTAAAGCAGTGGAAGTGGAAGGCCTGCAGGAACAATCAGACTTTGAAGAAAGAGGTCACTTCCCTGCCTCTCTGAGAGGGACAGAGGGTGTTTGGCTCAAAAGACCAAGGACGGACCCGCAGAGTGAAAAGGCAATAACGCAGCCCATTCAGGTGACGGCGAGTTGTAAAACAGAGTGCCGGCCTGCAAAAGTTGTATGCCGCCCTCGGCTGCCATTGTGCGACAGCTCGGACACATTCAGTTCTATGGGAACACACTCAATGCTGGAAGCAGGCTGTGTGCATGCGGTGGGCAGCTGTATTCAAGCAGTACAAGGCTACACAAGCACCCTTTTAACAGGCCTACGAAGACATTGAAAAAAAGTCCAAGATGGGTCTTTAATTTGTTATTTCAAAAAATTAACCACAGTTACTCACAAGTTTAATTAAAAACAGCTAACGTAACATTTCTTCTGAGTATTTTCAAAGTAAAAGGACCATTAAATTAACATCTTTATAAGAGATTTTGTTTCTTTAGTGGTATTTTTAGTAAATAAAAACAAAAGGAAATGAGGAATGGCTGGATGTGATGCAAATGTGTGTTTTTAATAAGCTCTGTAAGCTCAGAATGCTTTCCACTTCTTCCAGGGTAATGTTGCTGCAATTACACACAATTCAAAGTATACAAGACTCATCCTTCTGACAGAAAATAAGTTTAGTCATTTTCCCAATACCAATTTTACTCAATTATAATTTACATTCTAAAAGACATGCTTGTCCACAAAAGAACATTGGATGAACTCACATTTAGAAAGCTTTCAGAGCTAGAATCTTTGAGGCAAATCCTGTTTACAGGAAGCCATCCAAGGACCTGTTCACTGGATGTGCCACATATTGCATTATAATCTCCATTATAATGCAAAATGGTTAGCTTTATATTACTGCTCCCATAAACTAAATACTAACCATGCTTTCAGTCCACCTGGATCCTCTATGGTGCAGTGCAGCCTGCAGTCACCCTACAGCCAATTGCAAAAGCCACAGTCAAATCACTACATGTCCCACAATTCATTGTTCTGCAGCGTCGCTGGCATTCTAAAACAGAGCCCTAATGAAAATGACCACTTCTCTGGGGGGATGGCTGGCAGGCTGTCTCCCAGCAGCAGACGCTTTTTTAGCATGTAGGTGGCACTGCAAACTCAATGTGCCTCTACAACACCGAACTGCGACCTCAGAGCAGCAACGTGTTTTCAGTGCTTTTTCTCCATTTATTCTTCCTTATTCAGTCCCACTTAGCTAACAACATCACACTGCGCTGAAAGAAATTAACTGCATTAGGTTGGAGGGTGAAAACAGGCAGCTGCAATTAAAAAATTATATAATGCCTTATTTATTTTCAAGTAATTACATGAGTTGGTGTGTTAATACCACCAGCCCGGCTTTACATTGTGTTTAAATGCTCAACATACAACTCTTGTCCATGGACACTTTCATTTTGCATGATAGAAATTCAGACTGAGGCCATTAAGGTTCAGTACGTTCTATGCAGGGACAGAAAACAGTACAAGGGTGTCTGAAGGTGTCTTTTTCCCTACTTCACATGGCAGCTTCCACTCCTTTGAACTGTGAATCCATTCCAAGCCTCCTCCACTGACTTCTGCTTGAGTTCCCCAAGGTCACAGCACAGCAGAAGCACATGGATGGAGCGCATGGATTTCTCTGGACTGCATTAAAACACAATTACCGGAAATGTGCATTAACAATAGTTTCAATTTGATCCTGTATAGATTAGCAGTAATTTATAATTCATTAACCTTGGGTGACTTTACAGTGCGGATTAATTTTTAATTTCTGTTCAGACCGACGACACGGTGACAGGTCAGGGAATGAGAGGTGTCTCGTGCGCCGCGGCCGAGGGGAACCGAATGAAGAATGGCAGAACGCGGCATCTGGGACGATCGGGTTCCTTCGCGGCAAACACAAGGGGAAACGGTTCTGCTGGGTTTTTTTTATGGGTTGTGTTGACTTTTCCCCTTATTTCCCCGGGGGTAGGGCTGGTGAGAAAAGGATGAGCCCCAGTGACTCGCAGACAGAGAGAAGGAGATGGGATATTAGTGGCAGCCCGATGAGCATACGCCAGTCTAGTCCCATGCTGGCCTGGGCCAAATGCAGCAATCCAGCAGGTTTTAAGCACCGTCCATATAACAGATAAAAACACTGAAATGGTAACTGGTGAGAGGGCAGGCTGAATGGGAATTTACTCAGCACATTTATGAATGCTGAACAGATCAAAGCTTCCATACTACACTTCTTTGGAGGTGATTGAATAATTTCACATGAATCCCTCCAACACACTTGGAGGTTTTTGGACTAATCTGTAGGTTAACCTTTTGCATTGTATTGAATCGGGTCCTTCTGTCTTGTAAATGAATCGAAGCAGCCGTGGCGTGTCAATGGACTGAAAACCGACAGAGTGCCAGTCCTAATCCTGTTATACCTGCTGTTATACCTGCACGCCTCAGCCCAAAATGCGCCCCCAAACCTCGACGCCCCCCACAGACGTGTACATATTCAAGCGGACTGTGTGAGCTGCCACAGCCTCTCTCCCGCCTCACACTGCTGCGTTGGTTTCTCCCGTCTGCCTCGGCTGAAGGGTCTCTCGCCTCGCGCGGCCCCGACTGCACCGCCGCAGTGTAATGTGATTTATAGCAGAGAAAAGCGCTGCCAATAGGACCACCTCCGAGACAGAAATCGGCGAGGAAGATAGAATAAGACGGGGGAGGGGAAGCTGTGTCTATATGAGAAGGGAGTAAACAAATGGATCGGCCCTCGTTTACAGCGCCGCCGGGGGCCGGGGCGGGAGCCCGCTGGAGCCGATCGATCCCCGCGTCACAAAGCCACCTCTTCTCCCGGTTTCTCCTCTCGGGCCGAGCCGACGATCGCCGGACGGACCGCGGCGTCCGCACGGCACGCTCAGAGAGGTCACAGCGGCTGGCACGAGGCCACACCCCCACTCACACCAGCGCTAAAAGAAACTTGGTGATCACAGTATGATGAGTGAGTGCTGCATAGTCCTATGGTGCCTGATAGTCCAAACACCCAGTTAGCCTATAACGGCCTATCAACTGAAACCGACAAGTGGTGCTCACATAACAGTAAGGTGGTGAGCATTTAGTTCCCTGGTCATATGGTTTACATGTAGTGAGATGACCCACACAAAAATGAAATATATTGTAATATACTGAGAAATATGCTGTTCAGCCAAAAAAACAAAACATATTAGTGCAAAGCAGAAATACATTGCAATCTACCAAAATGACAATAATTTTCAATATATTTCTTGAACTAAAAATATATTCTCTAATGTATATTTTGAATACATTATTTTTTTGTATGGGGATGCCCAAATGGCAAGTTACTTTACTGGCCTAGAATGGCGTAACAAGTGAAACAACAGCACCAGGCATATGCTATTGTGTAGCCCTGCGCTCTGACACACCGATACAGACGTATCGCCACTCACACACACACTGGTGTCTGTTCTCAATAATTAAAACCTGCAGAATGAGCCTCTCAGCAAACAGAGACAGTCATGCAGAACATACACAGCCTGACCTCTTCTGTAGAGAGTCCCATTGTGACAATATACTCTCATATTGTAGAGGACATTAAAAATGCTATATTGCACTGGGAAATATTACTGATGTAAAAAACCCATCTCAAGATTACCATTCAGCATCTATCTGTAAATATGAAATATTAAAAAAAAGCCATTGTAGACATTACATAATCACCGAGCACATTTAATCTATTCTATTCTGAGCAGAGACTGAGTGGGGGTGGGGTGATGGCGCATTCATTTGAGATTAAATACCTCTTTTTTTCCCCTCTATGAAATCCCCTAATTTGTTGATGGATGCTGCCTTTGTTGTGCTTAGAGGTTGTGTTAATCTCCGCTATTTCTGTGGGTGTTAAGCTCGCCACGGATGTGACAAACCAAATCAGGCGATGAAAAGGTCAGAAATTCACAAAGGCGGTGCAATCCGTCGGCCGGCGCGAAATCCGCTGTCACGGCCCGCGTTTCCGTGACGCGCTCAGAAGGCGCCCGGGCGACTCTCCGACGGTGCCGCGAACCGTTGGCCCGGCGGCCGAGGGAAGAGACGCCGGGCCGTGACTCCCGGGGGCCTACGAAACGATACCACCGAGTCGGTTCCCGCGGCAATCTTGCAGCGCTGTCGTCGGCGGGAACGGAAGCATTAGCATTCAGCTACTCTCCTTGCCTTTTTAAAAGCCTTTGCTTTTCTCCACAAAAATCAAAACGCTGTTTGAATTCCATATCAATATTTTACTCCCTGGTTAATGTGAATTTAATGATACCAATCTCCTCCTTAAAGTACTTGGCTCTGTAATGCAAGCAGCGCAGCGGGGAAGCTTAAGCATGCGGGAGCAGGGAAGGGAAAAGCATGACCCTAAATACAGGACTGATTAACACAGACAGGGCCTCTGGGTGGAGGACAACGGGAGGAAACGCCCAGCAGCAAGGTGCATAATCAGCCAGCGACTCCGCCTCCCAGCGGCCCCACCGCTGCAAGGTTACATCGTTACCATCACGGATTGTTTTTGTTGCAGTGAAGAGCGGGGGAAAATACAATATCGAAAATGAGAGTGTTTTTCGAGTGCAGTAATGAGGTTCATCAGATTCCAGAGACTCAGGGGGTGAGGCTGTGTAGCATGCGGTGTGAGAACGTGACGACACTGGACTCAACTGGACTAAACTACTGAGCCCAATACGCAAATACAAAGCAGCTTTTTTGCCACTCTGCTGATGGCAGCTGAGCATGGAGGAAGGCCTTGTGCATGGAGGTTGTACATTAGGTCTGACCTACAGCTCCCATCTCACCTCACATCATCATCTCTTTGGAACATTGTACAAAGTTCTGCCTATATGATGATGTCACAAGGTAATGGGAAGAGGTGATTGGAGGAGAATTTGGGGGAGGGAAGGGGGCTCCTGGCCCCCAAATGGGAGAAAAGACCTGTCCTGGTAAAATAAGAACTGTTGGCACATACACTCCCCTGGCACTGTTCCTGAGTCAGGTAAGACATGGAGTTATCATACTGGCACCCAGCTTCTCCAGGTACTCATAAATGCGTACACGACTGCAAGCACAGTTACAGATATCCGCACAGACACAGACAAACATACACGTGCACAAACAGCAATATATCATTTACTGCACACTGCCACAAAAGAGGCTTGCGCTTCAAACTCAACAAACACAAACAGAGAAAAAAAAATCAATAATCCCTCCCCATCCCTCTGTCTGTTACTTTATTCAGCTTCTCTCTCTCATGTAGACCCTTCACAAAGAAACATGAACCTGCTCCCGAACCTGCTCCTCCTCACAACACGCTAGCATGACTCCTCCTAAACTGCGCATCGCTCGATTCGGCCTTCATGCGATCTGATAAGCAGGAACACAGGCTCGTCATGCATAATGAAGGCGCTGTTCATGGAAGCGCAGTGTAGGGTCCCGACGGCGGGAGTCTGGAGGTGGTACCTGGCCGGGGTCTGGGAAGGGAAGGTCTTAACGTTCCAGCGCCGCTGGCTGAATATTAAAGACGCTCACCCCGGACAACCCGGGGGAGAGAGCCGGGTGGAGTGAAGGATGGGGGAAGAGAGGACCTCTGATCCCAGCGCGGCGGCCAGCGGACACCTCTTATGAAGAAGACAGCTGTGGAATTACACTGTACTGTCGCTGTGTTTGTGTGCAAGGACAGGCATGCATATACATGCCTACACATGACAAATAAACTGAATAAAAGCAACAGATAAAAAAAATGCTGAAATGGTAACTAGTCAGAGGGCAAGCTGAATGAGAAATTAATTGGGACCTTTGCGAATGCTGAACAGATCAAAGCTTCCATGTTACACTTCTTTGAAGGTGATCGAGTAATTTGAGGTAACACACTGCCAGCGTAATATGTTTTTGGACTAATCTGTAGGTTAACCTTTTGCACTGTATTGAATCGGGCTCTTCTGTCTTGTAAATGAATCGAAGCAGCCGTGGTGTGTCAATGGACTGAAAATCACCAGAGCGCCAGTCCCAATCCTGTTGTACCTGCACGCCTCAGCCCAAAATGCGCCCCCAAAACTCGACGCCCCCCACAGACATGTACATATTCAGGCGGACTGTATGAGCTGCCACAGCCTCTCTCCCACCTCACACTGCGAGGACAGAACCTCTGATCCCAGTGCAGAGGCCAGCGGTGACCTCCTCTGAAGGACAGCCACGGAAATACGCTACACTGTCGCTGTGTTTGTGTGCTTGGGCAGGCATGTGTATACACGCCTACACGTGACAAATCAGCTGAATTAAAAAAAAATGCAATTTCTGCATTTGACCACCTTTACATGTTGACAGAAACATGGCTTTCTTGTTGGGGTAAAGACAGTTCAAACAGAACGTCCACAGCACTTACTGAACGCGTTTCATGATGACGCTCAGTGCTCAGTGCCAGCAGTGTGTTCAACACCTGCTCTGTGGAATGGTTTCTGGCATTGCTGCACGCTGCTTTTGCAAAAGGGCGCTAAAACGTGCTTTTTTTTTTGGATTTTAATGATAACAAAAATGCTTTTAGCAGCAGTCATAATTAATACAGCAGTATTAGGCCTGCTGCTCTTTTTATCAGAGAGAAGCCTGTTGTGGTTTTTTTTTTACTTTGTTTTGAATCCATCAGAAGACAAAATGTATACCCTTCAGCGACTATGGCGGATCAGGGAGAGGGAGAAACTCTGCTCTGCAGGGTCATTTCCTGCGATTTTCGGGATGAAAGGTGATGTTTCTCGGCGGACGAGGCAGAGACAGTGCAATGACAGCTTCGAGCAGCAGCAGAGGCGTTTCCCCCCCCTCTCTCTCTGTCCTCTCCTTGGTGTTGTTTTCAGTGCGTCGGGAGCAGAGGTTAAATTCGTACTCCTCAAGTGTTCCCAGCAGAGATTAATCACAGCGCGCTGGCATGTGGCACCGGCTCGATAAATCATCAAGTCTGACCCCCTCTCCTCTCGCCGAGCGGCGCCGGAACACCCAGGAGCGGGGAGAAGCCGGCTCACGCCTCCGCCGAGAGATGGGCGCCCGCCAGGGGTCGGGTGGCCAGACCAGACCGCGGCCGTCGCCAGACCATATGGACCACGAGATCTCCCCCCTGCACAAACCGAGCCCGGCGGGGGAGGGCGACACATGTTACCCCCACAAAGCGACGTGGAACATCTTGCCTTGGTGACGAGCCGGCGTGCGCTGTCACGCGGTCGGCCCTGCGAATCAACATGACACAAAAGTGCGCACTGCCGCAAATCGACGCGGCGCAAAACTGCTGCGGCGCCTGCAGGGGTCTGCTCATCTTCCTTACGATTCAGGAAGTGTGTCCCTCTCCTCACGCACTGCAACAAGAGACAGACACAAACACCCCCACTCAACTCAACACTAGAAATAAAACACACATCGATACAAATTGACGTCACCACACCCAGAAGCGTGCTTTTGACAAAAACAGCCAATTGTCTTGTACTGACTTCATCATCACAAGCCAATATTACCCAAAACAGTTTTGCCTTTGAAAACAGCTCATTACCTGGAACTAATTCATCCACCACCACATACCATCACAACCACCATAGAGCATGCAGCAACCACATAACTCTGCCTGTATCACATCAGAAACAGGAACAAAGAGCATTTCCAAGAAAACTATCCAGTTACCCATTTTTGTAAAATCTGCACATTAATCAACCAACTTACAGACCTCACAGTGCACCAGTCTCTTGTTTGTGCATACTATTATACAGCTACTGCATCCACATACAGCAAGACAACTACCCCAACCTGATAGGCGCCTCTGGAATCATGTTAGCCTGTGTATTTACAATAGATCTAATAAGCAAACACTACCGGTCACCTTGACATCGAAAAATAGATTCCCCTGCAATAAAAGTTAGACTCACTGCTTCATTACTTCAGAAACACTCCCTCCGTGTAGAAATATCAAAGTTTATTTAATTACTTTCTTTCAAAAGCCTCCCAGGACGCTGCCTAAGCTTCGGTCATTGGCAAAGGAAACACAGTAGATAAAAACTAGCTGTAACAAGGTGTGCGCACACGCCAACTTTACAAGGTAGCCGGAAAAACACACGTCAAACCAGCCGATCGAGTGGCTGGGCAGCTGTCAGCCTGACTTGCTGGACAGCATCTGCACACTCTGTTCTGATGCATATATGATATATAGCACAGAGACAGCTGCAGGGGAGACCGATAAACAGGACAATCACAGAGGCATACAGCGCTCACTCTGTGATATTGCTGCGTAAAAGCACACACAGGGGAAGGGTACAGGAAGTCCTAAATAAGAGGGGCCTACATTACAGCCAGAAAGCACATTATGCAAGCAACAGAAATAGCAAACAAACAAAGAAAAACTCAGAGAGCTCGGGTCTGGACAGGAGGAAGATCTGAGCGAGACTAAGTGTTGGGAGCGTCCACTTGGCTGTAGACAGAAGACAGGACAGCTGGGCAGCAGCCAGCCGGCGGTCGTGTTTGCCTTTTCAATAAGGTTACATCAATCAAAACTTCTAGCACGGAAAACAATTTTTTCCATAAATAGAAAAGTTTCTGTTTTTCATCCCCTTGAAACTTTTGTTCAATTTGAAGCCAAAGCAGATATCAAACTCTCTCACTTCACAACAGGCTCTCCTACCCATCTACCTGCTCATGGCGCCCCTGGTTCATTCTGACAGATTTATTTTGCTAAGTGAATATATCTGCAATGCTAAAAGCACACTCAGAACCCCTGGCCTGGTTCGGCAGGGCAGCTGAATGCCCTCTGCCAGCACAAAGCTTTGTTCAAATCCGAACATGCAGCAACTGATGCTGGACCTGCAAGCAGATCCAGAAAATTGCACTCTTCTTCGTCTTCTTACCGTCTGGAAAGGAAACAGTGTTATCCAACTCAGCCTGCATTTTATAAATTATCTTATCCAACACAACCATCCAACATAAATGGTCTTATCCAACATAAATTGAATTGTACAAATTATCTTATACAATATAAATGGTCTTACCCAACATGACCTGTATTTAACAAATGATCTAGTTCAACACCTAGCCATTCATTGAAGCCATTTCGCTCCTGGGATCCTAACCCTCAGAGGATAAGTTCAGATTCTACTGCTATGGCAGCCTGCCATCAAGCAAACCCAAATGAAGAACCCTGTTTGACGTCCACTGTCAGAACTTTAGCCTTGATGTCCCATGTTCCTTTGGTCCTTCCAGTGTGGCTACGCCTGAAATGATCCGCTGGACTTTTGTACCGCTATTTCCCAGTACAAGGCATTTCCAGTTTAATGAATCCCACCAGATCCCTGCAATGTACGCTCTGGCACTTGACTGGAGCTGAGAGGCTATAATTCACAAGCATGCCGGTGACCGCATGTATGGGAACACTGAAAGCATTGTGCTTACCTAGTATAACACCGGAGACAGTTTCATTAGAAATACTGAAACCAATGGATAGCTGGACACTCAGATTCAGCCCAAATCACCTGTCTTTTTCATGTTTGTTTTCACGCATTTAGTGTATGAGAGCTGAGACACATATAGCTTGGGTCGAATCTGATCGTGCCACTGTCCTTCGACAAGAGCACTGAAGGTACAAAACTGTGACACGTGACGGCGGCTGGCGCACCACTGACAGACGGGGCCATCAAAATGCCGTGGGGAGTGTGAGGTAATAAGCACCTCTGACGGGCGGGAGAAAAACGCTGCACTTTAAACTCTTAGCGGCGCCTCACGGCCACGCCACATTAAGGTTATTGCACAGACCCTCTATCCCATAATCCCCTAATCTGCTGAAGGCTGGAAATCGCCGCTTGCATCTGTCAGACAGGAGGGGAGAGGCCGCGCTCCCGATGTGTCAACATGCAGCCCGCCGCACGCCTAACCCGCCCGCCCCACCGCCGATCCCGCCGCGACAACCCCCCATCTTCCTGAGACAGCACCACAGTGTGAATTAGAAAGGCGGTTAAGGCTAATGGCTAGCAGCTAACGTTAACGCTCACCCTTCCAACTCGCCCGTCGCACAAACACCCATCCACGAGCCCTCCTTTGCTTCACAAACCCTGCCGGCACAGATCAAGGGCACGGAGAGCTCAGGGGAAGGTGGCAAAACGGCGCGCTTCCTCTCCGCCTGGCAATCTAACGTGTTTCTGAAAAAAAAAAAAACAGAGAGACTGCCCACAGCAGCAGAGAGGGCTTTGTGTGGAACACGCAGAATTTGGCTAACAATGGTAATTTGCTGAATGGGGTCATGTTGATTTGACTGTAATGGAGACTGATGGCTTTTGCGCGTCCACGCAGGTGCAGGCGGGAATGAAAGCTTGTATAAATATGTAACCCAGATTTGGTTTTGCAGAGAGAGAGAGTGAGAGGGAGACAGAGAGGAGAGTGGGTGGGAGATATCAGAGAACGCCAGGCTTCGCTGCTGCTCGACTCTGCCGCACATCAACCGCCTTGACACTGGCAGCGCGTCGGGCCGCGCTGCTAAACGCTGCCGGGGCGTTCGCCCCCTACTCCGGCACAACATACTGCGGTGGGGATGCTTAAGCGTCTCCTTGGAAACGGAACTATCCTTAGCCTTCATCCTTAACTTGTTTACACAGGCAGTTTGTCACATTCCTCCTGATTAACAGGATAATTTGGCCTTTTAGTCAAGAGCGGACGACTTCTGCCATTGGAATCAGGCTTGAAGAGCACTCCGTTTCCTGTTAGAGGCACGCTGGAGACCAAGAGCTCTGGAGCCCAGGCTGCCTGCCTTGCAGGGCTAAGGATGATGGTATAGAGCATGGAGGCTAGTACTACACAGTATTCACCCTGCCAGTCTATTTCACTCCACCTCTACATCACTTTCAGGGAGCGGTGAGGTGGGGGTGCGATCATGTAGACGAGCATGTCTTGATTGCCATGGTCACGTACGAGAGGCTCTTCCAAGACCCCCCATTTTGTGTCGCCGTGAAACTTTCCTGGGCGCGGGCGGCTTGGCGGATTTGGCGGTTTGACATTTGCTGTTTTTGTTTTCCTTAAACGCGCCTCGTTTGTCTCACCCATGTTGTTTGTTACACAGCACAGGGAGCTGGGGCCGGAGCTGGAGCCACACCAGAGGGGTGCAGAGACAATGAGAGTTTTTCGGGGGGGCCTCGCGCCCAGGCGGGCCGGGTCGCGCTGTAATCCCCGCTCCTCCCGCCCGCCCGGGCCGGCGGCTCGGTGCCGGGCCCGGCCGCGCGGGCCAGGCTGAGGGATTGCGCGGCGATTGTGTGCGACACGCGCGGCTGTCCAGCGTGGACTCTGATTAAGGCTGGGGACAGAGTCCAGCCGCAAAGGAGCTGCCAGCTCACACGCGCGCTCCGAGCGAAAGGGAAAGTAATAATTCAGTCTGGCAAGTGCCGAGAGGAGCAGCAACAGGGTTAATCTACAGCCTTTCTGTGCTCGCTCTTCTGGCGCACGTGTGTTTATTTCTGTGTGTGCATGTGTGTCCAGGTGTATATCTGTGTATGTGTACGTGTGCGTGTGTGTGTGTGTGTGTTTGCTCATGTGTATGTATGGGTATGTGTATGCATCTGTTTGTGTCTGTGTATGTGTATTTGTGTATCGCCTGTGTACGCCTGTATGCGTGTGCATGACACCTGACAGGCACAGCCTTTTTTTTTTATTTCCTTACTTTTTGAAAAGCTTCCTCTGTATCTCAACATTAGAGAACAGAGATCTGGGTTGAGGATTGTATTTGGATCAGAGAGAGGGAGCGGGAGAGAGAGAGAGGGAGAGAGATGGAGCGGAAAGGCAGAGAGAGAGAGAGTGGATGAAAGTGTAGGACCCAGCAGGGTGCCTCATCTCTCCATCGCTCGCAGCGCTCCCCCTGAGTCACAGCTGCCATGTGACGACTCTGCACCAGTGACAAATGAGCGCAGTCAATCAGCCCTAATAAGCCCATTACAGACGCAACAGGACGGGCTGGTTTTCGCACTCGGATGGCGAATATTGGTGACTTTCACAGAGGGCTTCAACCCCTCGGCGCACCTGAGAGTGTAGCTGCAGGTATGTGCTTTACCCCTGTTTTTGCGCCTGGCTTGGAGCTCTGTGGTCACTCAAGGAAAAACAGTCACCTCAAGCCTGGCGCTGATGACACGTGTTGTAGAATGCGTTGCCTCTCTGTAAGGAGACAGGTACACTTGCAAACCTGTCATAATGGTGCTGGGATAATGTCAACAGTAAGCACACGCACCTATGCATATTCAATGAACTGATAGCCATTTCCTTCTCTTAGCTTGGGCGCAATGGTGCAGATTTAATGGAGAGTACACACACGCGCGCAGGGAGCAACGCCGACGACCTCAAGGCTGCGTGGCGATTTCAATAACACAGTGTGAATCTCAAATAGTCCGAGGAAAGAAGGGGGAATATGCATTTCACGGCTCATTGAGCTAAGGGAGGACAGGCCGGGCGGATCACGCGCGGGTCAGCACACCGCTCCGACGCAGCGGGTTTAAGACGCACTTTAAACATGAGCCCCCGAATGGCCAGATTGGCTCAGCCTTGTTTTGCTATGGTCCGTAAGCCTCCCTTAACATTCAGTAAATCACTCTTTATGACGCACGGCACAGAATGTCCGCTGTCACTCAGCGAACAGTGACTTGAGACACAGCACCGAGGCGGAGCTTCAGGAATACACCTGCGAACTTATTCGGCGCACTGGACGTAACTAGAGGACTCTGCTGTTGTCGACACGCACATTGCATCGCTGCGGTATGACAATATTCACACATCCCCCATATGAAGGTGACAAACAGTGCCGCGTACGGTGCTGTACATAAGCAACACGATATAACGAGTCGGTTACGTGAGCACCGTTGGCAAAAAAGCCCTCGCTGCCCTCTACACTGATGAAGCCTGAGTTCTGTTATGTCAGACCGCCATGCACGTCCTGCAAGTGGAGCGGGACGCAGTCATGCAGAACACGGGGTGATTCATTTAAGTGCATTCCGACATACGCTCCAGAGCCCATTGTCAGACACCGGCCTCTGACACTTTCCCAGAAATCTAAAAAGGATCCTTGTCAAATATCAAATAAAACACATATTCAGTCAGCGAGAGTGGGCATCTTTACTGCAGGGCTGATCTAGTTACTCACAGACACATGCTGACACGTCCGGCGCACACGCGCTGAAACCCATAATGACAGCGATAATAATGAAGATGACACTAACCGACAAACCGCCCATAATAATAAAAATGCAATTGTAAAGCACTACTGTCCCCGCCTCTGGTGCTCGTGGTCGTGAAAATTGAAATAGCGGCAGCACAACCTTTTTTTTTTACACTACATGAGATTCTGCATTGAACCACCTCTCAAGCAATCAGGAAAACGCGAGTGCAACGTCTCAAATGAAAATGAAAAATCTTACCTGCTCAGAACAGCGCCCTTTTACAGCATTATCCTCTCTCGAAGGAAACTTTTGCTTCCCTCGAAGCACGAGCTCTAGTCGTAAGTTCGTTTTTTTACTGTCGTTCTTTCCCCACAGGTAAAATAATTCCTTTACTTTGTATCAGCCCCTGGCTTTTTACAAAAATGCAGAAAAATGAGAAATGGAGAGGAAAAATAAATAAGGATTTAAAATATTAAACGCGGTGAACATATGGAGCTAAAGCAGTCCATAAGATGCCCCCCTCTCAGCTAAACACGGAGAAAATGTGGAAAGACAGCGTTAAATACAACGCGTCTCTAAAACCTTTTCTTTTTGATTAAAGGCAAACAGAGGAATAGTCTGAATGAGAGAGACATCCAATCCGGGGTTTAGCGCTGCGCGCTGTGGAGCGAGTCAGATTGGAAGCTACCATTTGCGACGAGGGAGAGCCGTTTGCCTCATCGCGCGCACGGGGCCAGGTGAACGTAAACACGTCACCTTAAATTTAACTGGAAAGGAGCTGCTGGACGTGTATTGATGTCCTCATATGACAGGAACTCTGGCGCATAACACAATTGTAGTTTAAACAGGACTTGACAACATATAGTTTGACTAACACTTGCTATAGACTGATAGTGAAGAAGTGCATCTTGCCCATGTGAATGAATCGCACCGCATAGGGGGTCACAATATAAGCAGCAGTTGTGCAGTACTGCTTAATGGACCTGTCCAATTTGTTCCAATAAATACATTCCCTAAATTACATCGGGACACCTGCAGCTCCGGATGCCACAATTATAACCCTTTTTGTCGCAAAATATAAAAACAGAAAGCAGAGAACGGTCAGTATTGACAGCATTAAGATGGTTCTATTTTAACACCAGAAGTTGGAGCGATGAAATGCAATTAAAATGAACCAATTGGTCTGTTTTGCTTGACAGTCAATATTAAAGAGACTGGGCAACTAGCCCATGACAGGCAGGTGTCAGATCCTGAAATGCCAAGTTGGTTTACAGCACAGGTACTGAGGTAAACTCCATTCATTTGTGTCATGCAGGCCAACATGCGGCAATAACAGCAATATTATTACATACAGAAATAGGGAAAATATAAATAATAATAGAACATCTGTACTCCCTGATAATCCAAGAATGCAGTCCTTTGCTCATTAATATTCATCAGAAAAACAGATTTTGGCTTCATCTCACATGCACTAAAGATCCATTATTGCATTTATTGCGATAATTGTATTTAGATTAATATTTACAAGAGTGCAGAAACATATATAATACAAAATGGACAGAAAAAAAACAACTACAAATCATATCAGTGAACAAATCATGTCAAAGAACTCAGCAGGGCTGTTTATGAAAGTAAGTAAATTAAATTATAATTTTAATTTTATAAAACCATGTGTCATTCTTTACCTTAACCGTCATATGAACCTACACTGAAGAGCCTTTAATTTTACTAAGCAATGTAGCTAACTTGAAAATATTTTGTGACTTCATGATAAACTCTGTGTCCCTATAAAACCCAGAAGGCATTTCTGTTTTTGTCAAGAGAGAAGAGCCGCAAACTGTTGTACTGTACCACCTGGGGACTTGAGGTAGTATTACATGATGATCTTACAAAATAATAGCACCCCCTTAAAAATAGGAATTGATTAACTCATTGAAGACAGTTATCTAAGCATACTTTGAGGCTTACACTGAGATTGTAAAAAGAAAAAACTGACTTGTTCCAGGGAGTTTGATCACAGTATCCAGCCATTCCTCACTTCTGGGCACAGGGATAGCTGGAATGCTGACACTGGTATAGATACTGCAAAATGGCATGAGAAAGCTCTCTGCTCCTGAGACAATGCAGTGTTCTTCATTTGCACTGACACAAAAATGTAAGGTAAGGAGCAACATGAAAACAGTTTTTTTTCAGGTTTAGTGCCTGTTTAAAGTATCATTTTTGTCAATAAGTATGGGTGCTGAGGGTGAAGAGGTAATTTACTACAGACTCCCTCTGCTTCCCTTGGAACTCCCATACTCCAACATTAACCATAATCCTCCACTTTACTGAAGACAGCGGTAATAGTAAAGCATTCTCAGTTGTCAGCTTACTTTGATTGTATACATTGACTGGCTAAAGACAACTCTTGTTTCACCTGGCTGAGGATCAGGTGTTGTACAAATGTAGACTGTATGAAGCAAGTCTATGTTCTTGAAAAAGGGAATTCAAAAATAATACCTAATTATCTAACCCCAATAATTATGTTCATCCTTTCATTTTGAAATGACACTTGAAGTTCCTAGACATAATCACACAATCTTTGCCAATCAAATAACTTTTGTAATTTTTGGCCAAATGTAAGTTCATACATTTTCTGAACAAATTCTCAAGTTATGTACTGAGATTGAATTATGAAGATGTCATGAAAAATGCTGTAAAAATAGCAACTTACCTTTGGTTTAAAATATACTGTATATCTAAACAACTACAGTTATAGTTAAGATTTTTTAAAATTATGTAATATGCCTCTGTGTAATGTATGTAGTATATGCAATATATCTTGAATAGCATGCTTTAACAGGGGGATTGGGGATTAAGAAACAAAATTAGGAAAGTAAGATTAAATCTAAAACAGACACTACCTAAAATATCACAAAGTAAATAGGAACATTTTATTTAGTCAGTTTATTTATTAATATTAATTCACAAGTGTGCAACATATGGTGATGATGATGGTAATGATGATGGTGATAAATATAATAATTACAGTATATGAAGAGCAGGAGTCTGACAACTCTGACAATTATGTCACAATGGATATGTTTTAATAAGACATCATGTATGCTAAGTCAGTTATTGAAGTAATTCCTTAATCACTACGTTAGTACACTATACTGTACCTCTCCCTGCTACTTAATTACATTTACTGTTTGCAGATATGATATCTTAATTGATAGGACAACTCTCAGATAGGAAAAATATTTCCCAAACAGTGACAATTATTGTTAAATTATTGAGTTTAACCATCAAGTCTTTTTATGATTACACATGCCACATGCTGGTTCTACATATTAATGACTTCATAACCATGTGTAATCGCACTCTAATTGGTTCAATCGGGACGTGCAGTGTAAATACCATGCAATTACATTGTAAATAGGCAGACAATGTTAAGCGTTACTCAGTTGTGTTATGCAGATGCGAGTCTAACTGCATTACTCCCCTCGGAGTTAAAACATTAAGGCTTGATTATTGAAAACGACACCTTGTTAGGTGGAAGATCTTGACTGCACTGCGAAATCCTGGTTGATGTTAAACTGGTGCACCAAACACAGATATGCGGGGGCTTGATATGGACTATTTGCAGGCAGCTCAAGGCTGGTGAGCTGACCAGAGGCCGACCGGGAGCGTTTAAGAGCAAAGTAAAGGCAGAGTGACATCACCCTCTGGCACGCACGGTTGAGAGGTGTCCAGATAAGTGGACTCTATTTCGGAAACGGCGCCAGTGGCGGAGATCAGGATCGCTAATAAAATGACTTTGGTGTGTTTGCATAGCTGAGCATGAGTCCCGAAATGTTAACAGCGTGTCAGCAGGGTCCCTGGGATCCTATCAGCTGCAGCCCTGTGCGTTTATCTGGGGCGGTTTGAGGTGGAGGGTAGAGGAGCAGGTGGAGCATGGGAATGTTGTGTTATGTACACTTTAAACATGGAGGAGTTTATTGATTTATTTGGCTGGCAGGGGTCTTATACATTCAATTGTTTGGATGACCACAATACCCGGACACTCATACACTGTGTGTTTCAATAGCGAGAGACACACAAAGATGATTGCTGTGGAGATTGTCCAGCAGTTTTGACTGTTTATTTGGGGATTTCAGCCTGTTCTGGCTTTTTTGCCTGAGGTATGTATTGGGCTGTTTTTAAAATTTTGGCAACAGCCACGCCATAGAGAATGGCAGAGAGATATTGCTAGTGGTGTACATAGAGAGAAGGATAGAGTGATATTGAGTGAGATATTTTGCAATGATAGATTGGAACTGAGAGTGAGATGTCTAGAGTGGATGGAGAGACACTGAGGATGAGATATTATGAGAGGATAGAGAGACATTGAGTGTGGGACATAGAGAGGGAAAAAGAGACAGAGAGAAAGAGAAAGAGGGAAGGAGAGAGAAGTGTGAGCACAAGAGAGTGGGAGTTACTCATTAGCAGAAGAAGCGAGGCCCTCTCTCTGTGTGCCAGCTGGCAGTCTCACTGTCTGGAGGCAGAGCTATTGTCCTCTCGCCTTCCCTCCACACTGAGACTGCTCCAATTACAGGGCGGAAGAATCCGGAAATCAATTCCTATTAACAACTCCCGTGCCGTTTCCCTCCCTGTCGCTTCGGCCCTCTCCCGAGGAACGCATCTGCATTACTGAGCACAGGAAAAAATCACATGGAGCTGCACGTCGTGCACCTCGCAGGAGCGGCCGGCAAAGTTTCTACTGCGTCGTTTCCAAATGCGTCGCATTCCTGTGCCCACCATATGGTTCATCTGAGACAGGATTTGAAATCTCGCAGGAGGGTTCATTAGATCCTGCGTCTGGAGCTCTCTCCCTGGTGCTGGGGTGGCATGGTTGTTAAGAAGGTACAGAGAGAGAAGGGGAAAGAGAGGAGTTAGAGAGAGAGAGAGAGAGAGGGAGCTGGAAGAGACAGCGGGAGGCGGAGGATCAAACGCGAGAGAGCCTTGTCTGACTGCAGCTGATGGTCTATAGAACTGTGACCCCACAGCTGCCTGGGGACCAGAGCTCTGTGAGGGCAAAGTGAGTGGTGTCTGTGGACATATGTGTGCAAGTGTGTGTGTGTGTGTGTGTGTGTGAGGAAGGTGGGATTCTCTTGAGGCCAACAGGCAAGTATGACACCATTGCCACAGTTTGGGAACGGGGCGAGAACCTCGGAGAAACCACAGCCAGCGGAGGATGACACGTGACTCAGGTTGACGAAGGGAGTGCACCACAGTCACAAAAAGCCCCGCCACATGAAAACAAATACAGCAGTGGCTTAAAACATCTACGGAAAGCAATAAAACCTCAACAGAGATATCCATTCAAATGACTAAAAAAGAATAAGGAGAATCGAAAGCACTACTGGCATTATGGGAAGGCAATAAATACCAAGCTGTATTCAGTTGCTCGTTGTTCAATATTTTTATCCCCCAGCTTTATTCCAATTTCACCACTGAATATGCTTTCAGGATCCTCTTTGCCTTCTCAATGAGAAGCGAAACCCGATACTCTCTGTGACTACACACTTCATCCCACTGCATTAGCATGAGAGGAGGAATAAATACACGTGGCCCGTGGTTGGATTACGAGATGATGAAGCCGATAAGCAGCCGGGAAAAAAAAACGGCGGAAATGAGGTTCGTGCAATTTCATCCCGGAGGTCTAGCTGCGCTGCGCTGCGCTGCGTTGTGGCCTCAATGTGGATTACGGGCTCAGGTGGAGGTGGACTTAGCGCCAAAGACACGGGGGTAAGGGGGTGGCCCTCTGGAAGTCAGAACGGAGCAAGAGGACTGACAAAGTAATCCGATAGCGAAGCACAACTTCATCAGCCCATATAGCTATTTTTCATTTGCTTAATTCTTTTACATGCTGCACACCGTCACCCTGCACTGAACACTCAGCAGCCAGCACGCTTCGCTATCAGCCGGATGAGGTACCGTCTCTCCCTGCTGGAGGTGGAGCTGACTGAACGGCACTGGCTCACATCCCCTCCAGTGCAGATACAGATCTGAGCAGCTCAGCCCGGCCAGGAAGCAGCTGGAAAGCCTGAGTGCAGGTGCTGAGAGTAGAGTGTGGAGAAGCCACAATGTGAGAATGAATTCATTTAAAATGCACTTTATACTCCTTTGTAAAAACGTTTTGGCCCAATTTAGCTCTAAATTTCGGCCCTCTTGCTGAATCAGGCTGGTGGTGTGCGCACAGCGGAGCCCACGAAGATGGCTCCCTACCTGCCGTCTTTGTCACCGCAGCTTAGCGCGGGTCACAGGTTCGATTTAACCCCAGCTTCCCGGGCTGATGAGCTTCCCCCAAAACCTAATTACTTTCTGTCATTAACAGTGTTGCCCTCCTAAAGGGTTAACTCATTTTTGTAATGTGGCTGCATCAAAATGAGCAGGCTCTGGTGCTGTCTCCCCTTGTGTAGACAGAACGTTGAGAATAAGATGCATTGCGTTGCTAATTATTTAATCAATTTTGATTAATTCTCAAAATGCAAATCAGCTAATTAAATGGCCTGAACTTATAGAATTACAGCTGATTAGCTAACAGCAGTATTGCTGCCTCGTGTCTTATTTAGATTATATTATCTTTACTTGTTTCTCCTAGCACTAACATGTATCATTTAATTAAATTTATCATAAGCGATTGAGAATGCACTTGATGAAAAAGAGAAATGTATTACATAATGCTGTTTGGCTGGTATGGAATGTGCATTCTGTGCCACCAACATTCCAATGCTATTTGCGTGTGAATCCCACAAATGCTTCTCCTTGACAAATGAGGAGAGGCACATGGCAGAGCCTCATTCCTCATGGCAAAACATACTGAGGGATTCTATTAAAAGGAATTATCGAGTCCAATTGCACCCAAATTAATCAGATAGTGCATATGTGAACGGAGAAAAATTCTGCCCATTTCTTTTTCTCCCCTCTCTGTCTCACTCTCTCCAATGCGGCCTTCGTTTCATTCTCTCCTTATGCAAGTCTGCACGCTTCACAAGCCTCTGCTGATATAACATTTAGCTGCAATGTGGCCTTTTGGCCTCTGAGAAAGAGAGAGAAGGAAAGAGAGAGAGAGAGAGAGAGAGAGTGAGAGAAAGTGAGCAAGAGCAATAGTTAGCAAGAGAGAGAGAGAGAGAGGAAGAGAGGGAGAGAGACAGGGATCTTTCCATCAGGGGAACTGCATGTCACAAGAGTGGGTAGAACAGATAATTTGAAGGAGAGAGTGGGAGAAGAGAATGGAGAGAGCAAGTAGTGCAAGGGAGGGATAGAGTGGGAAGGGGCAATCTGATAGAGCTTCCAAAATTGGGTCCATCTACCCTGCACTTTGAAGAGCTGAATAGCAGCTGGGAGGTGCTGCTGGGAAAGGCAGGGGATAGGAAGGGCGTTTCACATCAATTAACCAATGCTGCAGGGAGCAATTTTGCACATTTATTTTGAGGGGCACTAAATGGCGGGGGAACAAAAGGGTGTCTCCCCCAGTGGGGGGTGTGGTGTATGAGGTCCGCCAGCGAGACCCTGGAAGCGATCAGGGAGCTGGAGGGAGTCTGGGTAACATTGCACAGCTGGCTCCTAATTTGGAGTTTTTTTCCCTCCCTTTTTTAACTCAGCAGTTTCACAGCCGTGCGCTGAAAGTAATTCAAAACCAGAGCCCACCCTCTCCTTTTGACTCCCTGCATTCTAACTGCCTCTGCACAGATGCTGGGTCCGTTCACAAATCAGGCCCACAGACAGCAGTCTCTCACTGCAGTCCCAGTGCACAGGGCTGTGCGGGAAACAAAGTCTGTCTAATCAGAGACCCAACCCACTGTGGAGTGAACTCAAAGAATAAAATCCTTTTAGCATGCTGCTGTCCTGGTCAGGTCACCTTTGAAAAATAAAGGTTCTTCAATTAGCATGTATGGAAAAGAACCTTTAAATTAACTGGGAAAATCCAATGAAAATTAAACATTATAAAGCTATAAAGCAAGAGTATTTCTTCATTTAAAAGGATAGTTTAGGTTACTTTAGGTACACGGGGAAGACGTCTTCTACAACATGCTGTTGGAGAGTATAGCCTATTTAAGCATATGCTGTATGAATAGAAACCTATAAATAAAACTTCATTTGAATTGAATATATGGAATCTAGAACTGTCACTGTAACAGTGACGTCTACATTTCAAAAGAAAAATGAAAGTTTCCAACGTACATAATCCACTGAAAGGTTTGATCCTGTCTGGGGCTAATTATTTCAATGTAGGTTTTCGTATAAACTGCAGGATGAATGTTCATGGGATTTTAAGGTATAATTGGGAATAACCATTTTAGATGATATACCAAATATGATCAACATTGGCATTAAAATGGCAGGGAAATGCTAACCTTGAAAATCTCATTTCAATCTCTTCACCATTTCCCCTTATTGCTAATAGTCTCTGCAATAATAATTGGTAAAAATAATTGTTTGCATTGATCTCTGGCATTATGGACCCCCAGACAGAGTGAAAAGGAGGAATCACCGTGTATTTCATCGATATCCTCACAGTTTTCCTGTTAAGCTGCAAATTTGATCCATAGCTATACATGATTACAATGCCCCAGGGAACCCAATGGGAAAACAGGTTCATGGACTTACACATTTTCCTTGCATTGGTGTTCATCGCTGTTGTTTCAAGTGCAGCACAGCAATTACAGCATCACTGATTGGCAGAGTTTAGTTCATGACTGACAGCATCAAGGCACTCTTCTTCGGTACCTAAGTGAACATGAAGCTAACAGCCTTACAAACATGATGTGTTATTGCTGGTGGAACCGCAAATGAAATAAAAAAAGGGAAAAAAAAGGAAAAACAAAGAAAGTTTATTTTAACTGGCTGTGTGATCCTGTTGCCAATCCGATGTGTGAAACCCAGGGAAGATATTTGGGGCTCGGGGTGCCAAATACTGCACCTCCTGGATTTCAATCAACACGTCCGCCTGTTTGCACACTGAGTTGTTAATATGGAACAGGGCCATGGAGAAATCAAACACAGGTGCAGTTCTGTTTGGCAATATCATCATCATTAGAGACAAGAGGGGTGTTAGTGTGGTTAGGCAGGAACAGTAATTCTTTTTTGGATCATCACTCCTGTTGTATGCGGTAACAATACACACACATACGTTTGCTCAGAGGTTTCAGGAAGTGCAATGTGTTGACATTTCAACAAAATATAATCACTGCAAATGAGCATGCTAATGTTTCTTTGAAGGATAAGGAAAGATCATCATCTCACTTGTGTGAATCTTCAGAGCAGAAGGAGATAGAGAAGTGTGTGTGGCTGGTGTTGTGTAGTTAGGAAGGAAGTGGTAGGAAGCAGTAATCTGGCAAGGCAGAGAGAGAGATGGGTTAAGGATGAGACAGCTGGGGGAATGGTGGCATGCTAGCAACAGACCTACTAGCTGAGGGGCACACAGGATCAACACACCTGACCTTAGCACTCAATCACAGCTCAGTAATAGCCATGTAAATAAACACAATCTGGAATAATGCATGTTTGGAATTATAAAGTCATGAATATCTTAACTTGACTACAATCCTGGTTATAAAAATGCACTGTAAAAAATAAAACTTGATTGATAAACTTCAATATCTGTGAAGTAAACAATAAACAGTATTACTAAACTGTATTACTCATAAGAATGTGTTGTAAAACTTTCATAGTTATCACCTCATGTAAGCTCTTAGCGTATGCTCCTTTCAACTTCTTTTTTTTTTCTTTTTACAATTGCAACTTAATAG
Source organism: Megalops atlanticus (assembly GCA_019176425.1). Taxonomy (NCBI): domain Eukaryota; kingdom Metazoa; phylum Chordata; class Actinopteri; order Elopiformes; family Megalopidae; genus Megalops; species Megalops atlanticus. The sequence continues at coordinate 9,078,222 of CM032888.1, forward strand.
TTGATGTCATTTTGAGATGGTTAACTTCATTGTGTTTTATGTTATTATGTCATCACATCGCCGTGACAGATCTCGAGTACATGGCCTTTATTCTGCCGCTGGTCCGGCTGAGACGCTCGGAGAGCTCGGTGGCGTTTACCACTGATGGCACATTCTGCTCCGTTTGAGTGATTCTTTCACAGCGGAGAGGACAACAAATGAATACCTCCTCATTAGGCTCCTCTTGCCTGGCAGCAAATAGGCCATAGAGGGAACGTGCTGCCGCTCTGGCCTCTAATTAGAATAATAACAATAAAAGATCCTGGGGCACTTATTTGCTTTTCTTTTCAATTAATTTCATCAGATGCACTTGGGGGGAAAGGATGGCCACCGCCGCTGCCGCCGCCTCACACTACGGCGAGCGTTTTGTTCGCAGACGGGGCTGTGTGGTTGGGCCGTTTTGGTGGTGGAAGAGTGGCTGAATGCGCCCCCATCCCCCCATCAGTGATCAGGACTGATCCACTCAGAGCTGCTTACAGCGCCAGGGCATGGTGGAGGGGGCGGGGGGGAGAGGGGAGGGATGGATGAATGTCTATTGGAGAGAGAGAGAGGAGATAGACAGATACACAGGGCTGATAGAAGCTTCCCCCGAGGTGCTGGCCGCATCAAGGATGCGCTCTGACATCACTCTCTGCCCTTATCTGCCCCGCTCTCCCACCCTTCTCTCTCACCGCCTCTCTGTCTGTGTTTACACACTCCTCCGAGCGTGGGAGCCGGCCGGGAGTTTCTCGCGGAAGCAAGGAGAGCTGCGGACTGAACGCGCTTATGTCCAAACGTGATCTTTGTTTAAGGTGCGTTCAGGGTCCCTGTCCACCATCTTCCCCTCCATCTCGGTAGTTTCCTTTTCACACAGTTCTCTTTAGTAAACTGACAAAAAAGTTATACTTGTGTATGAATTTTTCAGGGTGGCCTTAGGCTCAGATTTTTTTTTTTGCTTCCAGGGGCTACACAGCACCTCAGTGACCACCTGGCTGCTTTTTGGCCAGACAGACTTTTGGTCACATGACCAGGGCAAAATTTCCAAAGAGCTAAATTGTGGCTGTCAGTCTCACAGCCTCACACTAAACACAGTTTATAGTTGACCAGTTTTTGCTTTCCAGCAAAAGCAGCCAAGCACCTATGTAACTGCGGCTAGCAATAGCAACAAGGCCTACAGCTGTGAATAACAGGCTTCTAAACAGTTTTTAACAGGGGAGAAGCTCTGTTGGAGCAGAATCATGTTAAAATCCCTGATGGGACTGTTTTGCCCTTGACCAAGGTACTTTCCCTCAATTTAACAAGTAAAAAAAAAATCAGCTGTAAAATTGGTTCCGGAATGTGAGATTGTAGTGTAAGTCGCCCTGGAGAAGGACATCTGCTCAGCAAATAATGTGAATAGTGTGAAAACAAATAATGTGATTCAGTAAGGCAACTTTCTCAGTAATTAGCACTAAAAGTAAATTTAGTCTATTTACAAGCACCATACACTTCCTAATAAGCCAACAGCCCTACCACGCAGTTGTAACCAATCCATTAACAAAACTTGAAAGGAAGGGACTTCTCTAGTGTGACTTTGTATTATTTATATTAGTAAACAGCATCCTTCATTAAGTTAATCCATGGTATGAAATCACTCTGAATGATGAGATGGTGTCCAAGGTGTCACAATTACATTCACTTTTATTCATTTGGAAGACACCCTTATCCCAAGAAACTTGCAAAAAGTGCGCTCAACAGGGGCAGACATGTAGCTGTATATGTACTGAATCATTAGTGTCATTCTTGCACCATTGTGGGAAACACTGCCACAAGAAATGCTGTCAAGTGCACAAACATGTACTACTATAGCCATTTTCAGCCACCAACCTTGTACCACCACTAGCTTTTATGAACATAAAGTTTTGGCCACTGAGCTTTCAGCCACAGCAAAGGGTTTTATTGCCAGGAGGCTTTTGCCTTTAATGCATATGCGTTGCTTATTATAATCATAATCATATATATAATCAAATTTTAACACATGCTTTTACCACAGTGTTGTGTGTGTATGGAGGATGGGGGTTAGGGTAGTCTGAATAAGCAGGTTTTCAGTCTGCTCTGGAAAAGGGACAGTGACGCTGCTGTCCTGATCGCTGTGGAGAGCTCATTCTACCATTTGGGAGCCAGAGTAGAGAAGCAGAGTGATTGAAATGAGCAACCCTTCCGGGAAGGGGTGACTAGACAACTGCAGGTAGAGGAGCAGAGTAATCTAGCAGGAGTGTAGGGTTTGATTACAGATTGTGAATGTGAAGATGCCGCTCTTGTCACTCCTTGGTAATTTAGCAGAGTTTTGATTTTTATCCAAGCCATAACAGTTAGCTAATGTAGAGGGAGAGAAGAGAAACGTGACATAACAGCATTTTGGTTAGTTGTAGAGCTGTGCCACTTGCAGGGAGGTCAGCAAGATGAGGGGTGTGGTCGTCCAGTATACAGGGAATAAGGGTCTGGACAAAGAGTTGACCTGGTAGTAAGATAGAGGTGGATTTTTCAAAATTTACAGAGCAGGTCTGCAGCTCTGTGTCACTGATGCTGTAAGGATGAAAAAGTGAGGTGTCATAATTTGGGATTGTGATGACCTGAGAGGTGACACGACCAGCATGCCTGTTCCCTGTTTTCATAATTAGTCCTGAAGGCTATCTGACTCCTTTAGGGCAGACAGTCCCGCATGCCATGCCATCTGTCCTCAAGGAAGAATGTCAAGACAATACATTGTTTTGGTTTAAGCTGTGAAAACTCACCTCAAGGTCTAAACTGCCAAAAAGTAATTTGATTGGTTCACTGGAAGGGTGTTGGGGCCTCGGCAGACTATAACTCCTGATGTTTAATCTGTTGTTTTGGTACTTTTTGTTTTTGTCAAGCGGGCACACTGTGCCTCTATGTGATTGCACTCTGAACAGATACCCTCTGGGTTCTCTGACTGTCTTTTATTTCACCATGGAGTGATTTATTATTTCGCTTATACCCTGTTAATTTCCCATTCTTTATGGTTTTCCCTCAATTTCATGCTCTCATTGTGCTTTTTATTTCACCACTTCAGGCCCCTGCTATCCAGGTTTGAAAAGACTTTTGATGAATTGAAATCTCTGAATACAATTTGGCAAAATCACGTCTTTGTTCAGAAGATGTTTTGTTTACGCCTGAAATAATCTTACAGAGGAACAGGTCATTTATATCTATCTTTGAAGAGAAAGTTATAATCCAGCACCACACCAAGGTTCCTGGGCACCCAGGGATGCTGACACAGTTGTGTTGTCAAAAGTACAGGTCATGCAGTGGTGAGGACCTAGTTACCTTGTAGAGTAATTCAGTTTTGGAAAGTCTGAGCTTGAGATGTTTGTTCATCATCTTATTTGACGTATCGCAGAGGAATGACTTAATACGCAAAGCTATGCACTTTTCAGTGCATGTGAAAGAGGGATGGAGTCTGCATGGTGATGGAAGTAGAAGCCATGAGATGAAATGACTTGAACCCTGAGATTTTCCATATAGGGAGAAAATGAGGGGACTGAGAACAGATCCATGGGGTACGCCTGTGGAAAGGCTGTGAGCCTGTGACACAGAGATACACCATATTACCAGATAAGACGACTGAGAAAGGTAGGATGAAGACGTGCCTGAGGGTAGTGCCTGAGAGGCCCAGTTTGACTGAGGCAGCCAAAAGGACCTGATAGTGAACTGTGTTGAATGTGGGAGATAGATTAAGGGGAATTAGAACAGAAGAGACAAGGGCAGCCTCCGTAACGCAACCTCAGTTACGGAGAGAAGAGCTGTTTTAGTTTTCAGTTGCTTTGAATCCACTTGATTTGGAACAACAGGTTCAAATCGAGCCAAGAAATGTGAAATCTGGGTGGATACAACCCATTTCAGGGTCTTTGAAAGAAGCGGGAGGAGGAAGACAGGTCTATGATTTATTGTTGGTTTTGATCAATGGAAGGCATATGTGGTGGGCTGCGGCAGGGGAGAGGGGATGTGGTCCACTGAACACATGGTTGTCCTATTAGCCTCGGGAGATGCAGAAGGTCAGCACAGAAAAAAAGCCGAGAAGGCTGAGAGAGCTGGCTTGGTAATGGAACCAGCTGCAGTGTGACTGGGGGCCTGTGCTGGCTGGCGTGGGGAGATGCAGATGTCACACATTTCAGATGCACCACACACGTTTAAAACATCTGGGGACATATAACTCACTGGTACAAAATGCAACGACAATAGCGCTACTAGCACGTGCGACATACATAACTAGTGTCCATTAACAAACTGGAGGCAGCTCTGCTCTCCAAACACCTCAATGCCTAACAGGGCCTTTACCAGGAACCAAAGCCTGGTACCAAACCTGACACTGGTAGCAAAGAATTGAATCATCAGTGAGACTACACACTCTGTTCTTTCCTATCACCATTAAAGTTAAAGGGAAATCAGGTTGCTGTTTGATGAGCTCTTGTAATAGCTGCTTTTATGAATATTCATAAAGCAATCGGGCCTGGAATGTATGTTGGTTCCAAACAGTTGGATGTCAGAGGAAATCTATGCATATATATAGAGATTAAAATCAGAGCCAAACAAGTAACTGTTTTATTGCTAATGAATATTCATGAGCACCCACCTTCACTGGAGTGTGGGTTCAAAATTTTGGTTAGGAGTTACAGGGTATGTTCAGCAGTTAAGATATAACACAGTAAAACATTTAGAGACAGAGCTAGAGACGCCATAAATTCAGTGACATCAGCAGACAAGGTGGACTTGAGAACTCAGGGATACACCTGTTATGGGTGCGCACCTTATTTTGCAGCCCACCTTTGATGTGGACACACCCCTCAGTGGCGACACACCCTAAGGATGGAAACGAAGGGAAAAGAGGCCACTCGTGATGGGAACATTATCAGATATGAGTGACACCCGTCGTCAGGACACACATCCTCTCGGTTGATACTGACGCCATCCCTTGCAATACCAATGAACCAAAAAAACCCCAAAACAAAACATACAAAATAAATAAATAAATAAATAAATTAGAGGAATTACACACCCATCAAATCATAAAGAGAGAAAAATGAGCATAAATAAATTGAGACTTGTGTTATTTGCATGATGTCAATTAATGTGCAGTCGATGTTGCAGTGGCAACCACACACCAAAAATCTAATTATCATAGATTAGGGAACATCTGCCTTCGCTTTTCTGAATCCCTGAAGATTTCCTCACGTGACAGAGGCAAGCCAACAATTTCAAATGGAAACAATAAGACATTTGGATGTCACAAACACTGATTAATGTGGAAGACTCAAGCAATCAGGATAGGAGCTGCGTGATCCAGATTTGGACAAAAAAACAAGAACTATGAGGATGTCTTGCTCAGGGTTTAAGCGAATCCCATTGTGAGCTACTTAGTAGGTTTTTTTGAGACGCTGTAGTCACTGGGGTGAAACGCTAACCCATGTTCGGGTTGGGTGGAGTGGTTTTTGTAAGTAATTGCCGCAATATTCTCCAAACATTCAACACGAGTATCCTTCCTTTAACAGGCACCCATATCATTTTGTGATGGAACAAAGATATAATAAAAGTCATGCAGACAAGTGAGTAAACTCACCATCTGAATTACATAAACTGACTGCTGAATGTGTAAATGGGCTCATTAATAAAGGTTTTGACTGACAGGTGTCTCCATGCCACTCGCTGCGCTCTGTGATGTGCATCGGGACTGACTGACAGCTCGTCAGGCTGTCAGATGAATTCTTTGTGTGTAAGAGTATGTGTGCTGTGTATGTGGGTATGTGTGTGCATCTCTTTATGTGTATGTGAGCTTTAATTCCCTGTGTGTATGTGACCGTACCTGTGTGGGAATGTGTGTATGTATATCTGTACACATAAATATAGACATACCCACGTGTCTGTATCTGTGTGTATGTACGTGTGCAGTATATGGGTATGTGAATACCTGTGTGTTTGTACATACAGTATGTATGTGTGTATGTGTACATGTGTGTGCATATGTGCATGTGTGTGTCTGTGTGTCTGTGTGTAAGGAGGCAGAGGAGTGAACGGTTCTCCTCATTGTAAATTAACCAATTTTCTCACTGAAGAAATGTCTTTCTGTTTCTGCAAGATGAAGTTTCCTGGATGATCCCGCGCGTCCCGGAAACGAAGCATGCCTCCCTCAATCAATCAGAGCTCAGAAGGAGAGAGAGAGAGACAGCTGTTTAATACACATCGCTCTTAACCAGCCCCCCACCCGCAGCACGTACAAGAGCCAATCAGCCAAGGCCCTGGAAGCAGGCATAAGGGAGCAAGCTGCCGTGAATCCCTCCTGCTTTTTATCATTGCTTTCAATCTCTTTTTCTAAGTGTCCTGATGCTGGGCTCGGGCCTGGTCAGTCCTAGCAGAAACACAGCCCTCAATCACTTTCTCTGGCATGACACAGCCATTAAAACTGGGCAGTAAACAGCCCGTGGGTCGCTCCCAGGCCTGGACTGTGTGATGTGTCTGATGGAGTCCTCAGGTGTGGGGCTCAAACCGCGCGGCGTAACCGTAACAGTTTAGTTTAATGAAATCGCCATTATCATTTTCTTCTCCGAAAAAGAAAAACACCAATTTAATTTAATTCACATGAAGTGTGCAATCTGCAAGGAGACACAATGAATGCTGAACAAATCAATGTTTCCCTTTTCTTGCTTCCATCTCACTAATATATTGGAAATGGAGTTAGAAAGATTGATTTTGTTCACAGTGCTACAGGCCAATGCAAAATTAAATGAAAATGTAAATGAAGGCCATTTTTGTTTCCCAAAAAGTTGGACGATGAACAGTCTTTGCCACATCCAATTCCTATAATTTACCCCTTCTCAGTGTTCAACTTCTCAAATGGTCTGTCTAACTTATTTGTGTTTACACACAATTTTTCTATCTGTCACATAAAACAATGTCTTTGTGGAAAGATAAGAGTGACAGGGGGAAAACAGAGACGTTCAATGTTTGAGACAAACACTTTCAGTCAGATCCTCTCGCAATGAGAGAGTAAAGCCTCTCGGAGATGGCTGGGTGGTGCAGTATCTGTGTCCATTTTTTGCAAATGTGCAGGAAGTTACACACAGTGCAGCTGATAAGAGCCGAGCTCATTTGCTCTCTGTTTTTCTCTCACATTCAAACCTGTGTTTGCACATCCCTCATTGTGTTTGTTTCTGAGCCCAAGTTCTGTTAAAGGAGATGAAGAAAGCCCTGGACGTAGCCCAGTTCACTCACACTGCAGGGACACTCCCCTCAGGAAGGGATGACAAAATAACCACTCAGGATTCAAACAGGAAGGAGTTTTTGTACTATTTTCTCATTATGCAACCCTTGGGGGTTATAGGTTTGGCTTGTCCTACTGTGATGGGCTCTGCACTTGTACAGGAATTCTGGAGTGAGATGAACGTGATGCTCCAGCAAGTGTATATTTCACACTGGAAGTCACACAGTGCACCACAATCAAATGGGTGCTCACTGTAGAGTAGGCCCTACTCAACCGACCTCACCCAAACAACTGTATTTGTCTGATGAACCAGGCTTCCTGAGATGAAGCGAGGAAACCATGGTGAACCTCACGACACCTATCCCTGATGGAATGACGCCAATTAGTTCTGCCACTGTGGGCTCCGGGTCACTGTAGGCAGGTTAGATGGCAGGTTTCAAATATAGACCGGAGCGCTCAACCCAAACAAGACAAGCACCTAGCCGAATCAGCCGCTAAGAGGCCCTCAGACTTGAGTGATTCCAACTCCAACTTGATAAATGTACTCATTCCTGACTTAGTAATCAGAGGCTGCATGCCAAGGCATTTATTTGTACTGTCTGCTTGTCCATCTTTGTGTCCTTTTACCAAGCAACTTTTTTCAAACGCTTTCTCAGCCAGCTAAACGCAGCCAGGCAGACATTGTTGAAGCAACACAACACTAAAGCGCCAGAATTTGCTCCCTGGCAGAGATTCATCAGAGATCAGATTGTAAAACACCAGGCCATGGTCCGCATTACTTATTGAGATTGTTTTTTAGGATAATAAACTGTCAGAAGATTCAACATCACCCACCTCTCAGTACATGCAGATTCAGTGACCTCACTTCCAGAGATCGATTCAGTGGGTGTTTCAGTGTTGATTCCAGAAAGAGATTCAAATTGTTGAGAAGGGGGGGAAGATCAAGAATATTGAGCTTAGGGGTGGTTTTAGTGTGTTCAGTCTAAGAATTCGTACTTCTTGTACTCTTATTTTGTATGTTGCACTGAACGAGACTGTGAAGTGACACCGTAAGTTGGCATGTTGAGTAAGGCAGAAGATCGATAGTGATGAACTTGGAGTTCAATGGTTCAAGGTAAACGCGTACAGAATGGGGGAACTTTCCCTGTCGTGAGTTTTTCTGCTCCTCACAGCCCCTCCGAACGGACTCCCCAGGTCAAACTCCTGTAAGGAAAAATAGGGTGCAATTCCGATCTTCGTGGAAAAGTCTTCTGTATTTACAGGAACGGCAGTTGTCAGACATACGTGAAAACGCACTCTGGGTTCAGCGGAGTCAAATTGAACCCCGAGCACTCAGCGAAAGCATTCTTTATACTGATACAGAGCTTTGATCAGGATTGACAATAATTAGCGTACAGGTGGTAAAATACAGGAGGTCTGGTAATTACATTATCTTCCCTAGCAATCACCTATCACCGGCTTCTTTAGAAGTATCAGTTGCCACAATGGCTAGCTGCGGCCAAAGTGACAATTGAAGTCTGTGAGCAGAACTGTGGTTACCGTAAGGCCATCTAGACAAATGAATACAGGTATTTGCATACCTTAAGTGAGAGGATCTGTGCTATCTTATGCCGCACTGAGTGAGCTGGTTTAGGGATCTGGACCAAAATCTTACACTCCCCAGGATATTTTTAGGGCCCAAGAAAATTTATCTGAATGGACTGTCACTCCATCTGGCGATAGCAACAAGAGCTCACTGTGAGGCTGTACAATTATTGCTGTCTTGTATTCATTAATCCCATGATAAGATCTGCAGTGCTGACAAAAACATGTGTCTGTGCCTTGCAGACAACGGAGGACACTGGTCTTAGATACAAGCTGCTGCAAAGGCTTGTCGGAAATGAGCTCCAGACCCAGCCCTGGGTGTCTCTGTGGCCCTTATCATCATTTTTCTACGGAGATTTGGCGGGAGGCGCGCTCACCTAACTGCTCCATCATACTCCGCCAGATCTAAAAGTCTGCGGCGCCGTCCCGTGTAGGAATAAAGAGGCTTATGTCAGATTTTGCTTGTCTCATCCTTCGCACCTGATCTCTAGCATCCCTTGACTTCCCATTGTGCAGAGGGAGAGAGGAGAGGGAATCCCGGGTAATTCAACAGAAGGAAAGCGATGCTTCCGCAGATTAAAGCGCCCTTAAGAAAACACTGAAACAACCCAGCCTTTAAAGCTGAGTTAATCCCCTCTGTTATATGAAGGGGATTGTTACAGAGCGGCAGCGATTGCTCGTGCAGATCTGCGGGAACTTTGGCGTCTCCATCTACACGGGCCTGATCCTGCGTGCAATCCCCTTCTGCCACGGCTTTGACAACAATGCAGGAAAGGCGGGCTAATTTATGCGGACTGAAGACACTTTGGTCTACCCACCTGGCTCTCTGGCCCTCCGTCTATTCATCTATCCATCAATCCATCAGTTGCTATCACGTGCCCCCTATGCGTGCATCCACCCGTTTGTACGCCTGTGTGCCTGTGTCCTCGTTTCATGAAGCCACCTGGGGATAGGGACTGGATCAGAGCGCTACGGTGCAGCACAGCGAGCGGATCGAGCTGGTTCAGCGTCTGTCTCTGTAGCGGAGAGGAGCCGGATCTGTGCCTGGCCCGGGTCCAGACTCCGCTTCTGGGAGCCAGCACAGCGCAGTGCTAGAGCCAGCGTGAGCCCACTCTGCCAGTTTCCAACACAGCCTTACCCCCTTCCCCAGCACTGCAACAACCTTGAAGGAGAATGGATCCAAGTTCTGGTCACAAGTTACAGGAACATTATTAGCCAAAATCAAGCAGTATGAAGGTCTTTAAAGGAGTTTACAATGGCTCTTTGTTTTGGTGAATTTGAATGAGTCTGCCTGCCTAACAATCAATTGCACTCCCTGCCACACACCACCCCCGGGCCCCCCCCAGGTTTCAAACAGACACCACTAAAATATCGCTACTTATATCAGCCATCTCAGACACCCTTCAGCACTCATGTCTATTTATTTCTCTTTTTAAATGATGAGTCACAGACTGCTCCCTCAGGGACAGCTCCACGCTGATAATGAACAGACAGGAAACAATGAGTGACAACCCCACATTCCCCAGAAATCAACAAAACAGGCTTCTCATCCTTTCCGCCTCTGCGCTGTGTGATGGTGCTGAGCCCGATGTGAATCTCAAAGCCCAGCGGTGATAGGACGCAGGGGCTGGAGAGAGCAGGACGCGCTCGCTGCAGGTGAGAGCCAGCCACCCTGCAGCCCGCGGTGCAGGAGAATTATTCCCCTCCAGATACGGCATTATAGTGCAGACTGAGAAGATGCAAATGGCTGGCCTACATTGAGGAGCCAGTCTGCTGACAGTACACAAAGAACCACAAACAGATGGGCTGCCAAAATGCACCACCAAGGAGAAAAGCTACGAACGAGGCCTGACCTTACGTACACTACAGGCAAGATCATCAGCACACACACACACACACACACACACACACACACCCGCACACACCCCACACACACACACACACACACACACACACACACACACACACACACACACACACACAGGTATCTGCACATATAAACATGCATGCACACATGCACACAAAAACACACGCGCACACACACACACACACACACACACACACACACACACAAACATTCATAAGCCTGTGCACACAACGTGCACAAACATGCACACACATGTACATGCGCATGCAATCATGCATACACACAAACATGTATACATACACACATGCTTGCACATACACACAGATCCTGACAAACCATCATCTGAGACTGAATCCACATCTTAGATTTAGGTCAGGGACATCAATTTAGCCCAGCACAGATAACCAGAGAAAATCCTCACTTCAAGGTGAATTGACTCAAGCAAACTAATGACATGAATCAAAACATTGATTCAAGAAAAGCCGTGAATTATGGGCTAGGGTTTTACTGGTATACCATGAATGAGTCAACATCTGCACACACTGAACACTGTACATAACACATGATCACTCTCCCCTATGAAAATATAAACTGAGATGTATGAACATTTCCTTAGAAAAATGCCCCTGCTCTCCTCAGCTTAATACATAAATAAATCACTAAACGCATAAAAGAGCAAATAAAAAGAATCTTTCAGATGAAATAACTCCTGTCACTTAATTCCTCAGTGAAAGAGCTATGAATGATATAACAACTTGCAATACTGCTTTCTTTTTTCAAGTCGGAGAAGAAACACAGACTTAACGCCCACCGTATGGAAGAGAACACAGCCACATGTCACTCCTCTGGCCTATTTATGGTACAGCGAGAGCGGCACGGCAGCATCAAAATACTTAAAAAGGTGCACTTTGAAAGGCCTGGTAAAGCTGTGCACACACAGACATAGAAACATATTCTCACACACTCACACGCACATACAGACACACAAACACGCATGCATGCAATGACACACTGACAGGCAAGCACACGCATCCATGCACACACCCTCACCCTCACACAAACACCCTCATACACACACACACAATAACACAGAGACAGGCGAGCACACACACATCCACACTCACACCTTCACACACACACATACCCTAAACACACAGACACACACAGGCACACACACACGCGCGCAATAACACACTGACAGTCGAGCACACACATCCACACCGACACCCTCACACACACACCCTAAACACACACACACAATAACACACGGACAGTCGAGCACACACATCCACATCCACACCGATACCCTCACACACATCCTAAACACGCGCGCACACACACACACACACACACACACACACACACACACACACACACACACACACACACACACACACACACGCCTGCAAACAATGGCTGACATGCACATGCGCACATTGAGGTCAGTGCTGTGCATGTCAGCATAGTGATCTACGCTGCCTGACCACTGTGTTCTCAAAGCCCCTCCCTTCCTGCCCGTTGGAGGGGGTTGTGTGAGAGACAGAAAAAAGTGTCGACTTCACGCCTCTGTCATCCGCAGCATGACTCACACGATTTATTCTGATGCATTTTTTTTTTGCTGTGGGACTGATGATTGCACATCTTTTCATTTTCTTTATTTGAAGACGCACGCTGGGAATTACTCACTGAGAATCAATGCAAAAATCATGTCAGTCAACCATTTTGCTCCTTTATTTTTTCCACTTCTGAGAGTCAGAGGTGTGAGAGGCATAGGAGGAGGCAATGCAATGAAACACAAACTGGTGTGAGTCCTGTGGGTGATTCAGACTTGAGTGTAGACTTGGACACATGGTCACAAGCAGGCTGGCAGGCATGCACGTGCGCACGCGCACGCACGCACGCACGCACGCACGCACGCACGCACGCACGCACGCATTACATCTCACCCTTACACTAATTCACTCAGAACACAATCCCCCATGTTTCCCTGGGCCTGCGATAGTGCACCTGCATCAGTATTTAGTGCATATCCAAGCTTCACTGCAACCCTGCAGGAGATCAGAGTTTGAAATGGTTTAGAATGGTTTTAAATTGAATAAGGCCAGTGGAGAGGGAGAGAGAGCCCAGCCAGGATAATTGTTTGGCAGCACTGACAAGGCAGGCAGGTAGGCTCAGCTTGGCGTCACAGAGAGAGACAGAGAGGGTATTACTGTCAGGGGGTCTGTTTCACACACTCACATACACTCAGTCTCTCTCCCTCTATCCCTATCTCTCTCTTTCTCTCTCTCTCTCACACACAGAGACACACACACATACAGACACATACACAGAGACATTCACACATGTGCACACACACACACGTACACACGTGTACACACACACACACACACACACACACACACAAACACACACACACACACACACACACACACACACACACAGCACACATAGACACAGACACAGACACAGACACATACACACACACATACACACAAGCACACATAGACACAGACACAGACACACACACACACGCACACACACACAGATACACAGACTGAGACAAACAAACAAACAAACACACACACACACACACACACACACACACACACACACAGTGGCTACCAAATCAGGACAGGATCTGGAAACACACAACAAAGAAATGTACTCAAAAGAACAGCAATGATCCGTCTTTATTAATCAGTTATTTAGCCGGCTGCCACTGGATTCTATTGGGTAATTTCAGAGATGGTGCAGTAATAACATTCAGCACTATTGTGACTCTGACAATGTGACTGCATGCTGAGTCACAGACCTGGCTGTGCCTGGTGTCCAGATGAAGGAGGGCAGGTCTGACTGTGATCCTGTTAAGCGATTGGAGCAGAAATCAGCACCTCAGACAGCTCCAGAGCGGAGTCTCTGCCATCAGGACCTTGGATAGCTCCACAAACCAATGCAGAGCAGGTGCCTTTATAAGTGAAAGAGCAAGACATTCCACCACCTATGAGACAACTAAGGCCCCCACCTCCTTCTGTCTTCAGCTCTGTGGATGGTCAGCTGATCTCGAGTCAGTAGGCTGTCGAATGCAGATCATCACTAATGCTGCAGTTATAAAAGTTTAAAGCAGTCAACTCAAGACGCGTGGAGAAGTGCGCATGTCAGGGAGGGGTGGGTGTAGTAATTGAGCCGCTGGCACATGGGGAAGACGTGTGTATCGTCCTCTCGGAGTGAGAATTGGGGGTTTTGGGGGACAGAGGTGATGGATTCAGGGAGCGTTCAGAGCTAAGCCATGGATACTCATGGCGGCCTGAGCTTCAGTCCTTGCGTTCCCATGACAGCATGATTTACATTCAGACCCTCTCTGCATGGACCTCAGGAACGCTGGAGCCATGCTCAGTGATCCGGACACTGGGCCTGAGCTGGCCTGGGAAGGAACTGCCCTCCATGAATATATATTGGCCACGGTTCTGCCAGCACTGGTTTTCACTGAGACGTCCCCCCCGTAATCTGAATGTTGTTGTGTGTTGCTCTTCTTTGTCCTCCAGATCAAAGGTCGCACACCACCCCCTATTATATCCGTAGTCTTTCCACTCGTATGCTTCTCTGTTTCCCCCTCTTTCTCTTCCCTCTCCCTCTCTCTGTCTCCGGCTGAGTAATGAAGCAGCATTTTAATTGACATTAGCTTCCAGAGAAAGGGTGTGTGAGAGGATAATGAATGCTATTGTTCATTATTCCAAGGCATAAATCTGGCCATTTTTTTCTTAAATTAGGACTTAGAATGTATGCATTAAGAATGCCTCTTTCCTGATCTCCGCACTGCTGGCATGAATATATAATTGCCTCTGATATTTCTTGCAAAGGAAGCAAATTTCAACATAATGAAATGGGATACAAGTATCTTTGAACTTTGAAGCTAAAATGTTTTTAACAGAGGTTACTATCCGCGGGGCTACAATGTCTCGAAAAGCCTTGGCTGAGCTTGTAGCATCATAAGATTACATAATAAAGTGGAAATGCATCTAACATGCGCCTTATGCTGTCCTCTTTCAGTGTTTAGATGGAAATATTTTTCAGGGAAATGAATGCACAATTTTAAGTGGCACATATGTCATACTCATGCCATTCATCTCAAGATGATGGAGGGGGAGAGGGAGAGAGGGAGGGAGCAAAAATAGATTAAAAACAACAGAACAGAGAACCTTAAAAGCATTACTCATAAAAGACATAAGTTCCTCCGCCAGGAATCCTCAGGAAAAATAACCCTCCCTGAATGTACACATAATCTTCTCATCTCTGGGTAATGAGAAAGTGATGTTCGGAGCAAAAGTTTACATCGACAATATTTACTGTTTCCTCAGACACATAATGTAGCAACATGACAATGTGAGCCCCCCCATCTCTACCCCAGCGCCCCCCCCCCGGATCAAATTCTCCCATCTAACCATCCATCCAGCGCTGTGTCTGTTTTGCTTGCCTGTCGGCAAACCCTTGACATCAGTTAATATCGAAACCTACAGCCCTTGCCTCTCCACTCGAGAGTAAGCCGCATTAGATATCATGTCTTCATAGTTTACAGCACAGGATTTTTTTTTTTCCTCCCAGAAAACACTCCGCAGAGATCTCGGCGCCGCTCGAAACAGTTTAAAAATAAAGATAACAAAGGCCTGATTTCGATTCGCAGGCACGCACTTGCACATAAAGAAAACCCCGTCCAGCAGTGTTTTTAGGACTGTGCATTGGAGTGGAACCCTCTCGGGGAAGGGGGGAAGGGGGGGGCGGGACTACAGGCCCATAAATGTCAACTTCCATACATCTCCTGGGCAAACAACTGAGGGGGAAAAAAAGGCAGAAAAACAACATTCTCACAAGTGTTGTAATCTGGCCCGCGGAGCTTGTGGGGGGCGCCGGCGCGTCGGCCTCGGAAAAACGCTCCGGACGCGGACATGACAGTTTATGCAAGCAAAGGGGGGTGTCTCGTCCGGATCAGAGCTGCCTGCAAATACAGGTCTGCAGACACCCTCCCCGCCCCCCCTGCCCCCACTCCCCCCCCGCGCAGACACGGTGTGACGGGATAAGTGCAGACACAGGTAGGCCAGCGCAGCTCCTAGCCCGCGGCGGCGGTGCGCTCACCGCGCCGTGAAATGCTGGGCCCGGCGTGGGGGCGGACGCCTCCTCGGGGCCCCCGCGGGGCCCGAAACGGGGGCCCAGATGTCTGCTCTTTCCGCCTGAGCTGCCGAGTCACTCCGCGGGGCTCGTTAACTCCCGGTGGCGCTCGCTCGGGTCCCGCTTCCTCTGACAGAACGCATCCTGATCCTCTAACGGCACACGCCGCAACAGCCCCCCCCCACCCATCCGCTTTTCTCCCGCCCATTAACCCCTCCTGACGCCCTCGCTGACATCCACTGGAGCAGCCCGGTACGGAGATCCGGGTATCAGCACCGAAAGCGGGGGCCAACGGCAGTGCCCTTCGGCTGTTCAGAAGGTCAATTCGTCCGATTTCCCAATACATAAATGCGTTCGGAGCCCGCACATTACACAAATGCACTTCGATGGCTGCTCCACTAAACTGGAAACAATGGTCCATCGCTTTCATGGGGCCTAGTGTATGTTAAATAAATTTCATAGTATCTTGGTTTAGGCAAACAAGCTTGACCATTAAAAAAAAACACTGATGTAATATGAATGGGGGATGAGAGGGAGCTAGAGAGAGAGGGAGAGAGAGAGAGAAAGGGGTGGAGATGAATAGCGGACCGGAGATGTATTTATCAAGCCTGTGGTGCAACGCCGTGGCCAGCTCGGTGATTGAGCAGGAGCAGGATGTGTGAAAACAGTGAGGAATGCGAGCGGGTCTGGAGGGGAGCCGCTGAGAGATGAGAGCAGTCAGAGAGCATTTCCATCACGCGGCCGCACCGCCGCCACAGGTACGGCCTCGAGAGGGGAGGGCGGAGAGGGGAGGCCGGCGGGAACGGGGAGGGGTGGGGGGTTTAATACCTGAGAAAAGGAGGGGAGAGGGGAGAGATGGAGAAAGAGAGGGTAGGGTGGAGACCGAGGAAGAGAGGTAGTAGAGAGAGACAGAGACAGAGAAATGGAGACGATGCTGGTGGAAGAGGGAGAGATGGACAAAGAGGAGGAGAGATGGTAACGACAGGAGAGAAAGGGAGAGAGATACAGGGAACTGGCAGCCTGTTCATTAATCTGAGCAAACATAGGCTTGGCTCAGAGCACAGAGGCGTCTTCTCAGTCCTGCACTCCGCTCTCCCTACAGAGTTTCACGGTGATCATATTACTGTATTGTCTCAGAGGTGGATAGGGAGAACACAATGACAGATGAGAGACAAGGTAGGGTGACCAGTGGATAAAGAACATCTGCACTGTCCGGAATAACCAGCAAATGGAAACCAACTGACCTCTTCCCAAAACCCAAGACACTGAATCAAGGACCTCCCCTCTCATACACTGAATCAGAGACCTTCTTATACATTTCGAAGAAACACCTCCTCTCTCATGCACTGAATCAAAGACCTCTCACACATTGAGAACGGAGACCTCCCCTCTGATACATTGAGAACAGGGACCTCCCCCTCATACACTGGATGAGAGCCCTGCCCCCCCACAAGAGACCTTCTCTCTTAAAATACTTTTCAAACACTTTTCAAACACACCTGCGCTTCAGAGAGCTCCCTCCTT
This sequence comes from Megalops atlanticus, assembly GCA_019176425.1. Taxonomy (NCBI): domain Eukaryota; kingdom Metazoa; phylum Chordata; class Actinopteri; order Elopiformes; family Megalopidae; genus Megalops; species Megalops atlanticus. The sequence continues at coordinate 9,095,630 of CM032888.1, forward strand.
AAGGAGAGGCATACTTTTTCTGGTCTTTTTATTCCATGAAAAAACAGAGTGATTTCTTTTCTCACGTGTTTTCCCTTTTCCTACATGTCCCACTTATTTGATGGTCTTTACTGTTCGTCCTGACAGTTTCAGAGTTTGCAGAATACACAAACATGACACAATGACATCTTCTCCCATACCCTGTAGCAAGGTCTGGATCCCATTGTTCTGAGAGAGGCAGGGGGCCTTGGACTCAGTAAGAGCGCACTGTACGCTCACTCACGCAGGGGCACAGCCCCGCAGCGAGACCGCGGGGGGGCCGGGTGGGCGGCGTCATGCACTCCTCTTCTGGATCAAACACAAAGGAAAGAATCAGCTGCGAGGACCAAGCCCCGTCTCCTCCCAGAGCCTCTGTGCGTGACCTAGATGTTCACATCCCCTACATGCAGGGGGAGTGCGCTGCAGTCTGGGACAGCAGCTGCTTTTGCCACACGTACACACACAAGAATTCACGCGCACACAAGCGCGTGCACACGCAAGTGCGTGCACACGCATATTTACCAACGGTGAGCACATATGTGCACATACAAGCATGAGCACAACACACACATACACACGCAGACACACACACTCACAAACCCATGCATATACACACATGGACACACGTGTGTACACACATACAATGGCATCTGAGTAAATGTGAGGGAATGCCCCACTCGACGGGGAGAGAAAAACAGGCCTTCCATGCCTCTGTGATAGAGATCAGGCCTGAACTAGGCCCAGGACAGAGATAACACAGCACAACAGCAGTTCTATCACGAGCAGAAACCCAAGCCCTGACTTAGCTGGCTAAAAACAGGCCTAAAGCACTAATCATGCACGGCAAACTTCCTGGAATGCATTTGATTTATCTGGGCAAAAACATTAAAAAGCATAACGGCGCTGGCCGACAGTTGTTTGCGATTCTGATTAAATCCAAAGACAAAACGCGAACCATGAAGGCACTGTCCGGCGTTATGCAATGCGCGCGTCCCACTAATCTCTCCCTCTGTCTAGAAAAGGTATTAATCGTAACGTTGACCTCGGCGTGACCGGCAGGACAGCGTGTTGAACGCAGAGTAATTGCTCCATTTCTGTCTTCGTCTAGCTGCCCGTCCACCGCCCCTGCGGAGCTCCGGGGAATCGGGCGAAAAACAGTGATAAAACGTGGCAACGGGTAAAATAGCTTTGTGAGGCAAGGCGCTCTCGGGGAAGCTGCTTGTTTTATAGTTATGTCTTCCATCTCTAACAGCGGAAATTGAATAATAAAACAAGGCGAGGAGGCAGCGCAGGGCTCCTCCCCTCGGTGGGAGACTGGAGCTCAGACCCAGAGCAGGCTCGACACAGCCCGTTCCCCGCGCCTCTGCTTTAGGGAGGGGCACAGAGTTACAGCTACATTTTGTCATTTAGCAGACGCTCCAGAGGGACTTCCAATGCGCAAATGCAAAGTGCATTTGTAACAAAACAGCACGAAATGTACAATGACAAGGAAATGTACACGATTCAACACATCTAGTGAAACGCAATATCTTCATTATTATGAGAATGAAAAACTACAACACTACAAAGAAACTACAAGCAACAAAACAACAACATATAAAAATTACATAAAAGGGGAAAAAGATCACACTAGGGTAAGGAAATCACGTTACAGATATGTAGGTAGCGTCACAGAATCACAGCTCCTAGCTTTTGCCAGTTGCCTCTTTTGCAGCCAAAGAGCTGTGACTGGCTGACCCCAGAGCCAGTGAATGGTTGCCATTCCTGCAATTAAGAAGCTACAGCCCCCCAATCCCAGCAGCTATTGACATTATTGGGTGACTCAGAGGCCAATGAGTTGCTACATTCAAACTCTGCTAACAATAAGTACCGAGCAGTCAATGTTCATGACAATGTCTGAAAGCTGTATATAATACAACATACTATCGGGCATTAGTATGGTGTTGTGGTAAAGAAATTGGACACTGGACCCTGAAGCTGCTGGTAAAAATCCTTTGTGGGACATTGCTGCTGTAACCTGGAAAAGGTAAGCAGCTGTATAACAAGGTGATGTGAATGTAAACAACATCAGTGTCCCCGGATTGCTGTGGCTCCCCTTCTGTGGCTGTCTCCTGATATGACATTCACTGTGGTCCATCTGCTCACTTGTGTGCCTGACTCTGATGTCAACCTAACTTAGGTCACTGTGTCCTTAAAATAAACGACTCACACACACATAGACAGATACACACACACATACACACATGCACACACACATAAACACATCCTTGTAACCTTTTGTATTTTACCAGGTAGGGTCAATTGAGGACTAATTCACTTTTGCAATGATGACCTGGGGGAGGGAAATGTTTGAGGAGGGAATTATTTAGTCGATTAACCAGGTGGATTATTAGATGGCCAGAGAATTTAGCCAGGACAGAAGCCGCCTACTCTTTGTGATCAGTGCCGTGGGAACTTTAACGACCACAGAGTCAGGTTTTGGGTTTAACATCACATCTGAAAGAAAGAGTCACTGCACGCACACACACACACACACACGCGCGCATACACATACATGCCAAGAGGACAGTAAGTGAACTCCCCCAGCACACTAGCCTCTGTTGTGCACATATGTGAAGCTCTGACCCCATGTTCATCTAAAACACACACAGGTGCGACATGATGGTGAATGCAGATACCAGGGCAAGGTCGTGACCCCACGATATCACAGCACACTTCACGATGCACTGCCGCGGGATAAAACGCTGTCACCTGCGAGCAGGAACAATAAATTAAACTCCGGGAGAGCTCGCAATGACATCGGTGACATCTTCAAAAGACAAAGAAAAAAAAAAAGCACCCCTCCAAACACATCTAAGTAATTAAACCTCTAGAACTGCGTTTGGATTTGGACTCTCATATCCTTTTAATTTCGCCGCGCACAATTCTCATTAAAGAAAAGTACAAGAGCAGATGCCGGGGCCGTGCGAAATGAAAAATACCTGGAACACCGTGCCGCACCAGTTCATTTCCCCCACACTGCCGCTCTGCCACATCCACAGAGCGTGACAGTGGCGGTGCTTGATCTCGAGAAAACGAGTGCTGGAATAATTAAAACCAAGAAGGATGATGGGAGAGGCCTGATACTACAAATATGAAATGCTTAGCGAAAAAAAAAGAAGTAAATCAGTTTTCATCCATTTCTGAGACAGGCAACGAGCGACCTGGGGCAAAGATCGCCCTCTGAGTACAAAGGATTACGCCACAAAACAGCCTTTAAGATGTCTTTTTCATTTTGTGTGGAATATTGTATTAAAATGACCTGCAACACGCTGCCAGTTATTATATTAATGTGAGGAACTTTCTTGCCCAAGCAGCCAGGGTTTGAAAGTAATTACACGCGCTTAGCTCCGGTGATGACAAGCCAAATTTGAAAATTAAAATAAAAAATAAACCATAATATAATAAAGAGCATGCTGACAGCTTTGCGAACTCCAAGGACAGAAAGAATCCGGCCTGATAACAAGTTACTTTTCAAGAAGGCAATTATAGTAAACTTTGGAATCTTCATTTTAATTAGACTGACAATATTCCCCCGTCACAACGGAAGGGTGACAATGGCGCTAATATGCAACAGTCAAAAAGCCCCTTTTTATTAGCGTCAACTTCTGACAAGTAAACTTGTATCAGAAGAACTGCTGTAAAGAGCTGTTTATGTCATCACTGTTGCCACTTTTGTTTATTCAGTCAGAATAAAATTGATATCTTTATTATCAAGGTGATGAATTTGTCAGCGGCAATTATGATACCATAGAATACATTTACAAAAAGTCTGTGGATATTACTATAGTGAACACGTCATTCAGGAAAAAAAAAAATCAGTATTCACTGTATGAATGTGTTTAAGGCAGCCTTTTTCTGTGCAAGAATGTTAGTATGTATGAATATGAGTGCCTGTGTGTATGTATATGCACCTTGTACACACATAACTGAATGCCGGCCTGTTTGTGTGTGTATGTGTATCACTGTAAGTTCCAGTTTGCGCTTGAGTCTGTGTAAGCTAGTGTGCAAATATATGTTTGCAAATGCACACACGGTTCTGCGTGCTTGTGTGTGTATTGATACACACTGTGCGGATGTGTCTATGTGTGAGAGTGTGCACGTGTGCTGTGTTAGTGTGAGTGCATGTGCCTGTGCTGGGGCGCACATTCATCTTTTTTGTGTGTGTGTGTGCGTGTGTGTGAGTGTGTTTGTGTGTGTGCGCGCACACACTCCTCACTCTGTGCTGTCAGGGATAAGGCGATAGATCCTTTCTTCCTTCACCCTATCTGATCACTTTTGCTGAGTGATCCACTGCTTCTCTGTTCACAGCCACTCGGAGGTTATTGTTATTTTCCACAACATGTCTCCTTCTCTACAAAGTGCTATTCTTTTTCAATCACATGACCCTGTAATTGTCAAGAGCCTGCTGTCTCCAAAGGTGAGGCTTTTTTTAACACAGCATGTGCTCTTTTTCAGACAAAGACATAGCTGCCATTCTGCCTGTGATGGGAACAGGATACACATTACTTTTCAATACATCTGAAGCTCAGAATGTGAAGGACAGACTTTCATTTTTGTTCATCCTTTACAGTCAAACAGAATATATATCTGAGGGAAGAGAACACAACTGCACGCCTGTGCATTCTTCATGAAAAATGCCAAATGAAACTAGATGTTTTGTGAGGGAATCTCAGATACATTACATATACATCCTCTGCATGTTGGAAGATACTGTACAGGTGTCCTCTTGTGCAGCTACCATTTAAACAGGAGGCAGCACTTACAGTGTGAAGCTTTAGTGGTTTGTTGTATATGTAGTTATACAACATTAATAATTACAATGCAGTCATTTGCTTCTGTGAAAATCTAATCAAAGGCAGTACACAGTAAAAGTAAAAAAAGTTCTCTGAAACAAAGACACAATTGATTTAAAATGTAATGTTTCTGAATAAACAAAGCTAAATGGGTTGCTAGCAGAGCAGTGTCTATAATAAGGCATAACTGCAGTCAATCCCACACACTGTCATCTGTATCTCTCATCTGTGTCCATTTTAAACAAACAATGTTTTATATTTACATTTAGTGGCTTAGCATATGCTTATTCAGAGTGACTTACATAGCTTACACCCTTGCGTGTTATGCATTGAAACCGCTGGGTATTTACAGAGGAAATTCCGGGTTAAGCACCTTGCCCATGGGTACAACAGCAGTGCCCCAGCAGGGAATCAAACAGGCAACCTTTAGGTTACTGCTACCACACTGCTGCGTAGACCTGCGTGAGCTGTGTGCTGCAGGCAGCCCACGGGGAGTATGCAGTGAGGAGGAGAGAGGGGCTGGAGGCAGGGGAGGATTTGGCAGCAGTGACTGTGTGAATGTGTACACGTGTGTTTGTGTGTGATGTTTGCAAACACCCTTCAGTAAAAGTTTATTCTGAGTTTTATCAGTTAGGCCCTGCCTGTGCCTACTACAAGAGCTGTGCCATACCTGTGTACTGACATATCCTGTCCTGGAAAATGACAGGGTTGGTTTGTTGCCGAGACAAGGTGCACACATGCACAGTGTGGGCATATGCCCTTGACAGCAGTTTACATTCCTGTAAACTGACCAATGAATGCCTCCGTTTCCGCGTCACATTTTGGGGTTTGCTTATTATGAGTCAGGCGTATGTTTTACTGCTGATGACTTCAATGGAGTTCGACTCCTAGCCCCAGACAAACAAAAGATGCTGGCCCTGTCACACGCACTGGGCAGAGATAGTCTGGACGTCACTGAGCGTGGCCAAAGCAACGGACACGTGACCACGCAGAACAATCCATATTCATCACCTGGTGGATGAGCAGGGCCACATGTTTACCGCTGAACTGTCACGGCTGACACCTGAAGGACATGGTGTGGCGGTGTTTCCACGGCGACGGACATGGGCTATTTGGCGCGAGAGGTCAGGGGTCAATTGACGCTTGCTGTATGTATCACAGAGGGCACTGCATGTCTCCCGTGTTTCCCATTTTCACCCAAACGTGTACAGTATTGACATCCCAAATCTGGTCATGATGCTTTGACACAAAATACTTGAACAAAAGGGAAATCCTCTCACCCCGGAAGGTTCTAGCGTTCAAACCGCTGACGCCAGCTCCGATAAGGAGTAACGATTGTGGGATGGGAGCGGGAAGGAGAGGGAGGGTCTGTGGAAAGCACCACTGCCCTGCCTTTCACAGTCCCGCAGTGCTGGCTCACTCCGAGTGTGAAGGATGAGGGTTAATGGATGCTCAATTAACAGGGTAATTGTATGAACATTCTTTAATCTTAATTATTTTACACATCAATTGAGATGCAATCTTGTGAGAAGAGTCAGCTGTTACATGAGTATTTTTTTCCCAATAGGTTTGACTTCCCCAGAAGGAAAAGCCTATTGTGAGTGCACTGTCTTTTCCCCACAACATAGGCCAGAATTTTCCACACTATATAATACAGCACACTGCATTCCTGCATGCTTCCTCTGCTGTTAGGCCTCCACCAAAAACTTGTACTGAACTGGAAAAGTACATGTTCACAATCAATATAGGTACAGATGCAGCCTAATACACAAACATGGCAATATCACTGTTGATAAAGCACAAGTTGCTCAGACACAAGGGGCACATCCCAGCTGCAAGGACACTGCGGATGGAATCTACCAGCGCTGGCTGCCCGACCGCGTCGGCACTCATTACTCCAGACTCAGCGCGGGGCGCGACTGGCAGGAGTTCTACCTGGAACCCCTCATTTCCATTTTGACAGGTTCGCCTCTGGACGTAATGAAATTAATTGATCAGAGCGGATGGGCGATGATTGTTTGCGGCGTCTGCTCTCCGCAGGTGAGCTGCGAGGAGCCGCGCCGAGCCTCGACTGGTCTCTGATCAGCCCCGCACCTCAGTCTGCTCTCTATTAACATCGCGCTAATCACTGCGGCTGGCCACATAAGGCTGACACAGGGCTTCTTTTCCTGCAAGGAGGAGGAACCAAATAATTTAAGTGAAATAAAGTTTTTAACTTTTTTATTTAAAAAGAAAATAAGGGGGGGGGCAAATGGACAAAGGAACAAAGAGGATAAATTCCAGTGACAAAATGGACAAAGAGGACAAAGTCCAGTGAAGAGGGTGAGGAGGAAAACAGAAAGGAGCACTCGTGCGTGGGCTTGTGGAGTGTTCTTTGTTATTTACCTCCTCCCGCGGTTCACACTTGAATGCTGAATCGGTGACAGACGGAGACGGAGGCTGAGAGAATCACATGCTGTCTACGGGATGCCCCAGGGGCAAGGAGACAGGCGGCCCGGCGGAGGGCAGGGGGAGTGGGCAGAACATGTGTGACGAGCCGGATCAGACCCGCCGACACATGCTCAAGCCTCCGCGCCGGACACGGGACGCAAGGCCCAGAATCCCAAACACTAGGTGCTCCACACATCAATTTCATTCACTCAATTTTTTTTTGACAAACCCCGTCCCTTGATTACCATGTGACCTGAGGTAAAGAGCAGGGTTTGTTGACCCAGATCTGGGCTATACAGTTAGAATCAGTCTGATTCTACCACATCTCTGCAGGAATAAAAGGAGAAAAAAAAAAAGTTTGAATTTAAGCCTCACATCTGAACAAGTTTGTGTCTGTCTTCAAAAATGCTTTTAAAAAGTGAATAAATGAAAGTAGCCCTGCCCCTGTTCTTCTATGTTCAATTCCTCTGGCATCAGAAAGTACGATTTCTGAAACGCGATTCACGATTCGCCCAAGAAAACCATACTCCTTTCCATCACTGGGCCCAATTTCACTTGCGTCGGAGAAAGTACATTTTAAAACGAATGGTTCTTCGTTACTACACGCAGTTGTTCTTCCATCTAGTGCCCCCAGTCCCCCCGTCAATACTCCAGAACATTTTCCTGGAGATGAAGGGAATCAGGCGTTTATCTGGGCTGGAATTGCACAGATGAATGCCGTTCAGACTCTGATCCGAGCCAGAATGGATTTTTTTGAGGGGCACTCGGACTAGATGAAATTGAAAATCTTTGGGGCTGTGGCTGAGAGAGCGATTATTCAGATGTGTGAGGTAACTGAGGACTCAAAGGAGAGAGGTGAGAAAGCTATGCCGTGGCAGATATTGTGGTATGTGTATTTGGCTACATTGGTTTTGATGCATTTCTTGCAATGGTTGACATTTTTTGTCTGTTGGAAAAGTATTCACCGTCAGTCCATTATGAAATATTTCATGGATTTCTCAGTTTCATTTCAGTGACGCTTGGCTGGAATCTAAACCACAGATCAGTGATTTGTAATACTTAAATCAATATATTCACTGACCTCCCTTCTCTCTGTTACTGTCTGTGGAATTAAAGTAAGATACCCTTCGACTCCTGAATCTTCTGACATTCTGTTTACCTACAAACCACACATAAGCCTAAGGTAACACTCCACTCAAACTGGCGCCTATCTCGTGTGTGAACAAATGACCTCCATACTGTTATATATTGCTTAAAGGAAAGGCCCTGACGCTGACATTTTGACATACTTCTTCCTTGCATTTTGCAGTTCTCTGCAGGCTAGTTGTCATTCATCTGAGCTGTAAATGTTTTGGGCGTGTGAACATCCCCTCTATTTGCTAAATGAAAACATCATCTCCCTCAACAGGGCACAGGGTGTCTGGCCATCATCTTAATAGAACTTCAGGGGCTAAATATTTCCGCCTCGTTCTGGGTCCACTTAAAGCCACACAATCAAACCAGCAGCAGACTTCATCCCGAACTACAGCAACAAATATGCGCATGTGCTTTCCCCCGGATAATAAGGAAATTGCACAGCAATTTTAAATTCATTTCATCTCCCTACGTTAAAGTGCATTCCACTAAATAAAAGCTCTCTAAAGCGTCTTCGTCATCATCATAAAACCAGCGTAATGTCCACTGTTTCTAATTTATGTTAACACAAGAGGCCATTACTTTTAAATAACGTTGGATAAAGAAAACAAATATCGTACACCTTATTACGTATTTAAAGTCATCTTGTGGCTATAACATTATCAAGACCAGTTACGTAAAGCAGGGAATTAGTGAATAGCAGCAGCCTACTGTCTCAGTTGACGGCACTCATTTCAAAACGCAACGCTCATTACGTTACCTGTCTCACGTTATGAGAACAATGCGAAAATAAACGCTTTCAGAAGGTAATAAAAATGCCAGAACGCAAAATAGGCGTGCAGAATTTGGATCGCAGGCTGTCGTACAATTAAGTGTTTAAGTATGTGTGGAATAACCGAAGAAATTAAAGAAAGATGGCACGATGGCAGAGCTGCAAAATAGCAAACGCGTTTTAATACCAAGCAGAAATCTATACAGGCGGCGTCCACCTGATGAAATTAAATTTCCTGTTAATGTTACGCTGTAGACAAGCAGATGCACACACAATAAGTCGTTGGTGGTCTACTGCTGGGATGAAAACTCTAAATCTGAAGGAGCATCTGAAGGTAAAGGTATTTTATTGTTTCACAGTTTATGACTTGCCTTTGCTGACAACGGTATGGCACGCTGCAGTAACTTCTTACTGTGTATGGTTAGTGGATTATTCAGTAAGTGTAGAAACGCAAACGTACACCAAATTGAAGTGGAATACTTAGAATTAATGTCAAATATTTATCTGCCATCTACAAACGGACAATGCATGTTAACCTGGCTGTTATTCATCGGAAAATGTAGACCTGTCAAGGCAAATCACCGAGCGACTCGGGTTTTCGTTTCTTCCCAGTGCCATATACTGAGCTATATAACTCGATGAAACGTCTATTGCAAGGCAGTTTTTGAAACTTTTTGCTCGATGGTTAATTTGACATTTACCTTTAATAGCATTTAAACACCACTAGTATAATGTTTTCATTTGGAGTGTCTCGGTAGAAACAACAAAAACAAAGATGTAAAGAAATGTATGTAATTTATTGAGTAAATAATACGAAATCACCTTGTCTTGCTGGAATTACCTGCTTACTAATAAGACCGGGGTGCAATACATTTACAGATACACATAAAAAGTGATCCTCTTGCATACTTTTCAGGAAAAATGCACGGTTTGCTCCACAGCAGTACTGTACAGTGAAATCAGATTCTGCTGGGACATAAACAGCGGCAAATTCGCGATATTTAAGCCTGAAGTAAACTGCACATTTACTGAAAATAAAAAAAACGACTACTGCAAAGAATATGCAGAAAAATGTCAGCTTTTCATGTAGAGAAAATTTATACACATGCTTAGAATGTTGGACGATGTTGCGCACTGTAAATAGTTAATAGGTGTGAAAGGTGTAGTGACTTCCTTTTGAGTTATTTAACCCGCGTGTAAAGCATATTGGTAGCGCATCGTACTGTATTGTACCGTACGAAACATACTCTTCCATATTAAATTACATTTGAATAAGCAATTTCTGGAGCTATTAGGCGCATTCTGCATATGCACAATTGCAGAGAGCGTTATGGGCCTGTGGCAGTATTGCACTCCCGAGGTGCCGTTCTCGCATGTAGAATCTGGGATGTCTTTGATATTTTATCATTCATATAATCGCTAAAATGTCACAGTTATCACAGTAGTCTGGCACTGGTAAATAAATCTTTGTCATATGAAATATGCACAAAACTACATAATTACTTAATTTCGTACAATATTCCCTCATTATTAATTCTGATTGGTCTTAACCCACGCATGTATGCGCATACTTCCGCAATTACGCATACGGACGCAGACACAACGGTACGACACACTTCAACAAGAGCCAGGATTGTGTGACTCCTTCTTATGTTTTTTATATGACAACTTCAGTAAGCTCTAGTAGCTGTTGCTTTGTTCCAAGTACGTTTTAACATATAGATATGAAGTGTTTTCAGTTACTCCAGTTGTGATGGAAGCAGTAAGGTTATGCCTTAAGACAGACCTGTCTCTGTCACACACATACACAAAAGCACCAAAGTTGCATGCACGTGCATGTATACACAGTGTTGCTGGTTTGAACTTTTTTGTCTAATACTGTGACATTATGAGGCCTGTCATACCCTCACATGTACCATTCCCTACTTTTGAAAATGAAGTTAATTTCAATAATTTCTTTTACTAAATAAAAATAGATTATTGTCTGTGTGCTACCACTATCACAAAATTCTAATGTTTGTTCTATGTCTTTCAAGAAATTTCAATGTAGATTTGCAACTTTTTGTAAAATGAAAAAAAATGTTATTTTAAGCCTACTTCCTGATGTATGTTTTGTAATGTGATGGATAAGAGATTTATTTCATTCAAATTTCTTAAGCTGAATATCATCAACATGACAAGTAACTAACGTGACAAATTCAACAATGTGCCAGAAATGTATCTCATGCACACTGTAAAAAAATACAGAATACAGATTCTTCTCATCTCAATGTCCTTGTTTTCAGTGCTTTCAATGATTCCTAGTTATTAGTGGTATTTTTCATGGTTCAAGATATCCATTTCAGAGACAGAAAATTAACTGGGTTTGATTTCTGCAGATCAATGAATTCTGCTGTGAAAATGACAACAAAACCCTTTAATTCAACTGCCTGGTGACTGACCACGGGGCTCAGATCACTAGTGTTCAATTAAAGACTTACAGCAGAAACACTTTAAGCCTGACAAGTCAACCAACATCATCTATAGCCCATGTGCAAAATATTTCAGTTCTAATAGCCATGAAATCCTGATGTCTGTGGACAGTGCCTCGTTTTAACAAGAACAAGAATGTGTACAATATGTAATTTTCACCACACATCACAGCCTTGCCTCTTTGTTTGAATTGCGTTTGTTCAATCGACTTGCGCATAATTTAAGCTTTGAAATCTGTTCCATATCTTTGACAAGCAGGCCTATTATAATTACGGTCTGCATACTTTATTATGATTGCAAATTGAGGAAAAAAAACTACATTCCCTGTATCCTTGCAATGATATGCTGGGAGAGAGAGATTTCCACAAATTTTCTCATTTAAATCCATGACTGCAATGCCAATCACAGGAGCATGAGACAATTTATTCAGCCGACAATGATGGGAATTTAAAATGCGTATCACTGGAGCTAATGAGGCAAAAGTACCAAGAACACCAGCACAATCACAGAGAATATCAAATCGTTTAGTCATTTTTTGATGCGGAGATTTAAAGAAAAAAAAATCATCCTCATTTTAGAATTGCAGATAATTCTATCTCTTCCACTGTGAGTAAGGTCTCTGCATTTTTCTCCAAGTTCACTGTGGTGCATCACGTGACGCTATTTTCTCGAAGGGGAGCAGAAGAAGGTAGAAATCTGAAGCCTCTTTTCCCTGGAATCTCATCAGTCATTTTGCCCTGCCGTACTCCAGGTTCTTGGAGAAAGTTGGGATGATAACTCAGTCGCGCTCTCTTTAGACCGTGAATCAGAACTCATGGAGGGATCCCAGCGGAGCACTCTGGAGGAAGTGATTAGTTGCACATGCTTGCTCGCGGCTGATCTGGCCCGAATCAATAGCGGCTAATTACAACGGAAATTGATCTGAAATGCTCTCTAATTTAGAACCGAACCACGGTCAGACACAAAAGCATTGAACTTGTGTAAATCTGAAACCTGCACTCCCAACATCTCACTCACTTGACTGACCTTCAATTATCTATATATACCGAAGCACATACAGCAGGGGTGATAGTTATCTCTCACTCCCCTGTGCATGCTCTCTCTGCCTCTTGCTGTCTCTTTCTCATTTTGTCTTTTTTTTTCCCCCCACCCTTGCTCTCTCTTTCACTTTCCCTCTCCCCCTGTTTCACTTTTTGCTCTCTCCCTAACTGTGTTGCTGCCACAGTTCTGGACATGAGTGTGATGAGCAGACCTTTTCTGAGAGCGAAGCAGAGATGGTGTGCCACTTTGCTCTGAGTCGCCCCCTCTCTCCTGCTGCCGTTGTTTTAGAAGTCAGAGGAGGCGCCCTAGGTGTCCCCCCCACACACACATACACACACACAAAGTAAAAAACCTTTCAGCAGCTCAGGCCTGACATTTCAATTCAGGCCCTGTCCTCTCTGGAAAAAGCTGCACACCCTGTGCTCCCAGTTCTCCCCTGTGGGCTAGGCTGTGTGTGCAGTCAGAACCAGGACCGGGACACAGGGTTGAGCTGGGAGCTCTGCTGGGTTCCTTTAGTGGTTTAGATGGGAGAGGTGCTGCAGGTCCCCTCGCAGAGCCTTAATATGAGGAGTACAGAATGCTGCAGGAGGGGAGACACTCCCACTCAAGAGGACCCGCAAGACCTACCCCAAATATGATGAAAAAATCACGCGAGATGTGGATATGTGTGTGTGTGTGTGTGTGTGTGTGTGTGTGCCTGCATGCGTGTATGTGATTGCTCTTTCTCAGTTATTACTTGAGTCATATGGAAGAGACAATGTTAGATGTAGCCCTAAACACAGACTACTGTGATATAGAGTTGATTATGCATTTGCTGACAAACAATGGGATACTAGACCTTAGCATCAGTCAGCGCTGTCATTATTCCTTTTGTGTTGCATTTATTCTTCATTGCAGATTCAAATAAATTATTCAAATGTGTGTGTTTGTGTGGGGAGGGGTACACCAAACAGCACAGAATATCAGAATAAATGTTCTTTTTGCACATATTCTGCCAATTTATATTTTATCCTTTGCTGGCAAACTCGATGGGTTTATCTTTGCTTTAGACCAAATTTCCATGAAAAATCCATTGCCTTCCCTTACAATCACATTGAATCAGTGACCGTACTGGGTACAAGCTTGCTATTTTTAGTTTTTTTTAGCATTAGTATTTACATTTATGAACTAGCCATGCACAATGCCTGTTTATGACAATGCCTGTAAACAAGCTGTAGTCATACACATTGCACAAGAACTCCCTGAGTGCTAAACACTATATGGCTGCTAACTTTTAGGTGCTGCAGACTGATAGGACATTATCCAGTTCTTGTGAGGTCCACCTGTCACAGCACTGGAAACCTTATACTGGCAGTCATTAGCTAGGGAGAAACCATGTGATTACATGACACTGTTCTTTGTTGCTGTCCTGGCTATTCTGTCATTCTTTCTCACACCAGTCTTTGTGTGCAATGGCACTAGTTTAGCTCAACTCTGCCACCGGAGGCTATACAAGGAAGGGTATGATCAGTGTGGCTGAGTGAGGTGACTCAACACCAGGAGCCATCACTTAAGCGTTGATTAGCGCAAATGCTCTATGGTGGAGATTATCTGCCCCACAGATGTAGCTATGAGATTTTAAACCATTACGTCCTGTCGAAAATGATCAATGCATAATTCAGAATGCAATAAATGGAGAGTGCTGCTACTGCAGATCATGAAACAACTGCTTAATGAGCTCTTACTTAAGTTGACTTTCCAGAAGTTTCTGCTACACTGAGAAAAGCCCTGGGAGTGACAGCACGTTCTCCAGACCTGTGATTCCACACTGCAGAGCTGTCTCTGTGTGAGGACTGTCTGCAGTCGGGCTCTTTCTCCTGAAAGCTGGCAGCTGAAGAACTAACTGTGACAGCAGCCCCCTCACAGCCCTGTGGCACACCCCTCCATCAGGGTAGAGCTCTACCAGAGTGTTCCTGTCTGCCTGACGAGTGACAAGCATCACCTGGACAGGTGAGAATCAGCCTTACCTGGATCCCTGACCACGTGTCAATCAACTGCTACAATGTGAAACAAACTTGCTTTTCTCCAATATAAATCAAAACTTTACAAAGATGCTGCCTCATACATATCTTCCCCATATGCAATCACATTTGACTGGTTCGAAAAACACATGCAAACGTACCTTAGTATAAAATATTATATAAATAAATCGAATAAAGCGCAACACGGAAGAACACTGCGCAATGCAATAAACAGTAATGCACAAGTAATGCACCTCTACATTCCTCTCTCTTCCCGTCTTTTGGTTCACTCCATGCCTCCCCACCCCTGTTGTGCGGGTCCTGAGACTCAGGCACTTGAGCTGAATTGAATCAAAGCACCGCGTGAGCGACTCTGTGTTCCTCTAATGACGACTTACCTGCCTGCTCTAATAGGCCCGCTTGCCCCTCCGCTGCTGCCATTATGTGGAGGCTGAATACCCATTATTGGGGAAATGGGATGGAGTCTGGACACCCTGCCGGGCCCGGGGACAGGGCGAAAGGGGGAGATCGGTCTCTGCTGATGAGTGCCGGGTGCGTGCTCCAGGCCCCCGATGGGCGGAGAGAGGCCGGCTGGTTGGCAGACCCGGCAGAAAATGGGGGCTGTCAGCACCCTCTCCCCTGGACGTCCCATAACACAGCAGCAGTTGCGCATTTACATCACAGTACCCCATTAGACTGTATTGAGTTTGACGCTCCGTGCTTCGTGTTACTTAACCTCTTCCATTATTCTGCTAAAATGTTTTCATGAACTGTTTTAAACTCGGCTCATTGCAGCCAACTCATTGGTCGGTCAAGATTGGATGCATTCTGCGTCACATCACCAGGAATAGTTCTGCTCTGAGCGCAGCCAGCTCCTCATCTAAAAGGTTGGTCTGCTACACGAGTAATGAATAAACTCATCAGAAACAAAGAAAAATTAGTAAAAAGTTGTGAATTGTCACATTGAAATGTGCTTTAGTGAGAAAATAAATCACTTGAATGTGGTGAAAGAATAATTTAGGACCAGATTTTCTGAAGTCACAGGCAAACAAACACACAAACAACTGAGGAACCAATGCCGTCAGAGTTATAATTACTAATTCACTTACATAACAATAAATAAGCAAAGCAGGTAATCATGCAGTCATTCTAAAGACACACTCTGTTGCTGAAGTTAGCATCCCAGTGCTAACTTTTCTGGAAGTCATACTACCAAAAGTTAGAAAAATGTCCCAACAACAAATTCTTTGTGTGCTGATTACTCTTATTCTGCTAAATATTGTTCTGTTTTAGCATCTGCCCCTAGAAATATTTACTACATTTCGATTTGTGTATTGCAAGAAACTTTTAAAAATCTTCCAGGTTGCCTAAAAAATAATTGGCCCTCCCACATTGAACTTTTCTGAGCTTAACGGCTTAACTATAGAGCTAGAACAGCAGAAGCAGGTGGGCGCTATCCCCTGCATAACTGTTTTGGAAAATTGGTGCCTGTGTCATTGTTTGCATTGCAGAAAAGTTTGCTTCAGCTATAGTTTTATTCCAGTTGCTGAATAGATTACCAGCTGTCAGGCACCAGCCATTAATGCACTGTACAGCGTCAGTTGATATGTACTGTTTGAATGTCAACAGCATGCAATTTCTCCTGTCATGATATTTTTCTGTATGTTAAATGCATGAGCTTTTATCATGATGCCAAGTGTGTTGAACATATCGCATTTTTCTGCACAGAAACAAAATTTCCACATTAAAGCCAAGGAGTCAATAAAATCAATTAAATGTACACAATGTGCACTAAGAGATGAAAGCATTTAAAGTTACTATAAAGAAGCAGGGGCTTGCACCAGGAATTTTCTCTTTATTTTTCTAAATGGTAAAATAACATCTCAACATCTGATGTCTTTTCTTAAGATTTAATTTTGTCATTCATGTTGAAATATATTCAGTTGCAATCTTGCTCAACACCATCTGAAATTAATTAAAATCAAAATTAAAATTGTGCTAAATTGTGTCATTTTTAAGCTCGAAGATTGATTACAATCAGTTTTTTAAAATCATTTGATAAGCCTGATTATATTCAAAATGAAGTTACCGTGACAGCGAACTGCCAGTTTAGCAGAAGCTCTTCTCACCGTATCTCTCTGAATGCCACATCTTAGCTATAAACCCTCAGCGACTGTGGTCTCCCTGGATTTTACCCTTGCTTCCTCCCTGGGTGGCAGGGGGGGAAATGTGGAGGTAGATAGGGACCATCTCTATCTGTGGATCTTCTGCCTTCATCTCCTTTTCTAAGTCAGTTTGCCAATGTATACGTTTCACAGTGATTTCAAAAACAAGGCAATGAGCACAATCTGCTTGTGTGAAACCCTCTTTGTGATATGCCGAAACTAGTTCAGAAAATGAGGACGCCATGTACCTACACTGCAATTTACTCTAATGGAAAGGCTGCTGTGACAGAGCAGCGCATTTACAGCAGATGCCGAAACCTCCTTCAAGCATTCTGGGTAAATAAACAAAGCACTTGGATGATCCGGCCTGCGTGGGTCTGCTGTGGGCCACTTAGCCCGGCTCTATGAGGGGCCCATTTCTCTGCGGAAAGGGAAGGAGCGTTGGTGGTCTTGGGCGAGTGGCGGATCCAGGACAATGCGATGCACTTCTACTCGAAAAACCCTCTGGAGCGGGAAGGCGAATAAAGCCTGGGTGCTCTACGTCTCTGTTGCCATGGAGACCAGCCTAACGAGCGGTCCAGGACTTGGTCGGAAGGGCTTGGAGTAGATCTTGTCCGGACTGGGCTCTGAACTTGCTCAGTTCTTACACTAGCTCTGTTTCCGTTTAAATGTGTGATGATGCCAAATCCTATGGTGAAAAGGATAAAAAAGCTTAGGATTTTATATACATTTTATATATTATTTTATATAAATTTGTGTATAATTCAACTTCCTCTATAACCCTCACCCACAGTAGTACTGTTTGAAAATGAACAACTCGTTTCCACTGCTGCTACAGAGAGAGATAGCTGCTACCATTGTATAGTCTGCAATAAGCAAGTGCATCATATGACACAGACACACACTGTGAGGCTAAACCAAAATCCCATTTCTGTCCCAAAGTAAACATCCCAAGTTTCACTGTGCGGAATGCTCAGTCCTTTTGACTGTTCTCAAAACAAACTGCTGATCTCCTGCTGTAAGCAAAACTCAAAAATGCAATGTCAGACATGTTTTTATGACTGAAAGCAGCCCCTCCATAAATATGAAAAGGCACCATACATCTTCAGCAAGCTTGCTTTTGGAAGGTTGTGAAGAAACAGGAGCCCCATGCGAAAAAATGAAGCATGCAATCACCAGCCATATGGAGTGGTAGTTAATGGCTGCAGAGTGTACTAGTTTACTAGCACTAGTTTATAATTGCCACTAAAAACATTGATATCAACACTGAATTTGCATTTTTTAAGGAGTTCTGGGCTAAATGTAAAGAAAAACACACCAAACCAATGACAATTGCTTGGCTGATTTATAAGCACTCTGTATTCCTAGTTTTACACTTCCTCTGGTTGATACTGCTATCCCAACATCCACGTCCACTATTATCTGGTTTCAGTGCTAAACATTCCAGGTGACATTATTTATTATCCCGGTGACATCAACTTACGATGGTGTTTAACACAAGATGGAAGAAATGTAAAATGAAGGATGGGCAGGTTCCCCCTGGACACTGGCGTGTTCTTAAAACAAACAAAAAAAAAAGCAGGAATAACTGATAGAACTTCACATTTCTGCACTTGGCACTGACTTGTCCGTGGGTGTAATTATGATGCTCCGCCCTGTCCTTACACTACTGAAAGATGGCCACAGGATTGCAGTGCCCTGCTCCTTGTACTGCGTAGTTGCACAGTGTGTCATGAGGATCTCTGTGGTGGTTCTCCATGCCTGAACTACTGTGTCCGCTGCTCCAGAGACTGCTCTGCCTGGATTCCTAATCCCATGCAGCCGTAAGTAATGTTAAAACGTGCATTGCCAAACATGAACTGACTGCACAGATGCATTTGAATGTATTATACATTTCATCACCTTTCAATACAGGTAGTAAACTGGATGGATAAACGGCTTCTTGTGTAGCTATATGTATCACGGCAGATAGTATACCACTAACATGCATTACAGGAATTCAGAACTCAAGAATTGTTTGATGACCTTAGTGCAGGGTGTTCTCCTGGCAACTCATTATTTGCTCTGTGCTGTCAAAACTTAGGGTTCATGTTGTTATGTGGTTCACAGAAGGGCAACTGTATTTCATTATTAAGAAATGGCACAAAAAAGGTTTCTTCTTTTTGTTCTGTGCCATTGTTGATCCAGAGGGCCCCTCTGTATATTTAAAGCTTACTTCGAAATCCCTCTCCAGCCCGGAGCCATTATTATGTCTTTAGGACATTATTACCTTGAGAGCTGAATCTCACCGTTCCGTTTGATCAATGAGTTCGTGACCCCTGCAATTACCGTGGGCTGTCTTCCAAAGTGCTGTCCCGCTACGAGCTGCAGCAGACTCCGGACGAATCGCGCTGTGATGCCCGACATGGTGCAGGGAGGGAGAGGGGGGGAGGCAAATAACCAGGAGCCAATTCTCAACAGCAAGAAATCCTCAGCACTGACCCTCCGCAGTGCATTTGCTTTACGCTGATGAAAAAAACTTTTACACAGTGACCAGGAGCCGTGAAGACAAACAGATGGGAGCAGGGACTAGAAAAGGAACCGACTCCCATTTGCAAGAATCACCTGTGATCCAAAATTAGTTATGCACACAGATACACAAGTACACACACACACACACACACACACAGATGTGGATCTAGACTCTACTTGTAAAGTTACTATTACTTTATTCAAATCTCACACACGCGCACACACACAACCAGATGTCCACAGAGACACACACATAGACATACAGTACACATTTAACCATGCGCACACATGCAGAGGGACAAACTCACATTCAGACACACCCACACACAAACATGCACACATCCTGGAATTACGTGCCAGAAAAACAAGTGCTTCCATTTTACCCTTCTCCGCCCCCTTGTCAAAGCAAAACAGCAATTTTTACACACTCACATGAAAAAGAAAAGTTCGTTCAAACCTGATAATTTGTTGTCAAGGAGACAAACAGCAGTTGAACATGTTCTGAGAATAAAAGGTCTTTGTAAAAGTAAAACTTCAGATTTCACTTTGCTGAACTCAACGTCCTTATCCTGACCTCACATCACCAAAATTCACTTTTACAACCCAAAGAAAAACTGCAAGAGATCCTTTTACAATGGGAACAAGAGTGGCTCCCCCTTACTGAATTATGTTGTTTGACATTTTTTGGTCAAATTCTGTAAATATTTTTTAACATAATACATAGTACCCCAGCTTCAATTAAAAAAAAATTGTCCCATAGACTTTCATGCAAAATAAAGACATACATCTTCATGGAAACTGAAACATGCATCTTTTTGAAGTATACGTTTGGTCTAACAATATCAATACATTGCAGCATAAATTTGAGGCTAGGATACTTGTGCATGTTTTGGTCTAGAAATTTCAATTTAAAAAATAAAGAAATGGATAAAGAATAAAGAAAGACAGAGACTCAGAGCATTCCGGAACATGAAATATTTGTCAACTAAAGGAAAGGTTATGTGTTTTGATAAAATACGTTGCTTAAAGTACGCATTCTCCACTGCATGTAATTTTTCAATAATGGCCAGTGCCTCAAAGTCATGTTTATAGCAGAAAGAGAAGAAAGCAGGCTAATGAATGAAGAGCTGGACCCGCTCTCTGACCCAGCCCGGCCTCTCAGTTTCTCCGGCAACGGCTCCACGGCCAACCATGTGTTACGCTGGCGGGGTGTCCTGTCAGCGCGCCAGACCTCGGCTTCGACGAGCCCCTCCATCCTGAGCGACACCTCATTAACGCTGCGTTCGTTAGCTGAACCGCACGGAGTGACCGTGCCCCGCATCCAGAACACTGCGCAGGTTAACAAACGCTGATCCACCGAGCTGCACGTACCAAGCAGCACTGGGTCTGCTATGGTGTGCCAATCAACACTGACTCTATAACATGAGACACATCAGTCAGTACTGTAACTTCCAGTAAAACATTCCGAAGGACACTGCATCGAGACCGCAAAAGCCTAGCCTAATCCTCAAGAACACATATCAAGCAACACTGCATGTAAAATACTGCACAGAAAACACCATATCAGACACAGAACAAACACAAAACATGGCATACAGAACTAGTATCCAACACGGATAAACTAACATTGCTTTCATTGTTCTTTTCACATTGACCACCACTGTATGAAGGATACGCCATTAAACACAATGAACTCTGGGAGATGAGCCAGATGAGCTACGTGCCTGAGAGTGAGGAAGAGGAGAGGGCAGAGGGCCAGGGGGAGAGCTTGTAGGACAGGAGGTAGTGGCCGTCACTCACCCTGTAGCTCGGGTCCCTGTGTCAGAGTCAAAGTTCCAGGCCCTCTTTAGCACACTGTAGGCGGGGAAGCACGGCGCATCTTCACAGCTGCTCCCACCTCCGGAATGGCCTGGATACAGCACAAAGCACAGAGCACTGTGCAGTCAGAATCTAGGCCTGGATACAGCACAAAGCACAGAGCACCATATCGTCAGAATTCAGGACTAGATACAGCACAGGGTATAGAGAGCCATGAGGTCAAGGTTCAGACCTGGATATAGCACAGAGCACTGTGCGGAAAGACATTTCGCGATGCATATCTAAAAAGACAAGGGCACTGCTCAGGGTTCAAGAGCTCACCAAAGCAGCAATTTTCAAATCGGTGCTTTTGCAAAATGGCCCCAGTGCTCTCATCCTCTGCCTTTGTCTTGTCATTTAGTTTTCATGGTAAAAGTCTGTACCTCCAGGCAAAGACCACTCAACATCATTTTCAGCATTGTTAATGAAAGAAGGGGGGAAACAACATCGTACAGCTAATGAGAAAGAGCATTTAACACTGAAGTTCAAATACACTGCAGCTTATGCTTCGAAGATGGGTGGAGACAAAGACATTGCCATGGTGAAATCAGTGATGTGTGCTCTTCTTACACACGGTACATGCAACGTCACACGGGATCATTACCTTCACTCCCAGCAGGTCACTGCACTGCCCATGTTATTTAGCGGAGAGAGCTCTCACACATACATACAGAAACGGGGACATACGCGCACGCACACACACACACACACACACACACACACACACACACACACACACACACACACACACACACACACACACACACACACACACACACACACACACACAGATGTGGATCTAAACTCTACTTGTCAAATTACTGTTACTTCACTCAATCATTCCAGTGCAACCAGAGAGGAGGTACAGGAGAGTGGAGTGGAGAATAGGGACCTGGAATTGCAACCAGAGAGCTGGTTAAATTTTGTGTAGGGAGATGCCATCTTGTTGCATTAACGGGTAATATGGATGCATATTACACAAGATATATCAGTTGCCCAGGATAAGTAAAATACTGTCCATAAATATCCTCCAGGCATAACGAACAGCGTGTGTTTGGCAGGGACACGGTTAAGGTAATGTGCTCTGGTGTGACTGGTCCTGCCTGGGTCTGAGTGATATGAGAATGCGGCCAAGCGACCTCCACAGTGTCTAATGTGTCATTTGCTTCGTGCTGTCCTCTGCCCAGATGTCTGTATTAATAATGAAGCAATTAGAGCCGATGGGGATTTGAGTCCCTGCCTGACAATTACATCTGTTAAAGTTTGAAAGCGTTAATGCTTAAAAAATATTAATTAAAGTGATTGATCTGAATGTTAAAATTCTATTGAACAAGAGCCGGGTGCTATTAACCATCTGAGCCTATTAGCAACAGATTACAGGAGCTTTCAGTCAGCATTTACACTATATTTTTTACACCCTAGGCCTGTTTTTGCACTGCAGGGATGAAACACTTTCACTGTTCAATGTGTTATAGGTTGTCTTTATATATTTAACCCCCCTCCACACACACACACACACACACGCACACATGCACGCATGCACACACACATGCACGCAAAAACGTACACACACACACAGACGCGCACTTGCACACACACAGATGGGTATGTGTACACAAACACACACAGACACACGCGCACACACATGCACACACGCACACAAACCCACATGCACCATACACACATATACACACCTAAAACATTAGAGAAGCCTACCCCTCCTTTTATATTACATATTCTTACATTTATTACACAACCCACAATTTCACTGAAGACATCACATTACCATATCCAGCATCACAGTTAAACCAAGCAGTTTTGCATGGACATGATTCAGATGATGGTATTTCACACAACGATCAATAGCATGATTTAATTTTTTTAAGGTCACAGAGTGAAGAGCCGGGCAACTCTTCATTAAGAGGCCGCTGGAATGAACCAATTATCTCTTTCAGAAACGTTCAATAAGCAGGAGCGAGCCAGGGAACGCAGAGGCAGAGGAAAGACCTCAGCGCTTCCCCTTCAGACCGGACACCACGGTATAATTGCGTCATTGACTTTTCTGTAGGCCTCACCACTGAAAAACATGAATGTCTAGAGAATGGATTTCAGCTCCTGTAATAATTTTTAAATCGCACTTAAGTTTTCATTATTTATTTTTATATTTCTTCATTTTTTTGCAGGAAAAATGAATGGTATTTTCCCTGTTGCCAGTCAGTTAAGCAAATATTTATTTTTCATTAAGTTTTCAGAAAGAGTCAGGTTGGCAATATGAGGCCTGTCTTTTCCTGTGGAGATATGGCAAAGTTAATTTCACAAAAAAAAGCCTCTCCTTGAAGTGGCGAATGTATTTCTGCTCACCCCCGTCCCAAGGCCGGTGCTGCATTTTATCTCTGCGTTTTTTTTTTTTCTTCATGCTGCCGGGCCGGCTTTGGAAGGCGGTGAAAAACCTCGAGGACGATGAAAGAAGGCCCGAAATGAAAGGAGAACTGAAACGCGCCTCGTGGGCTGGACTTACACCGGCGCTCCAACATTTGGCACAAACTAATTGAAGGGAGCGCACAGAAGGATGATCATTGTAATTTATAACAGCTTTGAAGAAATAAAAATCTATTTTTAATAGCAACAGGGCTTCTTTATTTCACGCGAATTGTCTGAGGTGACAAAGGGCTTTTTTTTATATTGTCTCATCTTTAATAGATGGCTTGAATGGGGTCAATTAAATCCTAAAGTGTAATTTCATGCGTTTGCTCTGGCAGAATGCTCCCTCCTTTGCTTCTTGCAAATGCAAGTCTGAGAGCCCCCCAATTTGCTCTAAATGGCTCCACGCCAATCCATTTTTTTTATACTGGCAGGAGTACATACTCATTTCATTTCTCATTTACAGACAGATAATCAGAATGTCATTACGGTGTCCAAACTGGTCTGACGGAGGGGTAATTGAGCAACAGAAAAGGCATTTTAAGTTGGCTGAATAACACGGTGGGGGTTGGAGCACTGAGTGGCAGCCTGGCACGGGGCCTTATCTCTCAGGTGTCCGGTCACCATCAGGTAGCAGCGGCGCTGTCGATATCATTAACCTCTGCTTCTGAGTCCCATGTCATTTTCATTTCCCCCGGCTTACATTAGTGCCCCGCGACTCACTCATCAACTCCCAAAAAAACAAACAAAAAAAAAAATCAATGCGCGTTCTGGAGGCACGCTCCGTAACGCGTCAACAATTACAGTGAGACGGGCGGAGCACTGCGAGTGACAGCCTTGTGTTTGAGTCTGTGGGAGTATTTGTTTCCCAAATGTCTCTTGTTACCGGATTTACTGCTATACCTGAGTATTAACGGATTTCTCTGTATGCTGTCAAGACATGATTGTACTGTGACTGTATTATACTCCGCTAAGACTATAGCATGGTGTTACAGTGCTGGATTATGATAGTACTGTAACATTCTGTGACTGTATTATACTATTCTAGGACTGTGGCAACCTGTGAATGTATTTCTACTATGCTAGGACTGTAGAATGCTGTGACTATGCTGGACTATGCTATTTTACCATGCTGTGACTTGCACTGCTCTAGGACTGTAGCATGCTGTGACTGTATTATACTACTATAGGACTATAGCACACTGTGACTGTGCTGGACTATGCTAGTATTGTAGCTAACTATGACTGTATTGTACTTTGCTAGGACTTTAGCATAGTGTAAATGTGTTGGACTATGCTAATATTGCAGCATACTGTAACTGTGTTGGACTTTGCTAGAGCGCGATGTTACTGCATAGTATTGTTGTAGGAATGTAGTATGCTGTGAGTGTATTTTAATATGCTCCGACTATAGCATGTTGTTACTGTGTTGTGTTACAACCTAGTCTGTGGTGTGTTGTGCCATATCTGTGCTGTATTATATTTGGGGTGTGCACTGATAAAATAAAATGTTCTGAAAAGCAGGGAATCAAAACTAATCATGTGATACAACATTATAGAGGGATAAATTATATCTCTGTTTCAGAATCACAGTGGTGAATTCAAAATGCAGTATGAATACAAATTTGGAGAGTGCGAGGAATTAGCAGCTTGCAGTAGTGCTTGCAACCCAAAAATATGTCCCCTAAAGGTATGAAGCACCTGACCGATTAACTAATTTGAATGATGTTCTTGGTAAATGGTGTTTAAAACTGTTTAAATAACATTAATTCAAATTGTTAAATCATCACTACATTTTAGGCAACTGAACTCTGTCTGCATCTGTTGTAGAGTGATGGACCTCTGTAGCAAACACACTATCCAGAAATTTTCATACTCAATAAATCTGTTGGAATCTGTTTTTCAGTACGTTGTATAAACAGCAGCATGTTGACAGTATTTGTTCAATTGCATCTTCTTTTATTGTATTGTAAAATTTGTCTTGTGAGTACCTCATGCTAATTATATCAAAACTGAGGGACAGATTTATGTCCAAACTTCCACAAAACAACAAAATGCTCCAGTCAATAAGCAAATTCTAACATGGGTGTCCATGCCTCATGACATGATGCAGGTTCCCTGGTGTTTCTCAGCTCCCTTGAAATTATGCTCTCAACCACTTCTCTATGGGCAACTCAGATTCCCAAAACTGGCGTGATGTGCACCCCCTCCAATTTAAGGGTTCCAGTATATTTTGCTATAACAGAGGGTCTGAGCTGGGTGGCACCTATGCTGTAGCCTGAGCGGTAGCCTGCCTGCCCGCTCCAGCACGCAGGTCTCTGTCATCTCCGAGTCAGTCATGTCACCGCGCCGCGCCGCACATGCACCGCGCCGTATGCATATTCCCCCTGCGTCGCGCTTAATATTGTTTACATTAGCTGCTCATTTCTCCTCCCTCATTGGTCAGACAGCCTGCCCACCTGGCAGGTCGCCAGCCCCCCCGCTCGGCCGCGGCGGTACATTTCCATCTCATTCATCACGTAAAGACAGATAATCAGAAAGTCATTACAGTAGCTTGACACCGCCGCTTGCTCCAGGAAGACAGAGTAATTGAGCACCGCAGAAGAGAGGAGAGCGGCCTGGGCCAAGGCTGATGGATGATGAATGCGTGATTTCGGGCTGCAACGGCGTGGTGGAGGAGTGGCGGCCATGTTGGCGGACCGTGGGCCGGGGCGGACGGACTGACGGACAGACAGGTAGAGAGACTACAACCAGAGAAGAATGAAAGAAAGACCAAAAGGGAAGAAAAAAAGGTGAAAGACTATTTAAAAAGCAAGCCAGCAAGGCGGAGGAACCATTGGGAAAGAAAGGAATAGTGGAAGAAAGAGAGAAAAAACAAAATCAAGCAGATAAAAACAGGAGAATCAGATAGACGAGGCCTCTTTTAGTGTGCACACACTCTCCAAATTGAAAAGCCAGTCCAATTTAATTTGTTTTTCTCCATCTCCTTCACCTCCTCACGAGGCATTCTATTTGGTGGTGGCATTTTGTCGATTTGTTGGTGAAAGCCCTGCTTCTCTCCACGTGTTATTTCATCAAGTCACAGTGTGCTATCTGTCAATCTCAGAGCACCCCAAAACCCCGAGCAGAAACAATCGGTGATTATAAAGAAAGGGGAGAACCACCGCTAAGCCCGTGGATGTGTAAGCGCCAATTCTGCAGTCTCCTGTTGAGAACTCACCCCACCCCACCAACGCTTGATCTTACTGTTCATACATAACTGTGAAAGTATATTTTATGTGAGGATTTTTTGTTTTTGGGCAACCCCCAATTCCAGCTCCAGGGATACACTCCATATTACAGCTCTCTTGTGCCCTTCACTTCATATAAGTGTTTTCACTCTTCCAAATTGTGATTCCTTTTATTCTGAAAGAATTCTCTCACCCTACCTGTCTGAGCAGGTTTGGGGTCTGCTTCCACTCCCTCATGATTGGGATACGCCAAAGCTGTTTCTCCCAGCTAGCCCATCCTGAGGTCTGCTGCATAACATTGTCATTGGTACTACACTATCTCCGATCGTACCAAAGTCTGACATGCAAAACATGTAGCCTGAAGTCTCTGCTTGGATGTGTGCCACTACCCCATATAGGCTGTACTCAACATATTCTTGATTAAGGGGCCAGCTGAATAAATAGATGACAAAAAAAGAATAAATCGATTAATCATCAAAGTATATGTCACGCTACCCGGAGAGCCAGGTTGAAAGTGTAATCTTCTCTGGCATTGATGTGATTGGATTCAGTTTGGAGAGGCTTGCTTTAAATCTACAGACGCTCTGTTGGAGGGACAGTCATGGCCTAGCACAAAAGAAGGACGGAAAGAGCAGTAATTCTCACAAATTTCACTGAAGAAACGCAGCCTTAATATTCCTGACCTTTCACCTTTCACCGTCATATTTACTGTGTGCTGTATGACTGAATAGAATTCCTTTCAGCTGAAAGACAGTGTGAATGTGTGTGTGTGTGTGTTGTGTGTGTGTGTGTGTGTGTGTGTGTGAGAGGGACATAGAAAGAGAAAGGGGGTGATTGACTGGATTCTTGCAAGCTGACCAGGTATAACAGCCATTTCTCAGGATTGCTATTTGACCGGCCAAGTGTATATTGTTGCATACAATGAATATGTCTGTATGTGATCCCCGCACTCTCTGTGGTCCAGTCTCTGCATCTTAAGTTGCCTTCCCCATTCCTGAAGACCAGCAGTAACCTAAACACATCTGCAGCCTAACAGGAATGGGTGAATTCACCCACTGCACTTACAAAATCAAATCAAAGCCTAGTTTTACATATTGTTCATTTCCCTCCAACTAATGGCCATCTCTCGTTTTTACTAAATACTGTATTAATGAAACATAAAAAAAAAACTGCACTGTTATTCTACTTATCTACTTCTTAATGGACAATGCTAATGTTGTTCAATTTGATTTGTACTGAGTGGACACGAGAGAAAGGCGGGGGGGGGAATGAGTGAGAGAGGTTGAAGGAGATAGAGAGTTCTTTGCAGCACGTCCGTGAGTGAGTTGGTCCATCAGCGGATCTCTGATGAAGACATTAACCGTCCTCTCTGGCCCAGCATTGAGCGGGAGCTTGGGCTGGCACACGCAATTTAAATAAACAAATAAGTGAGCAGAAAGGCCTTTCCTGCTCTCAAAGAGTATTAAAGGTTTTACTCGCCTCTCTGATGGTGCAAGGGCCCCGTCGACGGCACGCCTCTTAAGTTCCGCATTGTGCAAAATGGAGTCTTCGGGTTATCGTTCCTCCTCTGTGTTTGACTAATAACTAGGATTAAAGTCTTCCTTTGTATCGGTCCCAAACTCGGAGCATCCTCCAATCTCTTTCAACCTTCAAAAATGCATAATTTCTCCAAGCACTTTGAAAGCCCAGTAGGTAAAATCAGTTTTGCGTGTTGAACATCTTTTGAAGCAGTGGGTTCCAAGGTTCGGCTCTGTGAATATTTTAAAGTTAAAGACGGTGGCATTTTCTACAAATGGCCCTGGTTGCATTTCTGAAGGCAAAGACGAGCGCTTTGAAAGACCCCCTTTGCAGATCAGAAAGTACCCCCCGCTCAGAGCATTCTTATCTGTGATTCACAGCGAAATCACAACCTCTCAGAGACAGCTGTCTGCCTCCCGCTCCTGCTTCTGTGACAGGAACAAACAAACCCCAGACAACCCTACTCAACAAAACACATTTACCGCGGTAAATGACTCTGACACCACTTCCCCGAAAAAGTTTCTGGTCTTTCTTCACTTTTCACTGTGCCGCAGGATATTAGAAAATAATAGCGGGGGGAAAAAATACAGCCAAAATACGATGGTTATTTTTGCATAGCACTGTAAAGAAATGGACTGACGGAGGACCTGAAAAGTGTCTGGTGTGGAAAAATGCAATGTTCTGGGAAGACAGTGAAAATGCTGTCCACAAATAACAGGACATCCAGTGGACTCTACAGGTACATCACCCTGGGTGTTCAGCCCTCCTTCTGGTGCAAGAGCTACTAATGGCTTGTATGCCTAGAAGGACAAATGGAGTTTTCACTTTTTGTCTTTTCTAGAAGCGGGACATGGAGTCTCAGCTGCAGCTCCCTTTGGCCACATCACAATACAGTACCTACTTGTTGGCCCTTTCGTGGCGATGTTTAAGAGGAAACAAAGAACAAAGGCTAGGAAACGGGAGGCAGGATGGCACCTTGCACATGGCCCGAGATTCAAATATCAATCAAAGTGATTGCAAGTGCCAGGATCGCCCGGTTGAGACACGTTCAGGAAAGCTTTGAACTGGCGGAGATCATGAACACTAATATAGGGCAGACAATAAACACAATTCACCACGAGAGCTCGGAGTAAATAAATAACAGCAACTGACTGCCTGTATCCTGCAAGCCTGCCGCAAACATCCAGCGCTCATACCAAAGGCAAGGGCTTGACCCCAGTGAATACGGAGCGCCCGCAAACTATGAAAATCATTATTTTTCCCTTCATCCTTTTCTTTTCCTGTGAGCAAGGCCTTGTGTATATTGAGGGGCGGATTCAATCGCCTGCAAAGTTTTTGTATGTGTAAATTATTAAGTGGCCTATGTCCTTCTGTAAATGTGAGCAGTGTTACAGAGCACGTAAGAAATAAACATTCATCTGGGGAGCACAGAGGATACATGTACTGGTTAAACCTCCAAGACTGAAGCAAGGATGTACATAAAATAAAAAGTTCACTGAGAGAAAAGTGGAAAGAACATTAAAAACACAGGTTATTAGAAGTTGTCGGAAAAAAAAAAACTGAAGCGCACTGCTGTGGTCGTTCATCACCGTTCCGAGACACCCAATGACCTCGAATTTCAAAAAGAGTACAATGACATTTAGATGGAGTGCGCCAGCTTCAAGCTGTGTGGCTATGAACAGATTGCACTCTTGCTGTAGGTTCTCACAAAGGGTCCCACTGCGTATCTAAAATAGGATTCTGTTCATTACATGTCCTCAAACGAGCGGAGCACCTCGGAAGCTAGGGCAGGTTTTCCGCGCTCAGCCGAAGCAGGGAGGGAGAGTCTGGGACTCTGGAGCGTGGAAGCAGGGTACAGCGGACAGGATGAGGTGGACAGGCTCTGAGGGGAGTCGTAAAGCCCCCCCCCGAGGACCCGGTCTGGCTGACCAGGATCAAACGCAGGTCTGTCAGAGGAAGTGTCGTGCGGGTGATCCCAGCTGGGTGCAAAGGGACAAACTGAAATGGGAGTAAAGGAAGAAACGCCTGCACACTGATGTATAGGTCCTGAAAAAAAAGTCATTTTACCATGAGTGAGAACTGTGACCAAAGCCTGGTCTTTGTCAGAACCTATTTTTGGATCAGTTAATGAATGTGACGTTCTTTCCTTTATTGTTGTTTTCACTTTCACCATAAACCTGTGGATCTTTGAATGTTTCTGAGGGGTGCAGGACTTTGACAGGAACACCGTGATTGCCTAAAAAATGACTTCTTTTTGTGCTGGACATTTTTAAGATCCACCGTGAACAAGATTGCAGCAGGAAACACCGCTGCCCTTTAGCAAGTGCACTCTACAATAATTGTAAATACTTACATTAATCACTTATTCTAGGTGTTGTTGGTCTGGAAGTGGGTTTGCGGGGGTTAGAGCATGTTTACTCTTCACAGGACAGAGCAGAGTGGGCTCAGAATACTAACAGACTGAGGGAGATATCGCCAGCCGGGGGTTTGATTTGGAAAAGATTTGCCTGAAGAAAAGTTCAGTCTAGCCTGTTGCCAAGGCAAGGGTCAGGAGGAGGTCAGGCCTGGAGTCTGTTGTCTGGAGCCGAAACTCACACTCCAGCCATGGGCCTTTAGTGCTGCAGGAACTCGCCGGCATGAACACGCCCCCAGTTGCAATATCTTACACATGGATTGAGATTTAAATGCTATTTACATACTTATTTTTAAACAGCAGTCACCAGGGCAGATTTTTCTGGCATCCGTTTTGCCTTACGATTGCCTCATCTGTCACCAGGAGTGTGCCTTTATGGGACTTTCTGTCCAGCACATAGAGACAGAGAGAAATATGGGCAGACATGTGGACAGCAGTGTGCAGACAGCCGCTAGAGTCGAAAGGAGAGCTTCAACCACCCCGCTGCCTCCCGCATCGATTTGTTTGCGATTCTGGACTTCCTCCGGCTGCTGGCCAGTCCGCCCAGCCCCGCCGCAGCCGAAGACGAGCTCGTCCAATTAGCGATCGGCCTCATCGACGGGTGTCGCCTCGGCGAGAGGCTGCGTGTCGGGGAGTGCTTCGCAGAGAGAGAGAGAGAGAGAGATTAACCGGGACGACTTCCTATACGAGCGCGGCGCCCCTGGCACAAACTGATGGGGAGTCGTTTCGTTTTCCACCTCGCTGCTCCAAGAGAGCGCACCCCAGGCGTGCTCAGTGTCTGCCCGCCCCCGTTAACATCTGTTACTAATGACAGAGTACATCCAGGAACACCGGGAGAAACATACACAATCATATTTAAGAGGATCAATTAGAAATGGCGCTTGGCGTCCGCGCAGGTATTCTTCGGCCCATCCTCAAGCCTATCATTAACATCTATCATTGATTAACACACTTAGCGGATGCCCAAATCCATGGATACTTACGCGGCTTGCATTTTTTGCACCGTGCATTCATTCTTTTGCCGAAATACCCTCAGTGCCTCGCTCAGTTGCAACCAAGCCTGCAGTGTACGGATTGCAAGCCCAGCCCTATAACCACTGCACCATGCTCACCTAAAAAAGGGGTGGTATGTGATGGAAAGACAGCTGGAAACCCCAAGAAGTCCACAGAGTGATGGAAAAGTTAATTAGATAGAGTGGTTAGTTAAGGTTAACGGCCTCGCACACGCTGAGCGACACAAAAGCTGGACAAGTTGCACACCACTTACAACCGGAACAAACAGCCACAAGCAGAGCGCACTAATGACCAGCGCTCCTCTACTCCAACTTTAAGTCTCATTTCTCTTCGCTAATGCAGCCTTAAAAACAGCAGCAGTAATAATAGCTAAAATCACGTGTTCTGGTCTGATGAGTGCTTGGTTCTACATCTGCCAGGCACAGATGCCCTAACAGAAAAATAGTCTCCTTCCCCTCTTATGACCCGTCCCCCCAATACTGTTTTAAAAAGGATGCGCCATAAGTCTAGCTAATGGCCAACATTATTTACATTTTGTCATTTGGCAGATGCTCTTATCCAGAGTGTTTCAGAATCTACTTAAATATGTCATGCCCTCCAAAGACAAGAGTTGCTCTGGTGGGTCATGTATAAGGATGTGGACCCTGCACCTCTAGAACTGTGAAATAGAAGGCTAGTTGAGGAAAAAAAAATCTGTAATCATGGGAGTTTTTCCTAATTTTCTATCCAAAATTGTCACATATTATATCAATACTTGATATTAATTTAAAACTCAATGTGTATATAGCTGATTTACAAAAAATAATTCCAGTTTAAAATTTACCTTTGACCAATTTCAACCTATATCCTAATGATCTTCTGACAAAAGTCATGTTGAAATAACTTCTGTAGTCCACTTTTTGAATGTCTTCTTAATAAAAATAAAACTCAACCAGCTTCCCATCCCCAGTCACCTTTTTGAAACTAAAGAGATTAAGTGCCTTCAATGTCTCATTACTTATGTGTTTGACATACACATGTGTGACACCTGAAACCAGTCTTGTTGACCATTTCTGTGCTGTTTAAAGACCTGTGTTATTCTTATAGTGCTGTGGTAAGAAATGGGCAGTGTACTCTACACATTGTCTTTGCCTTTGCTATATATCCAAGCATCCCTTTTGGGTTTTTTTTTTTTTTTTTTTACTAATTCAGAACTATGTCTTATCCAGGTAGACTTGGACAGAGTTAGACAGACTTAGGACAGCTATTACAGCCAATCCTTTTTCGTATTCCACACACTTTAATGAGGAGCTTCTCCAAGAATAATGCTGCCATATTGTATGGAAAGGGTATTCCATCACTTTACATCACTTTACATTTGGTGTTGTTACATTCAATATTGGAATCTGAGATTTGTGAACAACATGAATTTGCTCTCTGCAATGGTATTACATTTAAAGTATGAATAAGCAGAAATGATTGTCCAGTGTATGTTTTATTTCTATATATGTTTCATATCTATATCTACATCTACAACTGTATCTATATATATCTATATCTCTATATATACAGGATAACAATTTACTCATTTTAATGTTAAATTATAGCCAAATTTTAGCTTTAATGTAAAGCTGTCCTTCTGATATGGTGTATTGCTTTCAATTGATTATAGGGCAAACATTGATTTTTATGGCTTAAATGCATATTAAATAACATTTACTGTCTCATTTATTTGAGACAAATGTGCAATTTTAACATAGTTTAGGCAAAAAACAAAATAATTTTAGCACTAACTTGAAAATGTATAATGCATTGCCTGCTAAAATTAGTGGTAAGTCTTAGTGGAAAAAGCTTACATACAATGACTGATTCAATTTTTTTTTCTCCATACAACAATAGCAATGATAGATGGAGATATACTTTTTCTAAGCTTTAATATGTGGTCTCTGAGCCTTGCCTTTAAAATGTCAGGCTGAATGGGTTGAATCTTTGTTTTTTCCCCTTGCTTATTTTCCTTGAGTACTTTTGCAGTGGGCGATGTACTCTCTGTGTTAATGTTCAAGATGGACGGCTGTCACACAGAAGAAGTTGGAAGGAGACATTACAGTCATTTCCTTGCCTAATGTCTATTATTAACATTCATTATTTATTACAGATGGACCTATTCCTTCCTCGTATTCCTATTCTAAGAATGGTGAATGAGACAAGGTACTCAGATTGCAATTTTTTAATTTCTTTTAGAAATGTCAGTATAAATTGAATTATATCTGCACTCTCATATTCTATAGATAGTACAGGTGAGTGTGTGTGTGTGTGTGTGTGTGTGTGTGTGTGTGTGTGAGAGAGAGAGAGATAGAGAGAGAGAGAGAGAGAAAGAGGAGAAAGATGATTTTAAAAACTGTGTGTAACTGAAAACCTGTGGCCTCCACAAAGTCTAGTTGGAATGCTCAGGGTCGTATATTTTGAGTAATAAAAAAGTCACTTTTTCGTAACAAATGCACCTCTGTTGGCTTCACCATTATTTGTTCATGCGTGTAAGTATTGAAAACACAAACTGAGCAGTCGCTCTTCAGTTGCTGTGACTTCTTCACTGACCTTTTTCTCTCTGTAGAACCCCCTGGAGAGCGACTCTCATTACAGCGGGAACCGCATAGTTGATCACTGAGTGAGTGAGTCAGTTTCTCAGGCTGCTTCCTGTAGTCGTGGGCAAAAGCAACACTTAACGTCAGTCTTCAAATTGCGGTTGCCGTTAGATTCAATTTTGGCCTTTGCCTACATCATTATACATCTTTATTATGAGGCAAAAGGACCATTAAAATGGCACACAAACTCCAGTGGTTGGGGAAAAAAAAAAAAAAAAAAAAAAAACTGAGATGAACGATGCCATAAACCCCCTTTCCTCAACATGTGTCAGGCTCTGTCTCTAAATTTGTCTGTATGAATATTCCACAGTTTCCTGATTGTGTTTTTTTAATGAATATTCCTCTTTTCATTGGACTGAATGAGTCCTTATGAATATCCATTTCTTTCAATTAGGCAGCATGAATGCCCTCTCCCAGGTGGCGCGTGTCGAGCTGCACTGAGCGTGCACCACGTGAACGAGGCTTTGTTCTGAGCCATGCGTCCTGCAGAGACCTGCATTAGCCGCCGAAAAAAAGCCTGCGAACGGGCCAAAGCCCCTTGTGCTGAACCCCCTCCGATGACACAGGGAGCACTCACAGTAGTGCCCGGTGCCAGGGCCGTGCCCAGGTTAAACGCACACATGCTCCCGATATCGCAGTCGCCACTAACAAGGCCCGTAACCATTTATAATTAAAGACTAATTGAGGCTGCAGGAAACGACAGCTCACCCATGACCTCTTTTGGCACTGTGCTGTATTACAAGGAGCCTCTCACGCTAACAATCGGAGCGGCTCGCTTGATCGCGGTTGACAAGGTCCCTGGAAACAGTCGTTGTAGAAAACGTGGGTTCAAAGGAAATTAGACGCCCACGAAAGGTCAGATAAATTGCCATTAATCTGAGGAACGATCCAGGCGCGTGGGAGCCGATAAGTGCAAACCCAACAGATGGGTGGAGAGATAGGGTAGGTAGGAGAGGGTAGGTCTGAGGACTGAAATCAGAGGGCAGTATTTGGTAAGGGGCGTAGTGAGAGACAGGGGAATTACAGTTGGAGACAGACAGAGCGCCACTGTGTCCCCCTCGTCCCTGCCCACACTCCTGCTGTGCTCTTACAGCAGGTGCCCTGGCTGGTGTTTTTCCCGAAACCCCTCGGGAGCCCGCGAGAGCGGTCCGTCACTCTCCTATCAAGAAACATGTCCACAGTTGGACTGGGGCGCCATGGGAATTCTTACACAAGAGCACGCACTGCACTGGTCTTATAATCTGCTCACAATTCCAGATGTTGCACTGCAGCTGCAGACACAATATGGCAACTGGTATCAGGTGCTTTAAATTGACCATACCACATTTGATTGCTTCGTTACTTCATTATATTCAGCCAGATAGGGTATGAAATTATTGAACAAGCTAACTGCATCAAGCAGCCATATGCTGCTGTGTTTTTGCTGGGCAAAGATAAATTAACCTCAAACAACAATCCTTCGCTGGCTCCCCTTGAGAATTACTGCAGGAAAATGAAATGTTAAGCAGCGGTGGCAGATCGTACACAACAACCAATGGGCTTTATTCGAGGGCGGAGAAATTATTCTTTGTTCTGCCTGAGCTGAAACAATGAACTGATTCATGTGTGTGTCTTTAAAGTAACATGTTTCATTAAAGCGTTACAGGATTGCCAAGGGGGTCTCTATGGGAAAGCTATTTGTGAGCCTTTTCGAGGGTCTCCTCTGACACAGGGAATTAAAGTGGGAAATTGCCAGATGTCTCAAGCTGCTGGAGCCGCTACATTGTGGATATTCAGGGAGCCAGTCTTCATTTCCCAACTGGGAATCTACAAGTTGCCCCCCCTGGGGAAATGGTGAACTTCAAGCAGAGAGAACAGCCACCGCTCTCCGTTCAATTATTCTGGCGTTATTATTACATTTAGAGGAGGCGATTGGAGAGAAAGCCATTCATTTAGCAACGATTACGGCTGGCAATGGGCTCTGCTTGAAGGCCGCAGTGCCACAGTTGGGTGGCTAAATACCTGCTCAGACGGGGACCAGAAGTGCAGGGTTACATCATCAGTGGCTAAACTGGAATTTCTGGGAATTCAGAATTTGGATTGCAGTGTGTTTCGACATCTCTCTGTGATATGATTTTGAAGTGAAATCTGTAGCCCATTTCACATGTTTATTAATAGAATGCTGTACATTAAGGAGTACAATATGGAGTACAAAATGGAGTGGCACAAACATACAACTGCATGCATGCCCACAGACTGCTTTAAATCACACTGGACTTAACCACCGCTCTGCATCACAAGTGTTTCACTGCACGGAGACACACAAGAGCTGCCAGTTGTTTTCGGCCACCTTCATCTTGACCATTTCAGAATGCATGTGTTCCACCTCAGGGTGACACTCCTATATGATGTCATAAACAAGCCAATCATACTAGACCACAGGCTACAAGAATTACAATGAAATTATCCTGTAATGCACATCAGACAATTATTTCTGTATGAGGAAGCCTACTTGAAATGCTTTGTACCTCTCTATAAATGTAAAAGCCCCACATTATACTGCACTTTTGTAATGCTTTTTTGCTGTGCAAAAAAATCTGTGGGTTCATCAAATAAATGTGTTAAATCATCACTTTGAATATAAAAGCTGCTCCGCTGCTTTTTTTCTGCATGTGCTTCAGCACTTCATGCTCTGCCTATACCCAGTGGTTTAATAACCAGAAACAGCATGCACCATGTATTGAGACAAAGCCATGGAAGACCCAGACAGAGCCATCTGTCCCAGGACTGGAAATCACTTCTGCAGGAATGTATCAGAGAGAAAACACATCAAAGGGAATCGCATTACTCTGTGTGTTCGTTCACTTTACAAATTACAGTTCCCTCTCCCTCGAACCCACACATCACAAGTACAACTGAGTGCATTGTCAGCTCGCCGATATCCAATTTCACCCAACCTCAAACTGCACATCTACAAATATGTTTTCCTTTTTTTTCCCCCTCATCTTGCATTGTGTGAGGTTTCAAAGCAGGACCGAAGCAGAAAAGAAATGATGAAATTTCAAAAAGGAAGGATAAGAAAGCAGCACTATGGACAATGTAATAGAAAGCAGGCTTGGTGTACTTGGAGTCCATGCTTTCAGGGAAGAGGCGGTGGACATGTGGCGCATGTTGTAAAATCACAACTCATCAGCACAGCGCTGTCCACTGGAGACGACAGAAAAAGAGGCAACTGAAGTCATCCTGACATACCTCTCACTACCTGAGGTGCTTCTGCAATGTCCTCCGCGATGTAATCAAAGCTCCTTCTTCTGAGAGCGCAAAAATGAAACAAACTTCCCAAAGTCTTGGTTTGGACTCTAGGTTTGGGACTTGCAGCGCCTAAAGCAGGTGTTTTTGAGGAACACGTCTAGTCAAGTCGCCCGGAGGGTGTGAGGGCGGGAAGGTGAGAAATTTTGATGAAATAGGGTTTAGATCAATGCTGAATGCCGCCTGTGGGCCTAAAAATGCGTGGGAGGACACACGGACTGCCTCTTTCTTCACTCCCCTACCTACGGATTGCAGAACACAATCCAAAACAATATAGGTTTTCTGTCAGCTGGAAAGAAATGGAGTGTAAGAGGCTGGCTGAACCCACTGATGTTCTATGAGAAACTATTCCACTACTACTAGAACTGCACCTACTAGCTCTTTTTTAGCACAACCTCAAGAACTGAGCCTTGTTACCATTTCTACTACTGTATCTGATGAAGATAACACAATGGTAACATACAATCACTATAAAACTACAATACATGCAGAGTTAACGCAGTAGGCAGACTTGCTGAATCCAGTCTTCGTTTGTTAGCTTTTTAAAGCTGAAAAATAGCACCTTAGCATTTACATCTGCACTGCAGAACAACAGTGACGGGCACCATGGCACTCCTTTCATTCCGAGTTTTTTTTTTTCTTTTAATCCTTAATCCGTTAAATCCTTAATGAGAAATTGACAACTATTATGAAGAAAATCAAAAAGGGTTTATCCTGAGCTCCAAGGGACAGTTTACTATCACATGAAAAATAATTAGACACACAATTAGTTTAGCGGCAACACAGAGGAATAAAAAATAAATATTAATAATACCTTGATGAATTTCAAAAGAGCACAACTGAATAAACAAGGAGTGTAATCACGATTTTAATCACGCCGCTCGCTCTCTTCTGGGCGGGGCCAAATCGGCGCGTCTCTTTTTCTGTGACTGTGAGGGCCAGCAGTGTTCGGGCCCCTCGGTTGTGTCTCGGGTGCAGCGTCTGAGCAGAGACGAGCCGGGTTCTGCGAGAGACCGTCCCCCCGGGAAACGCTGTCCTTAATTATGCGCTCGGAGCCCATCCGTCTCCCAGCGGTCCCGGGCGCACCAGTCCCTGCTCGTCATAAACGGGGAATGAGCGCGAGGCGTTGTTTGTCCGGAGCTTTAGGCTGACGGATTAACTGTTAAATGGCGGCGGGGCCGGTGGCGGGCCGCGCGGGCGGAGAAGCCGGGCCTCCATTTGTTAGCGCGGGCTCTGTGTGGTCCTCTTCGTCGCTGCCGCTGGAGCGGGCTGGCAGACGTGTGCTGCCGCGGAGAAAAGAGAACGTGGCGGTGAACTGTTAGTACGGTAACGTCGTTTTAGCAGGTGCCCTTTTCTGCTACTCTTCAACTAACAAAGCTTTAAGCCACTATAAGTGCAGGGAACAATGCAAAGTACAAAAGAGGCCTCTCGCGGGGCTGTACAGCCATCTGCATGCTTGTCGGCCGGGACAAAAAAAAAGCCTCATGGTGGTGGCACAGGGGTGTGCTTGTTTTGATAAAACTACTGGTGAAAAAAGGGAAGAAATGTAAAACAGTAGCTAAATTAGTGGAGGAGTCTGTGCACAAGAGCAGCTCAAATATTAAAGGGATGCTTCTGCAGGCCCAGCCATCTTTTCATGTGGTGAGGTGTTTTTTATTTTTTAATGAAAGAGATACTACTACCCCTTCCTTTTACTTTTTCCCTCTTTTTACTTCCTTTGACTATGAATTCTGGTTGACTGGCTTCTACTAGGTTTGTTATCAAGAGGGGTTCTGGGATATTTGTTTTTAGTGGATCTGATTATCTATTATTTATAAAGGATTACTCTCCTTCTGTTTCCTCGAGACTCTCGTATGAAACATCAAGTCTGAGAGCCGGTCAGAGTGCATCAGCGCCTCCAGACGCCAGGTTTGGACCCCAAACACCATTAACCTTCCAGGTAAGACAAGAGCCCCATTAAAAAGTTGCACACAGATGCCCACAGTCCTCTTCAAGGACACTTCAGTGGTGTTGCAGAACCTCAACATTCATTATCTATGGTCCACTGCAAAAGGGTCAAATGACTTTTCCCCCCTGCTTAGATCTGCTTGTTTTATATGCATATAAATATTAATAAAAAGCACTCCACGAGACTAAGTCCCACTATGCTCCCGTAATCTTCCTCAATTGAAAGCCCGGGCTCTTGGGAAGAAGAGGCAGAGCCTCCTTTGTGATTTATCATTCTGAAAATGTCTCGGATGTGGATAAGGCGCGTAATCCATCAAGATCTTTTTTTCTTATTAAATTTTTGGAGGATACACTTTCTACTCCTTCAGTATGCTCCACTGTCCTTTTCCATTGGACAGACAAATAGATAAAGAAAAGCCCGCTCTCTACGGTGCATACAGTGTTTACACTGCGATGAACACATCACGCTGTGTTCATCCTCCAGATGAAAGCAATGCTTCTATAGGTGCAGGATATAGGTAGGAGCCCACGGTCCTGGTCAGCTGTGTGGAAAAGGTCAGGGGTGTGGGCATCCTTAGGGAAATGTACTGAAATGGAAAAAAGGAATGAGTCACTTGGTAGGCCTCTCCCCAGCAGCCTGAGTGCTCCTCAGCTGACACATCCTGGAAGTAATCAATCACATTTAGGGCCCCTTTTTATGGCAGACGGGAGAAATCAAGTGCAGGTGTGGGACGAGTGCAGGAGGGGTATCAGGCACAGCGCAATTAATGAAAGGAGAGGAACAAGAGTAGGCAGGGATGGGAGAAAAAGAGAGGGAGAGAAGGAGGTGGGGGAATGGGGGGAGAGAGAGAGAGAGTGAGTGAAGAGAGAGTGATGAGGAGAGGGAAGAAAAGTTCAGGAAACTACCGCCCGCTGCAATTATTGAAAAAAAAAAAAAATTATCAGCCGAACTGGATTTTGCCCCATCAATCCAAATTGAATGAAATGGATGGAGCGGGATTGCAGAAGACGGGACAAAACTTGGAGGGTCTCGTCCACTCCAGGGTCCACTCACGGTGCCATCAGGTTCCCAGTGAAATTTCCGCAAAAATAGATCACAAACTGCACTGCCTCTTGAGAAGCCCTCTTTGCTTGCCCCAACAGTGGGGGTAGTTGTGGGGGGTGTGGGGAGGGGGGTGGTGGGGGAAATGCTGGACCTTCAGCTGGAGCTCTTAAGAGAAATAAAGTGGTGGAAGGCTGGAAAAGGCTGGAGCGTCTTCCCTGGGGGAACATCAACCTCTTTCTTGAAAGCTTCTTTCTAGTTAGTTAGCGTCCTATTCTTCACCTCTTCAGAGCTCATGGCCTCACCCTCCTCTTCCTCACTCCCTCGAGTGTAGAATCACGATTGCTCCATGAGTAGCCTCATGAGTGTTGCTGCCACTGTGGACACTCTCAGGTTAGACTCAAGCACCTCAGCCTCCTGCAGCTACACAGACAGGGGACCAGAACATAGGCATCCTTATATCTGTGTCCTGCGTCACCTCTGTCTCTCTTTTAATGCCAGATACGCCTGCAGGTATAGGTTTAGGGACCTGGTGTGGCTGGTCTAACCCAGCTGAATCTGGACTGGGTTGGCTCATTAATTCTTTCACAGAGTCCCCCAGCCTCGGCACGTCCCAACCCCTCCCTACAGCCCCAGCTCCCGGCCCCTCGCTCAGCGACCCCCCCAACCCCACGGGGCTTGGGGGGCGCGCTGCAACCCCCTAATGCGGCCGGATCGAGCGGAAAATCGACCCGGGCCCTCCGCTAATGCTTAGCGATAGCCGTTAATTCAATAAGTGCGCGGCTTGCGCTTGTTTGCCCTTGTTGGGAGAGCAAATAAATAAATAAATAAAGGGGTGGATAAATAAATTTAAAAAGAGGTATAAATAGGCCGTGGAGATGGCGTGCCCGAGGCCTGGAACATGGGTTCTCGGAGCGGATCAGAGATGTTCACCTCACAACTCGCGGCTCCTGTGCCTTTAAGGAGAGGAAGACCTCTCGCCGTCCGCCCCTGCCTCACGTATCCACGGCAACCGAGGTAACTCCTTTGGCGGGTTGTAAACACATGCTCGGCCCCCTGTGCATTGTACATCGTTTACATATGCACGGCGTGACGCTCCTGTGCAAAATGAATAAACTGCACAGAATGATTTTTTTTTCCTTTAAGATAAATGCGCGTGTTTATGTGTGTGTGTGGATTACTGTCTCTCGACGTTTCGGCATCCTGTTTGCCACACGGCGGTCTTTAGATCCACTTTCCTCCAGCGCTTCTCTGCGAGGGAAAATACACAGATGAGCTTGACTACCCTGAGTTCACAAACTAGTTATCATTCTGTCAGAGAGATGCCCCATCGTTATGTCTACTGTAAATAACTGGAAACGCTACACTGGCACAGCATTAATGGATGACTGGACGGTAATAGTCTTACTGAGACAGAAAATTTAAGCTCATTTTATTATCCCGGAGAGCTCAGCATCCTCTATCTGCAGCTTGAACAAAGTCAAGCCTTCATCTGTGTGTCTTTCTGCTTGCCTGTCTGTCTCTGGATGTGGTGGATGAATCAATTGTGTAGTGTGAACGCTGGTCACAGCAAGAGAGGCCAGTCTCGCAACACGAAAAAGCTGAGAAATGGAGCAAGTGCCGGTCCCTTCAGAAACAGATCCGATGTGACAAGCCTTAACCCCTCTGGGCCCATTTTAAGCAGCCCCAGAAATTAGTTTAATTCTATCTTGTTGAAACGCCAGAGGACACGGTACCATGCAATTGAGAAAATAACATTTCGAGGCAAAAATGGATTTAAGAGGCTCTGAAAAACCAAAGTGTCTCAATGATATTGACGTGATGCACTCTAAGATATACTGCACACTCGCATAAATCAGCCTAGTTTCCTTTCAAATAACAGCTAATGTGACCAACAACTGCCAGTTGTTCACACATCCTGCCTCTACAAACAGTAGAGTGTCTCGTATATTGAATTATTATATATTTGGCATAAATACATACCACAAAAGTAACAAGGATAATAAGAATATATATATACATGGCATCAAGAGCTACATTAAACAAGTGAGTGATATCACTGTGCATCACAATGCTTACATGATGCCAAACCTTACAGCTACAATATCACAGTAGTGTACAATGATTGGAAAGAGTTGCATTACACTGTCAGATTTTACTGAAGTAATCAGATCACCAGCTACTAAAGCCAGGGAATGTCTAAGCTCAAGGAACCAGTCTAAGAGGGGTTTGTTTTGATGGAGGTAGGTAGCCTGTTCCACCACCAAGGGGCCAGTGTGAGGGGAAAAAAGCCAGTGTTTGATTCGCTGCTATGGAGGGTGCCAAATGACTATGGGTCACCGAGCGGAGACTCTGTGCAGGGGTGTGAGATCTGACGTCGTGCCGAGGGTAGGAAGGACCGGTGCCCTTGACTACCAGCTAGGCTAGCACCTAGGGTACATGTAGCGGGAGCGCTCGCAGAGTGTGTCGAGCGTGAAGCGCGACTCAAGTTGCGCACACGCTCTCCTTCACGGGTTCTAAACTGGAAGCGGGAGCTGACCCCCGTTCGCCGTTATCTCTGGACCTGGAGGGTTGGCGGGGCCGGGGATCGTACGTGAACGTGTTCCCCCGCACCCCTCGTTTCGCCGGGATAAGCCTCTCGATTTACTCCACGGCGGGAGCATTACCTCTGTGCCTGCGGATTAATGCAGGAGAGAGGCCGTCTGCAAGCCCGATAATACAGAAACTAAAAAATGTTATCAGGGCTTCTTTATAAATGTCAGATAATGTCATCATCGTCACTTTATTACACAAAGCGGATTAATCTATGAGCCATGCCGTGTGGAATAAATCTGCAGGATTGCGCTGGAGAGCACTGAAACAAATTGGATTTCCACAGTATTATATTCTTAAATATATATTCATTATTAAGTACTTCAAGTATCACTATTTTCAGCGCAGACTAAAATTAATTTGGGTTTATGTTCAATCAACAGCGCCCGTCTTGATTTTCTCGCCTGCTTTCAAGTAAGATCTCGCTGGTTCACTGGGTCAAACTTTGCATTTTGTTTGTTGCTATGATTACATAAATTATTTGTATCCTTGTCCGGTGTGAATTATTTAGTTCACCTGGAGAAGGTGGGTTTACACGGGAGTTATTCAGGGCTCTTGGTTGCTAATGGATATAACAGTGGAGTCCATCTCAGCACTCAATCCCAGCACTGAAAAACAGTCCGAAAAACGGAGCGTCTGAAAAGCAGCAGACCCTTGAGAAAATAGCTGGTGTGAATCTAGTGCGAGTCAAGCAAAATGTAGGAAAGACATCAAAAGAAACATGGACGGTTTCTACAGGGAGAACCGTGGAGACGCACAGATGCTTTGAATGCACTGAACCACTGTAATACTCCATGAAGAGTTGAAAGAAAAAAATCCTCTTAAAATGTTGGATACACCAGCATTATTCCACAAAAACAACCACTGATGGGGGGAGAGGGGGACTGACATACTCCCTGACTGACACAACAAAAGAATATAATCAAGTGGCACTAAGCAGAAGAACCCACAAACAACTCAAACATATATTTGAGAGAGAACTCACAGTGCATAAATGCGCTCCATAGTGCAACATTGTAATAGCAGTTTAATTAATGGAAGAACAGTCATATATTAATGACCTGTCAGGATTGGTGTGTGTTGCATTTTGTTCCTTGTGTACTGAGGGCATGCTGATGTTCTAGCGTTCCTCAGCAGCGCAGTCATTGGAAATGTGTGCACGTGCGCACACACACACACACACGCACACACACACACACACAAACAAAAGCAAACTCTATGGTGTATTCTCTCCTATTTGCAGTGAGTCATAATATCCATT
The DNA here is from genome assembly GCA_019176425.1 of Megalops atlanticus. Lineage (NCBI taxonomy): Eukaryota > Metazoa > Chordata > Actinopteri > Elopiformes > Megalopidae > Megalops > Megalops atlanticus. The sequence goes on from CM032888.1 coordinate 9,140,212, forward strand.
ACATCAATTTTATACTGGATTGTAAAAGCTGTGTTGGCTGTTTTGTTAGGGCAGAAATGAACAGATCAGAGCACCGATAGGAGCTCTTTGAATGGAACTGAGTATCTTTACATTGTTACCGCAAGAACTGTAAACAACAACCTTTTTTATGCATACCTATGAATTCAGATGAGACAAACCACTTGCGTGCCATTTACTGAATTGCAATTCAAAATACGCCACCTTTGCACAATGGAACCTGCGAAATAAAACAAAGGTGTGACACAGAACTATTCTTGGAACACAAAAACGTCGACAACAAAACGTGTTCACGCGTATCTGCACAGAACGAGAGCCGTTTCCGATCCTTTAACCCTTATTTAACCAGGCAGATCAACTAAGAACTCCTTCCTCTTTTGCTGTGATGACCTGGGGAAATTACCATGGCAACTACCAAGGATGATTAGATATTCTGAGAAAGCCGGGTATGGAATCTGGTCAGGACCACAAGGTCAATGGCCAGAGTTGTTGGATATTGCTGGGTCTCCAGTGATGATGGTAAGATACGATACAGTATCTTCATTTTCGGTCCCATCCAAATGGAAACATATTTTACAGCTCTATGACCCTTGTCCAGGCACTGAGATATTGGCTTTTATCTGGTCAGGAAAGAAGATCCCTACAGGAGGTAAAGTACTACCTTAAGCAGATGAATGACCTTGCTTGGAGGTGTCCCACTCTAGCAGTGACCAGGCCCACATGTGAAAACTGTAGAGGGTGAAAAGCTTGTAGGATGAATTCCCAAGTGGAACATTGCCCCTGAGTAAGGCACTATATAAATAGACAAATAAACAGATACAGATAAAATATAGATAAATAAATAAATATTTGATGATGAATTTCTCAGTACATTTGATATATTTAATAGCAATCATGAATGGACAGAAAAGTGTTCTTTCTAAAGGGATACTTTGCAATTCATGCATCTACTACTGCCTCCAGCATTACTATGTGTGCAGGAAAACCCCTTTCTGCCTGCGTCTCTCTGTCTTTGACTCTCTCTCTCTCTCTCTCTCTCTCTCCCACTCTCCCTCTCCCCCTCTGCACTGTACCATCTTTGAAATTTTGCATTTTAAATAATTGGTAGAGACATGATTAATGTTCAATTAACCTCCTAGCGGGAGTCATGTGCTAATTGTTGGCTCTGTTAATCATTTCCTCATTGCTGATCCTGGCACTTAGAGCTCAATATTCTTCCACCCACCTGGGTCATTCAGATGTGTCTGTGTAAGGTTCAGTATCAGGGGGTAAAACTATATCTCTGCACTGACTCCAGGCCTGCAGTGATACCTCTGGATGGCCCTGCATTATAGGGTGGTTATGTCCTATAGCACAAGGGTGTAGGTCCTGGAGCAAGGGAAACGTGGGCTCTGGAGTAGAAGAGTGCACAGTTTCCTGCTCTCTTAGCTGATGCACTTTCTAATGGTTCACCTGGAATATCAAACAGAACTGCCACTAATCTCCCATTGGCAGGCTTAGCAGCAGTCATCCTTAATATCATCTCTCTGATATTTATCAAGAGATATGACTATTTAAATATGAGCACGGGTACAGTGCCGGGAGAAAAATGACTCATTTTTCAAAATGACTACCCGAAAAAACCTGAAGACAATTTACAATAAAGATAAAAAAACGGATGATTTATTTATTAATTTTTTTGGAACGTGTACATGTGGACATGTAAGTGACTGTTTGAGTGCGGGCGTGTGCCTGTGTGTGCGTGTGCACATATGTATGCTGTGTATTCACTGAAAAATCTCCTGATGTCTGCCAGTCAGACGTGGGTCACGCGTGCCCCCGGCACGCTTATGTCGAGATGTCAGAGGGCTTTCCCGTCCTGGTCCAGTTAGTCTTGGCGAGATTACCGACAGGACAAGCTGTTCACAAAAAGCCCCTCGGTTCGTCCGACCAGCCGCTGTGTAACGCCCCATTTAGCTAAGCGCAAATTTAGGGATTTGGATTTAAGAGTCTGCCCGACCTCTCTGCATGCTTTTTGGAACGGGCTAGTTGTTTTGCTTTGCTTTCTCTGTACTTCTGGAGTTGTTCTCATTCTATGCTAATGACAGGGCTGAGATGCGGGTGACAGCAGGAGCACAGTTACTTGTCATTAACACTGCATCATCACTTCAGCAGGTTATTACCACTGCATTATCGGTTCAGCTTGTTATTAAGTCTGCAGTCTCAGTCTGGCATGTTATTAACACTGTATTATGAGTTCAGTATGTTAATAACTCCACATTCTCAGTCTGCAATGTTATTACCACTGCACTCTCAGTCTGGTATGTTATTAACACTGTATTATGAGTTCAGTATGTTAGTAACTCCACATTCTCAGTCTGCAATGTTATTACCACTGCACTCTCAGTCTGGTATGTTATTAACACTGTATTATGAGTTCAGCATGTTAATACCTCAATATTTTCAGTTGGACATGCAATTAACACTATATTATCAGTTCAGCATGTTAATAAGTCTGCAGTTCCAGTCTACCATGTTATTAACACTGTATTATCAGCTTGACAGGTTAAATCACTGCTTTATTGACATTGTATTTTCAATTCAGCATATTATTGATGTTGTGTTAGCAATAATGCAGATTAACACTGCATTGCCACTAATGTCTTGGTACTGCTACTTATCAAATGTAAATTCTCACGTCTGAATAGGATTAACACTGCAATCTCAAAAACTGCATGCTATTAACACTGCACTCTCAAACTTGCAAGTTGTGAGCACTGCATTTTCATAGCTCTATGTGATTAACACTGTAATGCCAAAATTCAAAGTTGTAAACACACTGCATTTTCACAGCTGCATATCATTGCTGTTACATTCTTACTGCTGCATATATTAAAACACTGTTTTCACTTCATTACGTTATTAACACTGCAGAAATTGCTCCATGTTCGCTTAGCTACACTGAGCTTGCCTTTATACTGATTACACCTTCTCTGATTATACCTTCTTCTCTTTTATCAGAGATGGATAGGTAGGATATTTTGAGGATATTTGTAGCTATACATTATTGGCAGTTTATTTGTACTGCTTCAGTTTATCTGAAGCACAGGAACGGCGCATTGTGACTTCTGTTGATCTTCTGATAAAGATTTGATCCCTATTCCCAAGCAAACACACACACATGTAACAGAGATCAAATTTTAATTCAATAAATATATGTTTCTTTTTAAATGGATTTGATAATATTTTGTATATACTTGTACATACTTATTTTTGACCTAATATAACCATTACATAGCCAGTTATCAAATACATTTGTTTTGTGCTTCCAATTTGTATTAAACTGAATCAGTTTTGAGCTCGACAATGAAATTAAATATTTTGATTTGGATTGATTTGTTTCAATGGCTGGACCCGGGATTCAAACAATGACAGCCAGAGATTATTCAGCAGCAGCATATAGTATACGAGTTCCACTGTCCTCAAACCACATGGCGCTAAACACAGAAACTGTTTATTCATTCATACTGTCTGACCCGACTACCTCAGTGCATCGCTTGCATATCAGCATGTTTTGTGTTGTTGTTAACACGCCTGTGGCGCAGGGAACACTCTTTCACTGGACTACAGCCGCAGAGTCATCTCTCTATGACTGCGCTCATAAATGTATATGATTCTCGTTCATGTTAATCCTGATATCGGTTTATACCGATGTGCTCTGGATTCAGATTCAACAGGGCGGCAGTGTAGCAGAGTAGCAGGACTCGTAACCAAAAGGCGGCTGGTTCGAACCCCCACTGAGACACTGCTGTTGTGCCCTTGGCCAAGGTACTTAAACTAGAATTGCCTCAGCAAATATCCAGCTGTAAAAATGGATAACAAGTGGATATTGTAACCTATGTAAGTTGCTCTGGATAAGAGCATCAGCTAAATGGCCAATAATGCAATGTAATGTAACAGGGATCTGTGGCCCAAAACAGAAAAATAAAGATATGTGTATGAAATAGAGGTCTCACTGCTAGGAAAAAAATGAAATCTAATTCATCTGATTAAGAGAGACAGAAAGAGGGAAAGAAAGAAAAAAAGAGAGAGATAGAGCGAAACAGAAGGAGAGAGAGAGAAGACTGCAGGCACCACGATCAAATAATTAATATTTGTCACAGGTACATCTGAAACAGAACAAATAACACATTAGAAAGGGGGAGCAGGAGAGCAAACAGCAAGCCCAGGTAGAGCAGAGAGAGAGATGATTTATATATCTGCTGGCTCTGGGCAGGAATTTCATGTCCTCATAAATAGAGGGCTATTAAACGTGTAGCAGGGCCTGTGGAGGGATTGGGGCGATTAATCATGAGGACGGTGGGACTGGACATGCGGGCAGAGCGCAGGCTGAGTGAGGGGGGGGGGAATCGGGCGCACCCTGCCCCGCACACGCTCACTGTTATCATGACCTTTCACTCGCACGGGGACTTGCTTTATCTTACCCGCCATTTATCATAAAACTGCCGCTGAGCGCTCACCGTGAAACTCAGCTTCATCTTTAAAAGGAATTGCTTGACTGAGGCAAGGTTCTCTCTGTCTCCTCTAGCTCCCACCTTCTTTACCTGCGCCCCCACCCCCCCCACCAACACCCATCCCATCCCATTCTTTCTGTTCCTCTCCAGTGTGCTCCTCAGGTCTTTATCCCACAGGACGGTTTGCTGCCGTAATTGATACAAGCTGGTACGACCATTAGGGAAACGCAGGACTGAAACGCGCAAGGTCACAACACACACTGCATCCTGTTTGCATCATATAAGCATTCCTGACACTTCCTATAAGCACAAGCCCCTACCAGGCACGTACACACATACGAACACCGCCTCACACACAAATCCTGTAGGCCCCGCTTCCCTCCCCGCCTTCTTTCAATCAAAGCGATGAGGAGGAAAAAAAAAAAGACCTCCTTATGGCCCGCGCGGGCCCGCGATTCAGAAATGAGCCTAATTGAGGCCCCCCACTCCAGCGTCTCCGTGGCGACACCGCGCAGCCCTAATTGAGGCTGTCAGAGCCGCACACATTAGCCGAATTAACGAACTCTCGCACGAGGGGCTCGCGGAGACGTGAAGCATGGTTCTTGTGTCTGGAATACGGTTCCCCGCCGTTCCTCCAGACCCCGCGCCTCTCATCGCATCATGCCCTCCTCAGAACACAAAGGGGGAAGAGAGGAGAGAAACATCCAAGAGGTTGTCCATTAGTCTAATTATATGCCTCTTCTTGATGCTGCTGTTGAACCGGAGTGGTTAGGCTGCATCCTTTTCTGATCACTCAGGCTGTGTACAGCTTTGCAAGTGTCATGGGATGCTGAGAGCTCAAGTCTTGCACTATATTTGTTGTTTATTTGTTTTTAATTTGCTGCATCGTGTGCTAAGTAATACAGTCTCATCCAGGGTGACACACTGTGTATTTTAAACCATTTCCTATTCATATGCTGCAGACGGCTATGTTTTTATTATTTTTTTTTTGTAATGGGTAATGCTGCAGTGCCCACATGAGATTTGACCCAGCAACCTTCTGGTTACAAGCCTGGTTCTCCCACCACAATCCACACTGTCACCCTGAGTAAAAGCTGCTGCCCCACTATTTAACAGAACTCCAGCACAGTATTAAACGTCCATGTCTTGAAATGAAGGCAAGTATTGAGTAGGCAACAGATTGCAAGAGGATTTCATTCTAACATTTGTCGAGATCCTCGAAATGAAATAAGGGGCAAACACATATCTGTTGAAATCTGGCCCACAGAGAGATATAGAGAGAGGAAGAGCAGGTTACAGTACGCCTGAGATGCAGTGCATCGTGGAGGACCCCCTGATTTGATCTGCAAATGCATCCTCTCACATTAAACTGCAGACTTCAGCACAGAGGAAAAGGCCCACTTTATGACACATTCCCCTTGGGGGGTGGAGCAGTTGGAAGGGTGGGGGGTCTGCTCTCACTGTAAACACAGCAGGAGATGAAGGGAAGACGGCGGTCCACAAATCTGCCAGATTACGACCCATCACTCCCGAGTTTACACTGGAGAGCGCCAAAGTGGGAAAACAAGCCCTAAAAGATGCACAGGCGCATTCTTATATATGTATCTTCATAAAGCAGAGTGATTAAAGAGGCAGGACATAAATTTTCCTGAGGGGGGACGTGTTGGAGGATGTCCTTTACAGGAGACAAAGCAGCTGGGAAGTTTACTGCTTGTTAAAGTCCTCGTCGTAGCTCAAGCGCGGAAAGATATTGCTGAAACGTGGAGCGGGATCATATTGTTTTATTCCACCTATTGTAAAAATTCAATTAAGGCAGAGAACAAATCAATCTCAGCTTTGACCTGTGTGCTAATCACAAACTTCAAACTCGGTACAGAGAAGATGTGTCTTTTTTTTCCAACAATCCCAGAAGGCCTTGGGTCGCAGGTGTTTAATTTGTGATTAATGGGTAGGTCAAAGTGTCCATTTAACCCAGCCAACAGTCTTTGATACCTCAAATCAGACAAGTCTCTATGGAAACCAATGAGAACAAAATTAGTATGATTACTGCTGAGATTTCAGCAAGAATAGGGTATTCATATTATAGTCCCTGTATCCTGTCTTTAGATGGATTTACTAGTACAAGTAAGTGTGTGTGATTTTATTTATTTATTTTTTTTACCCCACCGTGGTATGTGTGTGATAAGGGTTGCATGTTACAGTATGGCATGGCACATTAGACCATGACACTGGGTGACACTAACACATATGGCAGCTGTGAAATTCTGAAATTTTAATGGCAACAGGAACAATGTAATGTAACATGAGGCTGAAATAATATTCTAATGTTGTTTGTATATGTTTCTAAGAGTATGAACCCCATGCCGTATCTTACTTGTGACCTTAACTGTCAACAGCAGGGATGTAATTGAGTTATGAGGTGAGCCAGTGAGGTATTCTGCTGTTCTATCCCAGAATTCCTTCCTGGCCTTGTTAGAATTATTTAAGCTTCATTCAGAAAAGCTGTAGTGTTACTGGAGACTTGTCAAAACAGGCACATTAGGAATAGCCATGATACTGTGTGGCAAGTAAAGCCAATTTATTGTGCAGTTGAAAATAAGTTTAACAGACAACCCACAAAAGTTAGTGGCAGTTGCTTGTAATTCAGTTGTAATGCGGCTAAGTGGTTATCTTTGTGCTTGAGGGACTGCTGTTTTTTTGTTCATTTTGAGAACAATAAGGAGGTTTTAGTGTATCTGTGCGTATGCATTTTCACAGGCATCAAAAAAAAGCTTTTCTTTTGCTGAACTCCAATGTGAAATTGCCATGACAACTCAGAATGTTAAAGCAGCCAGCATGGTCAACCTCCATCTTAAACCCAGGCTTTCTGGCAGTAGTGACTTACCTGTATGTACTCAAGGGATCTCAGACACTGGCCAGAAGGGGTTGGACCTATATAATCCCATACCTTGCCAATAGCATTAGCTTCACCATCTTAGGATGCACACATCATTTGTCAGGATGTTTAGGCATTTTCATCCTGAAAAGTCAGCAGAGTAGTCCTCCAGACACAATGTTAGTTAGCAAGCTACCCGGCTAATGTACTGTCTCACTGATTATAGCCAACATATAGCTAACAACAAATAATCTGTGTGTTTTGCCAGTGATATTTTGGCTAATTCAGCATCATTTTAGAGCACCACTATAGTATCTATCTTAACTAAGGCTGACTCACTTGCCAGCTACTAGCTCACGAAATGTACTTATCGGCTGTAGTTGCAATGTACAGTAGCACTATAGCTACATACATATTGACATGACAACAGAAATAACAGCAGCTATCTGGAAGTAGCCATAGTTAGTTATCACAGTGACAGAAAAGGGTTATGTGGTTGTGGGTAGCAAGTCTCACAGAAAATAAATTCTAAAGCCAAACTGAAGGAAGACGGGTGCTCCTTAATAATAATAATAATAATAATAATAATAATAATAATAATAATAATAATAATAATAAAATAATAAAGGGAGGCCAACACCCATCCGAATTGTTGAAAGACAGTACAAAAACAAGACCCAGAAGAACAATAACAACACACTCTGGCAAAATGTTGTGTGTTTATTAAAGCTGAAAACTAGAACACTGTTATTGCTGCTGCTGTCAAGGTTTGCTAATTTTATGAGAAACAAGATTGTTTGTGTTAGGCTTTAGCATGGAAATTCCACTTTTATCTCAATTTCTGTCACATGCCATTGATGTTTGGGATTCCTGAATGTAAACATGCACAAAAAATGGCCTGTGCATGTACCTATATGCTATGACAGAAACAGAGATAAAATGTGATGGGGGAGAAAGGAAAAGAGTGTGTCTGAAAACAGGTGCACGAGTTAGCAAGGGAGGGACTAGCCACCACTGAGTAGAATTACTGCACAGGAGGGAGTGTTATAGAATATAGCATTACAGAGAGGAGAACATTTCCTTTACAAGGCCTCTGGAGGGTGAAATCTTTCCAGTTTCTGAAAGCTAGTGTCAATAGTACATCCTCATTTTAAAACTAAAAAAGGCTTGATTGACGTAAGTTCTCAGAGAGATAGAAACTATTTATACATGCAAACCCCTCTGGTATGTGAGGCAAAAGTATATTGTGACTATTAGATCCTGTCTTATTGTTTCATAATAATCTCTTTTATCTTATTATCTTGTTAAATTTCAAGGACTAGGTACATTATATTTCAGGTACCTATTATCACAGTAAACCAAGGTATCTTATCACACCTGTAGCCATATTATAAAATCAAAGTCAGTGCTATTAACACTGTGATCACATCTTGCTAGCCTTTAAACAACATGTGCACTGTAACTCTAGTATTTTCAGTTGAGTTTATACTATAGATAGCCAGGTACATTTTATTCAGTACAGATGTACAGAGATCACACATCTATTTTTTTTACAATATAGCAAAACTTGTAATAAAAAAGAAAACATCTTGTCACACTCTATCCTGTGTTTAAACAAAAAAAGCACTGGTGTGTTGCTAGGTAGTTTTCATCCACTTGTTTTGGTTGCCATGCTTGTGACATCATGAGGATGTTAATAACTGCTTGTGCATAGCATTCAGTGGAATGGCAGAACATTCTGCATGTTCTGGGATATTAAAAGGAAAGTTCCCTTTTGTGGTCTGGTCATAAGCAATACGTTTGTTATTTATATTTCACTTTGTCGCTTTTTCGCTTCGATTGATCTTTATATTTGATAAGATATTATAAGACAATTCTCCCACATCCATGATATGGACCATATTTTCATATACCCTCACAAAAGGAAGGCAAAAACGCTCTCCTTCAAAGTATGACCTCATTGGTTATTTACTTTTTATCCAGATACTCATGACAAAAATTAATTTTGAAGCAGCTCACGCTGTTCCTTCCTTTCTCCAGCCAGTATAGACCACCACGGGCAGAATCTGGCAGTAAATCTTGTCCGGAGTTTATATTGCGTGTATTTTTGCTTAGTAGATTGGTTTGGGGGAATTATTAGGTCTATGATATATGTATCCAATCTCAAACACATTAAAGCGGTGAAAAGATTTGGGTAATTTATGCCGCTGTCACAACGGTTTCGCCCGAGCTTGGCGTTTCGGCTCGGCGCGGCTCCGACGCCTAACGCCAGCTCCGTTTAACGCTGGGCTTTCCCGCCATGTTTCATCCATCTTAACGGGACAGAGAGACGAGTCTGGCTTTAATTGTCCCTCCGACGGTCGCCGAGGGATGACAGAATAACTCATCAGGAAGAGAGGGAACTAACATCCTGCTGATGAGGAACAAATATGGCCCATAAATAAGCAGGCAGCGCGGTGGCAGCGGGCAGAGTCGCAAGGACGAGCTCTCAAGGATACGGTGAATTCAGCCCTTACCAGAAGATCACTTCCACGAGTACAGTAAAAACCTTTGATTTCGGGGAGGGTGTGTTCACCTGTGCTGGGACATTTTGCAGAGTTCAAAGTCAAGGCTGGGAATGATCACACATGCATACCCGTTTAAGATGCCAGTCACGATTCATCCTGAGAGTACAGCACATTCATCAGATTCTTTACGCCATTGCGTATCATTAGCACACAGACAGACCAGGAACCGCTAATCTACAGCCCATGAATTATTTGCCTAGCAGACACCATTGTTCAGGGCTACTTACATAACATGTCTGTTTCCTGTATGCGGCTGGATCTTTTACCAAGGCATGTAAGCCATAAATGTTAATGTTCAACAGTGGTAAACACTAGTGCCCAACTGGGACTCCAAACCCAGTTTCTCTAACCCCTCCACCACAGAACGTTTTGTTCTTTATTACAGTGCAGGTTTGTCTCTAGATAGACACACTTACACAAAGAGCCAGCCTGACAGATAGATCCCAGATGGAGTGATCGGCTCAGTCCGAAGTGACAAATTGAATCTGCACCTTGTAAAAGAAACTGCATCTCCCCCCCCCTCTCTGTATGGATGACAGGCCAGAGTGGGTTCGGGCCAGAGGTATTCCACAAAGCTTTTCATCTGATTTGGGGCAGCCGGTCAGGCCGGTGAATAGGAAGATAGTTAAAAGGGAATTAGCAGAGAGGCAGACGGAGGGCAGAGCCCCTCGCGGGAGGCTGCATTGTGTGGAGCGACGGAGGGAAAAAAGGGAAGACCTCCGAGCGAATGGGGTGGCAGGGGTGGGGGAAGGGGGTGCTGGGGGCGATGTAATAGAGCGACATTCTCTCTGACAGGCCTCGCTGTTGGGCCGTCGGCATCCGGCCTCTGATCACATCAACACTCTGACCTCCCGCCTGCGGCTCACCGGCCAAACCTCGTGCTCCTGCTCAGCTGCCAGCCGGGAGGCATTAACCCTTTACACCCTCCACTTAGAAAGCTGTGCTTCTGCAGGATAATCAACAGCCTGCTTTAAGGCAAATTAACACGCTACTTTCCTATTGATGTAAAGTATAGGACCTGACTAATTTGAAAAGCCCTAGCTATTGAGTACTGTGATGCAATTTTTTCGAATTAGCCCATAGACACACAGGCAATGCTTGGTTTGAAAAGAACCAAGGGAGGGACCTGCATCAACGCATATTGTACAAAGGTTCTTCTCAGGACATGGAATTCTGCAAGTTTGACGTAATTTGATGCAATTTCATTGAATCCAGGAAGTCATTTGATTACCTTTCAGGTAGCTCCACAATGCAGCTATTTACAGCTATTTAGCTCATGTGCTATATTTGTACAGTGTATAACTGAATTCTACATACCTAGTTGCATTTGGTTTCAACTGCTCAACATTCACGCACCCTTTATTCTTAATTAAAATATAAGATGCAAATACGGAAAAAAAAACAAAGTGGTATTTGACTCCATTGCAGATTCTAATACATCAGTAGAATATCACAGACACCGCAAAAGAATACCTTCCCACAGAAAGTAGAAGAGTATAACCTGCTTAATATCATGAAGTGACACATCATGTGATACAACAAATGTTATTTTAACAGGGTTTCAAGATCATTCAATGACCCTGCCATGGAGGAAAACCAAGAACAGTTCTTGAACTGTGCTTATCCAGGCAACACCACACAGACTATGATTGGCTGCTCACAATATTTCTAAAGCTAAGGATGGTTGTAATTGGTTACATAAACTATATAAAAGCTACATACACCATGGGCAAAAAATATAAATTGTATCCATGCCACATCACATTCAAATCTCATGCTTAAATCCAGTGAATTCATATTGCTGCTACATATCCATACACGCCAATAACTACTAAGATTCATCTGCTAAATACATTTAGAGGAAATGGTTCTGGCTTGCGAGGTTCATTTGAGAACTGGCATTCAGGAGGTCTTAACATTAGTATAAATAAATAATAGCTAATAAATGATAAACAAGCTAAATGCATCCGACTTGATGCCTTTACACAGCATGTAACAGTTTTCAAGGCAAAGAGGAAACAATCAAATGAGACACAAACAAACAAACACACCAATTAAAACCGGGCACATATCCATGAGTTGAGCTGCAGCTTCTCTCAGATGTAATGTGTGCCAAGACTTTGGTGTGCAGAGTTTTGAGGTGAAAATTGCTAATGCACCACATGCTTACTAACTGTATCTGGCAAAACTGTTTTTTTTTTTTTTTTTTTTTTTTTGTCAGAGAGACACTGTCCTGTAACAGCAAATAGACAGCAACCCATCCAGTGCCATTTTTTTCTTTTCTCTCTCACTCTCTCATCCCCCACCCACTCCCTCACACACACACACACACACACACACACACACACACACACACACACACACACACAAAAACATGCATGCAGATGCATACATGCAAACGTGAGTCACTGACACAGGACACATACGTGTTCATATGCACAAACCATAAAATCCTGTAAAGTATGAGATCTGCAATAAGATGACATTTAAGCGGGACTTGCTATGAATCTCACTGTACTATACAGTGAGGAGCAATGACTCATCTCATCCATCACCAATGAAATGTACTCACTCAGGAGATGCACAGCAGACATGTTGCACCAGGACTCTCACCACATTTCAGCTGAGGTGGACAGGAAGGACTTTATTTTCCAGTTAAACTGCAGGAACTGCAGAACCCATGTAACTGTGCTCAGACACACCTACATACACACCTACATACACAATGAACAAATGGTCACACAGCAAACACAAACAAGCACACACACACACACACACACACAAACACACACACACACACACACACACACACACAACCTCAACTAAACAATACACACATGTGCACACCCTTACAGTATGCACACGTACAGTACAGAACAGAATAGAGAAGGAAGCGTTTCACTCATGGACTAGCTGTGTTGCACTGCAATAAATCTTGAGTAGGGTGGCCATATTCAATCAGCTTGCTGGTGCTGTTTGTGAATACCAACTCCTTCCCCGAGCTCTTTACCCTAATTGCTTGTTTGCTAATCAAATATGTGCATTTGTTTTGCTTAATGGATATTTTACAGTTAACGGCTGCCACTTTAGCTTATTTATTTATTTCCTAACGCACTTATTATTCGCATATTCATTTCACCTGCTGGATATTTTTGCTGCTTTTAAAAAAAAAAAAAAAAAAAAAACATTAAAAGGTTTGTTGAGAATGGTGGCGAATCTCTAAGAGTGTCTGTTGAATGAAGAAACAGGAAAAGGGGGAAAGGGGCCAGTGCTAATTAAATGCGGAGCGACAGCACGCCAGACAGTGCTTATTAAAACATGTTGCTAAAAGGTGAGGCCTGAAACACCAGTGCAATTAACAGGTTTGCACTCTGATTGGATCTGTGGTAAATTAATGTTACACCATACACGCAACCTGGTAAATTTAGCAACAGACTGTTACAACTAAGAGCGGGGGAACAAAAAAAAAACATTTTATCTCAAGTCTCTCAGAAAGCACACTGTTTGAAAAATCTAAGGAAAAAGCAACACTTTAAATCATTCATCATGACAGAACGCCAAACATGCAGCAGCTCCGCAGTTTAAATGAGTGATCTGTTTAATATACTGTAGACAATGGCACATATTGATTGAGAGGAATGAAGTTAGAGTCTTTCAGAGATGGGTCTTTGCTGATGATTTCATTGATTTGACCATGATTAAACTGGGTTCCTTCCAAGCTGTAAGGAAAGCACTGTACACCCCTATCAACCCTCCAACGTGTGCACTGCATGTTATGGAGGTAGGGTTGCTGGATCAGTTACTCTCGATTGCCATCATTTAGCACCGGTGCGTCTGAGGCGTCTAGCCGGATCTCAGATGTATCGTCTTTCGTCGCCACTTTGGACCTTTCTTTCCACTGAAACTTGTAGCTGAAATGCAAGACCTTTTACTTGACTACTCAGTGAGTGTAGCAGAGAACAGTAGTGGTTTATGGATGTGGGCTGAACTCTACAGGAATGAACTTCAATCTAGGTGGAACAGTGTTCCTTTTGCAGTGACTACACTGAATGCTATGTGGAACAGTATTGCTTCTGCAGTGACTGCACTGCTTCTCACCACTGATGCTACAGTGCTGATTCCTGCAAATCCAAGAAATAGAGATGACGCCCTCTCTCACCTTTAGGAAGAGACGTGCCTATTTTATATAGACATATATGCTGAGGAGACTCTGTATTGAAAGAAGGGACTGTAGGTTCCCTGTATTTCTGGAAGCAGCTCCTGTTTCCCCACGTCTGTGCCTCTAAACTTCCAAAATGTGCCTCGCTGGCAGTACTCGTGAGCCCTTCTCCCGTCCTCTCCTCGGGAGCAATGCTGCATTCATCCCCGGGGGCACCAGGAACCTGTTTTAATTAGGAGTGTGTATCTCTGGAAGGGGAGCGTGGCGTACTGTCTCCGAGTGACCCTGCAGAGCTGTGACAAGAGGGCAAACGGGTCTCATCTCAGCATCTCCATGGGGAACTGAACCGGGGGCAGAGAAAGAGAGCACTCTTCGGTCCTGTTCATGACAGATCATCTTAAAGCATTGCATTGTCAAGCCAAATTGATCCCACCTGGGATTTGAACCCAAAACTTCCAGCTAATGAGGTCGGGCATTTTTTTTTTCCAGTACTGCCTTCAACTATTTGGCATGCTCTCCTTCAGATTTGGCTATGCCTGTTACCAGGACTACCAGTCTTTGACTATATAATGGCTGAAATAAAGTGAACCTATTCTTTTGTCTATCATAACAGCCATGCGACGTGCTCTGTTTTGTCAGTGGAAGTGCAACACTGTTCATGGACAGAGATACCTTCACATAAAACATGCAGTACATACATTAACCAAAGTAAACTGATAAAAAGCTGTTGAATTTGTTTTTAATACCACCCCCTACCCACTCACCTGAAAAGGTACATGTAACCATCAAAGCTTCGGTTACTGTAAATCCAGAACGCAACCGCAATAAATCATTATAATTGAAATGTCTGCAAAATAGAGATACTGAAAGGAGGGGATTCAGCTCTTTCAGGGAAGCGTCCTCGCTTTGGGTCTCTGTTACGCAGAGATTCGCCTGGGCGCCGGTGCCTGTTATCCATCATAACCCAACCCTCGCGAGGTCCTGCTCAACACCAGTGCAGGAGCAACCTGAACAGAGTGTGCGGACCCTTTGGGTGTTGATGGTGGGGAGGGGGATGGAACCAAAGCTTACTGTGGGAGCTACAGCCACGCTACCCATGTCTCCCAGCTGCAGTCCTTAGCAACTAGAGTACTGTGTACCTGCTGGATCTGACTTCTGTCAGGTATTATTGGCAGCCGGTTTGGGACCAGTGCGGCCGCACCCACAGCCCCTCCGACGGCTGCTGTGTCACTGAATGTGAGGGGAACCAAATACCTTCACAGGAGCATCGCGTGACAAATGGCATCAACTCGTCATTAACATATGACTTCTCCTCCCCTTAAAACAGCTTCAGAGAGACTCCGATGATTAAAAACACGGGGAACAGTCACTGATAAGAGGCCGGCTCGCTTCGAACCACATGCTCTCAGAGCGAGCAGTGACTTGGCTCCGTGTACAGCATGCAGTGCTGCCGTGGCCTTGGAACTCCAGCACATGAGCGCGACGGAGGACATTAACAGCACAGCCACGAAGACCTGGAGTGTCCTCCAGTTCCCTGTCACTCCAATTCTTTATTGTCTGTAATTGAGGTAACAATTACATTCTGACCCGCAAACAATATAAATCTCTTTCTCTGCCTCTCCCTGCTCCATCTGTCTTCATTAGCATCACAGTGATGTGGTGTTTATTATTCACTGAGTGGGTTCCCAGCCTCCTGAGGCACCGTCTGATGAAGACACCTGACTGCAGACTCACTAATCTCTGGAAGAGCTACAGATATGCTGCCACTCACCATCACCCTCTTTAGGACACACACGTACACATGTACACACATACACACGTACACAGACAGACAGACATACACACACACACGTACACACACATGCACACGCACACACACACACGCACATGCACACACACGCAGTCACTCACATGTCATTTATCAGAAGCTGATGGACCCTCAGATCCTTTCTGCAAGTTATGCCATCATGGACCAGTGCCACACCAGTTCACATAGCTCTTAGCTGCCATCAACACAGAGACAGTGTAACTACATACTGCATGATGTTTAATCCTAAAACAAAACAGTAATGCAGGGGCATTGCAATTAGAAAATATGTGGCTTTTTCTGCAGTTTCATTTAGGTGCTACACCTGGGAAAGACCAGCATCCTTATACAACTTAATGCCCAACAATCCAATTTTTAACATATGAGGGGGAACAGATTAAGACCTGTCTAAGGTTGTTGAGGCAGCAACATCGCCAGCTCACCAAGGAAGTCACTTGATATAAGTTAAAGCTGCAAAAACCTTTTTTTGACAAATGGTGTCATGACCTTAGATTCATGACAAACTTCCTAACCAGACACATCACAGAACGTCTGCATGATAATAATAATAATAATAATAATAATAATAATAATAATAATAATAAATAAATAAATAAATAATCCTTTGATTTCAAATCCTTCAGTCCTCCTATTGAAGAAACCAACATGAATCCTTCAATTGTCCTACTTTTGAACTGATGGCTTTCAATAATAATAATAACTTCTTTAAAATGAGAGAAATTACATTATGGAAGCCACAGTGGAGAGAAGGACAAGAAACACAGGAGACTTGAAATATGCTTCTGCTGACGCTGTCACCAACTGCTGCACTTCAAAGCATCAGCAATGGCTTTTTCACCTACTCAACAGCATTCACAATTCAATGGATAAAAAGGTGCCTGGTCCTTTGAAATCAAAACAAATCCTTCTGACATATGTAATGTAGTGTACTCCACTTTTAAGAGTCACATCAATTTAGCACGATTTGATTCTTATAAGTAGTTGACTCTTAAAAGCTGAGTCCCAAATGAAAGGTTAAAATGGATGTTTCATTTTGAATCAATGTCTTAATTCATTTGAGGAATGTCCTTAGCTAAGTTCTTAGAAAATAGAAGAAATTATTTAAATTTTTACATACAATTTTTATACAGGGTATAAGTTTTTATACAATCATGTATGAAATAAAATAAAAGCAACACCAGTTACTTACTCAAATGTCACTGTGCAAACTACTGCTACTCAGTCAATTTCCCTCTGTAAATAACAAATTGACTCTCATTTACTGTTTTTCAGTGTCTCCATGATCATTTATAGTGCCTTGCTGGTTTACATTTGTCTTCATGATGTGAGACCTCTGTAAGCCTTCTCCATAGAATCTTCACCTGGCTGTGGGCTACCCAATTTCTCTGCCACATTTCTTTTACTAGTCTTACAATTATCATAAGTCCCAAGAATGCCACCTTTTCAACTGTAGAAAGCGTTTTTCTTATTTCTGCCAAGTTGACTGGCATCCAGGCACTTTGCTAATTGGCATGACTTATTTTTTCTAAATATTTGGTAACTCGTATGAGGTAAGAGACACACTGACAATGTTTAAATTTGAACAGGTTTTTCATTGATCATACACCTTTGCACTTATTACATTTATTACCATAGAAAGTAAGCACAGATTTTACAGATTTTTAAATAGTTCGTATAATAATGATTTTTTTCATTTTTTGATGACAATATGCAGTCAATTCATGTATCAGTATTTGTTATAAGCAAAACATTTTTTGTGGTGCTTACATAAAGCAGGGAAAAGTAATGACAGTAAGGTTCACAGCTCTGTTCTTTCATTCATTATTGAAAAAAAAAACAGAAGTAAGGAGAAGCTGGGAAAGGGGTAGAGACTTCTTTCTGTTAACCTCTACATCTATGTTATTCACATTTACGTTGACTTTATTGCCAAAAAAATACACCCTGTGGTCCTATCAGAGAGCTGATAACGCATCATTATGTCACGGGAAACTGGAACTCGGAGAGTAATAAAATAGACTGCCTCAGCCGGCGGTGCTGTTAAACTTTTCACACTCATTACCTCCGAAACTCTGGCCTGAGCGCTGGCGCGTGTTTTACAGGGCGCTGAACTTTCCCTGGCTTCCTCTCACGTTCCCTCAATCAGGCGTCTGCAGGAGCCCCCGCTGGTTAACCGTGGAGGGCCACCTCGGCCAACTCGCTCCTTAATTAGTTAGTTTTAATTGCTTGTTTAATGGCCTTTCCTGTGCTGATGAAACCCTGCAGAGAGAGCTTGGCCGCGCCTGTCCTCAGTCATCGCGCGGGGTGGAACGCAAGAGCGAGATCGCAGTGGGGAGGCCATCATCCCCGGCGCCGGCAGCCAAGAGGAAGATTCCTCATTTTCTCCTTCTGTTCCTCATCAGCGGTCTCTTGTGTTTTTTGCGTCTGGCGACGCGAGTATCGCATTTGATCTCTTCCCTGAGTTAGAGGGATGAAAACGCACCCCCTGCGCTTCTGCGGGGTTGTTATATTTATTTATGTGCGGTTGCGCTCCTGTTCGTCTCTGATGAAAACAAGGATTGTAACTATACGCGTGCAGCAATACCGCTGGCGCTCTGACGGAAAATTGCAAACTTACGACCGTATATCAAAACCTGTTTTCGTCCATCGGCAGCCTCTGTACCTTCTCTTGGTGACAGTGAAGTTGTGATAATTGGAAAGTGCCCTACAGGAAGGCTTATTGGCGATGTGCAGATTTCTCAAGGTTCTAACGCGTTGTAGTTATAATGAAGCCGAAGTCTGGAGCCTCATTTGGCAGAGACTGACTGTCACTAATGACTCTTTCACACCTGTCGATCCCTGCCCACCGGTGAGGGTGCCATCCGTTCGTAATTGAAATGCAGTGCCCCGTTGCAGTGCGTAAATGCCAAACTCTTCGTCCTGGGGGGGAGGGAGGCTAAGATGTACCACCCCGGGTGCCAAAATTGACCTTTTCATTTCGTCACTGTCGGGAGCTGTCGCCTCACACTCTCACAGCACGCCGACGGGAGGCAGGGGGTCACCGAAAACCTCGCCAACTGTGACCTTGTAAACTGGTAGGGGTGGGGGAGGGGTTTAATCAATGTAATGGCTGATGTCTACCTTTAGGCAGAGAATGGCGGGGCATATGAAGACAGACAGATGTGTACAATGACATTTAATAATGTTAATAGTTTACAGTGCTCCTTTTTAATACTTTTATTCCCCTTTTCAACCCTGTTTGGAACTGCCAATTGTGCATTAGTCATATGGTTCATTTCACCATGACAACAACCACACCAACCACTGAGTACCACTGTAAAATGGACACCAACTGGAGGATAGACACTCCTCCACTCATGTCATCCCAGCTACTAGCAAGTGCCTGATGAATTGCAGGATGCTCAAGAGTCTGCCCACAGCCAACATGTTCTGCTGTTGCCGGCTTCCATTCATTGTCCATTGGTGACATGGCTGGTTTCAAACCCCCGGGCTCAGCCTGCACTCAAGATAAGTGCCTTGCTGCCTGAGCCACTCGGTATTCTGGGGTGCTCTTTAAATTTAATCATGTCACATTTTTAACAACTGAAGCACAGAAAGATACATTCAACTTATTCTCAGATTTCAAAATGGAAATTTTGTCAAGTTCCAACAGCTAGGAGGCTCTCAGTGACCTTATAACACTCTGCTGCTCACAACACAAAACAACACATTGCTTAGTGGATTCAACTGATGGCCGGGTATTAACGTGACCTGTCACAAGTGAGTCAGCTGATCTGCTGATCTTTCTCTTAATCTTAAATATGCAGACTATGCCTATATCATATGTGCTGGCTGTTTTGGGGTACTATCCAGTACAAGTGTGGAAGTGTGGACAGGGAATACAGGACCTGTGTAGCTACTTATTATGCTGTTGTTATTTGGTGTAATTTGGTAATTTGGCACAGGCTAAACTGCAGGAAAACTTCCAGTCTAAACTAAGCTAACAGATCACACTTCCCACTTCACTGTTTATACCACAACAAATCATGCCGACAATACAAATGAAAAAAAAACAAAACAAACAACAACAAGAACACAGGAATTAATAGGTAAGTGAATACAGAATTCATAACAACAATATTTACTTGCAAAACTAATTAAGAGTAGTATTCAAATTAGCTTGTAATAATTATCTTCTTTTTCCATGTAGCAAAGGGCATGATAGAATGTGTTGTTGATATCATGACCTGATACTGTAATATTACATTACTGATATTTTTTTTTAAATATGTGCACAACACATGCATGAATACTTTCAAATCTAAATCTCCAACTGATTTTTTTATCTACCACAGTAAGATAAGGTTTCAACATCCAAAGCTTAAACATTTCACTAATTTTACTCAAATGTATTACACACATTAAGATCTCAAACACATTTCCAATTAATTTATTCTGAGTTATTCAATTGCATGTTTCAATTTAATAGTTTAGCTGACAAGTTCTTAGATTTGTTGAAACATTCATCAAACCATTTGACAAAGGCTAAAGGTTCTGTGACAGCTGAAGGAAATCATTGATTGCAATCTTCTTTAAATGTGACTGGATACTGAGATTGTGGTTGTACCTTTAGAAAGGCTTTCTAGCATGAATTTCAAGAGTGTGTCTACCTTTGCCTACAAAGTTATTCAGATATTATGTGCACATACCAGCACATCTTGCCGGAGTTGTATTTACCTTACACAAAGGAATGCTCCAGTCTATTCAGATTGCTCACACGAATCAAAAGCAAATAAAGCAAAATAAAATAAAGCAGAACAATTTCTCCACATCAACAAAAATGACTTGATGATCTACTACTCTGTATACTGCACATCCATCCAACTATCAATTCTGGCAATCATGATAAAAAAACATTAAATTGATGTCAGTGTTGAAATTGAAAGTTAGTCGTCAGATTCACTAGGGTAATAACATCACGGAAATAGGAACTAAGAGGCAGCCATTTTTGTATGATGCAATATACATTGCATACTGTGTTACTGTCCAAAGAAGAGAATCAACATTTTTTATAGATGAGAAATGCAGGAAAGTTCAATATGAATCTGTATCTTGCCAGATGTTTTTACTCAGAAGATGAGCCACTTAATACACCTGGAGTTGATGCACGGCACGGCACAGGAAAGTTAATGCACAATCTAAGAGACTAAAGACAGCTAGTGACATCACATGACAAGAGAACAGGCCAAGGGTAAAGGGATAAATAACATCAAATTAAAATCTAAACCAGACAAAAACTTATGGACTGACTCAGAGCTACGCCAATCTATAGCTTCCAAAATGGTGTCTTTTTGAAAGTGATTAAACAGTGTTTCAGCCACAATCTGATCTTCATTAGATGAAGGTGTTCTAGTGAATGCATATGTATAAAAAGATTGGTTAACAACAGAATCACCCTTCATTCATAGGGTACAAATATGAATAATAATTGGAAAATTGCTGTTGAGGCCATACTCTTTCTTTTTATATGTATATATTATATATACATACATATAATGTATGCGTGTTTGTGTGTATGTGTGTATATACTATATACTATATATAAGGATTCATTTTGAATTGCTTGTAGGGAATGAATGGATCAAGCCATCAGTGAAGTCTAAGTACACTAATTTGCTAGACATGAGAGCACCTGTAATGACTTTCAATTATTCTTTTTTTACATATATAGATTATATATGATATGTTCATTTCTATGTTCATTTGTTTAATAGACACTTTCCAAACTACGTAAAGGAATCGTGGTCTTGTGAGCTACTGTTATATTAACATTTAATTTTTCATAATCTTGTTGGTAAGTCGAATTGACACCATATTCAAGAGGCTGATGACCAAGGCATCTTGAGGAAACAGGTCTAAGGGTCTCGTCTCAAGTCAAGTCAGCGAGGTTCGCGGAGAAATCAATTAACCAAATGCAGAATTGCCTGCAGACAGAAAAACTCAACAAAAAAGAAGAGGGGGTGAAAAAAAATCTCTGAACAGGTGTTCTGTCAGCTGTGATAAGGCTTGCACTCTTCTGTCAGCGCAGCAGCGAGAGAGCCTTTTGTGTGCCTGCCATCCCTTCTTCACTTCACACAGCGTGGCGGAGAGCGGGTCAGCTCTGCCGCTTTCACGCGCCCAGATGAAAGCGCGAGATCGGACGAGCCGAAGATAAATAAATAAATCCCGAGCCGCTTTGAATCGGCAGCTGTTCCCCATCAATAACCA
Organism: Megalops atlanticus; assembly: GCA_019176425.1. Taxonomy (NCBI): domain Eukaryota; kingdom Metazoa; phylum Chordata; class Actinopteri; order Elopiformes; family Megalopidae; genus Megalops; species Megalops atlanticus. The sequence continues at coordinate 9,162,395 of CM032888.1, forward strand.
AGGTTTTCGCTTTTGTGCGGCGGCGCGTTCCGCGCAAAGAATGAGAGGACGAGAAACAAAGCGGGCGGATATCGCGGAGCAAGACGGACGAATCTGGCAAACTGGAATATTTCACTGTGAAGAAACGAATTTTTTTTCCTCCAGAAAGACCCCTTTTTGTTGCCAGCTGAATGCATCCGTGCTGCTGTAACTGTGCATGGAATAGCTGTGTGAGGGTCCCGACATCCACTCTCCCAGTGCCTGGGGATGGGTTCAGCCCCTGTCTGGATGATTCGTTTGAATACAAACTGCATCCCATCATCCTGTTCTCTCTTATCACATGCAGGGAACACTGCACCGTGACTCTGGACATCCACTGCAAAGAACCTGCGTCATGTAAAAGAGTGAGGCAGGATGATGATGTGTTTAAAATTCACAGGTATAATAGTTGTTTATATACTCAGAAATAATGTTTTTTTTTCCCAAGAGACAATGTAATTCGGGGTGTTAAAATGGATCACTGAACCATTTAATTCCAGCCTATATACCTCTTACTGTGATTTGCATTTAATCTAATGCCAGATTTTATATGCTTCCTTTGACATGTCTCTTCATTTATATCAACGCTCTCACAATTCTAACAATTCCATTACATCTGCAATCACACTTACTGAACTGACAGCTCCTTCAGAGAAATGATTTCCTCCTTAGATGTCAGAAGTGTGATGAATATCATGATTATAATGATTATCATGACAATATCATGATTGTGTTTCACTTTCTTTGTGAAAGGCCAGAGGTCTTAGATGTAACCTCTCCACTTCAAAATGTGTGATCATCTTGCAACGATACACGGTCAACCATTCAGCGGCAGACTGCTTTTTTCATTAGTGGTGTCAGCAGTCATGTTAAAAATGCACCTAAGAGGGGAACAATGTTTCTCAGAAGAGATCGTTACACCCTCAAGCATTTCAGATGCTTGGTATGATGTTAGCATCTGTGGTCTTCTTACCATCAGACAAGAATGTTCACTTCAGCTATCAATAAGAAGCCAGAAATGCCCACAAGTAAAATGCACAAGCTGCTCTAACCACAAAGAGACGTTCACAGTGGACATACAAGTTACTGATGCCTGTCATTGATTCAGACTGAAAGTACTCCTTGCTAAATTTACAGCTAATGTAGTGTTCTGCTTTCTGGCTATGGGCATGAGAAGCCAATCCAAGGAATGATCAAAGGAGACAGGCTGGAGGCAGGGAAATTCTGGCGATGGAGTAACATGTTGTTCCATCATTTGAGGGGCCATCAAGCTGATTGGCCGATGAAGGTGTGGAGCTACAGCTCCTCAGGTTGGTGGAGTGGGTGTAGTGATCATATTGGAGAACCAACAGCTGCCGGCTACACTTTGTTAAACAGCCATGCAGCCATCACAGGAACAGCAGAACAGGTTCACCAGTGTCCGAATTCTTTAAATCTTTTACATTTGTAGAGTATTACATTTTCATTCTTACACACTGATGGTAGTCTTGCAGATAATTTAGTGGTCACTGAAATTAATGAAAAAAATAATATCAAAAATACATTATCACTGGCTTAGTCACTCAAAGTTCAGGACAAAGCAATATTGCATCGAGATTGAATGTCCCCCAGAGACAATTTAGCTACCTCAGCTAACTTATTTCACTTAAAATGCAGTCTATCTGGCTAATGAAATACAGTGATGCACAATACAATATATAGAAACACACAAACATTATACAACACTTACTTCTCTGCTGACCTACACATATCTACTAATGAGCTCATTACTGCTCCCTTAAAGATATCAGCTGCTTGGGGAAAGACTCCTTACTGTGTATTACTTGCAAAATGAAATACTATACTTGTACAATGAGAGCAAGAGTGGCTATTAAATCAAATCTAGGCAGCTTTTCTAACCAGACTTATGAATTTGAGGTAAATTCACTCTCAAGGACAGACCAAGTACAAAACAGGGTGGATCTGAACCGGATGAAAGCCTTAAGCCATCAGAAAAGCAAAGATGCTGACAGTGACAGTAACCAGTCCCTACCCCAGCTCACCCACTGTGTGCATCATATGGAGGTGGAGGGGTGAATGACCCCCTTATCTGCCAACAGGGGGAGGGGTGAAACAGAGCCTTTCCCACTGCCACTGCCGTCAGATGTGCCTGTTCATCTTTACTCATTGAACCTCATTCGTACTGATAATTCATTGATTTTAATAAAAATATTTACAACAGGGTTTTTTTTAGCTATGATAACAACCCTGACACAGCCATAGTATATCATTTCAGCCATTTCTGTATGGATTTTTGCTATATTAGTAAATGTAAGGTAATTTGTGCAAAAACTGAAATCTTTCATCATCAACAGACTGCACATCTTCCAGTCTTTGCTGGCACACCTGCAGCTCATGCCTTTCCATTTCACCAAGGCTCAGAATCCGAGGAAAAACACAACTAAGCCAGCCATGGCTTGTCCCAGTGTTTACACCTCCGAGTTTGTGAAGGGGGCACAACTGAGTCAAGAAGCATGTGATTCTCCACTGATATCACAGCTCACCCATTAATAATTTAGCAGAGGAATGTCAGCTTGGCAGAACCACAGAGATCAACAGCGAGGAAGGCCAAAACAGCGAGAGAGTGAGGTGAGGCAACAAGAAAAAGAGATAGGAGAGGGGAGGAAGGAGGAGAGGAAGAAGAGGAGAGGGACTGAGACAAAAAAACAGGAGAGAAAAAGACAGATAGTGCATACAAATGCATAAGAGGGAGGGAGGGAGTGAGAGGGGAGGGGAGAAAGGGAGGGCAGAGGATGGAAAAATGTGAATCCAACAACCCACTCTGTCATGAACCCAACATCACAACTGCAGAGCACCTTTTGATAGTGCTGAGTCTCATCAAGAGAGAAAATGGAAACCACTGCAGTGACAGTGGAGAACATTTCGCTTTGCCGCGACAGCACAGCGGATGATGAAGGCCCAATTCCAGCTAGCGCCAAGGTACCATGAGGGGGTAAATTAGACCAACGCACGACCAATACATTAAACAAAACGCCACTGATGAGCTGATCAGCGGAGACCAAGAATTAGAAGAATGAGAGCAAAGGCTTCTGGGAAGGGATATGTCTGCTGAGACCTTTATTTAAGGAGGGAGGGTGAGGAGTGTGGCCAGGTTTCTTTTATTTTGTGGGGGAAGGGGGGTTGTCTGTTGGCACTCAGAGGCTGAAATGGAGTAAATTGAAATTGCAGACAGGAGGAGCAGGTGCTCTCCACTGGAGCCGGACAAAGATGGATGGGAGAGGTGAATTCAGGATATTATCACAATCTCCCTCGACTGTGCACACCTGGACCCTGACAGACCTGGTAGCAAACGCAAAAAGAGGTGATATTTTTTTGTTGGGGGGGGGGCGTTCACAACAAAAAATGCAGTCACTGCTTGTGTTTAGTTAGGTTTGGACACAGGAGAGAGACAGTCTCCCTCCTCGTTGGGACGCAGAAGGATCCGCTCCGTCGGGACTCCTGGAAGCTGTTTGTAAGACCTTTCCAAACTCCGGTGAGCTGCGCAGCCATGCAGAAAGGCTTTACCAGTGAGGGGTGTGACCGGCGGGAGGGGGGCCGCCACACGCCTCCCCTGCAGTCACCCCGAGCGAGCGTCACGGTAGCGCTCCTTCCCCAAGGGGGAAGCCGTTCGTGCCCATTGTTGTGCCCCCCGCGTTTGCCCGAAATTGGCCTTTCGTGGACGGCAGAAAGACCCGTGGCGGGCTCAAATGCCATCTCAGCATAAGGGAAATGCAGGTAGCGCTGGCACTGCCAGCCTGATCCAATCTGCACTGACAGAACAGCTTTGCATGGCCCCCAGTTCTCACTCTGATTGTCTTGCTCAGCCTTGCGTGCGCGTTGAGCACAGCGCTGGCCATACCCGAATGCCCCTCTGAAATATACATGCACCGTATGCACCAATACTTGTGAGGCAGGCTCATACATAAGTGGGCACACAGTGCATGTTTAAAATCAAGGTAATCAGTATCAACAATACCTGACCCCCTGCCAGAAACACACACACATACACGCACATAAACACACACACACACACACACACACACACACACACACACACACACACACACACACACACACACACACTTATTTATATCTGACAAACCATCAAACAAAGTTTTTCATGGCTGATGTGCACGGTTCAGATCAGTCCCCGTGGGGCCAGCCTTGTCTTATCATGTGCAATCCACAGCTGCAGAGCCCAGGAACTGCACTCTAATGAACCTCTGTTTCATCTCCTTCACTCGAGCTAGCTGCGCTACAGAGGGGCCACTTTGTTACCGCTCACATGGATGCCTTTATGGTGCGAGTAGTGTGTGCGTGCGTGCGTGCGTGCGTGCGTGCGTGCGTGTGCATGTGCATGAGGGAATGTATAGGTGAGGATGTGTGAGCGTGTACATCAGTGTGACTTTGCATGTGTAAATATATGCATGTGCAAGATATGACACTCATGCAAGAGTGCATGTGTGTGCGTGCACAGGTGTATAAGTAGGTGCATTTGTGTATGTGTGCATGCAGGCATTCAGATGGGTGCATTTGTGTGAATGCAAGTACGAGTGTGTGTGGATATGGGTGTGCGCGCTGTAAGGTGCGAGTGGAATTATGGAGAAGGTAGCCCCTCTGATCCTCATTAATCTGAAGCGGCTGCTTCCATAGAACCTATTTAACTGATATGTGATTGATCGTGTTTGTCTGAATACATGAATGTATGAGTGGTCTAAGGAGGATCAAAGCCCTAAGCTGTAAGAAATGGAGATATGCTGACAAAGTTATAGTAAGCATGAAAACACAGAGGACCACCCCCTTATCTGCCCCTGGCCAGACAGCCTGGAATACAACCACTGCCGACATACTCATTTCTCTGACTCTGAGCACATACCGTGCCAGTGTGTGTGTGTGTGTGTGTGCGCGTGCACGTGTGTATGTACATTTACATTTGCATTTATTCATTTGGCAGACACTTTTATCCAAAGCAACTTACAATTCATGTGAGGGCATGTGTGTGCATGCGAGCGTGTGTGTGTGTGTGTGTGTGTGCGCGCATGTGTGTGTATGTGATTGTGCGTATGTGTGTGTGCTTGCACACATGTCTCGTATGTGCCAAGCGAAGTGTGTGAGGAGCACACACTCCGTGGTACAGAATGTGGACTGCAGGGGCAGGAGCTGGGCTGGGCTTGATAAAGGCATGACAGGGTGAGAGAGAGACAGAGTGACCCCAGAGCCGCTGCTTCCCGCTGACTGAGACCCGGTGCCGTCCGGCCCCATTAGGTCCATTCCAACACACATTCAGATGCTAATTTAATCCCATCACAGATGTAATGTCTCATGCTTTAAAAGAAGTATTCCCATTAACATGTTTCAGAATATTCAGTCACTGATGGGCAAAAAGAACTTAATTAAAGGAAAAAAATGAGAATTTTAATGATTTCCATGGATGTAGATTAGACAGATAGCATGGATGAATGGACAGATAAATGGATGTTCGGACAGGAAAAAAGAATGAGTAAGAACAATGTGCTGAATGTCATTATGCCCACTGATTACTTTGTCAACTTTCTCACATATAACTTTCTTTTCCTCAAACATCATGCAAAGTTTCAATATTAATTTTTTTTTTTGCCAGTCCCTCTTGTTCAGATGCGGCTCTTAATCTTGCCCTGGGAGTGGAGACATGAAAAGGAAAATGGGAAATTTTCTTGCCAAATTACAAGTAGAAAATTCAAGCGCAGGCAGTCTATGAATCAGGGAAAATTACAGCATTGCCTAATTTTCACAGAGTAATTCAAATTTCTTTGATTGAGGGCCCAGTTACCAATTGGAATCCTTCACTGTGCGAAACAGGAACTAATTACTAAGGATGAGGGAAGGGGGAAACAGAAATTTGCTACCATTGAGTACATCAAGAGCTCAAACCTCATTCGTGCTGACACTGCACAGTCACACCGTCTCCTCATGACTTGGACACGGCCCTCAAGCATTTGACAGTGTTTGACACAAACAAATGGCAGTACAAACATAAACAAAATGGCCGCCCTCTCCCTCCTGGCTGGCCCGCCAGAGACTGAAGGTAATGGTATCTGACGCTGGACGATCGATGAGCTCTAAGAAGCCACAGCGCTGCTTTGTCTACCGTCTCACACCCATCAGGGGGGTGACAGGTTCTCCAGGGCGATGGCGGTGGCGACCGTGTCATTAATAACCGGGTGTCACAACCTGGCCGGTTTGGGTGTCACCTTGTGCGGAAGGCAGACATCACGTTCCGACAGATGATGGCCCCACGGCTTTGGTGTGAGAGCATCTATGGTTGTTAAAAACCTGCCTCTATTCTTTTTCGGCTCCATAATGACTTTAAAGGTCAAGTCACATAGCCTGTGTTAAGTCTTCCTCCTCCTAACGTCTTTCTCTCATGTTTCTGGTCACACGCAGCAGAAGCTGGCTGGCCTTTCTCTTTCTAACAGGTGTTTCTTTTGATTTGCTAGGAGAAATGGCAAAATTTACAAAACTGAAAAGGACTGTGATTAAAAAGCCAGCTGCCCCTGGTCTGGACTAACAAGTATTATCTGAAACCACATCAAAAGATAAGAGCCAGTACGCATGCCATGTTGTCCAAGCAGCTGGTTCAAGAACGGATTGGACTCTCTGGGATTAGATCCCAGGGAACCATAGGGGTGAAGTGCAGCTGAGGAGGTGGGAGAGTTTTGAACCAAGAACAATCTGCACAAAAAAGGCAGTCATCCCTCTCCCATAATCCCCCTCTTCTCCCCCTGTTACTCAGCAAGACAAAGAGGGCCAGTGCTGTGGTATACAGATGGATAACACTCCCTGCAAGAGAATAAAATAAAACCGAGCAAGAGGTCCCTTGAGATGGTGAAACCCTTTGCTTTTGTGGAAAAGAGGCTTTTTTCAGTTCCACGGGCCAAGCCATCGGAATAGTCTCATTTTCAATGCCCCCAAAGTACTTCTGAACAGCTTAAGAGGATATAGAGTCTGAACTTGCCATTTAACGCCTGACATGAAACATATATCCATACGCATACATATATTCATACTGAGCAGAGAGAGGCAGTAACAACTCCATTATTACGGTTCGGAGCTGTGTGCAGAGGGGAATAGCACTGCAGAGAAGGATAATCTTCAGCAAATACTGCAGGCAAAGACACACAGAGTACAGCATGGCTCCGGCTCAGATAGACCCTGGCGGAGCGGGGAAGATACAGGCTCGGGTCAGCCGGGTGACCTCTCTGCTTATTTCCCATCAAACCTTACTGCAGGATCCAGAGAGCCCTGAGAGTTTCACGCCGCAATTCAGATGTAAGGCACTTTGGAAAACAATCAGTTCACCTTGGCCGTGCCTGACAGCAACGGGAGAGAGAGGATGGTTCCCAACTCAACACACGGGGTCACTGTCTTGGCTCTGTGGTGTCACGATCCGTCTTTCACTCTCAGCAGAATGGGAAAAAAGGGGGGGGGGCAGATTAGGGGCGAGACAGAGGAAAGAGAAGGATGAGGAGGAAGGGGGCCTAGGTGTATGGACAAGTGGGGGAGAGGAGGGATGGGGAGAGAGGATTGGGGAGGGGGTCAAGGGGATATAGAGTGGAGAGAGGAAGAGGAGGGAAAAGGCAGAGAGGAGGGTGAGGAAAATATGAGAGAATGAAAACCAGGGAGAGGAGCGAGTGTCATTCAGTCTGTGCCATTCTTTCTGTTATATTCCATCACTTTCTGTCTGCTTCCATTCTCACTCTAAATTGAGTGAAAAGGCCATAATCCTGTCTGATTGTTTCCTTTTCGTTTCATAGGAGGATGACAGTTTTCATCCGAACTTGACGGTGGCGGGACAGTTAGAGGTTGTTGGAGACCCGGGGAGGTGGGGGGATTTGCATAAAAACACTGTCCCAAAAGTGCCCCTTTGCAGGTGGCTTTTAATTCCTCTGTGATTTGCATATATTCAATCAGGTCGAGTAATTGGAAAAAGAGACAGAGTGAACACGGAGCGTAGATCGTGCTGATTTTACAGTGTTTAAAAAAGATGAGAGGACAGCTGCACAGGCAAACTGATAACACTGATAATTCTGACACTGACTGATGTTTCTAATCACCAGCAACATAACCCAAATCAATTGCCCTTCCATCCAATGTTTAAAAACCATGCGTCTCCCCAGCACAACGCCATAACACATATTCATGTTTCTCTTGTACATGAATAGCGCGCGGTACAGAATGACCTTGTCAAAGTTGTCAAACCATAAAGGTTTGAAGTCTCCGCGGGTAAAAAAAGAAGTGTAATGGATGAGACTGGTGGGTGTGATGGTCTCTGGCTGGGTTGAACGGGCATTCGGTTTTCTGAGCCAAACCCTCAGGCGAGGCAGGACATTTTATTACACATAAATGTGCCCTGTCACACGAGACCAGTCTACAATTTTCGCCCATCATACGCGTCGGGAGGGACAGCGGCGCTAAAACGGAACGGCTCCGCACGGGAGGTGACGTGGGGCCGTGTGAGCGTGCCGGCCCCTCTTTCTTTCGCCCTGCGAAGGGCTGTCATGGATCAAGGGCCGATTCCCCCTCGTCGCGGTCGCATCTCCGCCCCCATCTCCCGACATCGCTGGAGCCCGCCCTGCCGTGGGGAAGCTAACTTTTTTTTTTCCACCTCGAGTGTCAAACTCACAGTAGCGGCCTGGCTTGTTTGGCTTTCCCCGGGGGTTGGGGGAGGTTGCGCTCACTGACGTGCTGGAGTTTGATGAGATCTGTCTGGAGCTCATCCTCCTCCCCCCTCTGAGATGAGATGGGCCGGCGGAGGCTGGTGGAGGCCGGCGTCCGCCACGCCGCCGGTTTTTCTGCGGCGAGATCTCGTGGCTGATTCCTTCCCCCCCCCCCGCACAGCGGCCTCCAATCCGCCGGCCCGCCGCTGACTGCTCACATCTTGAAAGGGAGGTTTATCCGGCTCTGACTCGTGCCGCCGTAATGGAATATGTACCCAAAGCCAGAGGGGTCTGCGTGTGTGTGTGTGTGTGTGTGTGTGTGTGTGTGTGTGTGTGAGAGTGCCTGTGTGTGTGTGTGCCTATGCGTACATACTACATGTGTGTCTTTGCACATGACTGTGTGCACACAAGTTTGCATGTGTAAGTATGCACGCCTCTGCATACCTGTCTGTGCTTGTGCGTGTGTGTGTGGGGGTGTTAAACTACCACAAGGCAGCAGAGAGGGAGAGTGTGTCTGGGACTGCATGGGCTGGGAAAGTGTAATTAAAAGAAATTGGGGACCAGTAAAAAAAAAAAAAAAAAAAAAATCGCTGAGCAAAACCGTAATTATCAGCCTCCCAGCAAACAAAGCACGCAGGCACGCCACTGCTTAATTGGTGGTTAGACCCTTCGATGGAAAAACACAAAAGCACCGGCGATAATTCCTTAATGGAGTCTTATTGACTTTGACTCATTTGGCAGGCAATTTGGTTGGCAAAAAAATCCCCCGAAGATCCTTAAACCCCCGTCCAATATTAAAGACTAGAGAGCTATAAAACAGCTTTGCATTGGGTGGTAGCGAGGTCCCTGCAGCACTCCCATATTATAAACAAGATAAGTGTGAGGATGAGCTGACACGTGCTAACCACCCGTCTCTGCGAAGCTTTGTGGTCCTGTGAGCGCAGATGTGTGCAAATGATGCCTCTGGAGTGGTTTTCCCGCTATCCGGTGCTCTTGCGCCCGGCAGAGCCACTGTTCTTGCGCAAAGTGCTGCAGGGAGGATGCAATGATCGAAGGATCCCTGTTTTTGGAGACAAGACTGACCGGCCGGATCGCTGTCCTGTCTGAGGTTAAATGATGTGGGCCGCCCTCCGCAATCACGAGAGGGACACAGAGACACCTACGGCTGACGGATCCACACGCACCCTTCGATCGCTGCCTGGATCTGAGCCGACACAAGCTGCATGTCCGAACACTTGGAGGACATTTTACAGGCAATAAAACAGCGCTTTGAGGGAGTAACCCGGATCTTGGCCCATTTTGGTATTTGGGGCACACCACTATGCTCTTCTTGTTCTTCCTGTTGCAGAGGGTAATCATGGGAAAAGCCACTCCGCTTGATTCATGGCACAATTTCCTTTACTGCACCGGGCAAGCTGCACCTTTGAACCAAGGATGGTACAACACTGGAACCAAGATGGCCTCTTTTAAAACAAGACAGCCAAGCACGCTGTCCTCAACATCAGTAAGAGAATGTCTCTCTCCCCACTTGACATATACAGGAGATCCTTGGGCATTCCTGTGTTCAAGCTCTCCAGCAGTGTTAACCTGCGGGTTACAGAGTGATAAATGCCTTTTATTCCACACTTGTGCACTGGGCCGTCTGTATACCCAGAGCTAAAAGTGAAATGCACCATGGGGCTCCTAGCTCATCGTAAGCTTCAGGCCACTCCTCCAGCTTAGGTTCAAACAAAACAGGACCTCTTCATGAGGACTGGGCGTCCTGATGAAACACGTTTGAAAATCACCCTCTCCGCAGCTGATTACCGGACCTGTGAAGGACTCTTTTCAAGTTAACGATGATAAGAAATGAAATTCATTCTGTTGATTTTTCTCCCGCTCGCTACAGATATTACAAAGGAGTCAAAAGAGACCCCGAATCAATAAATAAATAAAGAAGAAAGTAAATAAAATTATGCCGGCTTTCAAAGGCTGAGGATCAAAGAGGGAAGCGCATCAGCTTCCTGTACGAGTGTCAAAGAGCAGGCGTGGAGATGGCGTGTGCGGAGAGACCGGAGCATTTCAAAAGGCTCTCACGAGTCCTCAACACACTCCTGTCCCCGTAGTTACCATGCAGAATATTAAGACTCTTTCAGAATCCTAAAAATAACAATGAGGAGCCCAAACCAAAAATTCCAAACCAATCCGTGCTACTCTGTAAAATCCGCAATGACATCTGTTACAAATCATTTACTGCTGTCTCATCTATAATGTTTTTGATAAACTTCGAAGTGCCAAATGATGTAAGTATTAGTGAGTCATGCCTTCTTTTAAATACCGTTTGTATTTATAAGGTATCAACATCTGAGGCTTGCCTGGAATGCAGCTGATAGGTGGATTCATGACCCAGACTTTGACTGGCCCTGATGAGCCCTCCAGTCACAGACTGCCCAACGTTACCGCAGGGCAGGTAGTCTCAGAATGATACTGCTCCAGTCATACAGGTGTAAAAGCTATGGACCCCTTTACCTGCTGCAGTCACAGCTCTGGAAGGTTCAACCAACCTGCTGCACTGTAGCCCCGTGTCCAGTGAACCTCTGGTCTGCAGAGTCACAGCTGTGACGATGGGCCCCAGAGAGGGTCGGGGTGGGGAGGCGTTCCAGGTAATCTCCTTTCCGTCGGCCGCTCTTCCGCGTCCTCAGGGTCTCGGGGGAGGGATCAGAGCGGCGGGCCTGGAACGGGACCACAGGACCGCGTGAGAAACAACCGTGGTCGCGCAACTCAAGGTGACATCGCTCCCCACAAAGCCTTTCATTTCTTACTTATTTCTCTTTCAAGTATCTCCTTCCAGAGTATTCACTGGAGGAAAAAGAGCAGCTATGATTACAGCGCGGAGTTACAGGAAAGGGTGAACATGAGACATCGCTGCTGTTCCAACGACCCCTGGCTTTGAAATGAAATATATCAAACGGCGGACAGGAAAAAAAACTTCTATAATGTGACCGCAAGCTACTTAACACTTAAAGGAGAACTCCGGTCAAAGGTTTAAATTTGATATGTTTTATGATATGGATCAAGTACTTCCATGTGCGATGGAGTATTCGGAACTGCGTCCTGTAAACCTAGACGCAGCCCCACTCCTCCAGTCGATAGCACAAACTGGCCTCACAACCTGCCAGAGCTTTTCATTAAAAGAGAACGGAGAAATACAAAACCCCATAGATAAATAAAATGTTCTTCCACTTAAAGACACCAACAGTCATGTACAAAAAAACCTCCTGTGAGTGTATCACTGTGCAGTTGATGCATGGTGGCAATGCCACTGTTTAGAGGTTGGCTTAATGCTTCAGTCATTCATCTTCTATTAATATGGTTTTGCAAGCAACACATGCCAGAACGTTTAACTGTATTGGTCATTCCAGTGATTAAGATATACGGCATTTCTTGATAATCTACAATTAATAAGGAACTGGTGGCAAAACAACTTTTAACTGTAACCTGTGTTCATGTCGCATTGCGGCGCAAAATCACTAGGGGTGCAACGGATCACAAAACGCACGGTTCGGATCGTACCGCGGTTTTTGAGTCACGGATCGGATCATTTTTCGGATCAGCAAAAAAAGGGGCCGGGGGAGACAAATATAACTTTGCTTTCCATTAATTACTTATAGAACACTTAAAGCAAGGAACTTTTGCTTTTGCGGTAGCCATGTTTTCTACTGCGGTGTAGGAACCACCGGACTCACGAGTCCGTAATATTGCGACAGCTTCGACCGCGACATAAATTTCGAGCGCTTGTTCTGCTGTTCCTCGGCTGTGTCCGAAATCGCCCCATATTCACTATATAGTGTATGTATATACATTTTACACTTGATCGGACGACTTAACTGCCAGCTAGCTAGCTAACGTTAGTTTCAACTAATTTGAACAGATGAAGCTGGCTGCTAGTTCTTTCATTAAGTTAGTCAGTGATAGCTAGATAGGTAGCGGTATTATCTAGCTAGCAGGTGAACGTCAGTTGCAACTGGTTAGTCACTTAGCTAGCTAGCTGGCACAGTTAGACACAAAGATGTTCATACAAATGTTCGAATAAACTTGCAAACATAAAACTATATCCAGAAAATTATTAATTTATTGTATGACTGTGAATAGTGAGTGAGTGAACGAGTGAGCGATTTCAGACGCAGCCTTCGTCTTCGCAAAACTTCTAAGAAAGTTTGCTGGTTTTTAAAATGGTGCTTGTATCTTTTCACTGCAACTCTGCATCGAGATTTAGGGAATTATTACTTTAAAAAGTAACAGTGGCAGTGAAACTGTATTTCACACAGTATTATGGTTAAACTTTGCAATTAATCCGCAGGGCACATGCGTGCCGAACCGTGGGGGGTGATCCGTACGGATCACGGATCAACAACGATCCGGTAAACCACTGAAAATCACTATCCAGAACCTTCTCCGCCATTGTCCCCTGATGGTGGAATGAACTTCCACACTTCATCTGTTCTGCCAAGTCCTTCTCTGTCTTCAAGAAACATCTGAAGACACAGCTCTTCCGCTCTGAAATGAACACCTGAAACACTACCCCCTAAAGGAATTTCTCATGTCTCAAAACTGTTTCCTATTATTTCCTGTAAGTTTTTTATTTTATAAAATGTAATCTAATGGTTTAACACTTTGGATAAAAGTGTCTGCCAAATGAATAAATGGACATGTAAAATGTTATAGAAGCCCAAAGCATATACAGCCACTTACACTCCAGAAATCGTAGCAGCTTACTGCAGACTCCAGCCTCTCACAGGCTCAAAGGTATGTTGGCTCCCACCTTCTACAGTCTTATTGGTACACGCAACTGGCTCATATAGAATTCCTTCCCCTGCAGCTAATTTCTATGCCCAAAAAGGCTCATCACTAACATTATGCCTAAAAAATAGTTAATGCCAAATGATAACTTTCAACACTATCTCAAAATATACAGCTAAACTTCATCGTAACTTCCTGCTTCTCTATCCACACACAGAGTTAAAGCAGACTTCTTGCCTCCTCATAGGTTAATCAGTAACGTCCTGTCTTGGCAGTCTGCTCGGCTGACGAGCATAACCCTGAACGATTCTGACAAGCGTGAGCGAAGGGGGAAAACAACCCGGAGCTCCTTGATTGCTAACTGACGCATTAATATGTATTGAGCCCCGGCTCAGGCAGGATAGGTGCCCTGTCTATTATTATCATAAATATCAACACCTGCCTCTAACAACCTGAGTGTCCCCCACTAGCTCTCACCCCTGTGCTTCAATTGAGCTCTGTGAAGGCAGACCTTTCTAATTATCCTTTCATCTGATCTGCGCGCGCTTGACAGAGCGTATGTGTGGGTGTCTATGTGAGTGTCGGAGGAGAGAGCAGGAGGAGGAGAGAGAATCAGCGCATGCAATCACACCTGCAGCGACAGATTCCTCCTCTCCCTCTCCTGTTTCCTCTGCTTCTGTTCTGTTCTCAACCACTCCTCCCTCTCCTCCCACCCCTCCCCCTCTCTGTGTCTCTGTCTCTGCCCAGATCTCACTGCTCTCCTGCCATCTCGCTGGATGCGTGGCGTTAGTCTGAGATTTGCGGCGCACTCCGAGGCGCTGTCAGAGTCCGCTCCTCCGACCTCAGAAGCGGGCTCGCCGCGTGAGTGGAATCTCGCTGTCAAGCTGTCAATCAGGGCCGCGCTGGAAGGGGATCGGGGGCCCGCGGAGGACATATCCCCGCTATCTGGGAAGAGGGAGATAAGGAGCGAGCGATGGGAGAGCCGCGCACGAGAACACCCTCAAAGCCCCGCGCCGCCACCGCCGCAGTTCTCATCACGCACAGGCACCCCGCCCCCCCGTCCCCTCGCCCCCTGCACTGATCCGGCCCATTCTAAAAAAAAGACCAAACTCAACATTTAAGTGACTCCCACGTCAACCAGGCGCTGGTACACATAGCAAAATGCCTCTCAGCATATACAGCACTTAAGCGACGTATTCTCATCTTAGCCTGTTGTGTTGCTCAATAACATGATGATGCGGTTTCTCCCCTTTTCTAAGGAATAAATAGAAAGTCCTTCCTGATGTTCAGGCATGGCATTGCTTACAAGACACTTGATAGATGACTTGCTAGGTAATTGTATTTTGAACTTGCAAGATCTAATGAAAGGACTACTGTTCATTCATAGTTATGATATACATTATATATGCTCGGTAAAATGATCCTTCCCCTCCCCTTCAAAGCACAATACTCGCTTTAACTTTCCTAGTGTGTGTGTGTGTGTGTGTGTATAAATATATAGAGCAGTCACAATAGCACTAAATCCCACATGGACAAATTTCAGTTTGTTTTGGCTTGAAAAGCCCGAATCTGTACACTTTGTATGCACTTAAGATCTATAGATCTATATTTTTGACAGACCTTGAAATTTGAAGTGTGCGTCTTATTGTGCACCTGAAGAACCAAGAGCAGCTCTATTTACTCTCCGATCACTCTTAAGACTCTTCTGGGCTTTAGAGGCACACTTTGCCACAGCCTTTGTTCTGTCCCTCTCTTAAAAGTAGACCCGTACTTGATTTCAAATTACCTCGAAAACATGGGTTTCTCAAAACATACGGGGCATGAGCCGACCAGGACATAAAATGCAACGGTTCTTTTTTTTCCCTGCTTCCATTGCATCTGTCCGACTCGTTCTCTGCTCCCCTGCTTGCCTAATTTTCCTGTTCTTAAATGGCCCTGAAAACAGGTCAGGCAGTGCTGGTAAGGCAGAGTAAGGAGGTGAGGTGAGAGGTGGACAGCTGAATTAATGGATGCCGTCTCTCACTCCCAGTCTGGGGACAGATCATTAATACGTATTAAACAAATCGGCCTCCTGGGGCATTTTTGCCAATCCTCTTTAATAAGGGATCACTTGCGGTATCCTCTTAAACACCATTTCACCATTTTTTAAGCTTTAGCCATGACACGTACCATAACACCAACTGTTTTTTAACTGTCCTTTAAAAACATATCAGAAACTTCTTTTGGGTATAATTTAACTTGTGAAAAAACAAAGCAATAACATCAACTAAGGGGTAACATTAACAAGGGGGAAAAAGGTATTGGCGTTGTTTGAAGAGCACGATTCAAACGTTTCAAAAACCGTGCTTTTGTGTGCGTGTGTGTGTGTGTGTTCGTGTATTTTCACTCTCGAAAACGTTTCACGTCCCTCTTTCGATTTCAACACGGATTTCAATTTAGATTTCCCAAATCTGCGGTTCACTCATGACTAAGTATGAAGGCAGTGGCATGTCGGCGGCTGCGGCTTTGGCCCGCGAGTTTGGCTACATTAATGCGCACGGATTAGGGGAGGGCGCAGCTGCACGTAAACTTTACAAGCTGGTCCTTCTGTTCTGTGATTAAGCAGTTCGGCTTGGCTAAACAAGGCCATCTGAGACAGCATTCCGAGCGCTAAACAGCCAAACGTGACTCCAGAGAGGAGGCTCAGAGGAAAAGTTACATATTTTTAAGAGGATCTTTTGATTTCTGGGAGTAGTTCATCCATAGACTTGAAACAATTACGGGGAAAAAAAATTCCCAAATAACAGATTCCCATCCTCCAATGACATGTAAAACCCTCCCCCTCTCAATTTTACACTAATAGAATGAAAATGAATTCATGAAACACACTGATGCAAGTCGCTCTTGTCTTCGTTCACACGGTACATGGATTTCATCTGAGTTATGGGGTTTACGGTACAACATGATTTTTTTTTGTTCTCTATAGACTTACCATTCCCATCTCAGTACACTAATGTTATTATTCACTCACCTTAAATAATAATAATTATATTACGTATAAAAGTGCCCCAATATAAATATATAATATAAATAACATATACATACTATATATAATATATTCAACTGGGGGCCACTCAAGGATGTCAATTTTCTTGATATTAACCCAATCCAGTGCTGCTTTGGCAGTGTGTTTTGGGTTGTTGTCCTGCTGAAATACAAACTTCCTCCATAGTTTATGCTTTCTGGCAGTGGGAAGTAGGTTTTTATCCAGAATCTCCATGTACTGTGCAGCATTCATCTTCCCATCAATCTTGACCAGATTGCCAGTTTCAGCTGCTGAAAAGCACCTCCATAACATGATGCTACCACCAGTGTATTTCACTTTGGGGATAGTGTTTCCTGGCTGATTTTAGCTTTACGCCACACATACCGCTTAGTGTTTGAGCCAAAAGGTTCCACTTTAGTCTCATCAAGACCACAAGACCTTCTGCCATATCTTTGTAGTATCTTCCAAGTGACATTTTGCAAATTCTTTACGGGCAAGCATGTGCTTTTTTCTGCAAGGGCTTCTTCCTTGCCACTCTTCCATAAAGGTCCTTTTTGTGCAATAGCTTGGAGATTGTTGACCCATGGACATCATTTTCAGTTGCAGCCAGTGACTTCTGTAGCTCAGAGTGACAGTTGGCGTCACAGTAGCCTCTCTGACAAGTGCCATTCTTGTTCTTGTTTAGGGGGTGGCCTGCCCTAGGAAGTGTGGCTGTAGTTCCATATTTCTTCCACTTTTGTATGATGGACTGCACTGAGCTCCGAGGTATGTTCAGTGCCTTTGAAATGTTCTTGCATCCTTCTCCAGATTTGTGCTTCTCCACAATTATATCCCTCACTTGTTTTGAGTACTCTTTTCTCTTCATTTTGGTTTGTTCAATGGAAAATCCAACCATACTGTTTGACCTTGTAGAGAGGGAAGGTATTTATGCTCATGAAGTAATCCAAAACAGGTGGTCCACTAACTTCCTATACAGGTGGAGACCATCAACAGATTTGATGAGTTTATAAGACAATATCTTGCACCTGAGCAAATCCTTATAATTACGAAGGGTATGCATACCTTTTAAATCTCAAAGTTTTAGTTTTTTTCTGAATTTTTGGACATATCTTTTGATTCGTCATGATGTACAATATTGTGTAGACCAGCCAGAAATAAATCTTTTATGTGTCGTATACGTTTTTCTGTTGATGCTGTTGATTATTCAAAAAATGAATGTGAACGCTCATGGGGAAAAAAGGAAGAGGATATGAACACAGCCACGTTTTATCAAGTGAAGTAAAGGAGAAGAGACAGCTTAAATCACTGAAGTTAGACACAGCCGTGGCCCTGATGACCTGTTAGCTGAGTTCCGGCCCCGTGGAGGGATGTAAAAGGAGGCCCTCTACAGCGCTGCAAAGCCTGGAGAGATGGCCTATGTCTCCTTCTCATTCCTCTGCTTCCTCGGTCTCATCCCTGTCCCTTCCCACTTCTCCTGCCTCCCCCAACCCCCCGCTGCTCCCCGGTGCTCATCAATCGCATGTCAGCCAGCCACGAGAGGGGTACGCGCTGGTCTGCTCTGATGTGCGCATGTTCTTGCTTGACACCAGGGCTCATGGTGCCGTGTTCTCGTTAAGGGATCGGCGTGACAGGGGCAGAGCAGCTACCCGATCTGGAGCCCTAAAGCTGCACCCAAACACAACCCAGAATGCACTGCTTCAGGTTGGTCCTGGACTCCAGCGCAGGGAGTCGCCTCTTTATGTCACCCCATCTCACAGGCTTATGACAGCATCCCCACCCCTGAGCAGAAGGCGTCCGAGGGCCCTGCTTCCCGCACATTTCCTCTCTGGCTCCCTGACTCGCTCTGCAGCGCTTCTGCAGAGGCTCAGAGGCAGAAGGCTGCTGACCGTGGTTCTGATCAGGAACATGTAGGTGCTGTCCCTGGTCCTGTACTCCTTTTTCAGCAGGAGCACTGCTGTACTGCAGTGCTCTCTCTCTCTCTCTCTCTCTCTCTCTCTCTCTCCTCCTTCTCTCTCCCTCTCTCTTTCATTTCTGTAGGTTAATTCCTTACTCTTTTTTCTTTTTGTGATGTTTAGTTTTGTCTCTTTTAATCATGATGAATAATAATCTAATAATAATGTTTGTTAAATTTTGTGGTTTATTGTTTTAAATAAAAGAAGCTTAATAGTCTCTCTCTCATGCTCTCTCTCTCTCTTTCTCACTTTCTTGCTGTCTGTCTTTCCCCAATGCCCCCTTCCCATTCATGTGTGCTTGCTTGGTCAAGATAAATAACCACTCAAGAATATCTTGGAATAAGGTACCCATCTCATGCAACTTGTAATACACCTTATATAATGTCAGTGTACATTCCGTCACTTTCATAAGGTGTACAGGAGGGACACCTGTGACGCACCTATGGAATTCTTTGGCCACATCATTTCAGTTCTGCTGGGAAGTATTCAGCATTATGACCAGGACCTGGGTGGGGTTAAAACTTTAACTTTCCCACTTAGTGTGTTTAAGTGGAGTGCGACAGCAAGCTTGCGCACTTCACTCCGAACAGTGCTTTAACACAGCCTTCAGCGCACGACTGTGTGAGTGGCAGGCAAAGTGCTGCAGCGCCTCTCAGCCTGTACCGGCTCGGAACACAGCCGCTCGCGTAAAAACAGAATGTTTTCTGTCATAAGTGTAAAATTTACACCCACACACTTCACATATCACTTAATCTAGAGGAAAAGATTGCCACAGGAGATACAAACCAGCTGTTAAGTTGCTGTAATTTAAATTTTAAATCTTTTATTTTTTTCTTTTAGGTTTAACAAAAGGAAATATTAAACGATGTTATCTTGTGAAGTGCCACACTAAAAAAAAAAAAAAAAAGTCATGTCTTCAGTCTCATAGCTCTTCTTTAGCGATAATTATGAGCTCACCAATCATAAATTAACTGGAGTTTTAGTGTTGCCAGCCAAGGCCTTGACTGTAACTGTCACTGACATACATTAAAGGGACTCCGCTGGCCAAGAGAGAGACACAGATGGGGCAGGGACAGAAGTGACTCGAGGTCACATCTGCCATAATGGCATGGCAACTGGGACACGCGTTAGCACCCCCAGCGCGGAGGAGAGCAGCGATCCCTTCTCCGATGCACCGCGGCTCCACGATCCAGCACCATGAGATAAAGGGGTACGGTATCTGCTGTTGGGCCGTCCCACGGTGGACCAATCTCCTCAAGGCGGAACCCCACGGAGGGAAAACTCAAATTATTCATGGAAACAGAGGCCACTTTGCCGCAAGGATATTGCTCATCGCCTCCTCTGAAGGAGTGGCCCGCTTTGTTCAGCGCCCCACCCAATAATGGCCAGAGGCCATCTCACAAATCCTGAACTTCTCCGAAATCCATCCTGTTGCAAGTCTGTCACTCCCTGTCTCACGTTCACACCCTTCCTGAAATTTCCTTCACTCGTTTTTCTCTCCCCTCCTGCCTGTTCTCTCAATTTGTCTGAAACTCCATCTCCATTTTCCCCTCTCTTGCTGTCTCAATCAAAATGAAAGTCACAAGGATATTAACCGTCTTCATTCTCCCTACCCTGGCGGGTTGTGAAGCCGCCCCCCCTCCCACGCCCCTCCCATTATTTTACAGCCCCGGCGAAAGGCGGCACAGTGCAAGCAGACACCTGATGATCTGAGAATGGAGTCTAATCTGTATGAACTGCGCCGGAGAGATAGAGACCCCCGGTGGAGCTTCTGAAACAGTTGTCTCTAAGAATTTGATTTAAATGACACCAGGTCTCCAACCTGAGAACTCTGCGCCTTTCATGTCCTTGCTGGACTGATTTGGATGGCCAGGAGGATTTTATTTAGCTGTTTTCTTGCTTTGTTTGTTTTGTCTCTTTTTTTTGTCTGACCTTGGTAGTTTGTAGAGCGAAACTTAAGACAGGGTATAAACTCCAGCGTTTACAGGCCAGAGGCAGGACCGAGTCTGAGCAGCTGATTTCAGGAGGACATTGGCTGCTTTTGAGCAGTCTCCCCTCCACCTCACTCCCCTGGCTGAGACATCACAGCCACTGCTGGGGTTGATAATCTCTGTACACATGTTCAGACAGAATGAGATGGTCTGTCATTTGAATAGGGGCTTTCACATCGACCAACAGACAGAGTTGCCTTGATCCAGCTCACAGTCCTACTCTGAAAGCGAGGGCTAATTGGCCACGGTGATCGGGTGTCAGATGACAGGGTGTCAGATAAGGCATCATCGCTTACTGAATCATACATATGATTAACTCCATTTGCTAGTTAGCTGTGCTGTTAGTTTTAGCCAGCTGGATACTTATGAGATCTACAAGATCCCCAATTGCAGTTTGACTGTGGATGTAAATAATGTGTACATAGTCTGATAGCTGTATAAAGCATAATTGAAAGGAACAATGCCCGTCATACATATCTGGTTTTAGTATTTGTTTGGGCAATCCAGGCATAATGAGAGAGATAGAGACAGAAAGAGAGAGAGAGAGAGAGAGAGAGAGAGAGAGAGAGAGAGATTGGCCTGTTATAAGATGAAATTACAAAATGCACCCAGACTACACCCTTCTGTTCATCACTGAATCAATCAGTGAATAGCTGTTATGCATCTCTTCTTTAGTATGGACAGATTGCAGTGGGTTTTTTGTGCAGATTTTGCTTTGTCAGATTGCACAGACCTCTCATTCAATCACTCCTCTGCAAGTTGAAATCGATACCTCTGAAGTTGTGCTCTTAATTAACAAAAAGACACTCTGTTAATTGTGCAGTGATCTCACCGCTCCACTGCTTGAACACCCCCCACACCCCCCTCCCCTTCAGTGCTTATCCAGACACACCGCTGACTCCCCAGGGTCCGTGTGTCAACTGCACATCAATGCTAAAACTGAGAAGTGAAGAAATAAGAATAAGAGGGATAAATAGATTTTTTTTTTTTTACATAAAACCCTTTTTGCGGAAGTAAATCAATACGAGTGTCTGTCCGAATAGGGATAACATCAAGGAAAAAAGCAAAGGCACCTCCTCTCTCTCCTCTCCTGACAGGCGGATCACTCCGCTCTCAGGTGGGTGCCGGGGGTCACTCCACTGCCGTCTCAGTGAGGCGCTCAGTGTTTCAGGCGTACACATGGCCATGCTTCACTGTGTACAGCCACTCCACTTCTCTCTGCCGCTTACAGACAGTCTGTGGGGATCCTGTCTCCTGTACGCCGCTCACTGAGCCTGTGGTGTCCCCCAAACCCAACCCCTGAATGGATGGTTTGTAGATGCCACATCTACCACATACTGTGGGGACCTTATCTACCATCTACAGAGTACCTGGTAGGGACCCTCCCTGCACTACTAGTCTGTAAGGGGCCTACATATTAAGCAAAGGGAGTCTGTAGGGGCCCTACATGAAATGTGCAGAGTGTTTATAGGGCCCCTATCAGTGGAACAAATAACCACAAGGGCCCTCTCTGGCATGTATGAAGTGTTTGAGCCCATGCATGTATACAGTACAGAGGGATGACACTGTGACCGTGCTGTCAAGGACAGCAGCACCCTTACAACCCGCGACCATCCCGCATAAGCACCACTCAGGCGGACACGCATAAATGAAGATGCGAACCCGGGAAGGGGGGAATCCTTCAGAAGCCGGCTATTTCAGAGACCAAAGCTGTCAATCACCGGCAACCCACAAGGGACAATAACAGGCGCTGAGCCCACAAGTCAGCATGATCTGCTTGACTGGCCCCTAATGGCAGCAAGCCCCATCCACGGCATGCTTTGAATATGCCTGAAGTAACCAAAAGAAACTTCCTGTCTTCAACTCCCTAGTTAGTCACTATAGCAACAGTTGCTGTGGCTGCAATGCTGGAAGAGCGGTGCCCCCAAGACTTGTTCCCTCACATCTAACTCATGCCTTTCCTCTTTCTGTCCCTCTTCTCTTCTCCATCCCTTATTTTAATCCATCTTTCTTCCATCTCTCTCTCTCCTCTCATCTCTCCACGCGAACCTTTCTCCCTGACAATAGCCTCTTACCTTATCCTTCTCCAATTTTATACCCCATCGTCTCCTAAATGATACCGCACTCCACTCCTGTGTCATTATTATCATCCATTAGCCGCATGTTCTTAAATACTTCTCTGTGCCATGTTTCAGATGCATGTTGACATTGGTCACATGCCTGCTGTCTTTGCTGTGGTACCGGTGCTGCCGGCCGGACATGGAAGATAAAGACAGGCAGAGGAGGCAGTAAATCAAATAACACTGAATCCAAAGAACTGAACAATTACGATAAACATCACAATTTTGGAACAGGCATTTGCCTCATTAAAAAAAAAGAAAAAGAAAAAAAGCGCTCTGATAAGAATGTGAGTTCTTGAAGAGGCCGGAAAACTGTGTTCAGCAGAATTGCAGGCTGATTACAGCTCTGTGTTAATGCACTGCACATTAGGAGCTAAGAGGAACAGAGAAGAGGCCAATCACCACCAATCAACTCCCTCCGTAGTACGGGAAGTTGTGTGAAAAGATGCAAAGAAAAGCAGTCAAATAAAATCTGTGGAACTGAGACCCTGACACACACACACACGTGCACACACACATACACGCGCGCACGGACACACACACACATACACACACACGGACACACACACGCGGAAACACACACACGGGCACACACGCGGACACACACGCGGACACACAAACCCTACACCCCAAATGCACATGCATTCATTATTTAATTGACTATGGTTAATGATATTAAGATGGATGATAGATCTGGGAGCAGATGAACTGTCGGGTATATGGAGCCTCCGGCCTGATTACGTAATCAAGGCACTGGCACCTCCCCTTCTAAGCCTGAAGGGGTAGCATGCTGCTAACATCTGCACCTGCTGAGATGCCAGGGGCTAGAGGATGCTACTCCGATACCCAGAGCCAGCTCAGGACATGCCCTCAATAAGGCCTCAAACCCACATTCAGGCTCCTGATATGGAGAGAGGATAGCTATCTGCCCTTAGTAAGGGGTACAGCTTCTACAGAAAGCAGAGGCAGTGGAGTGGAAACCAGACACAACCACCAACACCAATACAATCGAAAGTCTTACACTCATAGATATTACACATATACTGTATATATAAATTCAAGATCTTGATGCTTGTGTTCAGAACAATCAAAAAAACTGCACCTAGCTACCTGAACACACAACTACAAGCCTATGTTCCCTCTTGACCACTATGCTCTGCTACCGAATGGCGTCCGGTAGTCCTGTCACATCGCGGCACAAAATCACTATCCAGAACTTTCTCTGCCGTTGTCCCCCGAGAGCGGAATGAACTTCCACACTTCATCTGTTCTGCCAAGTCCCTCTTTGTTTTCAAGAAACACCTGAAGACACAGCTCTTGTGCGCTCACCTGATCACCTGAAGCACTACCACCTGAAGCAATTTCTCATGTCTTAAACTTTGTTTTCCTTTATTTAAAAAAAAACAGATCTAACGGTTTAATGCACTTGTATCTCTGGCAGCTAGCTTGAACCTTGTCTGACCAATTATTGAAACCTGGTCAACCTGGTCATTGACTCCTTATGTGGCTTTTTGCTTGTGTTGTACTCTGCCTCACTTGTAAGTTGCTTTGGATAAAAGCGTCTGCCAAATGAATAAATGTAAATACATTTACGCACACATACATGTACACACACACAAAAACTCATGCACACATAGACACACTCATATGCAGTCATACGCACATGTGTACACACTCATACATACACACACATGCATATACAGACACGCATAGGCACACATGGATTATTTACACTACAGTAGCAATGCATCTTTAACCCAGGGAAGGAGAGCAGTTAAAATAACAAGACCCTTTCCCTGAGGAGTTTGGCAGGACATCTACTGAAAGACAGCCGTCCTACACAAACAGGTTCACCGGTGACACCTGTCTGTGCGACAGCAGTTTGATCAGCGCCGGAGTGCTGGGTACTGGCTTGACACGCAGTCACAGGCGTCTCTCTTTTATTGGCTCAATTTGTCATCATTAAACCACTCATATTTAAATCAAGATATGAACTCATCATTTTCAGGGGCACGTCAGACTCATATCAAAGCCACGTTTCAAAAATTTAAAAAAATAAAATAAAATGACAACAACAACACAGTTTTTATGCTGTGGAAAACATACTAATGGGTGATCTGGTTTGATCTGCCCCGTTTGGCAGCTGAGGTGAATTTAAATTTTAATTTGAGGAGCGTTACCGTAAGAACAGCCTCCTAACCATTTACGATAAATAAAATGAAATGTCTGTCAAAGATGGGAGTAGTCATTACTCACCCTTAAAAGCACCTGAGTCTTAGGCACAGAGGAGGGAGAGAGGGGAAAAAAACAAATACATGACACAAGTGTGCGATTTTCTGTCTTATTGCTCCAAATCCTCCCAGCAAAAGGAATCAGTTTCTCAGCTTTCAGAGAGGCGCAATCTAAGGAGACGCCTGAAAACTCAACACGTTGAGGGAGAGAGCGAGCGCTTTGATGTTACCACGGCACTGCATCATTGAGGGAAACTCAAAGGCTCGGTTAAAAATTCATGACATGCGCTACTTAAAAATAAAGTTATGAACTTAAAGAAACCCAGATCAAGTGATTTCATACACGCCTTCACTTCAAAGTACCAGCTCTGTTAAAAAAAATCTCCCATTTTGAAACTACATGAAGCGAATTAATTATCCTGCTTGGCGGAATGTTGGGGGGGCCACGGTGGGGGCGGTGGGGGAGGAGCAAGGCTGTTGATGTGGCCAATCACTGAGCAGGAATGAAGAGGACACACTGTCTATGAATGAGAGCTCTCGCTTCACAAAACAACACCAGCACAACGCTGCAATGAGTCACAGCAAAGAACCAACAGCACCAACGCATCACTGCAATGAGTCACAGTAAGGAACAGCACCAGCACAATGGTGCAATGACTCACAGCAAAGAACCAACAGCACCAGCACAATGGTACAATGAGTCACAACAAAGAACCAACAGCACCAGCACAATGCAGCAATGATTTACAACAGACAACCAGACAAGGACTGCCATATGTCAACATTCCACTTCAATTGTTTGTAAATCATTATATGTAAAAAGAAATTAAGGACATGAGGACATCATAATGAAAACACAATCAAATGGTGCAGAGTCTATGTTTTGTTTCACATACTTGGCCATTATTTTTTTTCCTTAAAACAACAAGAAAAATCAGAAAAATCTATTGAATTTAAACTGAAATTCAAACAATTCCTCCAGGTAAAATGTATGTAAATGATGTCCCTTCCAATTGAAGCCATAAAGGGGAAGTTCAGCTCACAACATGACTGTTCAGAACACAAGAACATCTGCTGACTTCTGTTGCTTCCATCCAACTTATGGAAAAGAGGCAGTAAACAGAGGAGGATCAAATACAGAGTGTCTGATCACACAAAAGCCATCTTCTCTGAGCGAAGCCTTCAGTTTTCAAACAGTGTGATTTTTTGTCAGCCACTCTGTTAAAATTCAACAGGATTCAGAAGGAATATTGCTAAGTCAAACCACATAGGACAATACCTAACAGGACTGGGGGAGTGCACGTGTGTGTGTGTGTGTGTGTGTGTGTGTGTGTGTGTGTGTGTGTGTGTGTTTGTGCCTGTCCTTTTTTAATCCCACCAAATCATCATGGAATAATCTAGTCATTGCCATTCTCGTAAACAGAAGCTTCGGCTGACAGCAGCTGAATATCCATACAGTGTAGCACAAATAAATCTACAGATCTGTGAGGTGGGGGATGACAAAAAAAAAACAAAATCCCCCCAAAAAATAATAATAATTTTAAAAATTACATTCGGATTAAACCATCTCAGCACTGCGGGGGTGAAACCACCGCCAGTGTTTGTTTAATGAGCTCCCATGAAGATAATACAAAGTACAAATCGATGCCATCCTTCCTCTTACTAATA
Organism: Megalops atlanticus; assembly: GCA_019176425.1. Taxonomy (NCBI): domain Eukaryota; kingdom Metazoa; phylum Chordata; class Actinopteri; order Elopiformes; family Megalopidae; genus Megalops; species Megalops atlanticus. Next base: position 9,188,914 of record CM032888.1, read on the forward strand.
GGACTTCCTCCATTGTGAGCGGAGCTCCTAAGCATCTTTGGCATTTTCACGCAGCTGGTGTCGTCGTGGGGGTCCTCGGAGGGGGGTGATGGTGGGAGGGCGAGACCTGCGGCACGCAGCTAGAGTGGGCGTCATATGATTGTAGGGGCAAGGGGGTGGGCGGATTTGGAGGGGGTGCTGCTATCTCTCAGCGGGGCTTCAGTCTGTTCAGCAAGTGAGGCTGTAAATTATTAAGCTTCTGCCTGTGTGGGTGGTGGAGGGCTGAGAGAGGGTGGAGGGGGTAGACAAATAGGAAATAGATGAGGCTCAGTTGGGTGCCAGCGGTGGTGGAAAGAGATACCTGGTTCCCCTGTCAGGAGGAGTCGGAGCAAACAGGGTCTGCTAGCTCCCCGTGAGCTAGGCCGCAAACCTCTACCTGCTCCCCCCGAAAAAGCACCCTCAGCCCTTACTGGGGTCGGCATCTCTCTTCAGTTTGAGCGTGATTAATTAATTGAGCGTGTGGAAAAAGATCCCGCTTCTAACCTAAATAATGGGAATGATTAAGTCATGAGGACCTGAGGGTGGAATGAACGCCAGGCCCCGTTGCTGTAATGCTGCTCCGAGTGCTGGAGCTACCTTCAGGACCCATGTGTGGGACCTGTCCTCTTTAGCACAGGCAGCCAGACAGCCAGACGCACAGAGACGCGCATTCACATCAACACAGCACGGTGCAAGCTGCAGAAAAGGCCTTTTCACATCGTCTCTTCTATGTTCATGACACAGTACAGCCAAGATCTGAGGATAAACATATTCTTCATGAGTTCAATGTAAATTATGATGAGCACAGACTATAGAGAATGTACTGCAGCTTGCACAAATATACAGTATTAATCAAAGACAAATTTCATGTGGAAGTGTAATTCTGAAACGCCACCACCGGAATAAACTGCTTTGCAGAACTGAACCTCATAGCATGAATTAAGCGCAACAAATGACAAACAAAAATAGTTTCAGCTCCCGCCGCAGAGCGGACTATAAAATGGCTTTGGAGTCTGATGCCGTTCATCTCTACTCCTCAGGAACTCTGTGCATTATCCACACTGCCAGAGCTCGCTGTGGTGTCACAGAGTAAACACAGAACCACAGGATTAAATTCAATATTTAGACCGCTTTAAACACAATGGAATTCCGCAAGGTCTTTTTATTCTGCCTCCAACTTAAAAAGTAAAATATGCTCCATTGTCTTTTTCCAACCATTTCCTCCACGTCCACAGGAGAAATGTTGTGGATAATAAACAAATAAATACAAACATACAAAAAAATAACAAAAAATTTCCCCCCTCAAGCAATTTAGCTGTGTCAATGACAGGGCCTAGCACAAACGCTTCCTGCTGTGCTGAACAGAGGCTTTAAAGCAATCTAGAGGGATGACAAGAGAGAATGGTGTGCCAATTAGGAAGCCAAAAACACTGGAGTTGCGGAAATGATAGCCCACCTCTGACAGGGCCGACACTTCGGTGTGCAGAGAGATGAGAGCCTGGCAGCCAACGCAGCGGGGACGAACCTCAACATCTCCCCCGCCCCCCTCCCGGAAGATTCCGACTCCTCCGCGGGAGCGGGGTCAGGGACACGGGGAGGGACGGGACCCGGGAAGCACCCGTCGCCGAGGTGATGGGGCCCGGGCAGGCTCGGGCAGGGCCGCTTCATCAGAGGCGCGGCCCGCACCCCTGGTGTTTCTCTGGCGGCTGAGAGATGGCCGGGAGAGAGAGAGAGCGGGAGCCGGTCACCGCGGGGTCCGCATCCCAACAGCACACACTGCGTCATGCCTTCTGCTCCGCGCGCAATATGGGATTTATTGCTCGTAGGCTTATAGTTGTAAGACAGATTCACTGTCCAAAAATAGTGGGGCTATCTCGTTAACTGGCACTTCTGATAACGTTCTGAACCGAGTCCAAAGATATTGGAAAGGCGCGCGCACTGTTAAGGAGCCAAAGACATTTTCTTGTTTCCTTTCCTATACAGAGAAATGAGCTGGACATTGGAAGGCCATTCCGGCTCCTTTTCGAGATACCCAAGGTTAATCTCCTTTTCCACACCGCGCACGCTGAAAGAGTCCAATGCCAAAGAAAATGGGAGGTGAATGCCCTTATTAAATCACACCTCCTATGACAGCCAGCGCTCACCGAGTTCCAGACAGGGTGTTTTTTTTTCTCTCCTCGTAATAAACTGAGCCACTATGAAGTCTCTCTTTGGTGACAGGAACCACATAAAACTAAAGACACGATCAATGGAACATCATAGCCACGGTATTCCAGTCAGGCTTCGAGTCGATGAAACACCCGTTGGTCAGAGCGACAGGCATTACCTAATTGAACCGCCGTCACGCAGCCGTTGGCTCGTTAAGAAATATGGCGGGGCGGACGAGGTTGGGACAGGCCACGCCATCTGTCACAGCGATGAAGGCGCCGTGAGCCTACTGTTGGGTTAAGAAAAGTCCAAAAAATAAACCAGAAATGTAAAAAAAGCTGTAAGAAACATTTCTGTCAAAAAGGCTAGACCCTGTATCCTGGTTCATAACCCCTGACGGGACAATGCTGTACTGCTCAAGCAACGCCTCTACAATTCTCCAGTTAAAATCCACCAATGTAAACGGGACACAACATGACACTTAAGATGCACTGTAGCGAACATGTCAGTCTCTAAAAGGGTCTCTCCAACACAAGTAAATAATAACGGCTGTAACAATGCATGAATGTCCGATGACAGATTCTGCCTGATCTAATGGCCACACTCAAATGTTATTTATTTACCGTATGTGCACACATCGCTCTTCTGAGCTGTTTATCTCCCCAGCGCAGCCCGAGCCTGCACCACAGTTGGCTGAGTTCTGCAGAACCACAGAGCAAGAGAAAAAAAACAGCCACTACCTGCCTGCAGCTCTGTGTGCAGTGACCTTTGACCCCTTGCCATTTTAGCTTCAGTGATTCCATTACAGCACCTGTCCAACTCCCCGGCTAACTACAGAATTACCTCGCTCATCTCTCCTCTGTTTTATTACTGCGTAAAAAGAGAGCCAGAACAGCACGTGTGTAAGATTGCGCTTTAAGTAGCTAAACGCCATGGGAGGGGTGATTCTATGCTTGGTCACTGACTGTTTGGGTTTAAGCAACAGTGTTTTGCTTAGGGCTTGCTTTTCAGTCAATGTTTTGAATTGAGGTTTGCATTTTATCTGGAGAGAGCGTGAGGAGGGTGTGCATGCGTGGGTGTGTGTGCATGTGTGTGTGTGTATGTGTGTGTGTGTGTGGTGGGGGGTGTGCCGTGAGAAGGAGATCCCCCCTTAATTCAGAGATGGGAGGGATGCAGCAGTGTTCCTTGAAGGGGAATCAGAGAATCAGTGAATCAGGCTGGTGGATCTATCTGGGTGGGAAATGGGCCATTCAAAAAAAAAGTCTCTTTGGGACCCAAGCGAGGTGGGTGGTGGGCACAAGGAGCGGGAAGGCTGGGTGCCTGTCATTCGTCACCAATTAGCTCTGACAGCTGGCACTGCACTGAGCCTGGTCCACAGTCCCAGAGTCATCTCTGGCCTTTCTACTGAATATTTCAACACTGGCCAACTCCCAGTATATCAACAGCATTTAAACAGCCATCAAAGAAGGGAGAGAAAAGACATAGATTCTCTGGCTCTCTCTTTAACCCCCCCTTCCTTTTCAGTAGCTGGTTCATCTCTGATTGACAGCTCATTTATTGTTACAGTCAACGCCTTCTCATCGTGATCTCAGTGGAGCAGTGATCCAGAGTCTAACCTCAAAACGCAGTGTTGGAATCAATCTTAAAACCATTAACATTTAATAGATTCTGTATGCATTACACTTTACTTCCAAAAGACACACAATTATTCATTCAGAAAGAATTGACTTTTAATAATGACACTATGCTCTCCATTCCTCCAGCTGTCTGTTTATCCACTTGTTGTTCGTTCTCTGTGCAACATGCCCATTTAAATTTGGAGCTTTTACAGGCATCTTTCGCTCCAATTTGCAGATGCTGTTCTAGCTGCTTTGTCATATCAGTTGCTCTCTGAGCTGTTTCAAGCTTTTGTTCTGAGAGTTTGGTGTTGGTAATCCATAATTCACACAATGATTGTACAGCTGTCTTCTCTAAAATTCTATGCACGATGCTGCTGAACCATATCAACAAACTAAGGTTTGCATGTAAAGTTTGATATATAAAAGGCATGATGTATGAAGTACATATATATATATATCTCCAGCAAAAATTGCCTGGTGGCGGTTGATGTCTCTTGTGCCGTGAGCACAAATACTTGAGCCTGCACAGAGTTCTCATCCACATTCAACACCCTGCATCCCCACAGATCTGATGGAAACTCTGATTGAAACCAGTGCCAGAACAATTCGTAGTTAGTTGGTTCTTCTTCACTAGGCCATAGCCAGTTAAGATCTAAGAACAGATCTAACACTCAGCTTGTCTCCACCGCAAGCTCGCCCAGGGACTTGTCCTCTTTCCTGAAAACAAAAGATTGGAGAAGCCAGCATAACCACGGTTACACAGGCAAGATCAGTGACCAATCAGTTACTGTCCATCTCCTCCCAGATAGTGGGAAGATAGGAATTTTGACTGGTTGCTGACCATTTTGTACACTGGAGCAAGGCAAATCTTGTATCTCATATATCACAATACACCTTGGCACAATAAAGGACATGCCAATTTATCTCAAGAGGACAAGCAAAAGCCTCTAACTCAACATTCCTTCAAGGACCGACAGCAGAATCAGTGGACAAGTACATATACCCAGGGGCTACCATTGAAAACAGGGTAAACTTCAATGGTCACTGATGCCACCTGCAAAAAAGGAACACCAGCAGCTTTTTTGACCCAGAAAACTGAATTATGCCAGAGTGAGTGGTACAGCAGCAAAACATATTGAGTCTGCTCTAAAATTTATAACATAGTCTTTCATAGTCTGGTTTGAGAGCCTGACCATTCAGAATGAATCCTGTCAACATGTGCTGCAAGGTCGTGGGAGAGTTTGATGCTGGAAGGGGTGGCCCGGGAGGAGACACAGCTGCTCCTGCTCTTCAGGCCCTGTGAGCTTGCAGGACTGACAGGGCCACGGACAGCAGCAGCCTCACCTACAGGCACACGCAGCTGCCGATCAGTCGAGGTGTCGCTCATTACCGTCTCACCTACAGGCAGACACAGCTGCCAGTCGGCACAGGTGTTGCTCACCGCCTTCGTTTGGTCTTTTGTGATGTCGTGGCGGGCTTACCCAATCATCTCCCAGAACAGTGGGCACACGCAGCACCGTGTCACAGAAAAGAACAAAAAAACATTCCACACACTTCACAAATTCTCCTGTACGAAAAGTACACTCAGCTGTATTCTCTGGCCATCACTCTTTGACCCCAAAAATAAAGACAAATGGAGGATTTTTCAACAGACAAATGTAATGTGGGGTGGGGGTTTACTGTATATACATGTATGGATATTTGTATACACTTTTACACATACTCTTATATACATGTATCTTCCATATTTCCTATTTATCCTACTTTCTCACTTGTTTACCATTTACCAGGAATGTGTTTTATCTAAATGCATAATATATGAAATAAATCAGTCTAAATATTTTTGTTTACTACTTAAGTTATTTATTTGGACCTCAGTCAAGGTAATTGGTACCACATCACCAACAGATCTCAAGAAAAGTTATTTTTTCTCCATTTATATGTATGTCCCTCTCTCCCCCAAATCTAATACTCTAAATACAAGTACACACTCAGATACACAGATGCATGGAAATATGCATACACGCATAAACGCATGCACATACCTTCATACATACATATAATGAACGTGTCACTGAATAAAAAGCTACTTTAAATTGCTTAGCTACACGCTGTTCTACACTGATTATTTGCAGTTTATAGCCTGCTTATCTGCTCACTAGTATACACATTCACAACACTTTTGGTGCTTAAATTTTACAGTTTGTCTAAGTTTGTCCCAAAGAACTATATGTCTCCACGCCAGGAGCGGGAGCTTAGCTGAGCAGCCTGGCAGAGGGGGAGAGGCGCAGGCTCTGGGTTTCGGAGGGGGAGGACTCTCATCCCTCCATGCCTCCTCAGCGAAACCAAACATCAGCATCATCAAAGACGCCCCGCTTTGATCAACTCTTCAAAGACTCCTCTGTCATCAAAGTCTATCAGGGCGGAAATCGGCATGGGAAACTTCTGCCTTAGGGAAAACGAAGCCAAGAAATAACCATAAAACAGGGTCGCTAATTGGCAATTACGCAGTCCGAGGAATCGGGTGTCAGGACATGCTCAGGGTGGGCAGGGACTCACAGACAGGCCCCACCCTTTATTCTTACTCGGGAGGGGCATGTGATCTTCACTGTCATCCTGGCTATATGGAAGACACCCCAGCTAAAGCAGGAGATGGGAGGCAAAGAGATATCTCTTTGGGAGAAAATGGGGCTTCAAATTGAGTGGAATAATGTACTGTACCACCCAAGCAGCCAGAGTCTGACTAGCTTCAATAAGAGAAGAAAACATAATAAGTGCTAAAAATTAGGCTGACGAATGAGTTGAGGAATCAAGTCTAAATAGTGGGGGAAAAACGGCAGTTCAATGCAAGGGAAAGGGCGATAGATGGAATGAGATGAAAGATGTTCCACTTGCATAAACGCTTGTATTAGTAAGTGACATCCTCTTGGCGGCTGTGTGTGTTCTAAGAGAGACAAATTTACATATAATGTATCCATAGCACTTAGCTTCACTTCTGCCGCTGAAATATGAGAGCAATGTCACCTAAGGCACAGGCTGAGGCGCATGCAGGAGCGAAAGAGGGAGAGAGAGAAGGATAGGTTCTCCAGAGGCACACTGACATCTGCATGTGAATGAATCTCACCCAGGGAGATTTCTTTGTAGAAATTAATGATCTCAAGAATACATAATGGAAGTTCTGGGGTCTGGGGAGAGGGCTTTTTTAACATTTCCCACATATTTCCTCATTCTCTTTCTTTTTTTTCTTTCCCTCCTTTTTTTACTCTTTGTACTTAGCAAGATATTAAATGGTCCTGGGGTCCCTGTAGCGATCTTTCGCGTATCCATTTGTTTAAGCGCCGATATTTCACAGCTTGCGCTGCAGCGAGTCGTGGGGCGTTTTGTAAAAGAGCTCCAATCAGAGAACAAGGAGCGGAGATTAGATTAAAAGAAATAAGAAACCGAAAAGCCGGTTTATGCCGCACCGCCCATCGTGACCTCCCTGCCCCCCACGCAAACAGCGAGGGCCTGGGTCCCGGGAACGGGCTAATAAGCCCGAAATCAGGCGCGTATTCTGTGCGCAGCTCAGCCGGTCCCTTTATGGCAGGCGGTGAGGAAATGTTTAGTATTACCATTGTGAGTATTGTGATTTCCCCCCCTTTTTCACGGGTGAGATGCGTTGTGAAAAACACCTCTTTCTCCACGCGGAAGTGAACTTGATTTGTCTCCCACGTCTTCCCTCTACAGAGATCCTGCCTCAGTTTGAGCTACATGCTGCCATTACCTGCGCGGAATGCCTTTCCTCGACGTTTGGCAGTGACAAACACCTTCGCACTCAGCCAAGGACGGGACGCTGCAGACACTATGAACAGGCGGAGGACTACAGAATTGCAGTGAGCTTCACACGTAAGTGTACATGCTTCACCTCACTGCTGGTGTGAAGGTAAATGCCAGCTCTTCTTGGCTGGCTGACATGAGTGTCATGGCTAAGTTTTAATTGACTATCTCTCCACTGCGTTCCACTTTCTTTTGCGTCCAAGACTTTGACATACCTAGTCCATTTTTTATTCAAATAGCTCAGCGTTCATGTTTTCCATTCACTGTCTAGACACTGTGCCGTTCGTAAGATTTATCCCCTTTTTGTGTGTAATTATAACTGAAACACAGTGTCAGGAGAGGATATGTTTACTGTCTATTGTGTATGGAAACTGACTTTCAAAAGATGTTAATTTACTTTTTTTTTCAGATTTCAGTAACTGTTAGGCAGTCAACAATAGTTATGAATTGTTCATCATGGAACATTTTTTGTTTTCTTTAATGTGGACAAGGCCATGATGGGGGATAATGAGGGTGTGGTATAGACAGTAAGGGGGCTCCTGAGTGGCTCAGATGGTTAAGGTGCTTGTCTGAAGCACTGGCTGAGCCCTACGGTCCAGCTTTTAAACCAGCTGTATCATCTCCTGATGGTGACTGGGAGCCCACAGCACCAGAGAACATGGCTTTGTTCTGCTAGTATGCAGGATTGAGCAGGTCTGCCAGGTTTCTCACATTTCTCCTTGTGAGACCCCTGTGAAGTCCCCTGCCCCACCCCATGGTGCACTGTGGGACTTGCAGCATGAAAAATTGTATGTATTAGCCTCACTTTGGTTCTCCTGCACCTGCATTAAAGCACCTTACCAAATGGTACAATGGGAGTGGCCCACCTGGAAATTAAACCAGCAACCTTTCAGGTACAAGCACTTACCACTACGCCACACTGCTGTCCAATACACCTGTGCTGCAGCTACACTCAACTAAGTCATTACACTGCTCCATAGCAGATGAGAGTATGAGGACAGTTGGGGGGTGGTTTCAGTAAAAAAAGGCTCTGGACTCCATCCTTGGCACTTTTTAGTACTTGTTATCATGCCATGCCTCACCATCTAAACACTCGAGTTTCAGTCACAATTTCCAGTTCCTCTGTTGTAATTAAATACATGGTGAACCTTCCATCAACAAACAATTTCAATCTGCATCATTCTCTGAAGTCTGTGAGGGAGATTAAATTCAAAGAAGCAAGATATTTTTCCAGCCAGTGGCACCATTACCATGCTCAGTTTAGGACAACGAAGATCAAGCGTCGCTGTGGCTTGTGCATTACATTTCATATGAGAGAGAGAAATGAAAGGGTTTCTCTCAGCATATTTATGATGTGTCTCCAGAATCCCACCCACGGTCCAAGTCTTCTCGCCACCAACACCCCCCTCCGGCACAACGCGCGCACGCACACACACACGCGCTGGCACACGAACACACGCACGCGCGTTCCCCGTTTCCCCGTGTCCTTTCCGTGCTCCCATGTTGTCTGTAAATCACAGTGTGAGCTCCTGGCTCCGGCACCGCAGTAACTCCTGCTCCTCTTACGGGAGGGGGTTGGGGAGCGGGGGCTGGGTACACATATGGCTGTTTATAAAGTCTGATAGCTGTGTCCCCCAGGCCAGCTCCGCCGCGCTGAAGAAGATTGTGTTTGAGCCACATTGTGGGGCTGCGGTCCCTTGGATCTGATTCTATGACATTTATGACAACTTCTATCTGGTAGTGAGCTGATAAGTGCGACGCGCGGTGCGCCGGGGCGGCCGCAGCGCAATCAGAGCGCTCTCCGAAAAACCGGCGGCTCCTTTACAACACACACACGTTCCCCGGGCTGATGCCACTGGGACGGTATAGGTATAAACACACCTCCCCGCACAAACACACACACAAGCACATACACACACGCCTACGCATTGTCATTTTAATAATTTATTTAGCTGATGTCCTTATCCAGGGGTGATTAAACCATCTCAGCATAAGACTGCACACCTTTGACAAGCCACCCGCTCTGGCAGGTATGGACTACAGGAACTGAGTGCTGTACTACAATCAAGATTCAAACCTGTAGCACAAGTTAGCAATGTCTAGTCCTTAATTGTAAATCTAACAGAGCTGACACTCAACTCCTTGCCTAAAGTTGGCAATCATTGACTGGCATGTATTAGGCAAATGAAAGGTTATAGTTTGCTGATTGCAAGTCATTTTGATCAAAGGCATGATTGAAAATTTCACTGTGGTAGCAGGAGGGAGAAAGCACTGGGGCATTGAGTCGATATGATTGTTGTAGTGTGAAATGCCAGCATCGTGACAGCCCTAGGTCATATAATTGGTACATAACAATGCGGGCATGTATTTTTTTTTTTCTAAAATGAACACCTGAGACAATGTAAAAACACAAATCCTGTCTTTCCTTGTTCTAGATTCTTTGAGTGTCTGGTCTGAGCCTGTGACAAAAGCTCTTCTTTGCTGTGTTCTCAGCCCTTTCTCAGTCCAACAGCCCGAGCAGTGAGAAAACTGTCATCTCCTCATCTGTCGCTGGTGTTTTGCAGGGCAAACTGCCCATGTTACAACTCTAAAGCTCCTGGCAACTCCCCATCGCACGGAGTCTCGGCTTACTCCACTCCTTTCAGTCTTGCATTCTCTCCAGTCTCTCACATTAGCTCCCTTGCTTTCTGTTTTAAACCCCATCCACGCCTCTTCAATCCCTCTCCACCCGTCTCCTCTCGCCTCTCAAATCATTTCATTTCCCCCCCTCTCTCTATACCCTTCCCTGTTTCCCCCACTCCGAGGATGTAACTACAAACCCATCTTGTGGGGAGAGTACAGACATACCTGACCCTTTCATGGGAAATCATCAGATTCTGTCCTTGAAAGCAGGACACAATCAGAAACACTCAGTTCAAATTTCCGATCCTTCAGTGATATCGAGGACAGGCGGTAGTTTATGTGTCTGAACGCTTTTCAACAGGCCAGCACTCAGGTATTCAATCAAACATCAGACGACTGCAGGCGTTTGCGTTCAGATCAAGCAAGGGGGGAGAATCAGGACCAAAACATGAAACCGGTCACGCATGCACACATGCACGCACGCACGCACGCACGCACGCGCACGCACGCACGCATGTGTGCACGCAATGCACATGCAGGACGGATCAATAGCACCACGGTGCTGCGGGGGACACCGTTAGCATCACTCTCCAATGCGCCATGCAAACAGAGGACTCAGACCCAGATCACTGGCTCTCACAGAAAGCCAAACACTTCAAACAGCTTCATATCATCGCCCGGTCCAGGAAGGCCTTAAGAGAGGGCAAGAGACTGAGGCCACAGGGAATTAAAGCAACAAGAAATGGTGTCGTTCATCGGATGAGAGGACACACAGGAGACTGAAGTTAAAGAGAACGTGGAAGTAAGAAGAACAGTACACACCTGTGCTGCACTGCCTGCCTTTGAATTGCTCGACTGCACATGAAGAAAAAAAATATATCTTTAGGATACAGGCGCATAAATACACATATGATGTCAGATCAAAAATCACACCAGGGAGATTTTGTTGTGTTCTTTTGATTCATCTGCTTTCATTTGTTAGTCACAAATGTTGTTTGTTAGCCGTCCCTGCAATTAGAAGTGTCAAAAATGCAGAAATGGGTTTTAGTGGCCTGGATTCACTGCTCTTTTCAGCTGATGGTTTTGCAAAAAAAAAAAAGTTGAAGCAGAACATATGTACATTTCTCCAGAAAACAAAATTTTCAAGGTCTAAATTAAAATGGCTTATTTATTTTTTTTACTCACCGCTCCTTAGCTTCAACGGATGTCACAGGAAATTAATATCCAAGTAAAAGGTAGCAATGCCATAATTACCACGGCAGCGTTCGGATCTGAGTTGGGCTGTCAAATTGTTCGTACTTTTCCCATTAATGAGTCAAGCCGTTATGTGCATAAGTGGCAGTATTTTATTTTAAATGGTAAGCAAAATTGTTATGTGAACTTAAAGTTATCATGTTTTCTGAATACCTGGTGTTTAGCTGCTCTGCCAGTCCTGTTAATATTGCCTTCATTTTTTGAGCTTCAGAGCTTCAGCCAGCAACGTTTACATCCTGTAAGTATTACAGACATTTTATAACAACATGCTGTCTCTGTGATTGACAGGAAAGGGGAATCTACACAACTCTGCCAGGGAAAATAACCCACTTCCAATGGCCTGCCCACATTTAAGCCCTTAAGCATGCAGTCTACGCCTGGAGTTTTTTTTTCAGTTATAATGCACATGAGCCATATTAATATTCCTGAGTCAGATCTTCCTCTACTTCAGCGTATTATGAAATATGATCGTTTCTCTGGGGAACAGGAGAAGTAAGACAAAATGTTGCTCAGAATCTCAATTGATTAACATCGGGATGATTTAATCTACCTTTCTTATCTGGGTTAAACTGTATATTTAATTTTGTAAGTTATGTTCATAAATATATATAACCATGAATATCTTCACTGAGTGTTATAAGGGGGTTATTTAATTATTCCTTATCTCGAAATAAATGCTGATTTATTCCAAGGGAATATTACTCGTACCCTTGGGACAAGAAAAAAGATACGCAAAAATGAATAAAACATCAATACAAAAATAGCAGGTAGAGTATTTATTACTGTATCATTCACTTACTCACAGTAACCCTCTCTACATGTGGTCAAAGAGAGGAAAAATGTGGCGTGCCATCTCAAACTATCTGTAAACTCAAGCAGTGCCTAACACTATGTAGGATAGCAGGGCAGAAAAATAGGAGAACAGATGAAAATTATAGGGTAATTCTTGAAAATTAACCATGGAATTCTCTTAATGAGAGCATAGGAGCACGCATGGAGCTTTGAGTCAAACGGTGGAGGCATCTCTTTTCATTGTGTGGAGGATCACACTTTCTAAAGCCTTGCATGAATCATGTATATCATCTCAATTATTACAAGATAAAATCCATAAAAATCATTCATGAGCTTGTGCACATGAATTTTAGTCCTAACTTATGTCAGGTGACTTTGAGTCATGTGTCATATTTAAGAATAATGCATTATACTATCCCTCATAAAGCATTCAGTTTGCTTATGAAAGGTTTGTGAAGATTTGTCTGTGATGTTACTTCATTTTAATAAGAGCAATAAACATGCTTGGTGAAGGCTTTAGGGATCCAATACATTATTTGTGTGACCACTGAGAGACAGCAAGAAGGTGAGGCCTATATGGGAGACCTCCTCCTGCCTGTCAGAAAGTTTACGAGACCATAAGATTAGCTTGAAAACTTCTCGGAAAGGGCACAGAGACTAGACGTCTATCTTTCCAACAGAAAAGGAATAAGTTGGGTCTGGAAGCTTGGCCTGACTCTTTGGTTTCTGGTTTATTTATTTTTCCTCCTCTCTCCCCTTTTCTTCTCATTTTCGAGTGCCTGACACTCGACTCTCAAAGAGTGGATCAATATAAAAACATACAAAACCACCTCACATGCCCCTAACAGTAGTACATGTACCTCACTTGTGTCCCAGGCCACACCTGTCTGATCTATAGAAAACCAGAAAACACGCTTGGAGGGATAGTTACAAAAATCCAGCCCTGCTGTCTTTCGCCCTTCACAGCCACAGCTTAATTCAAAGGGCCTTTTGTGTTCTACTGGAAGAGAGTGAAGGAGTACATTACCATCTATCAAGTATGATTTATTTGCAGAATAGCTTGGAGAGTAAAAATAACTGTAAAATAACAGGGAACAGATCATTTATATTGCAGTGTTTTGTATGCCATGTAGCTCAATACACTATGATAAATAATTAAGACATATAATGAATTTATTTTGTATATATAATAAATATAAATTATAAATATAAATTATACTGTGTATAATTTAGATGGACAAATGAACCTTATCTACTTTGAAGTATTTTATTTTTAATTAATTTTAATTGTATTATAATATAGACAGCTTCTTTCTGTTTATGCTCTGCAGGACAGTTTGAATATCCTGTTTCCCTCCCTCTCTCATCAGAGTTTCTCAGTAAGCCTGAGCATTAAGCCCCTGCAGCTGCAGCCGACAATTATAGCGGCTTTGATAAACAGTTGGGGAGCTAATGCATTAGCGATTTTCGCTATTGACAGCACTTAGCCTGCTAGCTCTTCTTCACTTCTGCCTTACAGCCGCCATTGCCAGGAAAGCTGGGAGTATCAGAATACACAGTCTCCCCACAGAACATATAAGCCTCCACAGACAGGCAGAGCGCTCTGGTACGGGTCTAAGGTGCTCCACCGCGCAGGCACCAGGGCCGTGCGGGTGCGATCACTGTGCCACTGACAAAGCCACAAGTTCCCTTCTCCTGCTGCACTGTGGCCTTCACGCTGAAGAGTCCCCCGAGAGTCTAAACACAGCCCCTCACAACGCCCCTCGCTCTCCCTTTTTCAATTTTTCTTTGCTCTTCCCTCTGCCTGAGTCCTCTGAGGGCACACAGGAAGAGGCAGACCGCTCCGGGTCGGGCAAGCGGGGCCCTTTGAACATGCGCTTGAATACAGATCGCTGCGGTTCGCCCGAGCGCGAGTGGCGAACCCCTCAAGCCGCCGGCCTCATTTCCTCCTTGCTTCGCTCGGCGGAGATCTGTGAAGAAGGGGTGGCGGGGCGCAGCAAGGCCCTCGGTCACGTACCTTCCCAGATTTACAGGCCGGCAAGCTGAGTTCTTGGGAAAATCTTCACTTCACAGCTGGTCTGCGAGAGCCTGCAGGTTCCGCGGGCTCGCGGGCGAGTTCACAGATCTCCTGTGAGGCCCCATCTCTCTCACGGGGAGCTCAAAGCCCTCTCACCTTCACGCCTTCTCCAAACCTCCACAGGCGTGCACACGAGCACCAGCACAACCCTCGCTGATACACCGCCTGCAACGAATAAGCTACTCTGCCTTTCACTGGGATAAAGACATCAGCGAACTTTCTGTGGCTTTTTATCACCCTCCCCCAACCACCCCCCCCCCCGCGCGAAAGAACGAGCAAAGTTCCTCTCTCCTTTCAGGTTTACAGCGGGAGCATTTTACACTTTTTACTTATTGAACTCAGAGCTGGTGCCGGGGAGAGAATTTGTTGATGGGGTCTTAACCTACCCAAACAAATATGCAAGACCAAACTCACTGGCTTGGTGGAAACAGAACAGTCTGGTACTGGTGAGACCAAAGAACCTCGGGCACTCATCAAACAACCATGTACAGGCTACTGTCCCATGGCGAGGCATGACTACAGTCCCATGATGAGGAAATTATGGCACACAGGAACACTGGGATCGATAAACAGAGCACGTGTTATATCAGACAAATGTTTCATGCCCATTCTCCACAGGTAAGTGCACCTGTTGACTTTTTTCTTGTTAGTGAGAGAGAAGGGCCCCCTGTGTACGCAGGGATGGCCTTGTTTTTCACACCTCAGGCACCATGTTGAAGGAGGTGGGCTTTACCTGCCAAGCCCAACAGCACTCATCTTCAACAGACATAAGCACTTTCTGTTTATTTTTTCATTCAAAGCAACAACGTGCAGTTCTTGTTAAAGAATGTTCGGTTTTAGGTCAACTAATGGTGTAGCATTAAAAATAAATACTGTTCCACGTTCGACCATTTTCCTTTAGGGCAGAGCAGTAGCCAAGGGCATCTAGGGTTGTGCAAAGAATAATAAATATTTTACCTTATCATTATCGTTCAACATATACATATTTAATCAGACCTTCAAATCAATTTTACATTTCTCTGGGCAAACAAAAAACAAGGAAAAGAGTTTTGTTGTAAGTAAAATCCGAAAAGGGAAAACAGAACAGGTATACAGCAACAACAGGTTGAATATTACCATGGGTTTAATGTGAACACAATACAAGCACGTACACACGCAAACACAGTTGAAAAACAGGGCGGAATGTGCAGGATGCTTATATAATATATGCAGCAGCAGAGTGGAGAGGTTGTATGTAACCCAGAGGTTGCTGGTTTGATTCCCAAATGGGGCGCTGCTGTATTACCCTTGAGCAAGGTACTTCAGCTGAATTGCTTCAATAAATATCCAGCTGTGTAAGTGGATAGCATGTACAAACTGTAAGCTATGGACGTAGCTCCAGTTGAGACTGCCTGCAAAGCAAACACAAAATGAAATGATGGAACCAAACCCAAGACCTAGGAAGGCCGTCCATTTTGTCCTTGAGCGAAAAAAGTAAGTCTCTCAAGGGTGGAGTGTTCACAGCCACGGGTCGAATGATATATTTTAACTTTATCTTTCCCATTTAGCGCTGATCAATTTATAGTTTAACAGATTGAGGGGCCATGAGGGAATATCTTGTCCAAGGATATAGGTAAGTTTAGTTATGTTAATTTTCCAAAAGGAGCAGATGGAGGGACAGAGCCAGAGGGCGTGAAGGTAATTGCCCAGGGGGATTACTGAGTAATCGTTATTGCGATGATTCAGTGAATGAATCTGTCTGATTCAGCCAATGCCGTAATGAGTAACTCCCACCATGCGAGTTGAGGTCTCTGTATTTCTTTGTGCACATCAGATGTGTCTTTACAGTTGAATGAAATGGATAAAGGGGTTTTACAAATTGTGCAGTTCATTATTGCCATGTACAAAATCTGCTGCCCATTATCAGATAGGGATACAAATACTGTCACCCCAGTGAGTGAGCAGACTGCACATCACCCCACCAGAAAGAGACCTTAGAATATGGACCATGAGTGAAGGCTTGAACCAATTCCTATTTGAGTACTCATATAGAAATAAACAACTGAATACAACAAATACAATTGATAAAGTGTATTCACTTACAATCCCTAAACACAAAAACAGTCCTTACAGAAGATGTTTAATTTTTCATAAGGCTGTCTGAATCTTTTTGTACAGTGTGTTTTTTGGTACATATTTAAATTTGATGACCTGTGTCTTAAATGCCACCCACACCTACTCTCAGATTATGAGTAGTTCGCCTCATAATTGCACTAACATGTACATGTACAATTATATTTGTGACTAATAAAAGCATTCCTCACTGTAAGTGTTAGAAAGTAACACCAAAGGAAAGTGTTATTTGAATGTAGTGATCAAGTACCGAATTAAGTGACCGTAATGGCCCAAAAACACATTCCCAGGCCTTTATATTCTCTGAGCATTTGTGGATAATTGGATGACGCTCACAGTTTTGTAGGGGAACTGCAGATGCTACGCTATGTCTAGCCCCGCTGAAGCCCAGTGCGTCTCTGCTCAGTACCCATAATGCTCTTTAGATGGATGCAAGGCAAGGCAGTTCCCCGCCGCTCGCTCGCTGACAAACGGGGAGGGAGCTCCTCTTCCGATTGCACAAAAGCGGGTAACAGAAATGTTCCTTTGATTGACACTTGCCACCCCCAGCCCCTTGCCACGCAACATTTAAATGATTAACCAAGTACGAGCGCGGTGTCCTCCCACTCTGAAAGGCGTCACAGGAAATCCATAAAAGTGACAAACTGCAAACAGACCCCGCTCTAACTCTGCATTGACGCTGGCGGTTGCGTTAATGTGGGAGACGCTGTGTGATTTGCTGTCATTTTGCTTCATATTTGCAACAGCGCACAATGCGTAAATACATTGAAAAGACACATTCAAGTGTTTGTGTGTGTGTGTGTGTGTGTGTATGTATACACATATACATATATATATATATATATATATATATATATATATATATATATATATATATATACTTTTTTTTGTAATTTCTAATGTGAAGAGGAGTTCCTCACCAGAGGAATGAAACAGTACACAACCTAGCATTTTCCTCTTCTTGCTGTTGTTGTTAAAGCTAACCTGCAAAAAGAAAGTTGTAATTTCTGTCAGCTAGGACAAAATGTCTTCCAGAAGGAGGAAGAAAAAAAAGAGAGAATCTGAATCAGGACCTCTGAATCAGGGCTTTTCACAGACAGAATCCCATTTGCTGGGAAGCAGCTCTTGAATAATGGGGAACTCTGACAGTGTTATTGAGAGGCCGACGCTGAGTGCAAAACGTCTGTTTCTCCCCAGCCCTCGGAGGACTGTCAAGCGCAGAGAAACGACCGCCTCCGGGTCCCCAAGGTTTCACCCCCGGGCCGCGGCACAGGCTCTCGAAGGCCCACCGTGATAAATCGACCTTAGGGGACAATGTCCTTTAAATTGCTTTGGAGATTAAGTGGTTTTGAGCACTTGATGTTGACGCCAAAAAACCAAAAAACAAAAAAACCCCAAAACCCAAAATGCGTATTCCGCCGAAACGAGCGAGTTTGCGGAGCGTGCAAGTGAGATGCCCTAAGTGACACAGATGGAGGACGGCATCGACCGTCTGGTTCGTCCCCTGACAGACCCTGCATCAGAATGATCTGGCACTGAGCAGCCACTGCAGTTCAACTGCGCTGCATCACTGTGACTGATGGAAAAAAAATGCAAAAACGGCCCCCTCCCCCTCTGGAGCAGCTAATATCAGCCGATTAGAGGTCACATCAAGGACAAAAGTTCCACTCAGCAGTTTAAATAAATGAAACAACTCCAGCCCTACCTTGACGTGCGCTCGAGCTTGAAGTTTATGTCCGATTCTCCACTGAGCGTGAAAAAGGACATTTATTTCCAAATATAAATTAAAGCAAACACACTTAAAGCAATGTTCTTTGCAATTTGCCAATGCATCTATGGGTGATCACACAAACCAAAAATGACCATTTCTTTCATGGGCATACTTTATTTTAAAGGTCTACCTATACTGCTTTGAGACAGTTAATATAAATCACTATGTAATTAATTTAGCATGACTTATTTTAAAAGATGTTAGCAAATGTTTATTGTGCAGATAGTTCATGAGCAATAAGCTTTCAATTTTAGTGTGAAATTATTGAAATTGTTTTAAAATACATACTTCTCATTTGTTGTCTTGCATTAATGCCAGTTTATAACATGGATATTTACAGTTGAGTAGAATTTAGTCACACTAACAACAGTGGTATACCAACAACACAAGTGGAAATCGAATTACCCATTCACTATATGTTAACGAAGTGTTTCAGAAATAAGCCATAATAAGTGGTAACATTTATTAAATCATTTGTAATAGTACAAACAACACCTAAAGCTCAGTGTTTTTTCTATTACACTACCTGTTCTGACAAAAGCAATATTTCTTGAAAACTCTCTGAGGTGTCACTATTCTATAAGCTTGTGGAAAACACTCTTCCTAGCAAATGAACACATGAGAATGATCACTGGGGTGTTTGAGTGTATTGCTTCGATGTATTGCTTTGAATTACACCAGAGATCAAACCAAATCAATACTCTGCATATGAACAGATCAGCATTGTGTCTGAAGGCAGGCTGATTCAGCGGGGGAATTGGTGTTTACGAAAATGCTGGATCAATGACGGGCCTGAAATTTAGGGTGGTCGGAGGGTCGGAAGAACGCCCGTCTTGGGGGGGGGCATCACTCGCGGGAGGAAGACTCTGCGGTGTGCTTCACGTCCAGAGCCCACCACTCGGCTGACAGCGCCATTTCCGCCGCCGGAGAGTCTCCCTGCCGACGTGTCACTTTCTCTCATTTTTTTGTCATGCTCCATAACTCAAACAAAAATGATTCATGAACTGGCAGCTGGCGCAGCGCCGCGGCCATATGAAAATGCAGTTGGGAATAACAAAGAAATCATGCAAGAGAGAACAGGCCGGGCCGCGCTCGAAGTTTGAGAAGGGAGCTGACTGAGCTACAATGATGCCCCCTGGGGTACGGGGGGACGCGTCACTCAAAGGCCTGATAGATGATCCCGGGACGGACCTGTCACCGTCCCCCTCATCTTTCAAAACCCCTCTGACATCCTGTCCTGGAGTCAGCGCTCCTAAAAATCACTGAGCCAACGCCTGTCCCAGAGTTGCACTCTCTTAAATATACACATCGGTGTCAAAAGTGACAATCCTCCAGGGCAGTCCCTCTGCGGCATAAAGACAACACAAAGTGACTAAACAATAATCACGTAACAAACTTTATACAATAAACTATCAATATTGTATTACTTCATACAGAATGCTGAAACCCGTACGTCAGGGTAGTTACGAAAAGGGCGATAATCTTGCATAATTCCACTTGAGCTTGCAGTACCTGTCTTTTTTACAGTTCTTTTTGAAGTATTCATATCCGTGCCCCTGGGGAATACATGGTGCCTGCGCTGTTAATTGATTCATTTGTTCAGCGGTGTATTAGCCGGTGAAGGACGAGAGCACTGCACTATTGTTCGCTGTCATGGCGATGAAGGAGAGTAAGATGCGGCGGCTTTAATGGATCCGGAAAGATGCGCGGCGACGAATCCGCGGCAGCCATACAGGTGAGCAGCGGAGAGCAGACGCAAGCATACAGGCCAGGCAGCAGATGGATAATACCACAGTGACCGACACCCCCTCTCCACCAACCCCCCCCATCCCCGACCTCCCACCCCCTGATGTGCATTTGTATGATTTGATTTCTGCTGCCAACCTGAGCGGAGCAGAGGGGGGTTTGGCTGATTGGGCCGGCTCCTCGCACCCGGGCTTATCGTCAACATCAGACGGGCCGGCGAGATTGGATTGAGGGAGAGGCAGGGGCCCGGTGACTGCGGGACGTCGCGGCTTAATTCCACACAGTGTGAACGGCCCAGATAATCTCCCGCGATGCTCACAGCACCGTGGAAAAAAAAAAAAATGAATAAAGACATATAAATAAAGGGACAAAAATAAAGGAGGCAACAACAACAGCTTTCATATTACTTCGGTAGCTTATTCAACAGATCTCGGAGTCGGGTTTTGAAGTCAGCAGAAAGGTGAAGAAGACAGAGAAAGAGAAACAAAAAAGCAAACAAACCGAAAAGAATTTTATCTAAATGCTCACAACTTAACCCCCTGTATGCTGGATGAAATTTGGAAGCATCCATATGCAGAAACAAGAAGAGCAGCATTAATACGCATTTCTACTCTGTCACCACATTCTGCAACCCAGGCCTATTCCTAGAGAATCGCCAGTTCACCCACTGTGCCCCTGTTGTATTCCTCCTCGTTGTATTACACTCCTCTGGACAAACAGAGCAGCTGATTTCTCTGTAAAGCAGCAGGTCACAAGCTCCAGGCACATCTGAAGATTCCCAGCTGGTCTGCTGAGTCCTCCTGGAGCACTGGCCTCATGACCGCACATGAATCATTTTCATTTCTGATAGGAGCAGGCCCACCATGCCTCAGCGGGACTGGGAACAGAATGCACCTTATTCAATTTGGGATTAAAAAACGCGGGGTCAGCGCAGGCGTCGATCAGAGAGGGCCGTGCAGAGAGGTCTCGTTTCAGCGAGCACGGCGGCTGAGGGCGTGCGGGGTTTTCTTGAGCGAGTCCGCCGGTGTTCGGAGAAGAACGTGCGCCGCTCTCGCCGCCGCCTCCTCCTCCTCTCTCTGTCAGGCGTGCGCGGGAGCCTAACAGGTGCTCCGCGCTCTTCCCCTCTCGTTAGCGTCACGCGGAGACGCGTCCTCTGCGGGGCTGGAACTGCACGCCTGTCGGGCGGCCGTGACTGCGTGCCTGCCTGCCTGCCGCAGTGGCCCACAGCCATGGCCCGGTCTGTAACCATCTGAGCCAACCTTGGAGTAGCGTTTGGGGGACAGGGAGGGAGGCGGAAGAGACAGAGGTAACAGAGAAAGGTGGGGGGAGGCAGGCAGGCAGAGACAGGTGGAGGGGACAGAGATAGACAGAGCCGAGCAAAGACAGGCAAAAATTGGTGGTGGGGACAGAGACAGGGAGAGGAGACAGAGAAAAATGGAGAGGACAGAGACAGGCGGAGGGGTGAAAGACAGGCAGAAATAGATAGAGGGGACAGAGGCAGACAGAGGGAACAGAGACAGACAGAGGGGACAGAGAGAGGTGGGGAAGACTGAGGCAGGTGGAGACAGGCAGAGGAGTTGGTGCCGCCCCCTCCCATCCCCATCAAGCATCAGTCTGTGTCACTTTCTGCAGTGCAGTGTGGGAAATGGAAGATGTCATTCGGGCAGAGGAGTCACAGATTGGCACTCGAACTCTGTCAGAGCTCCAGAGGGTGGCCCTCCTTGTGTCCCGCACCGCTCCCTGAGTGTTCAAGACACCCACACAGATGCACGCAGATCTGAACCCAGGTTTAAGGACACCGTCACTGTCATAAGACATGGCAGTAGCTGTGCTTCACAACGGCCTCCCAACTCCAGCCTGCACTCTGTCAGCAAACTGAGTTGCCACAGTCACACTCAGTGGCAAGTTATAGCTTTGAACTCTTGTGTGAGCAAACCTCAGACATGCCATTTTGTTGTTGCAGTTTGCCCATTTCATTTGACTGACAGGAGCGACTTCACCCTTTGACTGGCAGGGCTGAAAGCCCTGATGTGGGCCAGGTACAGACGTTTGGATCCAAGGCTCCAATTAAACAAGCTAAAACGGTATCACTGGAGGGCGACTCTGGGCAGCCATAATGCCTGTTTCATCCGCGTATCTGAATTCAGGTTCAAATAAGAGGTGAGTCTGTGCCAGCCTCAGTGCTGTCACTGGCTTTTTTTTTTTTTTTTTTTTGCTGCTGCTGCTGTGCACTTCGCACAAATTATTTGGCCGTCTCGTCTGTAGTCTCGACTTAATCCCCAGAAATCACTTCTATTCAGCCTCCTTCCGTTCAAAGCCAAAACCTTCACGGATGCCAGATTCATTTGAAGCGATGCCGTTAATCTGTTTCAATTACCAGTCTGTGCCCACCACTCCCCCCTCCACCCCTAGTCGCCCCCCGCCGGGCCCATCCCCTCCACCCCTGTCCCCATTTCTACCCTCTTACGCAAGGCTGATCTCCTTGTAGAAGGACTTGTTCATATGCAAATAAGCCAGCAATGAGACGAGGGTTCGTCAAGTCTGAGGACGGCACAGCGTGGATCTGTGAGCAAGACTGGGGACAGAAATAACTCTTCCCCCCCTCCAGCACCACAGTCACATTTTAATTAAAGAGTGGAGGAACCTGCTCGTGAATGCTGAAGCAGGCGAGAAAAAGAGGAGGAGAAAGAAAGAAAGAAAGGAAAAAAAAACAATGTTTATGAGGCCAATATTCCAAATCTTTCTGATCTGTAGCACTGCCTTCAAACTGGTGTTATTGTGGACCGTTTCAATAATTCATGCGCACATTGAAAACTTCTCTGAGATAATCCCTAGCATCTCAGTGAGGTCACATTAACATTTAAATTTTCTGCATTATTGTTATTATTATTTTTTCCGTCCTTTCCTCTGCGGAGTCCTCGCCAGATCAATGCCTCACGTGCTGTCAAAACACCTACTAGCAAAGTCTTCCCACAAAAACCCTTGGTGTGCACTTTTCCTACACACTCTGGTACAAATGTCTTGCTGAAAATAAATAAACAAATAAACAATAGGAGACAGGACAGCAGAGGGAACAGAAGAGGAAGCAGCTTAGAAGCGCAGGTCCAAGCAGACACTGACTGAACCTCTCGCCTCGGAAACGCTGTCAAATCCAGATTTAATAACCACTTATATGTAAGGGATTGTCTGTAGGAACGCACTCCTGCGGCTCTAATAGGAGTAACAGGACAATAAAGGAGGCGTCCTGATGCTCTGCTATTAAGGAGAGAGTACTGGTGCGGTGCGGCTCGGCTCACACCGGATGGATCTGTGTTTCGGCCCCTGACAGCTGTGCAGCACTTGGGAGCAATGAGAAACCCACTTTGCAGAAAGCACCGTAATGGATGCCGGAGACTCAGACACCTGTTTTCTGTTTCTCTTTTTTTTTTCCTGTGAGATGCTGCCTAGATGTGTGCGGGGGGTTGGGGGCTCAACAGTCATGCATCACACATCCATGAGGAATTGCAAATATCCAGCAAGGCAATTACGGAGCAGTCAGGGGACGGTCAGGGGTGGCCAAGCGAGAGATCGGGGAGGACGACGTTATCTTCCTGCACTGCCCGGACGTTAATATGCAGACATTCCCTTACCCCCTGCCTATCACCCCACCCCCCCCAATGTCACCAACGCTTATTTTCCACAGGGTCACCCGGTGGTGATGGACGCCACGTTGGAAATGTTAGACGAGTTTAAGGCATGGCGCGTTTCATAACCTTTCGGTCCGGCCCTGAAGCCGACCGGCTTCTTATCTGCGCAAACATTGCAGAGGAGATAACAAAGGCTTTCATATCCTATATGAGCAAACACCCTCCCAGGACCACTCGCCTGTCTGAGTGTTTCTAAATTCACAGACTGGATCCTATTGTAAAACACTGTCAGACACTAATTTGTTGAAGATATAGATAATGAAAATGGGGGGGGGGACTACCCTACATCAAAACCCTTATTTCCTTTGTACAATAAGCCTATCTGTGATCCCGGGGGGAAAGGGGTATGGCGCTAGCTGAGAGAGGTGTCCACCTTGATTATTCTACACACAGCCTGGATGTGGGGAATACTGTATGATGGAGTGAAGGGGGAATAGGAGCGGATGTACAATCGGTGATCCATGTTAACCTGGTTAGCGATGGAGTCCGTGGGGCTGCAGAGATAGTGACACTGACACGGCTCCACTGTCTGCTATTCGTATATTTATATTCACATCCGCAAACGCGTATGACAGTTCGAGTCAGATAAAACCGGCCGGGGAAGGGACCGGAGTGGATCTGAGGCGTAGACATGGATCCCAGCGAAAATTCGGCCTCCTTCCTCAGGGGGCTGCTTTGTGTTGCTTTAACCTGCCATGCTCATCTTGTGGCTGGGCTTGTCATCACAAATTTGGTCTTTTTGTTCATCAGAGACCGAGGTCATACAATTTCATTTTTTTTTGAGATCTGGAAAAAAAAATCTGTCCGTGTATTCAGTTTCCATTATTATTTTGCAGCATTTTTTGGCAGATGCTCTTAATGACTTACAGAGCATTCATAATTACATTCAACAATAATCTTTCTTTCCTGACAAAATGCTTTGTTACAGTTTAATTTTTTTAACTGCATCTGTACCCATATTCATTTTATGCTCACAGTAATGACATCATGTGTTGTGAGTGTTCGACTGTAGTGTGAAATAATCCCATCATTTCAGATCTGTTCAGATTAGCTTGTTCAAGGACTTGCAGTATACTGTATTACCTCATAAAATAAACATTACTCAAGAATGATCTCACAGAGACACAATGAGTTTGTCTCCCCATCCCTGATAATATTTGTCTAACACTCAAACTGAAGAATTTTGAATCCCTGAAGTGTTTCTTTAACACTTCAGTCAAACACTGCAGATTGACTTTAGAACAAAATGTTCATGACGATTGGTTTAAAATTAAAAATCAACCTCCAAGCATTGGCTAGCAGAGACCCGGTTTCAGATGTCTTAAGAACAGAGTATTAGCAACAGTATTAGTACCCATATGGTGAATAGGACGATCCTCCTCCGCTTTACAATGCAGAGGGGTAGAGGAGTCCCAGGTCACCATAAACCAAAGTTATTGAGTATTTTAGTAATTTCAAAACTAAACTCTAGAGTTGGAGTATACAGTATGTACACCAACAATTCCATATTGACATCATTAGCAATGTGAAAAGTAATGTCATGCATAACGTTTATTTGAGTAGGACAGTTTAATTTAGTAGCCAAACAAGTAGTAGCTCTATATAAAAAAAAAGTTGATCGATTTGTTTCCAAAATTCTCTACGTGCCATGTCATCATGGTGTATTGAGCATTGACATCTCTCCATAGTCATATGCTGAAAATGAAGCTAACAACTAAAACTGCTAACTTTGAAAAAGTGGGTAATAGTCTAGAGATTTTACACATATATCTGAAACAAATCCCAGAAATCCCTCATGTCAGATGGTACATGTTAATTCTAAGCTAAATGAAACAAGTTAAATGTAACAATATCTAAACATTTTGCACAAACCTGGAATACAGCAAAGGCACACAGTTTTGCATTTGGATTGTAAGGAGCAAATTGCTTAGCTGACTCATGCAAACATTTGGCTTTGAGACTGCTGTGTAGGTTTGCACTTGTAGCTGTATTTGTGAATCTAAAGATTATTAGAGATGAATGGGTTTTCGATGTTTCAAATATTTGATGGATGTGTAGTTACCAAGTAATGTATTTTGGAGCAAGTTGGTGGGCTGATTTTTTTTTCTTTTGTCTCAGCACATCTCCACAATCTAAGTCAGAATTTACAATACCAGTATTTAGGGTGATAAGCAGAGTTTGGAAGCCTGATTGTAATCAGAACCTACGAAAAAAAGGCTGAGACGTTTCAAAATATACAATAGGTGTATTGACTTGCAAGCTTCTGATTGTTACAGATACACTGTCTAGTTGAAATCAAGAACCTGTCGCACCACTGTAGTAGACACAGCACTTACTATGGTTTCTTCATTGTTGTCATCGTTATCAGATCTTGCAGTTATATAATTACACACACGCCTGTTCAAGGGAAAAAAGAAGCATTTTTCCACTTTAAACTTTACTTTATAGTTTGAGCCATTTTAACCGACTATTGCAAAAAGAAATCAATGACTAGTTGACCTAGTGCAGAAATACTTATGTAAGTGTCTCTGAGAACAGCTCACTCCTTTCCAGGTATTTGCATTCATCACTTCTCTTTGAGTAAAACTGATAAGTACACTGTCATTCTTATCATACGCATTTGTAAGTGAACAGGTCTGAAGTACAGCATTCATTAAGCACCAGGATACTGCACTTTATAAACCTTTCAGTGGGCCCAACCTGCAGACCTCCATGGAGACAGGTCTGTCAAGCCCATTATTTCTGCCAGTGAAAGGGGACAAATTGGACACTCGTTATTTAACTCGAGCGCCGATCGTCACCATGGATATCAGGTTCTGCCAAGCAAATACGTTTCGGTCGAGACAATCATGACAGTTATCGAAACGATTCTCCTCCTCATCATGTCTTCTCTTCCCCTCCGTCTCCACCCACACACTTACTAGGAAATCCTAGACCACTTCGCTTGATAACATGGTTTACCTTGACATGCAGTTAGCACACTATTACTGGTTCAAACTATTGCCGGGGTAACTGTCTGACAGAGTAAGCGACAAAGGACACATGCCTCAGGAAATCAACACCAGGGCCTTCGAGCAACTAAGAGCACAATGTCTAGGATGTCCAAGGCCTTCCACGAGCCCACGGAAACCTGTCCGGCAAACCCCAGAGTTTTCATCACCGACACTACAGAGCATGCAGCTCCACCCAAACTCCAACCCCACTCCCGATCCACAGTATCTTCTCTGTCCAGACGAGGAGAGCTCTTAGAGGACCTGTGCTCAGTCATTTCAAAGTCTCTGAGTGACCTCACGCTTCCATGGCCAAACTCCACAATCCACTCCCGCCCGTCAGTCAGCCGCAATCTACATCCATCAAACGCAAACGTCCCGCGTCCTGCTCTCCGGAGTGCGGGCGCTAACTCCGCTTGGCATTTACGCGCACCGACGGGGTCAAAGGAAGAGAGTCAGATTACGATAAGAGAATGCGCATTACAGAGGAGTAAAGGTTAGCAAATTGCCTTTCAAGTTGATTCTCCAAGGTGTCCATCAGGTTCTGGGCTTTGAGGGTATAAGGGCGTTATCGAACAGACGCCGAAGTGTCAGGAGTAAAAGGCAGTGGCTCTCTCCCCCCCGTCCCGCCTCCATATCTCCGGCTAAACGCAGACGGATTCGGCCTTTGACTGGGGGGGCATGCGGCGTGGCCTTGGAGCTGGCGGCCCGGCTTTTTAAAAAGGCGGGCTCTGTCAGAGGACTCCCCCTGTGATCTGTGTCCTGACGCGAGATGGCTCACAGATAACCCTTCAAGTAATGCCTGCGCCATCGCTAGATGTCCTGAGCACTGGAGGGAGGCGGGTCTGGCACATGAGTGAGAGCACCCGGGAGCAGCAGCGATGAGACAGGCTGTGTGTGTAAAAATTTCTGCACTCTCTGTAAGGTTCTGCAAGGCCCAATGCACATAAGCGTGCACTCTATGTATGTGCGCGCATGTGCATGTATGTATGTGCGTGTGCGTGTGTCGTTAGGGGGCTGGGAGGGGCCTCGGCGGTGGGGTTAAGTGGGGGTGGATAATCGTGCAGCCTTGCTTCCCCTCCAGCAATCCCCACCTCAGAGCCGGGTAAATAGAATTGTATTGATGGCTGGTTTTCATTTTCTCGCTTCATTTGCCGGACAGGAGTGATTTTTCTCTGCTTTAGATAACCTTCAACAAGGGCATCGCTGATTGGATGCCGGTTGGATAAAAGTTAAATCTACAGGGGAATTGGAGGCCAAGTAAACGCCTTAAATTGGTGGGTCTTGAATTTTTACCCCACATGTGCGCACAGGCACACACACACATACAAACACACACACACACACACGCATGCACACACACACACACATTTTCACACAAACTCGCACATGTATCTTTTTCAGAACAAACAGGATAGTGGCTTTCATGCAATTACATGTTCGATTTGCTGATTCCTTTATTCAGAGGAATAGTGGGTAGGACCTATTTCCACATATGCTGCAGGTTTTCACAAAGAGATCACACAAATGGATATGTCAGTTCCATAGATTACGGTGCACCATTGCCATGCATTTTCCAGCCAGCAAAGCGGTTCACTTAGTTGGGTGAGACTGCACCAAACTATTTCTCTATGAACTCCATTACATCCATTACTACTGTGCTCATTTTGGAAAATGACCCTGCCCCCACCCCAACCAATTAAAATTTGTTATTTGTCCATGTTGTATAAACATGACTAATAGATTAATTGAGGAATTGTGTTATTTATGCTGTGTCATGTTTCAGTTCAGTCGCATGTTAGACTAACAAGCGCTGATTTTTTTTCTTTCTTCTCTCTGGGAGGAACGCGCTGGGAGGTGACATTTCTAAAAATGTTGCGTTCTCCAAAGAAAGTTTGTGCTCATACATAGCAATCGATACATTAGGCGTGACAGCGGCGGACCACAGTGTGGACTGGTACCGGCACTCGTTTGTCTTCCTGACGGGGGCCCTAATGGGTCTGTGTTTAAGCAGCACACCGGCACCGCTACGCCCCTGCAAGTCCCAGCTGAATCCTGCTGTCCGTCAGCAGAACAAAGCTGGCGCTCTACATGACATTTATGGTATAATTACCACACAGACAGAGAGAGGAAGAGAGACTGAACGAGGGAGAGAGAATTAAAGAGAAAGAAAGAGATGGGGGGTTAAGGAAGAGGAAGAGAGCGAAAGAGGCAGAAAGAGAGGCAGAGAAACAGGGAGACCGAGGGAGAAAGGAAAGGAGTGACAGCAAAAGAGAACAAGAGGGGAACAAGAAAGAGAGAGGGGGATGGAAAAAAGAGTGACCACAGGGGAGCAAGGAGAGGAAGGGAGAGAGGTGGACACGGATAGTCAGTCTCAGCCTGAATTATAGAATTCCAGTAGAGTGTGGCTTCATTTTGGGAGACTAAGCATTAGAACACAGCATAAATTGCAGCTACCTGAATCAATTCAAGGCCTCAGCCACCCCTTCTGGAGCTTTGCATGCAGTCCCTGAAGTGGCCCACATCCATTACCAGCTGCACTAATGCTATGGCTAAAATGGTATTGCTGGGGCCTGTGGAGTAAGCACTATGATATTAGAGTGCAGGCAAACATGAGGGCATGCTTGAGGAGGAAATATTCAGGTTATCCCTCTCATCTCACCAGAAGCATTAAACCAGCAGAACTGCAATGCATGTTGGGAATGGAAGCCATTCCATCTACTTCCCCTCATGTTAAGTATGAACATAACAACCACAACAGCAATACCATACTACTACTACTACTACTACTACTACTATTACACATAATAATAATAATAATAATAATAATAATAATAATAATAATAATAATAATAATAATAATAATAATTTCCAGTTCTCAGTATAATAATAAAATCATGTATAAACATTTTGGAAATACTTTTACTGTGGTGCTCTGACAATGCGGCTGGTAAATACATTCTCTTGGCCCAGCTGGCCACCCCTGCATTAGTGCATCGTGGATCAGCGCATTCCATCCAGGGTGCAAATGCATTAACTGAAAAAGGCACAGTGCGCCGTCAATGCCTTGATAACTCAATTTGGCCAAGCTGAAATACCAGTGAAATCTGGCTTGAGATTTTTCCAAGTCAGCAGCAGCACCACTTCTGCTCAGCAGTGAAATATTGAGTCCCTACAAAGACCCCAATTTCAAGAACTGGGACAAAAGCCCAACAGAAACTCAAAACTGGAATTTTGTAAAAAAATTAATAAATAATAATAAAGAAAGAAAAAAATTTTGTAGGTTGATAGAAGCCCCTCTGAAAAGCCCTGCTGGGCAGAGCTGTTTGCCATTAAATCCTCGGTGAAAGTGGTTTCTTTTCCATGAATTGGGACACCTGTGCATAACATTACAGGTGGAACATTTCTTTTTTTCCCATCACTTTATTCTTTCTGGCACGTTCAGTGTGCACCTTCTATAATCAGCTGACTCTTCCAAGAGACCTCATCTCCGTCTGGTATGTGTGACAACTACAAAGGGAAGAAACATGCCTTTCAGGCATTATAGACATGCACACAGGCGCACATGCTCGCAGCTGCACACACACACACACACACACACACACACACACACACACAGGTGCACACATGAACACACATGCACACATACATACAGCCTGTGTTACTTATTTTCGGAAGGCATGCAATATTGCAGCCCATTTTTCTGCCGATCTCGACGGGGGACTGGAAAGGACATTAATAGACTGTGACACAAATTATACATTATGTCCTCTGGCTGTTTCCTTTCCAGTATCTTTCTGATGGAGAGGAGGGCGGCTGTCCATCACTGCACTGACATACGTCTGGAGTTGATATACTCTGACTCAGTGCTTCCCTCACAGTGACACCGGGGGGCTTGTGAGGATAAAGTTTGGATTGGCGTTGGCCATGATTTCTAAGCAGGTATTAATGACCACAGCCCATCACACACGCAGGAATTCAAGACGTTCTCACGTCCCACACATGATCATGAATATAAGATAGATACTGTCCTTACAGATATTTGATTTTATGAGTTCATTTTGTGCCATGCATACCTCTGTAGACTGAACCACAAAATGCTCTCGGCCAGGAGTTTGGAAGCCAAGAGCTGTAATCTGTGTCAGTATACTGACAAATGAAAAGTTACACTTACTTGGTCATATTGCATATTTTTTTATTTCTCTCCTCAAAAAATTAAAGTGCTTTAATACATCTACTAATAAACTATAAAGGCATTTGTCTCCTAGATGAATACTTTCTTTAGTATTACTTACTTTTACTTTTGATATTTTAGCATCAGCTGGAGTTCTTTCTTTCTCACATATTTGATCAGTCTGGAGCAAATATTGATTTTTTTCCACTTTGTTTGAAGGGAACAATATTCACATCCCTCAAGGCTCATGACTTCTAAAAAAGAGAAAACATTACAGCTTTGACATGTGTAGCAATTGAAAATGTAAGTCTCGAACATTCATGAAGATTTTCCTCAATGTCAAAACACTGTGTGGCTGGAGAGAATCCTGCCAGTTTTCTACAGCATCCGAAAAGTGCCTCTGGGAGGGAGTCTCTCTCTGAATTGTGATTGCTGTGTCCTGCAGTGATGTTCCAGAACTGTCTCTCTTCTCTTTGTTCCAAGACCAATCCGCTGTAAATTGTGCTGCTGCCTTCCACACCGTGCCACCCCTCAGACCCCCCCCCATCCCCAGCCAAGACCCTCGGGCCAGATCTCCTGGCTCCTGCTGTCCTTTCCCTCAGCGACGCCTGCCCATTACCTGGGTGATGTGATACCAGCTTCCAGCCTTCTCAGTGGCTGTTGCCCAGTGTCTTTGCTGTGGAACTACAGGAGAAGATATACAGCTCTTTCAAGGCCCAGATTCTTTATACTGCCCTCTTCCTCCTTCTTTCTGTCTGTCTCACTCTCTCTCTCTCAGGGCAAAATCACAACTCTACAGACAGGTGAACTGAAGCCTTTTGTGGCCTTTACTCAGACTTAAGAGCTGGGGGAGACAAAACCCTTTGTGTTAGAGCGAGAGCCTGAGAAACAAACAGAATGATGGAAGTGAAACCTCGCTCTCCAGAGCATTGAATCAGCCTTTATCACCCTCAGTTAAACCGTCAAACAATTTTGCTTCCCTCAGACCTGGACTTAGTGTATCCGCCCTTTGTATTGTCGGAAAAAAAAGAACATTCACATTTGCTGAACAATTAACATAATCTTGCTCTTAACCCGAGAACCCAGCAGGTCCTCTTCTTTGGTTGAATAGCGAGTGGTCTACAAAGAAACTGTCCTTCTTTTGAATTAAGCCTGAATCACACTCCTTTTAAGGGATGCATAATAAAGTAACAGAGTGTGTTGACAAAGGACTGCGGGATTGCGTCATTAAAAATCACGCTCATGGGCTCCATTCATGAGCCAGCGTGCCTTGAGCGAGCGTGCATTCAAGATGGAGTCAGCGGCTTTAGAGCGAGACAGGTCAACACCTACATGACACGTGGACTCCCACTTAGCTCCCTAATTTACCCACAATGGGTGACGGACTCATTGTCGAGCAACAGGGCCGGCGGAGCAGGAAAAGGCCACCTTCACCGTTCCTTAATGCAAATCTTTCATTCGTTCCAATTACCCTTTCCTCCGGGCCCCTTCACCTTACATTCAGCCTGTCAATCCGCCCGGCATTATCCCACGCACAAAGTGTTTGCTCTGGGAGCCCATTAAATCCCTGACCCCACCGCATCCCTCCCTGCCTCTGCTTATGCGGGTCAAATTATCGCATCAGGCGTCACATGTCACCATTAAATACGGACACACGTGGAGCACGCTCTTTCAGGTGCGCAAGACCACGGTTTTCCGCAGGGGACCGCATTTCGGCAGCTCTCAGTCCTTATTTTCTTCTGACATACCGTATTTCAACACCGCATAATGTGGTGGGACTTGAGAGCCAGGGCTTTTTCGCTAAAAAATCCCCTACCAAATGCGTTCATGCAGTGGCGCTTCGTGCCAACTTATACGGCCCTATCCCGTGAAAGGCGTACTTATACGCGAATGAGCGAGGCGCGCTAGAACAGCTGGAGCACAGCCAGCATGGATCTGAGATGGCATTCTCGCTGCCCGCCTTCCATCTCTGACCCCCATTCCACACCCTTGTCAGCTGCACCGCCTGCCTGCGGGTTGCGCTAAAAGGCAAAAGCAATTTCACTGTGATCCTTAGAAAGGAGAGGGAGTCTGACCTTTACTCCAACAGAGAATGGCTTTTAAGTAAATAACCTTTTAGCTGCAAACTAGAAATAGGAATAAACATTTATCGCAAATATAGATAAAATCTGAGTTTCCCTGAGCATCTTTACAGATTGCCTTTTTTTTCTAATTCAAGGTGATATGCAGTGACAAATGGCACATTTGTGGCCTAACAGGTTTTTACTCTGAGGGATAGGAGGATGTGCTGTTCTTTTGAGTGCAGTTCAGTATAACTTATCTGCATTACTTAATGTGACAGAGGGCCTTCTAAAATAAAATTTTCTCTAATATGTCCTCCACTGAATGGCAAAAGAAATGGTTCTTTCCGAAAGTTAAATGCAGAAAAAGTGTCTAGTAGGACAAAGCCATATTTATCAATCAGCTTTATGGCCACTGTCTTGAATGTGTGCTTGGTATGCCCAACTAGAATCTTTCCTCTGGGTTTTTTAATCCTTATTGACTTTTTTAAGAAACACAGACAATCTGTTTTAAGATGTTATTACATATACATGTTACATGGTTACAGTATGGCATACTAAGTGCCTGCATTACCCTCTAACTATGTCCATTATACAAAACTGAATCTAAATTAAACTAAAAATAAAAATAAATAAAATTACAATTTGATGTTTTATTACAATTGTCAAGCCCTGACAGGCATGATTGAGCATGTTGACCTGTGTTATGTAAGCCAAAACTCCAACAATTCATCCTCCAGTTTAAGTTTTGAAATTACCAATACAAGAACTGACTTGTATTGGCTATTCTGTGGAAACAACTGAGTCATTCATGTACTGTATACACACATTTGTTTCTCTGTTTGACAAACCAAGCCTTCCAACAAAATCAAAATTGATTGCTGAAGTCAACAGCTCCATAGCCATAAATCACACATCTTAAAGGATAAAAAGATACCTTTGTCTGAAAAAATCACCTACCAGGAAAAGGAGAAGTCATATTAGAAAGACACAGTACACAGGGCCAGTAATCTATGCAATCCATTCATCAGTAATTACCGAACAAGTGGTTTTGGGTCAAAGCCACCTTGCAGCTTGTTGGTATTGTTTCTTTCATCATGTTAATGCCTTGTGTGTTTTGCATGTTAATGACTCTGTCACTCTGAGAGGTTTTTTGAGACAGAAAAGCCTTACTTTGCATGATGACTGCTCTGTGGCTGGTAACTAAGTCTGTACTTAAATATATATATTATACAGCTGAAATCCCACAGCGTGAAAAAAAATGTTCTATTGAATTAATTCTTAATTTTCTTTTCCAGTTGCTTGAACACAAACCTATTACTGCCAAAATTGTCAATAGCGTTTCTTACTCTTTTACTTTTTAATTCTGCTGTAAGCAAACCTGAAAATCAGCCCAGCTGCGATTCTGTGTGTGTTTGCGGTACCAGTTGTTCACTTGCAGAGTACTGTGCTCCAAACTAAATTGAAAATGCCATCAAGGACAAGCTACAAAGCCCCTCGATTCACAGGTAGAAACTGGATGCTAAGTCAAATTATTTGTAAACAACATCACACTTTATTATGGTGTCAAAAAGAGGTGTATGCATTACATCATAAAATTTGCTACATACTGTATCATCTCTACATAGAGCATACCACTGAAACCTCATCACATAGTCTCTGTAGATAAAACAGCTTGAAAGCCAGCACCACTCAGTATGGTCGGATTGCTGATCTCCTAATTTACCTTTATCTTTAGTCAGAAGCCTTATTAATTCATAAATTTCATTCTCGTGCCTTATCCATATCATAGCTTTGTTCTACATGTATGCGGGTATTTGTAGTTTATATCTCACCATTCCATATCCACTGTGCAACTTCAATGCAGAAGGTCATTAATTCTTCTAAAGGTATGGGCTGCAAGGTTGAAAGAATATACTATGCATTTGTTGGAAAATCACAAACTGTCACAGAGACCTTGATAATTATATATTTCTTTTTTTTATTTTTGAAGCAGAATAATAAAATGGAAAAAATCAGCAGGCTTCCATGGCCTTGTTTTTCTCTCCTTCTTAAGCGCTGCTAAAGACAGATTCTGAATATTTCCTGCCTAAATATGCAGCTGTGAACTCAGTGGAAGGAGGAAAATGCATTCTAATGCATAGTCCTCTTTTCTTGTGCTCTGTCAAGGTCAGCACACTGTTAGCTAATGTTACACCTTTGTAATGTAAACAGCATCTTTAAAATGCAATTTCTTCTTACCGTGAGAATAGAGGGGGCAATACAAAGCCTTCGGTGGGTCAGCCACCCAAAAGCTGCTATATTTCCTCTTTATGGGTGCAGTGGAAGCCTCTGGACCATGACAGAAATAAAGGAAGGAATCAGGGTTTCTGTCCCTGGAACTGCCACATGAGCAGAAAAAAAAATGCTTGGAATTTGAGTGTAGAATGGAATTACAGAGCGAAGGACTTTAGAACTTTTTTATTCCAGAACATTACTATTCTCACCACTTAAGGTTGACCTCCATCATCTCCTTCCATTGCCTTCCAAACTTTCATTTAAAATGGCTCTTTTTTTCTCATTTACTGCTTTGTGTTTCTTTTACAGCTCTTTATTTGCCTACATTATTGGCTGAAAATTGGTCTGCTGTCAGTGACTCTGACATGTTCTCGTGGGTCTTTGAAATGTCTGCAGAGTTTAAAAAAAAACAACAAGCAACATCGATAATACTAAAACAAGATGCATGCACTGCACTTTTCATACTCATTTTAAGGCCTCAGAGCACAAAATTCTACACTTCACCTTTAAAATCCACATTAGAGCAAAATGGCAAACATAAAAACTAAAAACAATGAGAGTATGTTGGAAAGAATTGCAATAAATCTGTATGAATGATGAGTTTATCGTTCATATCGATTTTCTTAAACTCATTTCTTTGAGTTAAAAAAAAAAACAGGCACAAAAGAAAGAAAGACACAAAAAATAGCATTTGTTAAAATTCCACAATGGCTGCCCTCCAGAAACATGGAGACACATCAGACACCCCAGAGGTCTTTTGTTGCCGGGCTCCCACACGGACTCGCAGTCGTGATTGTTCCCTGTCGGGGGGGAGACGTGCAGGACTGAGGGAGGCGCAGGAGGTGGAGGACGGAGGGTGAGAGGCAGATGGCGGCTCCGCGAGCAGAGACAGCAGACGAAAGAATAAAACGGTTTATAAATTATACACGAGCACCCTGACATGGGAGGCAGAGAGAGGGGGCAAAATTCCAAGATATTACAACAGAGGACACAAGTGTTATTCATCACAGCTAGCAGGGCCCAGGCCTGACATTTAAAGGGGTGAGGTGTGAGTCAACAAGGAAGCCATGATTCCATTTCCTTTCATGATGAAAATAGAGGTGTGATGGTACTAAAGGTCATGGGGGAGGCTCTTGAGTGACCATCGGAGGGAGGCTGGGTACTGCTTCCAGACACTGCGGCAACGGGGAGAGTGACTGACGCCTGTCGAGAGAAGGGGGTTTCCTGTTTACGGCAGAGAAAATTCAATTTCGTTAGAGGGGTCGGGACTGGGCCGTGATCTTCTGTCATTTACAAGATTTCAAATAATTCACTCCAGCTGGAAATAATAAATTTTCACGTTCGGGGGAAAAAAAGGGAAAATAATTCTATTCCAGCCCTACCTTGAGCTGTGGAATATTCATTAAATATTCTAAATGAAATGTGTTGACATGTGCCCGAGAGAAATACTAATAACATGGGCAAGCACTCACATTTCTTTTTGTCTCTTGTGCAATATGTTCCTTTCTCCAAGGGACTGCTTACAGTGCTAGGTAGAATCAATCAATCAAAAAAATTTAATTGCTTATTTATGGGGTTCAATCCATCCTTTGTACGTACAATACTGTTAGTACTGTGCTCTTTTATTATCTGAAAGTAAATAATGAATAAAACATTGCTTTGATTATACATACAAATACATATATGCATACATTCAAGATGAAGTGGGTGTTTACAGAATCAATCTGAGATTAGAAATTCTAAAAATAAAGCAACACACATCCACCGAAATGTTGTTTCTAGGGGTGACATCTGCTTTTCTTGAGCCAGTAAGAAATGGCATACACCAGAGACAGCTTTCATATGTGCTTACACTGTATCATATGAATGCGCCTTCTTTCATACATCGTCTTTAGCGTTCTGTCAGTGCAGCTCACTCTCTCTCTCCATTCTCAGTGCGCAGACTGGTTGACACTCGGAGGGGTGCGCTGGACAGCTGCCTAAACCTGGTGATCCTGCAGCAGCCCCGAGGCTTCTCCTGATCCTTCCCCTGGCATTACTGCGGGCCGTGTCCCCGGTGAGCAGCTAGGTGCTGTGGGTGGCCGTCTAATACCGCACCTCCACGGCTGGGACTTTGCGCTTTCTCACAGGCTTCTCCTGATCCCCCCATGGTATTACACCACACCACATAAAGACTCCCGTGGAGTGGACCGCAGACTGCTGACATTCAGTCGAACTGCACTGCACTTTAAACATAAACTCTGAGTGACCGATCAAGTGGGAGCTCATTCTTTCTGCACTTGTTCATAAATTCCATGAACAAAAATTTAAAAATTAGACAAAAAAAACCCTTGCTTAGACTGAGCCTTGGTCTCATTTTTGCAACAGCCAAATATCAGGATTTTGTGCTTTGCCAATCAGAAACAGGGCTGGCTGCATCAACAAATTAAACAGAAGAAAAATTCAACAAAGCGCTGCCTCGCCACCCTGCGCGTGAGGTCTCCAACCTAGCACCACACCTGCATGTCACACTCATCACATCATAAACACGTTTCCTTTCCACCTCATACCGCCAGCTCACATTTCACTAACATGTTATTCCTGGTGTAGGCTGGAAACCACATTCACATATCTACACACACACATACTGTACACACACACAACAACACACAAACACAGACACTTTAACCTTTATTCTAAGTGTGTTGTGGTTTGGGGCTCACAGGAAAAAAACACATCTCAATTGGAGGTGAAAGGTTTATCCACCTGCTATTTTTAACCACAATACACACACTTTTGGGGAAGGGGGACTGCGAATATGGGAGTTTGTGAAAGTACCACAAGAACGACTGCAGTACACACCCCCAGAGACTTATGCTATTTATTGCACTTTGGGTAGGGAAATCTTGCCCCTGGCAAAGTGAGGAAGACACAGGGGAGAAAAGAGAGAGGGAGCGATCCAGCCGCAGAGTGGAAGAAGCCAGGCCTGTGCAGTTTGTAGAGGGAGCTGGAGATTACAGGGTCGACATGCACAGATTAGTACTGTGCAAGCCATTTCTAGGGCTGTGACTGATCTTTATATACACTCTGAACAGCACTGCGGCCTACCCTTTTCACCCGACACACACACACACACACGCACACACACACACACACACACAACGAACACACACACACACACAACGAACACACACACACACACACACACACACACACACACACACACACACACACACACACTGAAGCTGCTGTCAAAGTGCTTCCTCAGCAGTGCTGTTCCTTCTGCTCCATTCCCTCCACCTGGAACAAAGAGGCCGTCCGAGAGGGTGATAGATGAGTGGGTTGGAGCTGAGATCACCCCTATCTGTAATTAACACACGCACACCCTTCCATTATATTAACTGCACATATCAACTCTACGCACCAAACGCACATTCTCATTATATTAACCCCACATATGAAATCTACACTCACACACACACACACAC
Source organism: Megalops atlanticus (assembly GCA_019176425.1). Taxonomy (NCBI): domain Eukaryota; kingdom Metazoa; phylum Chordata; class Actinopteri; order Elopiformes; family Megalopidae; genus Megalops; species Megalops atlanticus. The sequence goes on from CM032888.1 coordinate 9,227,543, forward strand.
ACACTCACAATCTAATATTAACTGCACATTTCAAATCTACACACACACTTAAAATATTAACTGCACATATGCAATCTACACACACAAGCCATTCAGTTATATTAACTGCATATATCTAATCTACTGTACATACTAACACACACACACACACGCTCCCATTATATTAGCTGCACATATTAAATGTACACACACCCTAAACCTTCACATTAGTGCACCACACACACATTCAATGTACACACACATGTGCACACACATCCCCCTTCCTTTTAACGCAGGCTATATGCACAGCTATGCATTCCTCGGTCACATTGCTATGCTTCGAAAGCAGTGAGAACTCTCACTGCACTAAGGGTGTTGCACGCAGTAGCATAAAAGCAGTGTATTTTTTTTCACTCTGCCCATTCTTAGTCCAGATCCTAAAATTCCTTAAATAACTTTGATTGGGCTGATCAATCAATTAAAACTTCAGCTGGCATCTTATTCTTTTGCCATCGGAATAAATTGGGTTTAATGAACAAGTTTATATTGTTGCAATATGATATTGTAGCACTGGGTGCAAATGCAGGGCCAGGTACCCAGCTGCAGTCAGACCCTTGTGTCTCTCCACTTTCCTCAGTCTCTTGTGTCCTCCATTTTTATTGGAGTGGCCTGCATTCTGCATTCTGTTACATTAATGGTAGCTTGCAGCTCGCTAAAAGTATCTGGCCAAAGGTCCAAAACACCACTGACAAGCAGCAAACCTGTTATTAATATTCAATAATTTGTCAGAAAACCACAAATTGCCACCTAGAGTTGTGTTGCAACCGTATCTGAAGCTGGCGTTAAGAACATTTCAATTCAGTCAATTTGTGGAATTGAATTAAAATTCAATTCACGAACTGAAAACTCTTCATAGAAAATTAAGGGAAATTTTCAATTCATAAAACGAATTTCAACACATTTCTTGAATTGACTGAATTGAAATGGAATTGACCTCAACTCTGCTAGACACTTCATCAGACTGAAAAAATGCATTGCATGATGCATGACTGTGCATTTTTAATGTACTGGCAGTCATATATATGAAAGTGCATCGTCATTTGTGACAAAAAAAAGATGTGTTGATGCTAATTCAGGATTTAAAGCGACTTTTTCTGAGCGAGCATCTACCTGTGTACAGCAAGTTGTACAACAGATCGATATTCTGCCCTCTTTCATTAATGTTTTATACTGTTAGTTAATTTCCTGGTGCGAGGCCCTGCCAGCCTAAGGACGCTCAGGGATACCCAGTCAAAGCCGTGCGCCCATTCAAATGGTTAACAGTTTCTGTTCCAGTGAGCTAAACCAATTGCTCCACTCAACACCGGTTGTACCAGCAGCCAATGACAGCAAAGCGCACTACCGAACACAGCCGTTTTATTTCGAAACAACATTTCTCATGCTTCATAAAAAGCAATATCCAGACGGCTCTCATAAATTTTACACAGCTTTATGGAGACGCATCCATGCACGCCAGAAGAAGGAAGAAGGAATTTCCAAATTAATGCAGATCATTTTACAACATGCCTTTTTTTTCTTCCTCATGGTAGCCATAACATCCTGACTCTTCCAGATCTGTTTACACACTGTATCAGTCTACCTGCTCATTAGAGTCCTTCGTCGATACGGCACGCTTTGTGCTGGAGCGTGAGCCAGCCCACTGTGTTTTTAAACAGGGCACAGAGAAGGGGCATACATCAAGAGCTGCAGAGAATGCTGGAACACAGTAAACCGAGACCTGAAAGACAACATAAAACCACCTTCTTTACTTGGTCTTCACAGTTCGAATGTAATACAGTACAAAGGTCTGACAAGCACATCTAACATGTAAAATGATCCGTTCAGCATGTTGCTGTTGCTTTTTATTGCTGACGAGGCGTGCAAAGCTTCTCCAATCGTGGAGCCTGATGGATAGTGCAGGTTTTTTTTTTTTCCAGAATATTCTGATAATTATTCTGGAGCTACCGTAGCTTCTGCTTCCTGCTACTTTCACGCAAGCACAGACTGTGAGTTTTGTCGACATCGTAACATGGAGGAAATGTATGTTCTTTTATCTGATCCACCCCTCATAAAATGCTTTATGATTTCCCATACACAGAAATGACTGTGTGTCCCTGAACTTTCCAGTGATAAAACTGAAGGTGTCTCCTTTTATGACGAGTTGCAGGGCAACTCAAGGCTGTGACACAGACGCCCTTGCACCAGCAGGCAGAGAGCTTGAGTAGACTTTGGAAAGGGAGGGGGTGGCAGGATTGGAGCATTGATCTCACGCCCATCCACTGCATGAGTAGGACAGAACAGGAGGAACAGACGATCTTGGAAGGGTTACAAAGACATAAGGCAGGACAGGCAGGCCAGAACTCACACACGCACACACACATGCATACAGATTTAGCTGAAGCACACCAAATGACCTGCAGCAGAGCCTTCTCTTTTCACCTTCCAACATCATTCAGATTCAGACATCAGTACCTGCTCACTGGTGCATTGGTGGGGGATTTCATTAGCTTCGATATCTTGGTTAATGGCATTACCTGAATTCCGCCGCAGGAAGAATCAAGCATTAAATTGAGGTCCCAGAGCCGGGTGGGGCAGGGAGGGGCGACGGGCAAGTGCGGCGACATTGAGTTCAGCCCCAGAAACCCATCCTCCCTCTTTCATCACCTTTCAGCTCTGACAGTGCCCCGCTCTCCTCACCGCGGTCTCTAACAATGTCCATGATAAGTCTGTGAGAAGACTCTGAATGCCAAAGATAGTGTGACCCACTGGAACAGGTCTGCACTGTACCGCAATTGTTCGGCTACCCTAAGAAAGAGTCAATGGCTTCTACATGGTGGGCGCGTGTCTTTGTGTCGCCTCTATGCTCTCTTACTGTCGGATTAGAAAATGTCTTTTCGAAGGCATCAGAGCTGGACTTAAGCTCTCTGAATAACGTCTGCATACCTATTTCAAGCTCACCTACTCCAGTCATGCAATTTCAGGAGTCTGATTCAAAGCTCTCATGCACCACAGAACTGCTTGACCGCTACAATGCCGTCCATGTAAACGCGTGGATGCTCAACAGGCCACAGGCAATTCAAAGGGACATTGGGGAGGTGTGAGAATACAGTTCCTATGAAATAGGTCCAGCTGCAATTCTAACAGTTTAACCGCTGGCCACTGGAGGATAGATGACCAAAAGTAAGGTCCCAGTGCTCCGATTACTGTTCAAACAAAGGGGTGTTTTTGTGCGTATGTTTTGCTTTGTTCTTTTTCTGAGCTGCCTTTGCACAAGACTAATTGAAATAATTTAATGTCACCGATCCTGTCGGCTCTCCCCACCAGGACAGCTGCCTGCCGCTGGAAATTTATCTCCGTCAGCTTAGATGAACTCGCCGGCCATCAATGCTTTGGCAGTGATCTGTGTTCCCGCGCAGATACGGTCGGATGAAGCTGTTCTCGCTGGAAGAAACCCCCACAGCAAACAGAGCATGTGCACTGATACAAACAAACCGCACTTTAGAACGCCGCTCTGAGCATGTAATCTCACATTATATATTGCTGCCTTACAGTGCTCTGTGACAGGAAGCATGCACTGTTGGCCTCATGTCCGTCTAAAAACTGAATACCATTTGAAGGCCTCATTTTTTTTCTTCCAGTTCACTTGCCATATTTGTTGTTTACATCTCAATTTTCGGTCAAAAAGCATAGATCTCCAAGGCCACCTGCACAAATATTCCCACACTGGGAGTGCACCAGACGTGGTTCTAAAGGCACAGTTACGGCTCACAGCTGCTGCTTCTACTGGTCCAATGAAACACCAGCTCTGGAATACAGGATAACGAATGCCACAGACGGCAATGGCTACTGTTGAAACGGTGAGGCCAATCTGATATTTCTGTGTGGTCACATGCCAAACGCACACGGGAGCCACTCTGGGAGAGGGGGGCCCCATTCTGACAGAGAATGTACAGGACGCTTAAATGAAAAAGCTTCAGTTAGTATGGGCTAAACTGCACTGGAGCTCAACCAAGGACAGATATCAATAACTTCAATCGTTCAATTATCAAGCCTCTGGAGTCCACAGCAAAGAGACGGGAGCGGGAGAGAAACCGCTGAACTCAGCTCCGCCAGCAGATGGTTTCTCCTCTATTCTTCCCCCAATGAAAAAGAGGAGAAGATAGACCCTGGGTCTATAGCGGTCATGTTAACTGTGTAAACAAGTACAGAACATACAGATAACCTGTCAAGGTCAGTGCAGTATACTAATATGTCTAAAATATACAGACGTGGACAGACTGTCAGTGTGTGGGTATGCATATGCGTGTGTGTCTGCTTTAAATAAGGCTGACAATATTCCGTTTTGAGAGCTAGAAAATGGTATTCTGGCAAGGCAAACAGATGCAGCATAAATAATGTATCAATGTTATGTTCACAAAATTGGAGGTGCTATAAAATGCTCTAACATAATTGCTGTTGGAGAAGGTGTAGATTCAGACTTTTGAAGTAAGTTACTATTTAGTGTTTACTGTCTTCTAAACATCAAGTCAATGTGGTAATGAAGCTGTCTAAGGACATGGATGCTGGCATTTAGCCACTTTTGAAAATCATCAAAATGTTTTAAAACAATCTGTTAAAACAGCATTTTTCAGGCCCAGTGCTGAACGGCATTCTGGGTTCTTTTCACTTGAGGCCCTAATTATCTAACTGAATTAATTAGGCCCTTAATTGGGTAAAATCAAGCCATTTTGCAGTCATGTGCTGTGGACACAAACATACCTCCATATAACTGGCTGGACTTTCTTCCAGTTGAAGGATACTGTGCCAAGCTATATGTTTAAAAAGCAAGAGGCATTGTGTTTTTTAATAGTTAACAGTTAATAGTTTTAATACTACACGTCCCTACTACATTTGTTTTAACTGTCTCTGGACTGTGGGTCATTTGAAAGGTGAAGTATAATTTCAAATAGAAAACAAATCTTATTCATTTAACTTGTTTTAGATGAAGCTATTGAAAGAGTGATTCAGGCCTTCAAACTCAAAAGCAAAGCACAGTACCATTCGCCCCCAATACACGCACTCACACATTCAAGGAGAGAGGCTCCATAGAAAGATATACAAAATCAGATAAAAGAAACCCTGGGCTAACCAACCGAGCGAAATGAGAAATTAAAACAAATGCCTCTCTCCATTCAACTACACGTTATTGGCTTGGTTGCCACATGCAATACCCAAAGCATTCCTTCTCAGTCACCTGGTCTGAAAAACAAAGAGAAGTTCTACAAATCACAATTAGGGCCGAAAGTAATCAGAGGAGAAGCACTTAAAAGGCTCTGGTGTTGAGCAAAGATGAACGCCGGAGTTTGTTTCCCTTGTGCTGACAGAGCGTGCATAATCTCTTCAGGGAGTAAATGATGAAGCCGATAATGAAGAAAATGATGTCTCCGAAATAGAAGCTTCGGCTCAGACGCCAAGGAGCAGCAATCGCTTCCAGCCAATCGTGTCGCACCGCAGACAGCTGAAGCGAGCGTCAGCGTGCCAAAATAAAGTTAAAGAAAGCAGTAAGGGTAAAGGTGACGCCCCCGTCCAGACTGTATTGAGCAGTCACTGTTGCGCGAGCGGCTTGGGCAGAAGCATTGATCGCCACGGGCAATCCTCCGAACTTGTTGACGGACACGTGACCTGGACAGAATTCACATGTGACCCTGACATAACGCAGGCCCTATTATGAGAGAGGGACTCCGCAACACCCCCCCCATTTTCCAGGCGCTATTTGTCTCCCGTCACACCATAGAGCCGCCTGTCACAACGACTGCATATCGGATGCGTGAAAGCGAACGAAAAAGGGTCGAGGTGTTGCGGGGCCCAGCGTAGCGGCGAGGACGAAAATGAACAGAAGCACTCCTCAGGCGGAGCAAAAACACCACGTCACATGACTCCTACCAAGAGAAAGCAACGAGAAAAGGGAAAAAAAACATTGCATTTGTAATTTAAATAAACACATACACATTTACATAAAAACCATCAGGCCATGAATTTCCTTTATCTACTTATTTATTTCTTTGCCATGAACAGTACTTATAACCTTTTAACAGACGTGCATTACCCAGGAAAGGACTGTGTGCCACAGCTAGTGCAGTGAGAGTGAGAGGATTCAGAGAATGCGGCAGCTCTGCAAGGATCTTCACCTCGTCTCCTGCTTTATCATTGCTCAATGTCATTTTTAATGAACTTCAAGTCAGATCAAATCAGACTAGTCTCAGATCATAAAATGGCATAATAAGTAGAGATAGATTATAGAGCATGGTGAGGGAAAAATGCTCTGGCTGTTTTTTCCCCTTTCCTTTGGATTTTTAATATATTGTAAAATCAGTTACACAATTACATTCAGTGAGCAGTGCTCTTTAAGGCTGGAGATTAAAAGCACATAAGATGAATGTTTTCTAAGTGCATTTTCTCCCGCGGGAAAACCATATTTATGACCATAAAATTAATGCTCTTAAAAATATGCTTTGTGTGTATTTTTTTTGAATGGGTGTGCAACAGAAACAGAGGTCTACAGTAAACTGAATGCATTCAGTTAGCCTTGTCATTCTGTAACTTACATAGTCCTTTAATGATGTACTGATAGCCCTACAGATAGATCAAAACGGTTCCTTTGATGCTTTCAGGAAGGAATGAATAGTAAAGCAGAATAAGACTTCACCCAGAGTTCAGCTGAACAGTACCCATATTCAACATGGAAATATAAGATATAGGTAACAGTACAAAAAGAGTCGGAGTTAATCTGTCTGCCTCTGTCTCCTTTCCCTTTAGCCTCCACTCAGGGACGTTTTTTCTAGTGTCACACCAGAAGCCCCCACCCCCTAGGGCCCCCACACCCCTTGTGGAGAAAAATGAAGCATATAAATAAAGAGAATCGAATTCCTTCAGCTGTCGCGGGGGTGCGCGGCCGTGAATCAGCAAAATAAATTCTCTCCGGAGATAAACAAACGTGATATTTCAGGAGCCCGAGGACGCCCGCTGGTCTCGTAAAGTTCACGGGGATTCGGACCGTAAAGGCCTGTGCGCACTCAATCACCACGTCCCGCTGACAGGAGTTTACCACCCCTGAAATACTGTTTCATATAGATACCCATTAAAGAAGGATTTGCTTCTTCTTGAAATGGTTTGCGACCAAAAGGTTTCATCGGTTCTTGAATGAGTACATGCACATATATACTTGCAACAGAGAAACACTGATATATGTAAAAGTTTTTTGTCTGTACTTGTGTAGTATTCAATTGGTTTTACTATGTTCATGATAAATACACACACATCACTGTTTGTTTAGATATTAACTTGACAAATATCACTCAAGCAGCATCCCTTCAATGAAGTGAAACATGAATTCCTGGATTCATTGCTCCTTTATTTCCAGGGATACTTAAATGACCCCAAAACGGGAAGGGAATCTATAAGTCTGTCAGAGCCTCTCTGAATCCAGCTTGGGAGGTTAGAGTCACAAGCACGCGCACACACACACACACACACACACACACCCATATCACCAGCTGCCTCCACCCACACACACACACACCCCGTATCACCAGCTGCCTCCACCCTCGCCTTGCTGTGAAAGGCATGCGTTTCGCCTCTCGAGTAGAGCGGCGTGAAAAACCCTCAAAGTTACTGAGGAGTTTTTGTAGGTCACACTTCAGACTGGGGCAGGCTCCTTTTAGCACCTCTATGAGGAAGCACAGCCAAAGAGCCAGTGAAAGAGACATGAAACGGCTTCTATGAAAACGCCAGCATGAAGGGAAAAAAGACGCACAAAGTAAAAGTGGATGAACTGATCAATTCGGTGTGAATGCACGGCTTTGTGTTTCGCGCTTGTAAGGTCGGTACAGTGCATTCTTTCATTCTGCAGAAAGGTGATAGAACACAGTGGCACTCCCAGCCAAGAATTACAGCACAAACCCCATACAGAATCACACTATGATTCAAAATTAAATAAATAAGCAAATAAATAATAATAATAATTTATCTTAGTGCCTCTACAGTGTTGATAAATTGCTTATATTAGCCATTCACAATCAACCTTTATGTTTTGAATGGATAATCAAACTGGTCTGGATGACCTGCAGACGTCATGCACCAAAGAACAAGACATAGAAAAGCTACCTTAAAGCTACCAATCAATATCTGGCAATTGTACACTTTCATTATGTAGACAAATGCAAAGAAGTTTGTGGAAAATTAGTCTGGGAAAAATGACATCATTATTTTTTCTTGATTCTGGAGTTTCTTTCTGCTTGTTTTGCCCATGCATTTCAGTCATACAGCACCTAGAGGTTTACATACTGCCTCATTTTCAAGAAAACTGTTAAACAGTTATCCCACTGTGGTACTGTAATCATCTCAATTAATCTCAAATTACGCATGTAGGCATAAAGATTGACAGCAGCGTTTATGACTGTTGACACTGTCACGTGTTTGATTCTGTCTTACTCACTAGCAGCAACGGTAGAACAGCAACGAATTAAAATGATTACCATGACCGCATATACAGAATAGTTTTTCTTTGTTTGAAGAGGTGGGTAAATATTGACATGAGAAAATGAGCGCAGATACATTTTAACCTGCAATAGCATATAAAAAGCATGAAAAGGGAAAAATAGTTATTTGCAGCAAGAACATGTGAAATGAGCATATGAAACAGATAAAGAGGGAGAGGATTGATGTTGCTGTTTGAAAACTTGCCCACACAAAAGCACACTTCTTTCAGCCAGAACTGGTAACCTCTAACAAGTATCATTTAGCCCTATATGCTAGCTTGGGAGATATTTTTTTCAGATTTATCCCAAAAATCATCAAAAGACATTCCATTTCTGTTTTCTTTATGGTTTGTATTTGTCCAGTTGAGATTTACGGGAATGGAAGCTGACAGGAGGGTTTCCACATCCAAACCATTTGGGGTGAAAAATTCTGACAGTCAAGAAATTTGTGAGCTGGAAGACTAAAATGCATTTTCTTCTTCAATTGATGAAGTCTGTAACATGTTGTGAGCTTTTCTGCAACCTTGTAGAAGTAGAACGTTTTTACACATTTAAGATTTATTGTTCTGTCTGTGCAGTGCATCTGCTGTGGCAGTGTTTGATATTCATTTGTGATCTCCTCGAGTTTATTGTAGGTTTCATAGAATCTGACATCTGACTCACTGGATCAGACTAAACAGATTATTGCTGTGTATTGCAATTAGTAATGGTTGTTCCCCCAAAACTTGAGCTACCTTCATAAATGTGTTGAGCTCTTTCAAGGTGTGATATCCACCTATATGTATACAAATCTAGGATAAAGCAGATGCATTTGAGTGGCACTCCTTGGCAAAATACCAACTCTGCCATCTTGTTTACATGGCTCTGGTGGCAGTTTCCTTGGTAAGGAACCCATCTGCTTGGACAATGTTTGAAACTTTTCTGACTGCAGTAAAATTATTCACCCATGTATTATTAGCAAGTGCCACTAAGTGGGCACAATGCTAGTACTGAATCTGGCAACAAGCCTTGAAGGACATCATTGCCATTGTAAGCCTTGATCACTGTTCAGTACAAAAAATTCAAATTTTAACACTGACTTGAAATACATTTAAACATTACAGCAAGCCATCTGCCACAGAGAAGTAGCTTAGGAGTTTAGATACATGGTATGGGCCAGAATGACTCCCAAATCAGTTCTTACTCATTGTTGTTACAAAGCAAAAAAAATATGCTAAACAAAACAATCTTTTGCATCTGTTGATTTGTCAGTGAGTATGGATAAGCTGTCGAACATTTTGTACTTTGATTTAGATTTTATGCAAGTCAGAAGTCTGTAGCAGATACACTTTGTGAAGTTGACTGGCTGGTGGAATTGCCCTGCTGTTAATTGCATGTGCTTAAAATGCACATACTTTTACCATTTTATCAGGGGGAATATTTGTGCAGACAAACTCATCTGACAAATCAGCTACGATTTCCTACCATCACCTCTTGCCTTTCTTTTCCTCCGATTTTTTTTTCTGCGTCAATCTCACACATTCATCTTCTGCATTTTTGTGAGTTTAAATGCTGGTTTATTCTTATGTTCTTTGGTTTAATGACATATTGCAAGTTGTGCAGAATAAATTACATCCATCTGTATGCAGTGTACCAGGTGGAAACTCTCACTCAATGAAATGCTAGTTGATGTTGTTGGCATATCCATGTTTAATTTCCTCCTCCTTTACCAGTCACTGTGGCAATTTATTGTTTTGCACCATTGAACTTCTCATAATTATCCTGTTATCCTATAATTATTCACACATCTTTGCTGATTTCACCAAGTGTACTGAGACTGGAGTGCCTACAGGGACACCTGGAGGATAACGACTGAAACACAGGTTGAAATGCTTACAAGTCACATGATCGAGGAAAACTCCGGGCCTTACATTTAGCTACCTCTCACATTAAAGTGATGGCAATAGATTGGCCAAAAAATGATAGAAATTGTCTGCAAGCCAATTATGTGAATGGGGCTTCAGGGGGAAATTATATGAAGATCTATCTGCAAAAGCTCAAATGGAGATACCAAGGCCAAGAACATTAGTGCAGCCAAACCCTCTATTTAATTGCACCACCAAGATATCATTGGCTGTGTCTCAAACTACACACTTTAGCTCATTCCCACACAAACTGTACATACCCATCATCAAACACTTGACCAGACCACCCGAGACGGGGTCTGCATGAGCACAAGTACATGGCCACACTTCACAGTTCTCTGCGTGGATGCTGAGAGCATTGCCCAAAACCATACATTATCACTCACCAATCTATCAGGCCAAGAGGTGATATGGGGAAAGCTGCAGTTTTGCTGAAATCGCCATCAACTCCACTCACATTGCCAGCAAAAGATTTAATTTCATAAATCACTCAGCCTAATTAAAAATGCTGCTTATGATCAACGTAACTACCTAACTAGCCAGCTTTGCTCTAGTGATATAATAGCTTGTCCAATCACAAACCTACAGTCAGTCATTTAGTCTTTCAATTTGATTGCAAAAATAACAAAAGCTATACCGTCTCCCTTGGACAGCTTACTAAAATATTTATTTGGAGAGATAATGCAAAAAGCATATTTTAAGATACCTCAGTAGGTCCTGCACTCCACTCCCCTAGCTGGCAAAGCAATCTTTAGAGCAGGATGAAATACTTGAAAAACCGCCTTCAATTTTGTGATATATACCTCTATCAACTGAATGAATTCTATTAAACCAACTCCTGCCTTTCCAGCCCGGTGGTTAATTACTGTGTCATTCAGAGGTGAAGCCTCTGTTCATTATACAGCTATTCATTTCAGTAGCCACCACATTGATCACAGAACCTCGTTTTCAGGCCAATATGGCTGACCGCGGCCCACTCGGTCGCCCTCGCTCTGACAGCAAGATGACATCGGTAAGACTGGCCTTTTCGTCGCACGTTTAGAGGACAAGCGCTCGGTGCGGGACGCAGCCAGAGGCGCAGCCAAAAAACCGGGAGGAAAAGGAGGTCATCGTTGCTCTGGTTTGCGCGTGAGGGACGGTGTGGAGGAGCGTTCGCTCAGGCAGGCTGTGAGCCGCCTCCGCAGCAGCGTGGCACGGGGGTCAAGTCAAAGTTAATGGTGGGGATCCATCAGACAGACTGAGGTGGCCAGAAGTTGCAGACAGGACACCTCCCTGTGCATGACAGCTCTGGAGTCACCCGCGTGTTGACTGGGCCGGCACATTATAAATGGTCTATTGCTTCCAAAAAGGGAAGTCATTATTCACCACTTTCACAACTCCTACATGTGTGACTGTGGCAATTAAACGCTGCAGAAACTAACTGCCGTTCCATCAGGCCTTTGGACTGAGTGAACCGCACACCAAGGGACACTCAGGCCACAGAGGACAGGAAGGACCAAGTCAAGACAAGAGGCATAAACAGGACTCTTTCCATACACAATTAGGTAATTACAGAGTTTTCTCACAAGATATAATTTTTAATCATTCAAAAACAAAGCAAAGCACAGCATAGTTTCTTGCCAAAAAGAGACGACTTAAGCTAATTATTTATTTCTTTTTTTCATGGCCTGGAAAGCAGACAAATATCCAAACATTGCTAATCAAAGTTTAAGATAAAGCGGCAGAAGTATTTAAAGAAACAACACCTGTGTTACAAGGTTGCTGGGAATGACAAAGGAAAAGCTAAGCACCTCTCAGTACACCTCTCAGTATACCCGTAATTCTCTGTGAGTAAAGAAAGAGTAAGGGTAAAGTCATTTAACCCAGGAGGACAGATAAAAAAGGACAGCAACTCCTGGAAGTACAAAAAATTTGGGTCCTCTTTAATTCCATTGAAAGTAAACCTGACAGTGGTTAGCCCCCGATCCCTGTCCTCCACCCCAGGCTGTCTCCAAACTTCCTCCTGAGGGCATGTGTGCATGTGTATGTGGTTTGGGGGGGGAGGATGGGGGGCAGAGACTGATTGTTACAGCAGTGGATGCTTGTGGATCTCAACAGAAATCAATAGCAGCCACTAACATTGTGAGGGATCGCACTGTCAGCCTCCACTATTTATAGTGTCTGATGTTCTGTGAACCATGAAATTAATAAATAGCATGCCTGGTAATTGCCTGGAAACCAAGTGCTGTGCAAAGTGAGGTATGAAATCAACGCCATCAAATGTGGTTTCTAATAAGTTGTCACATTATTGTCATTGACCTTCTTGCAATTAAAAAAGAGGGAAAAATAACAGCCGAGATGAAGAGAGGCTGAAATTATGCCAGCACTTGAATTGAATGATTTTTTTTTCCTCTCTCAATGAGAATTTCATTCTAATCAAGCGTCACCTTTTCAAGGGAGTTGGGGAAAAAAAAAACCCCTGGCAAATACAAAACCATTCTGGACAGGCTTCTGCTTGGACAGGCTCTACATGGCCTGGGAGAAAGACAACTTGGAGAAGGTTCTGCTACCTCAACACAATGACTGATAATAATAAAACACTGGGAAGAACATCTCCCTGATTCTCGACCTTCAGCTCCCTCTGTTATGTTCACTATCTTACAAAACACCAGCCTCACGCTCAGATTTTACTGTGACATTGACAGCCATGATTCAGCAACTGTCCAGGGTCAATCTACGACATTTACGGTGTGCCTGTTTAATAACCAAAAAGCAGTGTACCCATCCTTTATTATGGATTAATGATGTTCACATTAAAAAATGCGAGCGTGACACCTTTATTGCTATTATCATTTATGTAAGCAGATACCCTCATCCAGGACGGCTTATTGTGCCCCAGCGCCCGGATATCCAGGATGATACATCTGAAAACGCTGCTAAAATGGCAGGGAAAAACAAGCTCCTTTCCTTCCGGCCTTTTCGTGCGGAAGCATCAGCAGCTGATATCAGGCTGGAAGGGAGCGGTGCCTCATGACCGGCCGATGCCCTATCTCATCCCCAGCCATGCGGTAACGGGGCCCAGAGATGGCGAGAGAGCGATCTGCAGAGCGATTACAGGTGGGTGAGCGGGGAGGGGGAGCAGGATGGAGGGCCGGATGGCAGCGGCTCACTCCTTAATATCCAGGGCGCCCGAGCTCCGACCGGCAGAGATGAGCAGCACGGCAGACACGGCGGGGAGGTCAATGGGGTCGCGCCGCGGGGGCGCGTATGGAGACACGATGAGAGCGTGTTCTCGACAACATACAGGATGGCAAAACAAAGGAAGAGCCGCAATCCGCAGCCGGATTTAAAAACTGACCTCCATATCTGGGGGTCATCGGCGAACAGTGATAACATTTCGGTACTAATCAAGCAAAACATAATTACAAAGATACGGAAGCACCAAAGAACACTTTTTTGTGTTTGAAAAGAAAGGTGTTGGGTTTAATCCAAGTCGGAAAATGGGAAAGGCTAGGCTTTGCGGCCTCTTCAGTACAGCTGCCTATACCATTCAACACAGGAGCACATGGACACCCAACAGGCCTGAAACAGGTCATGCAATGACCCTGATTACCTCATCTAGATACCCTTTATGTGTAGGATTGTTACTGAAAGAACAGCAGCTTCTTTTAGTAAATGGATAGCGCATTAGTAGATGAATGAAGGGAAAGTAGCTGAGAAAAGTTAATCCTGATTTACAGTTCTGACAGTCGTGCATATCTGACAGTGTCTATGTTGCTTTCAAAAGCTGTGGAAGATCAAAGAGCATTTTGAACGGCAGGACATTGATTCAGCACATTGCAGAAGGGCTTCAAAGACAAAAGTCTTATTAAAATCGCACCCTCTGCGTCACCACGCATGGAATGCAAGCAGAGATTATTTAAAGGATACTGCTGACTGAAATGAACTGAAGTGTACCTTACAATTACCCACTAAAACATATATCTGCTTGGATTTTGAAATTAAACTGAAGTTTTCTATAAAAAAAATAATAAATATTAATCAATCAATGTGAAAAGGAATTGTAGAGAGAATGTTTAGGAGGATGCACCAAGCAGGACCAAATCAATGACACTTACTGTATAAAGCAGATTCAGAAGTGCTTAACATACTCAACTCTACGTACTTTTTAAGAGCTTGTATAGGAGAATTTTCAATACAGAAGGGTGGATGGCCAACAGACGATTATCTTCTGCTTCACAAAAACATAGGAGGGGCCCAGGGATGAGCTGAGCTGATGGATTCTGACTGTATGATTGGGCTATGTGGGTAACAATCAGGAACATATGGTAATCCATTATTCAATGTGAAGTCACATGGCACGCAGAGAACAGCAGATGCCGCAGTGACAGAAAGTACACCTCGCCCTGGCGCTCTTGTATGCCACCAGACTCCTTGAGGGACACTATAGGGAAGAGGCCAGCACCTGCAAAGACCTCGGTCCCGACATGTAGGCCTAATGCACCCCTGTCTGTAGACCATCATGCGCTTCCTGCCGGTAGAGTGGCTGGTGTTTATGGTGCAGTCTGTTACAGTCGCAACACATACTCTCATAGACAGGTGAGGCCTCGGGCCTCAGGGTAAGCATTCCTGATTCAACACTGCTCCAGCTGGCCGTTACTGGGAACTGCAGGCAACTCCAACTGTCTCTCAGGAATCCGTGCACCACGGAGAAGAAGCTGATTAATTCACCAAATCAACTGCATCTTGTTCAACAATTACGCAAATGAGCAAAGAACAAGAGGCATTTCCAAAATTTTAATTCCATAATACAATCTTGAAAATAACAGTATTTTAGATACTCTACAGTATCTCTTTTAAAAATAATAATTAATGCAGTTTCTCTTTATTAAATGCATTACGGGAGTTAAAGAATAAAACATGCTACTAGTATTAGTAAAATACTCTTAATTGGTTTGACTAGGTTTTAACATCCTGTGAAAGCTGGACAACTGCGGCAAAGGCAGAAAATGAATTTATTTCAATCCAGCACAGCTACTGCTCTCTTTTCATATGACAAGTGCTTCCAAGCACCTTAAATGATAAGTCCATCTGTAACTCCATAGGTTAGGGTAGGGACAAAGACAGATTTACCTCTAAACCACTCCGGGCTGCCCTCACAAAGCCACAGATTGTGTTCTTTCTCTTTTACAAAATCCATTAACTCACAGTCTATTCTTGGCCGTTCCCTCTCCCTCCTCATTTGAAGTGGAGTGTTTTGTGAATAGAGAGAGAGTCTGACAGGCCAGTTGCAATAGGTGCCTGCCAGTGTTACTGCACTGGGGGGCAGGAAAGTGACGTGGCTCCTGTGAAGAATAGCCCCTCTATCACCCCCTCAATGCCACTCCATCACAGAGATGCTGGGCCCTGGAGATGCACTCAGTGTAAGAAACGAATGTTTTCTGAGATCATGTAATGGCTGTATTTGACAGAGGCCCTGGGCCAAGGACTTACAGTGAGGAAACCCCATTTCTCATAACTTAGCCAAACAACAGATTTTTTACCATTCCGATTGCAAATATGAAACAAGGTCCTGTGGAAAATATGTGTCCTCAATACCCAATGCCCTCAAAGGCAGCGCTCAAATCCAGCAATTACTGATAAATTTGCTGCTAAAAAGCTAAGAATGCACTGATGAATCCCTCTTCTTATAAACAAGAAATGAGTCCACATGCCAGGATTAGATGTCTATGGGTAACAGTAGATGAAAGTCGATTTCACTGAGCTCCAGCATAGCTCAGTAAAAATCTGAATAGACATATATCTACAGCAACAATTATGAACTTGTGCTTAAATGTTGTTCATGTTACATGGGTTTGTGGGTGTACAGCACATTAGCAATGTACTCTGTACTATGTGTACCAGACGGTACCAGTAAACAATGGGTCAGAGTCTATAGAAATCTATATCATTTGCAATAACAGTCTAATCAGGGAAGAACAACATCACAATGTAATAGAAGGGCTGCAATGTGGTGCATTGGCAAGGAGCAGAAAGGGAGCAGAAAAGTTTTGTACCCTTGAGCAAGGCACCTAACCTAAATTGCTTCAGTAATATATCCAACTGTATAAATGGATAGTGCATAAAATATTTAAGATGTGTAGGTCAGTCTGGATAAGGGCGGATATTTGCTTAGGAGATCACCCGAAGTAACAACATTTTGCGAATGCATTTTGGAATAGAAGAAGAGTGAAATTCAGCCGCTGACTGGCTGTGTTCACTGCCATTGTTTAAATCTGTCTGGAGAGGAGAGGACATTTAGTTGTTAGCATGTAGCTGTTTCAGAAAAACACAGTTTCTACCTCAGGGATGACTGGCAGGGTGACTCAGTGGACTGTCCTTCAGTAAAGACATTACCACTGGATCCTATATAAGCAACAATAGCATGATTAGAAATATAAAAGTGATCACTGTGCTCATGTTGATAGCTGCTTTATAGTTTCTGTTTGCCTCAGATAAACATGGAATTCATGTAGGTTATTCATTAAAATTGTTCAGTCTGATCCAAGTTTCTGTTTTGTTCTGTAGTTGTTAATTTTTAAATTAGTAATTTGCCAGAAGCTTGAAGAATAATGATATTCTGAAAAGAAATGCCAATACAAATAAAAGAATGCTGAAAAAAAACAGCCACAGAGAACTGAGAAACTCCACCACCTGCCATCTAGTGGTAACACAGGAACTCACGTTACTCTGAGGGAGACACTCAGTCAGCAAGCGAGAGAACGAGAGAACGAGGGACTGCCCTCTTAAAGGCCAATAAGCCTCAGCCAAAAATTTTTTTTTTTTTTTTTTTGTCATTTTTCCATGTTCTCCCCAATTTGGAATGCCCAATTAGTCATCGATGTTCGGTCCCATTGCACAATCCCCACTGTCAATCTGGGAGAGCGTAGACAAGCACGTGCCCTCCTCCGAGACACGTGACGTCAGCCGCTGCTTATTTTCGTTCTGCGGTCCACAAGCCAAGCTAGCACAGAGATGAGTCGGAAGAAGCCATTTCATATGCATCTTTTGGCACGTGGACCACAGGCGCGTGATCGACCAGCAGGGGTCACTGTTGCTAATGGGACCGAAGCCCCTGCCGACGTACCCACCCCTATCCCCGGCGGAACGAAGCCAATGTGCTCCGCCTGTGAGCTCCCGGTCACTGTCGGCTAGTGACACGGCCGGGATCGAACCCGGGCCGTAGCGTTCAGTCTACACTCGGAACGAGTGCTTTTACCGACTGAGCCACTCGGGAGCTTATCCTACGATGTTTAATCATATGTTGTTGGCCAAACAACAACCACCCTGGAACACATCCTAACAGGATTGCCTTCATCTGACCCTGTAGCATGGCTAACTGGAGCGCTGTGTCTCAAAGGCACGGACAGCATGACCACAGTATAACACTGTGAGAGAGAGTCACCCACCCTTACCCCATCGGTTCGGTTTCCTTTCACCTCAGTGTTCACATCGCAAAGAGAATAAAACATTTCAATGCAAATGACTCAGCTCTTTTACCCCCCCCTCAGAGACATCACATCCTAACATCATCTATATGTCTTAACGCAGAAAAAAAATAACTCTTATAACTCAAATTGTCAGGGCATTGTGGGTAATTCTTTCACAATAAAAAACTACCCCAGTGATTAAAACAACTGTGGTGCCTACTACCATTTCGTTAATAATAACAATAATAATAAAGCACGGTCTCTGAGATTCCAACTTTGATTCATCATCTGATGAAAAGCAGAATTAAATTCCGGTCTTGATATATAATTCACTTGCATCGCCCGACACCAATCTCAGACTGCAATATTCTGATGCAGATCCTGAATGCTGATGAAGCTATAACTCATCTCATGGCACAGGGTTCCCAGGATTTGCATAACCTCCTTCTGAATACATTTTGAACATTATTAAACTAATCGAGTCAAGTTGTGGATTAGTTAAACATACAGTATATACGTAATTAAAAGATTTAAAATCTTGCCATATCCACTTTGACACTATTTGCCTAGGAGCATGTTGTATTTTACGTGCAGTAAAACAGGGAAACTAAACTTTTTGTCCCATTTTGTGGTTAATTTCCCAATAAGCATCTATCCTAAGATGACTCTTCTTTTTTTTGGTTCGGGGGTTACAGGGACAGGGAGAGCAATGTTTGAACTTTAAACTAAATCACATTAAACCTTTGCAAAATGAATGTTGTTGTGGTTAGCAGTGCCTACACAACTCTGCACTGATTTTTCAGCTTCAGATGAAAGCCAGAAGAGTGTGAAGACAAAATCCTTTTAATAATGTTGATAACTAAGAAGAATTTAGGACAGTGCCATAAGCTGTGTCCTCATTCACACATTATCACCCAAGCCCACTATAGCAACTGATTCAAAACACACACACACACACACTCACACACAGTATGGCAAAGTGGGGAATTGCTCATCAAGTATTGAAAGGTTTCAAAAATGCTATCCTTAAATAAACATGTAGGGGTGCAGCGTGTCGTTATGAGGTTGTATCCAGAAGACGGCAGGTTCATTCTGGGTAGCGCACCTCTGTTTACCCTCCAGCAAGATACATAACATTCTGTGCGTCAGGATATATCCAGCAGTAGAAATTGATCATGTGTAAAAAGTAAGCTGTGTTTTGGATCTGGATAAAGTTGTCTTTCTAAGCAAATAACTGAAAGTACATCCAGACACATTCACAATTTACAGTGGCAATTTGCAATAGCATGACTTTGTTTGGCAGAGATGTTTATATGTGGGAAACAGAGGACTAAGTTAAAAGTCAATACGAGGTTATGAAACATATGAACGAGCTAAAATGCAATCAAGAGGAAGACACATTACACTTGTAAACTGCAAACTGTGGGTCAGAGTGTCCAGGTAAAGGGAGGGCATGGCTGTCTGTGTTATGTTGCTGCTCGGTGTCCCTTTTGAATCACCAAAGGTAAAAGGTATGTCAGTATCTCAAAGCAGTCGATGCTGGAGAAACCAGATCCTGTCTGAAGTGGTGAGTTTGGTGGAGATGTGGTAGATTGGGGGCGCATGGGAACGAGGCCTAGCAGCCAATATGGCGGCAGCCAGGAAGTTTTGGGACACGCTGGAAGTTTCGAGGCGTTTGACAAAGGGGGTGTACTGTACAGATCCGCTGAATCACACCGCGCGGGCGGAGGGAGGGGAGAGGGCGGCTGGGAGCAGCCCGGGGAGAGATGGAGAGGCAGAGGGAGAAGACGGAGGCAGGGTCATTCCTCTTACCCCCGCTCCCGCTGACTGGAGCGAGACGACCGGCTGGGGACCTGTGCGCGCTCTCCGCTCGCTGAGGGCTTCTGCTGGCATCTGCACACCGCGGATATGCACATTCCCCCCAAAAAATCCATACCGCTGAAAATGAAGCTGTGAGGATCGATGCGGCAGGCAGGGCAATGTCTCATTCCGCCCCTGAGTATAGAAACAATGATCTACTGGTTAAAAACACATTTAAAACCAGGGAGAGGGTGTTAAATCTAAGCATATTGCACGCCCACAAAAGCTTCTGTGGACAGATAAGCAAATTAACAAGTTTTTATTTATTTTATTTCTGAGTGCCGACAGCTAAGTAGAATGGTGAATTAACTGTAAATCACGCCCTTGTCATTTGGCAGTAATATTCCCCGAGATTGCTCCACAATAATTCCGCTGTCATGCTGTTATGCGAGACATTAAATTCAAGGCTGGACACTGGACGAGCTCTGCGTATACTACAGCAGCCTCATGAGTGAATGGACAGTGATCACAGCCAAGGTGTGAGACAAACAGGAGCAGAGACAGGTGGCAAAGCCAGGTGTCCGCCAAATCGTGTTGACCGAGGGATCACACCCACCCCCCACCTTCTCCAGGTGTCCCCACCCCCCACCCCCCCACCCCCGGTGTAAAGTTTTGGGATTGTTGATTTCCGTGTTAATTCTGTGGGCTCTGGGATTACAGGCTCCGTCCTCGATCCCAACAGCACACAAACTGCTCCGTCCGTCATCCGGAATAATCTTCCCTGGGCAAATATCAGGAGCGTCCCGCGCCTTGGGCAAACATGGCTGCCTGCGGAACCGGTTAATCCCTCGCCTGCCCCACCTCATATGTATCTGCACTTCAAAGGAGAGGTCCTCCTCTCCGTGCTGTCAGTTGCATGGGAGATTAGATCATTATCGCAGGAGACAAGGGCCACACACAGGGCGACAGAGGCACAGAGACGTGCTTCAATCAGTGGTGGAGGGTGGGGGTGGATAAACTGCCATCATTGCTATGATTCACAGATGTTGTTGTCTTTTTGAGACAGAGTATTAAAGGGAACATTGATGGCTTGCGACTTTTGTTCGCCTCACCTGGCCAAAAAGACCTCTGACCTCTGACCTCCACAATTTCCTTTCATATCTCACTAGGACATTGAAGTGCATGAAGATGCACAGGGTGTCATGGATGAAACGTGGTCAAAAACTGCACCATCATTTTCTAGGCTCATGTAATTAAATTAAGCAATTAAAGGTGATTTGCATGCGAAGATGGTTGAGACGTGGCCCCCGCAATGTGGCACCAAATTGCTTTTTATGGTAATGGCCGCCGAGCGCATATCAGCGAAATCCAATGGAGACATGGCGCCCAGTGGCAGGGAGCTCAATCAAGTGATGAGACATTTCATCACCGCAACAGACAGGTGTAGACTTTTCCTCATCCCGCCATACTTTCAGCCACTTGCCGATGAAAACCCGCCCGACGCTCAAAATCGCTCTACCGCGGCTTTAATTAACATTTTCAGCACAAACGCGTGTTGTTCGACACAGAGCGGCAAGCAGTAAAATGCAATTAAAATTAAGAATATTGATTATCCGGTACGTTGGCGTATAAATAACGCTGCACATAAATAAGTGAAAATGATAGGTGAGGCCTGTGATTTATGCACAGAGACTTGTGAACAGGGACATAAATCACTCGACGCCATGTTCTTATTGAGTTATGAACCCTCTCTGCTCGTAAAATAATTGCCACCTCTATGTCATCTGCTTGTCTAAGGCATTCCCAAAGAATACAAGTGCGGCGAGCTCAGAGCGAGGCGCCGCCATTGTTGTGAAGATTTTGTTTATCGCAGCTTTTTTTTTTTCCCTCACTCTCTGTGTTGTGTGCTCTCGAAAGCCTTAAATCACAAACAGCTCGCACCTCGAAACCATGGCATTGCTGTGCCTCCCACACTCTTGCAGTGGTTTATGGGTAGAGGCAGAGAGGGAGGGAGTGGCTCTCAGTGATGGCTCTCTTGTTAGTCTCCCCTGCAGAGCTGTGACTGTCACGCAGGGCCACGCTTCTCTGCCTCCCTCTCACTGGAAGCCCCTTTCAGACGCCCAGGACTGACTGAAGAGAAACCAGCTCATTATTCCCCGGCTTACGCTCAGAAGCTGCCGCTCTTTACTTCTGGCAGCTCTTTAACGCTTTTAAAAACGTGTCGCGCGTCGCAAGGGCAGGAGCTGTTGGGGAACCAGATTATATCTCAAAGATATAAAATCAGACATATCAAAGGGGAAGGATAAATAACAATGGAGGGAAATAAGCACAGTCCGCACATCAGAGTTTGGTTCAGGCAGTCAGTGGTGCCATTACAGGCCTGTATTTCACTGTACAAGGTCTGTGTGTACTATATCAATGCAAAACATGTTTTCAGTGGACTGCATTTGTTTGGAAATGTTTTATACAGTAGTAATGCCATGCTTGTGAACTGTCATATCAACAGTTAATATGACGTGTGATACATATTTTATCTCCACAAGTAAACTCTTCTAGCGTACAAGAACACCAAGTCTCTCTACCAGCCAGTAGAAATACTTGCCAAAACCAGTCTGCCATGTAAATGATAAACACAAAAATGAACCCAAGTCAGACTTAACCATATTGGCAACAGTACCTCACACAAACTGGAGCACTATTCCAAACCTACCCAGTGATTTCTTATTTTTGTTACTTATGTTTTTTCATCTTTTATTCTGGTACTATACATTATCAGTTTAAATGTTACTATACTTAACAGTTCAGTAAACCTGCATTTTCCTGACCCTGTTTTTCCCTCAGATCTCTGGTTATAGTTTACGATAACCATTTATTCTGAAGTTAAAGTCATAATCCACTTCTGACACAAGTCCCATTTAGAGCCTTAATTTTGTCTGTCAGTGAAGTCAGCTACATTTTAGAGCTTTTCACATCTGAGATATGCATGGGCCACAGGGCCATCAGCCATTTAAAGTTAGTTAAAAACTAAAAGTTTCAAGTGGATTGTGTATGTATTGAATTGTTGTGTCTGCCGTGCCATCTACTCATCTATCCTTCCTAAACTTTATACGTATAAAGTCTCACTTGCCCTTTGGAAAAGCAGGTTAGCTTGCTCCCTGGTAGCTATGCAGCATATCCAATAATATCGAACAAAGACTGGAGTTACTGTAGGTGTTGGCTTCCATTGACGGCAGCACATGGAGTTTGAAAAGGAAAGCTATAGGAAGTGGTAGATAGAGATGGAGAGGTTTAAACAGTTCAAAATAGACTTATTCCAGGTAATGAGATATACCCACAACAAGAGGGGGAGAGAGAGTAAAGAATGAGTGCGGTGCACCTGAGGCAGCCGGGAGATGGAGTGACCTGCATGACCCTAGTTAACCTGCACCTGTGTTTTGTTTCCTCACCGCAGCCTCTGTGATAGATCTGACAAAAAAAAAAAGCCGCCGGCGGAGGGGATGAACCCTCATTCTCTCCTCAAATTCAATGACCTGCAGTGTGCAGGAGGCTCACAAGCCTGCTCTGTGAATAGAACCGTAACTCACAAAGGGTCCCTTCGACTGCGTGGCCGCCCGCGCTCTAATATATGTTGCGCCGTTCATTCAGGCCCGTTTACTCCGCAAATATTGATATGCAATCGCTTACATCCGCGGCAGAAAGAAAAAGGACTTCAAATTCACTGACTGTTTCCAAACTGCATAACCTCCATCATTTTTGAATGGAAATCAATTCCGGAGGTATTGTTCTTTTGTTTGGATGAAATATCTTATTTCAGAGTTAGGTCTGCAAAGATTTTTTTTTTTCTTCCTGGTGCCTGGCTCAAGGGAAGGTCTTTTGTATGAAATGAGTTTCAGATTGAAGCTGGAGGGAGGTTTGCTGTATTGAGCTGGCCTAAGCTGGGCCTAAGCAGTTCCAGCTCTGCTGTCTGGAGGGGTGTATCTTCCTCACCAGGACATCCCATAATCTCCTAACACTCTGAAGTATTGGCAAGTTGATATCTGCTAAGTTACCTGCTTGTGTCGCATACCTCATACCTCATACAGCGCCAAGAAATAATTACAATGACCCCTGAGATTCAATTCAAGCATTTACCTCTATGCCATCTAAGCTTTATGCATTTAGAATTTTGTCTCAGTCTTGTATGGCCACATAAAAAAATGCCCAGACTCTGACCATTTTCACTTTCTTCCTTACGGAGGTCAAGCCGCATCACTTCATCACTGCTAGCTTTGTTGACCTGACAAACGACCTTCAATGGCAAAATAAATAATTAAACAAACACATATTTTACGACTTCTGTCTGCTGTATTTTTCCTCCATCCATTCCTTATCAACTAGTGCTAAATGTCGTATGCAAAAGCAACGTGATTAACAAGGCATGACAGGAGTTAAGAATAAGGAGTGTAAAACTGTAATTCTACACTCACTGGGATATGAAATGAGATACGTGATCCTCGACTCTGCGTCTCGTTTCCCGTCAAACTGCTGTCTAAGTAGACACACAACACCACTGGAACCTTGATATTGTCTTATCAAGCGCACATTATTTTTGGCAAAGCTGTCATGTTTCAAAAATGACAGCTTTTTAAGCCTTTGCCTCCTGTCATAAACCGAAACAATGCCTCTTAAGAAGGACTAAAAGGCTATTATTTTACAAGATAAAAGGCAGTGCGGTACGACGTCCTCAGATTCTGCCAACACGATCGCTTTAGACCCGACTTTCTGTTGTCTCCGGAGTGAGGGGTCAATGCTCAATTTCCACAGACCGAAACAATATTAATATCATACCCTCGGATGTCAGGAAAGTGTTTCTCTCCTGTTTTTACCACAAGTGACCATGAAAGAGATACCCCTGCAGACGGAGAGCATCAAAAACATCACTTCAAAGCAACCCGAGCTCCACCAGCGCTCCGTCGCATCAATTAGGAATTCTATCCACGCGGGCAGATTATGGAGCCTGTAGTTTGACGGACGGGGGAGTATCTGTGAGGCGCTTACGCTGCACTGATCTCGCAGTCTCTCTGTTTGCCTTGCCAGTCTCCGGGGAAAACGGCCCTTAAAATATGCATTTAACACCTTCGCACAGGGAGCGTTTGGGACGAGCAAAACGTCGCTCGCTTCCTTTTTGTTTAAGTCACCTTAAGTGTGATGGGGCACTTTTTAAAGGGAACGTGGAGTCCCACAGGTAAAGGACACAACGGACTTGGAATTAATGAGGGGTACAAGAGTACTGTGTAAATATTCTGCACGTCTTATTAAACAGCGCAGCCTCACTGCAGTCGTCCAGGACACCAAAGTCACCTGATCAATGAAGGCAAGTCAGGTAAAACACATAAGGCAACTGTAAAATTCTCATTCCGTCATGACACTCAAATGCACACAGCAACCCATTAACCTTCATTAAACTAACAAAGAGTTATAAATCAACACTGGGATGAACTATCAGCAGAGTATCAGCAGAGTATTCCTAAAGAAGCCCTCCTGTTGTAGAGTCAGGCACAGGGTTTTTGACAACTGGGCCAGAGGTTCAGGTCCCAGGTAGGACATAGCGTTTGTGCCCTTCACCAAGGTCCTTCAGCTGAACTATTTCAGTAAGAATCCAGTAATACAGATTCAAGTAATGTAGGTCACCTTGCATGAGAATGCCTGTGAAGCAAATAAATAATGCAAAATCAGGTAATGTCATGCAACATCATGCAACTCCCTGCTCCAGAGCTCCCCCCCACACCTGGCAACCACAGAGCATCTCTTACATTCTTTTTCACACTCCATACATGCACTGTGATGTGTGCAAAGATGCCAGTATGATGCGGATAAATAAATAAGCAACGGGAGCTTCAGAACACCTAAAGCGAGGAGATGTGATGGAATCCATGACAAGTGAGCTGGAGCGGAGCACAGCAGGGGAGGTGGGCCGAGGGGACGAACCCAGCCAACCAGCTAGCGAGGATCCCCTGGCTCTGCTTTAGAGGGGCTTCACTGCGCAGCATGTTAGCGCAAGCCGCAAAGGACTCCTCCCACCAGCGGCTCATGGATGAAATAGTAAATCAAACAGCGCAATGATTGGAAGGCTGGGTCCCGTCCTCAGTGAGATACATTTAAAAGCCTCTCTCTCACCCCTGCTCTGGCCCGGGCCGAGAGGTGCGCCGAGAGCACCAACCAAGAGGGGGCTGGGTGTACTGGAGCCTGGCCAGTGTTCGGTGAGGAGTGGGCTGTGCACGCCTACGCTGCACACCTCCTGCCTTATCATTCTGTAGGATCAATTATACACAGCCCCTGCTCCATGATGGATAATGAAGACACCCCTGCAAGCGCCTGGATCAGTGCACCCCAGGGACAAGCCGTGGGAATCAGAGCTACCTGTCCAAGGGAATCAGGCCTCTGTGCTACGGGCCTCTCATTTAATACATGACTCAATCCGGCGAATACAGAGAGAATGCATAAAGAGGACAACATTTTAATTTATGTAGCCCATCTGGTGATCAAACATATCTGAGACCCAGACGCTTTGGTCATTCATTAAAAAAAGGAATGGATGAATAGGGGAAGGAGAAGCCGTAATTAATGCAGGGGCCACTTCACGGGGGGCTGATGCTGTTGAAAGGGGCATGTGACTGGAAATCTGAGACACAGCATGGGGTGAAGATTGGATTACACAAGGTCGGTCTCTCTCAGTCAGTCCCAACAGACATGCACGCTACCTAAGGATAACTGATACACAGATGGCAAACATTTATTAAGTTGTTATCGGGCTGCGCAGAATCTGTGGTTCAATATTAACCTGGAGAGGAATATTGGATTTGCTCTGCGGGTACTGCTTCGTTAGCATTTTTTTTTCTCAGCTTAACCTTATTTTGATTGGTATCATTGCCACTCACTTGCTAAACAGCAAGTATTTGCCTCTACTTCAGTTACAGGTCAGCTGATTTCGGGTTCCTTTAAGTGGACATTACAACCAAATCTAGACCACATATCCAGTATATATAAGATAATTAAAATTCAGAAAATATTTCAAAATGAGATGTACTCATTTTCCAAAGTTGGTCTTCAGGGTAGAACACTTAAGCTTCACATGGATATCATAGTGATTTATTACAGTGAACTAAAGCAAACTGTGGCCTGCTAGCCTTTAAGAGCTCCATCTTCTAGTCGGAGGTGGATAAAGAAGGTGAAAGCAAGTAATGGAAAGGAGAAGGGGCACTTATTCAAAACTCAAAGAATTAAAGTTAAGATTCACACAGTATACATAAGGAAATGAGCTCACGTGGAACATACTGAAAGATAAAGGAAATCAAGGATTAGGGAAACCCACTCGCACTAGGCCA
Source organism: Megalops atlanticus (assembly GCA_019176425.1). Lineage (NCBI taxonomy): Eukaryota > Metazoa > Chordata > Actinopteri > Elopiformes > Megalopidae > Megalops > Megalops atlanticus. The sequence goes on from CM032888.1 coordinate 9,254,593, forward strand.
TCAAATCTCATTATGCAAACCAAACCCTGAAAAACAAACACTACATCCACACCAAGCTAATTACACAGAGAAGAGGTGTAATCCCGCCAGCTCCATTAGCCGAGACTGGGGTGCAGCCCAGCCAATGTCTCACTGTCAGGAGTGCAAAGACAGGTGACAAAACCCCGGACTGCTGAACAGTGACCATGTGATTTCCTTTGTATCCCTCGTAACAAAATATTATATGTGACTATATCTATGTAAAGCTCCCAAAACAACATTGTTCAATCGTGACATTTTTGGACTGAGACGACAAGACTGATCTTCATCAATATGAAATAATATTATGGATCGAATCAGGAGTCAATAGCTCCATGTGATTCCACAGAGGGTCATTATTTCTATGTAAAATTATGCACAGCAGAAAGCAATAAATCAATTCTTCAATTCACCCTTTTCAGCACTTTACCATGGAACAACATCAGCGTTGGTCCTGAGGTCACCGTTTCACAATGTGTCATTGGAGACACAGAAAAGCTAGCTGCAGCCAATTAAGACAATCTGTTTGAAAGCTCAGGTGCGTTCACCACAGGGGGTGAAATACTCCAGGACAGACTCCAAGGGGGAGCCCCATTTCCCCAGTCCGCTTAAACCAGCGACGGCCAAAACACAACATGATGGCAGGCACACACTGGGTACAGATCCCAGCTTGAAACACCAAGTGAAAGATTGGTCAGACAGACAAGCAAAAGTTGCTCTTGCCTTCAAAGTACCCCCAAACGAGCTGGAAAGGACTGTGTTGGTCCAGGCCTCTCATGGGCACAGCGTGACACAACATGATGCTCTCACATTCGTCACTTGTCATTAACACACTACCGGGGTGTGCAGGCCAGGATAACAAACTGAGCAAACTTGTCACCTTTCTTCTCTCTGCTCTAATTGCTCCCGGAGGTGGCAGGTGCACTTCCTGCTGTTTAGGATGGTAACTGAAATCAGAGACAAATTAATCTGAGACAGAGCCCCCTGCGCCCACACACACACACACACACACACACATGCACTCCAGCAAACATACAAATATACAAAATCCCACAAACACGCACAGAAACACATACATAACCTGATGCACAGATGCACATATGATCACACACACACGCGCACACGCACGCACACACACGCACACACAACCTGAAGCATAGATGCACACATGAGTACACACACACACACGCGCACACACGCACACACAAGTTGAAGCACACATGCGCACACACACACACACAGGCACGCAGGCACCACCTCCCCCTCTCTCAGTGCCTCTGTTAACCAATATATGTAAAGATATAAATTACGGGGCTGACTGTTTGGGACCGGTTGATGGGATTTCTGTCAGATCCGTTTTAGCGCCGGCCTGGCGGAGCCCATCTGAAAGTGATTAGCAGAGGAAGGCGAGTGACAGTCTAAACACAGGTATCATTAACAGGCTGTGACAGCTCAGCACTCTCCCCTATCAGCTCCCGCACGGCTCTTCATAAATTCCAAATGCGAAATGATCACGCTGTTAATTGACTGGTTTGTATGTAATCTAAGCCCTCACCCGTAGCTCTGATTTAGACCTGCACTTCTGTGTTGAGACCTTGCGATGCCCGCCTGCCTCGTAGTTTAAACACGGGTTTATTTTCAACCCTCCGAACTGCCTGCCCTTCCCACAAATTTGTAGCACGCAGCTGCTCCAAGTTAAAATCAATGCCTCTGTGAAATGAGGGTTGTAACCATGTGCCTGTAATATTTATTCAGCCTTCCCCATCGCGGTTCAGTGTGGGGGGTGTAGGAATTTGATAGACTGTTCTGCCTGAGGAGACGCTCGTTTTCCTGAGACATAACCGCAGTGCTGTCAGACATTTCAGACCAGGTTCATCTTTCCCCCTAAAGCAGAGCTAACAGGTGCGAGAGGGAGGGAAACTGCACTCCCACCAACAGTCAGCCATCACAAACCTAATGCACTACCATGTAGCTCCCTGCCACCTTGCCTGGAACACCCTCCCTGCGTTCTCCAAGACTGACCTAAGTCCCTGAGCACACCCCTCCTTCCCCAAGATCCACCCACAGAAGACGTCACCCATACCACCCCTAGAGGTTCCCACCTGCCTCCCTCCACTCTTGGCTCGCATGCAACTTGAATGACCTTGAGCACATGTACCTAGGACATACCTCTCCCTCTTAATTATCCAGAATACACCTCTCCCTCTGCCGTTGGTATGCCCACAACATCCAGAACAACTCTCATAAAATACCCATCTGCGTTACTTACCCAAAACATGTCCCTTTCCACTTACCTACCAAGAGCACACCTCTCCTAAAACACACCCGTCAACACTTACTAACCCTGTACAGCAGTAATATGCATATCATTCTCAGAATGCCGTCTTCTCTCTCTGTCAGGTCGCTCCAGAAAGTAAAGCCTAATTACTGAGGATAATGAGAGGGAGTGAGATGATTGGAGTGTGGTGGTGACAGTGTGCAGAGACAGAGATCCACCATGACTGCCTCCACCCCACATACCGACTGACCACAACATTTCTGCAGAAACACTGAGGTGTTGCATGATCATGTAAAACAACCAGAAAAAACTGGTTCAGTTATCCTGCAAAACTTTACAATGATGAATTCTAAATATTTTTTCGTGATCAAAAAGTACATTAATTCACTAAAGGTCATTTGAAGGTGTGTACATATTTATTTAGGCTGTAATGCCTATACATTTTTGAAGCAGACACACTTCAGGCCATAACCTGCCTCTGCATTGGCTGACCACAGATGGACACACCAATGGCATCACCTGCCACTTGTGGAGGTGGCAAAGCCAAACTGCAACACAGAGACTGCAGAAATGAACTGAAGAATGAACACCCTGCTGTAGTGCTCTCCAGCCTAACGAGAGAGAGAGAGGACGGTTAGGACTGACATCAATGAGCGAGAGAGGTCAGTGCCACTCACAGCAGGGCAGTATGGTGTGCAAGGCCTCCCGGGAACGGGTGCTTGGACGCGTGGGTGGCTGTGTGTGTTAACAGGGTTCCAATACTATCCAATGGCACCGCAATTCTGTTAAACAAACAATGGCATTTTATCAAGGCTTATCCATGCATTTTACAGCTACATGAGAAACAAGTGTAATTCCACAGTATGCTACAATTACAGCATTCCGTTGCTGAAGTTCAACATACACTGTCCTTCCAAGACATGTCAAATGATATACAGTACTTTTTCAACAAAATTTTCTCAATCTAGCAAGATAGTGGAGGAAATAAATGAACGGTGTATTCAATGCTACTGAATATTACTTGCAAGGAGCTAATGAGACACAGACCGCAGCCCTTGAAAACAACTAACATTGCTGTTAGTAAATTAAAAGGTGGAAGACAAAGAACAAAGCTAACAAGCAGCTATTCAAACAACATAACACCTTCTCATAAAGCTGTTAGTTTTACACTGACATAGGTGTAATTAAATGGTGACATGTACTGTATAATGAGGTTAGTTATTGCTGACACTAAAGCACTTTGTATAGGCTCTATATGTGTTTCTACGTTAGTTTAATGTGTAGGTCTTCCGTTCAGACATTGTATATGACATTTCATTAATGATTCATAAATCAATCCATGAATGTTCAATAACACTTTTTAAAACAATGTACACACTGGTGGAATCTATTATTAATATATGGTACTTATTGCTTGGTTAATGACATCATATTAATAATTTATCATTATATGTAAATTCACAAAGCACATATTGATGTAATTTGAAACCTCTAATCTGAATTGTTACTAGTTAATGTGTTCTGGGCAATACATTATTCATTAAATCCATGTATGATCACTGAATATGAGCCATGGCTCCTCCTCCTCATGCAGGTGTAACACTGATATTCCCAGAACTGAGGAAAGATCTGTAGATTAATTGAGGAGAGGCTAATCAGACGAATGTATGTAAAGTTCAGGTCCAACCTATACAATGAACAAGGGGCAGAGGTCTGAGTGGTAGAACTGTCTGTCAAGACTGAAGGCACAAGAAGTAGACAAGGGTACAGGCAATAGACTCTATATGATACAGAAGAATTTAATTATTTGTTGTAATTTATAGCATTTATCTCTGTGCACACCACAGTGTGTGAGGTGCTAACATGAAGGGCAGTGCAATCTCTGGCCCCACGCCCATTCTTGTGTTTTGTCTTCAACTTTGACTGACACATTTTTTTGTCATTCACTCATTTTTTGTTCACAAAAAAACTCAAGATGATGTGCAGTTGTTGAAAAAATTTCCAATTACTTTCATTTGTTCGTATGAAACTAAGGGCAAACGACAAGGACCAAAAACTTACTACACCCCCCACCCCCCGATGTCCTATGAAACCACAGACAGGTCAGTCCAGGCTTTCAGTCCCCGTACAAAATGCACTATTCAGATAAGGTCCTATAATATTTAAATTAGATATGCCAACACAATTACTGAATGTAAAACTGGATGCGAGCTTTGTTCAAAAACTGAGGCTAGCACCAAACCTCGCAATGAAATAGACTTTTTTCTGCATCACAAAACAAACAGCAGAGCTGTTGCTCTTTGAAGCTAAGAAAAGAAATTCATTTCAACACATTCGGTTTCTGTGCGCAAGATGTTTCAGGCAAAACAAGATAAAGCCTGTGCCAACTCTTTGTTTCGCTTTTTTTTCCTCTCACAGACGCAAACAAAACAAGATCCCATGAGGTTTCCCGCGTATATAAAATCAACTGAAAAAAGACTTCTGATACAAATGTGTTATCAGGTCAGAAACCCCATGTTTCATTCCTATGCAGGGGGGGAATCTATGTGTTTCCTCTTATCTATAGAAAGACATGCCTTACTTTCCCCATTCACACTGAACTCTGGCTCCAGTGATGTCAGCTCTGCCTATACCTGCTATCCTGGGATCAGACTCTGCTTTGGGTGATACAGGTGAGTGTGAAGGTGTTGAAAAGAAAACTACAACAAAAAAACACTTTTTCAAGAGAACAATAGAGTCTGTGTGAGATCATGTAGGCTAACAATAACACCAAAAATGCTTTGCAGATGAACAAGTCAGTACATTATCACATTCAGATTAAGAAAGGTGTCTAATAGCAGGCAGGGAAAAAAAAAGAGTTATGAGGCTAAATGGAAGATCGTGATTTATTTTATGTAAGAATGGTGTGCTTTATCGTTGTGCCGTGTTTACTTGAGTGAGCTGGAAAAGAATTCTCAGTATCAGTGCATGTGTAAAGGCTTTACACATGTGCACTGAAGTTTATATGCTGCATAAATGGCCAGGCTTGGTGTTGCTAATGCGGTAAAGAGTGAATGTTCATTAGCTGCTGTCTGTCTGGAGGTGTTCATATGGATCAGAGCACACATAGCGTAATATAGACCCTGGGAAAGTAATTTAGGAACACAGTAGAGAGCAGTCCCTTACATACCCAGAGTAGCACCATCACATATCACTGCGACCAAATGAAAAGTGCCCAAACCCGTGCTTGTCAGTTAGTCAGGACTCCTGTTTCCTACCACATGTAACCAGTACAAGCTGAAGGTTAAAGACCTTCCAGTGATGTATTCCTTTGCTACAGAGGTGCATTGACCTCAGGTAACCATATGAGGAAGCAGGCCTCTTCCCAGTTTTCTTCCACTTTCTTCTTGCAAAGGATACACAATATCTTAATGTTATACTCTGTGCCCTATGCACAAGCAGGATTTCACTGCAAACCCCGGTTGGGAAATATAGCATACAGGTAACCGACCAATCGAAGGAATGAAATCAGTGGAACTTCGCAGGGAAATTTTAAAAATGCCATCGCTCCAGGCATCGAGTTTGACAGCAATGATTTGAACGATCCAACCCCGGGTCCAGGGGTCCATGGCAGGCACCTCGCACAGTCCTGAAGCTAAAAAACCGCACGCGCTCGGTGTCCGGCGGCACTAAGGAGCAGGGCAGATGGAATTGCCTTCTCCTCAGTCTGATCACAGGCTGATTATGGGCATTAAGAATTGATGTGGCCTACGGGCTGAACCAATATGCAGAGCGGTGGACCACTGAAAGAGGAAATAGAATATCTATCCACTCATTAATTAGATATTGCTTCTGCAAATTCAATACAACTAACCACCCAAATGTATGTATGTATATCTATACTGTTATACATATATATGTATATCAATTTGTGTGCACGCACACACACACACACATATTTACAGCTGTATATGGATGCAAATGTGCAAATGTATCTGGATGCACTGAGGAAAATATACATTATATATATACAGATATATTCAGGGGGTCTGAATATGTTTCACGGACATCAGTTTTCAGTGAAAGACAATTTACGACATTAGAAAAAGTGCTGGCTGGAGCTTCTGACTTATAGATCAGAGACAGGAGGAGGGAAGCAGGAGGGAGACACTGGCGGTATGGCATTAATGTTTTTCTGGAATGTTTTATTTAACCACCTTGCAGCAACACTGTAAGGATGAAATGCATTCACTCACCCAGGGAAAATGTCCTTCCTACCAAGTGAGCGAGAGCTGTGTGTATTTGTGTGGAAGGAGATTCGGGAGATCACAGGCGTGTTGACATGTGCGCAAAGACGAGGACACCTCCACTTTGTACACATTGACTCGCTGACCGGAGTGCCATGATCACTCACTCACACATGCATGCACACAGACATGTGCATACTCTCTCTCTCATAGGAACACACACACACTCACACACACGATGTGAACGTGTCTCTGATTTGGACAACACCTCTGAATATCGTGTAGTCCCTGAAGCTAAAGTGTTACCAGGCATTACCCAGAAAACAGCTTCATGCTATAACTGATCTTTTATCTATAAATAGAAGATTCATTTGATGTATTGTATTACCTTCTGGCAGAATCCATGCGATGAATAGCACTGAAATACATTTCTTTCCTATGTACCATTTTTAATTAATAACCAGCGAAGTAATTAGTCAGAATTAAACGTCTGATCTGTCATCCTAATTAACGATATATGCAATATGAGATGTGGGGATACAAACTCACTTTGTTCTTGGTGATCCTGCACTCCTCGTGTTGAAGGAGCAGAGCTCCCTCCGGTCTTCACGGCAGTGCAATACTTCCATGGCAAACCCCCAAGCTCCCCGGCCATCCACACGCGCACAGGGTGCAGAACAGCACTCAGAACATCCTGCCACTCTCCAGTATTATTGTCCCGAGCCAGGCCGAAACAATTTTAATTCTCTCTGTATTGCATTACCGATTCACCGTGTTGACTCGCAAGGCTCATATTTTCGCTAATGTCGAGGAGCCCATTTATTGCACACAGTCGGGGCGGCGGCGGAGGAAATTACAATGAGGCAGGTGCACTGTGCTACACGAGCTACATCCTGCAAAGAATTCGAACCCGCAACAATTAAGCCCAGCCGCCTCTGCCAAAACAACACTCTGCTGCATCCCCCTTAAGACCTCCTACCCCAGACCCACTACAACACTGGCCTTGCAAGGGGAAGTTTTCTCTGTCTAGAACATCTTCTGTAATAATAAAATCTAATAAAATTTTCAGGTGGCCCCCGAGCAGCTCGGGCCGTAAACACGCTTACTTCAAGCGCAGCCCTGAGTTCTAGGGCCTGGGTTTGAAACCTCCTGTGTCTTTTGCCGACAGTGACCGGGAGCCCACATCAGGGACTAGGGGGTGGGGAGATTGGCCAGGGTCTCCCTGTCGCTCCACTCTTGATGGCCTGGGACTTGAGTGGTTACCTGTGAGTTACTTAGAGAGCATCAGGAGGATGGGCTTCCTTGTGCACTGTGGGACTTGTGTGATACATGGGTAGGTGTGTGTGTATACTGGAGGAAGTGGGTTCAGTGGTTGTCACTATAGTGACAACAAGCTGACACTGCAGTGCCAGGTACAAGAATTTGAGAGAGGAAATGTTAAGAATGCAAAAAAATGCGTTTAAAAGCCCTCCCAAAGACATGAATGGCCTGTCGCCTTATGACATAACAAGGTGGGGCATAACAGCTGTGTGTGTTTCATGGGGGGGGGGCTGTAGGGGGAAGACACGATTAAATGTGTGCATAGAGAGTCAACTGTGCAGAGGTGAAGCCGTGGTACTCTGAGCCAGAATCAACAGGATATCCTATTCATCTCCAGATATTCCATGCACAAATAAAAGCACGAGTGACAAAAACGAACCGACAAAAGACAGAAGCACCCTGACAGCCGTCAAGAGATCGAGCAAACAAGCGGAAAACAGATAGTGCCAGGATTAATCGAAACAAATGCGGTGATGGAGCAGGACAAGAAAGAACAGACAAAAGAGAATAACAGCACAAAACACATCTCTTTCACAGTTTGAAGAGGGCCCTGGTTTGGCTTAAAGATAATGAGAAGCAGCCACAGAGAAAACAACCCAGCATATGGTGAACTTGTTTGTGAATGGTTTTAATGTCTCTAATCGGTGCCTCTCCAGCCCTGGGTACTCTGTGGCTCTGTAGTTATTTAAGAAAAGAGTTTGGGGAAATGCGTCCTGTGAATGTTAATACTGGAATAATTACAAGCGCACCATTTTAGCACTTTAACAATGAACTTCTAAACATTCCCCCTCATTAGGATGCAAATCAACTCATTCAATAATCCCACCAGAGAGAGAGCGAAGGAGGGGGCTCACGCTTTTAAAAGCACAATAGTCTGATGAATTACAGTAATGAACACCAAATGCTGTGGCCTCCTCTCTCCACCAGGATCATCTGAAGGGAGGAGAGGAGCTAGTCTAGAAAGATCCCCACTCAGCTAAACACAAGAATTTAATTGAAATTCAACAATAATTAATATCCGGGGAGAGTTTCAGTGCTGCTCAAATGAGGCCGCCCTTTTATTCAAACCATTTCACTACCGGCTCCTTAAAATATGTAGACAGCGTCCTACTGACACAATAATTACTGCCACTGGGCATGTTGGGTGCCTTTGCATGTGTGTGTTTAAAATTAGTGCATCAAGGTGTTCATCTTTCATGCATCTTACAACCCCCCCCCACCCCTCCCCTGGAAAAAAAGGTCATCAGGTGTTACATGTAATATTTATTACTCACTACAGGCCTAATATTTACAGTCTGTGTGTACATAGATAAATACAATATATATGTAGTACCAGCCAAACGTTCTGACACACCTACTCATTGCAAAAAAAAAAAAAACCCTGCTATTTCCCACATTTTAGAATAACAGTAAAGACATCAAAACTATGAAATCACTATTCATATTTGTCAAAGAAACAAATTACAAAGTACAAGTCTTTAGACCAAAATGTCTTTGAATGCATATTTCCTGTTATCTTAATCAAGTGTGCCCAAACTTGTTACCATATATAATATTACAATATTACTTGTTACTATATATAATATTATTGACACTATAGTGTGTATCTCTCTCTCTCTCATACATTTTATATGTATAAAATGTATGAGAGAGAGAGAGAGATACAGATACAGACAGAGATACACACAATTTATTGTTTAATACACACCTTTTCTTCTCCAGAGTGGTTTTGTTGTTTCCACCCCAAATCCCTAAAAACTTATAACTGAAGTGAGCAGAGAGGGAGGAGAGGTCAGAGTCATGCAATTACCGACCTAATCTCTTTAAAAAGGAATCTGTCTTACAGTTGCACTGGAATAACACGCGGTTAAATTGAGAGCGCTGCCGTTTGAGAGATTGCCGATAGAAAAAGATTTGTTATAATTCTGGAGATTGCACTTCGCATGTGCCCTAATCTTTTCAAATACGGCTCCTGCGATGAACATCTGTGCCCACTCAGCTAGTGAAGAGGGCGGTGGAGAAAACAGGCTCTCCCTCCAGTGTCAAAGTAATGCTCTTTCTCTAACAAAGTTACAAGTTAATTTTCCCAGCCTCCATGGCACATTCTGCCGTGCTTGACCCCATTTTTAAAATGAAAATGGATGATTCCACATTGATTTACTGGAAAAGGCTATCAGATGTCTAACCTCCACTGTCAACATTACATATACTAGTATTGTCTGCCAATATTGCATTTATCCTTTTCTCTCTCATGAGTCCTTAAAATCCAACTGATTTTTTTTTCTCAGTTCCTCAGAACAGGAAGGAGGATTTTCCTCTTAGGGCCTTCACAGTATGTGAAAGGAATATGATGGTATTGAATCCATATGCGTCTGTGCCAAAGGCCACAGAAGAGGGAGCAAAAACGTCACAGTCAGCTCTCTCAAGGAGTTTGCCCGGTCAGCGAGCATTGAACTGAGCGCGCTCTGATGACTGTGACAGTCACCGTCCCTACCTAGGGCTGAGTCTGAGAGGGGAGGCGGGAGCTGTAATTCTGTCTGCATTTCGATATGGGGGGCACAGCTACATTAATGCCAGGCAGAGTGGTGCTGCCACGCTGAAGGCTGAGAGGTCTTGGGGTGGGGGTGGCACGGTGAGGGACGGAAGTAGGTCGCGCCGCCGACGGGGCGTCTCCCTCCCAAATCGCTTTACCTTCCAGGGGACGGTGCGTCTCGGGGCTCCTTCACGGTCTGAGGAGGGCTGGTAATCGACAGGCTGATCCATTATTCCTTTTTTTTCCCCTCCTTTCCCCCTGCTGATGTTTACAACTCCTGCAGCCAAAGCTTTTAAAAAGAGCAGCTCCGGGCGCTTAAGAGCAGCTGTCCCTAAAGCAGGCGTGCATGAGGAGACACGGCGTTTTAGCATTCTGCCTCAGTGACCTTTACAGTGATGGCGGCTGCATTTTCCACTCCGGCGTCTCACATGTCCAAATCACCTTGAGCCTGTTAGCCCTCTGCTCAATGTTCAACTATTAATGCCTGGACTTACAAGTTTCTCTGTAACCTCATGGCTGAATCCTTAGCCATTATTGTCTGGATTTGCAGAAGGACACCTTTTTTTTAATCTGTGTTAACAGAGCAATTTATAGAGCACACAATAATTAGCCAAACATGCATTTTGAAGGAGCCCTTTGGAGGCTTATTTTATAGACAGATATAGCAATTAGCTCAAAGCAGCTTGAAGCAGCAGCCTTCTCACTCAGCAGTCGACGTGTGTGCCAGCAAAATAAACAAGCCGTCGCTGAGGTGCTACGTAGGGTGCCGGGCAAAGGAATGGACACATCCGCTGCTGCGGATGTCACCCCCCCAGTGGATTCTCCTTCCTCACCCTGCATCTGTGACCCTGACCCCTGTCTCCTCCACTGATCCTTCCGCTTTACTGAGCTTGTCGGTCCCCGAACGTCACTCCAGAAAATCCCAGCAGCCACAGATTGCGAACAACCTTTTTTTGCAATAAAGCACAGACAGAAACCAACCGCGTCTTCAGATTTTTTTTTTTTTCAGGGACGAATCGGTTTTTGCGTTCTGCTTTAACCTGAAGATCTCTCAGGGCGAGAAAACGGTGTAGCGGATACGGCTCCGCCCTGAGGGGCGGCCCGGCGTGCTTTTGATCATAGGTGTGATGTGTCCGGGGTGTCGGCGTGTCGGCCGTCCGTCTGGCGGCTCGGGCTCCCCCGGCACTCTGTGCCGCTCCCCGCCGAACTCATTACCCTCTTATCCTCGCACGGCCCGAGCGCATCTCTGAGGTGCACACCTGCGGCTCGCCATGAATATACATCGCTCACAAGCCCGCGTTTCCTTCCCCTCCAACCCAGCCACGAAGCCCGTTGCAGGCACCTTGATCCTGGCTGGTCTGCACTGTGTCAGATAATAAATTCCTATAATTGCACTTCTTCCTGAAGGTCAGAGGTCAGGGGTCGCTGCAGCCGGGATACAGAGTCCTGGCTGGGATGCCGCTTCTCTAGACGTTGCTCTCCCGTACTGTAAATCACAACAGGTCTCTCGAGCATCTATATTCTCATTCATCTCCATCACTTAAGGGGAAAGAGGTGGAAACAAACCCGCTAATTTATGCATGCGCTGGTCTTAGCTGAAAAGCACTCTGGGACAATTTTGCTTGTGAATGGAGCTGCAGTATATGAATGCTATCTGAATGATTCATTGATTGAAAAGAAACCTCGCTGTGTCATTCATTCTCGGATCTTAAACATGTATAAACAAACAGATTTAAAACAGACACATTCATACAAATTTGTTTGAAAACTGTACTACTTAAGGCTTGATGTAATATAGAGTCATTGCAATAAAGTCTGTTTTTAAGTATTGGCTTTTGAATTATATAGTTCATGAGGTTATTATTAAGCTGTTATTTACATATCATTGCTTACATTAAGCTGTTATAATCAAATATAAAAGAATATAAATCACATATAAGGTTTAACAGGCTTCTAGTTTCAGTTTCTTAGGAGTGAAAAGGAGAGAAAGTGAAACAAAAACAAATGTGATTTTCTCAGAAAAGGTGTGTTTGAAGTCGCAGTTAAATGGATTCCTTCAGCAAAGTTCTAACAAAGAAGATGGAGAGGCCTTCAAAAGGTAACTAAAATTATAGGTTGAATGATGTTTTCTAAAATTATCCAGGTCTTTTATTTCACGGCGGTGAGGAATTTGTACTCATATCTTATTCCAGCGTCCCAGATAACAAATGTCTCCTCGCAGCACCTGAAGATTAATTGAGTATCAAAAGGTGGTCCACGGCTTTCTCAGAAAGGACCTTTTTATAACGAGGCCTGGCTGTTTCTCACGTGTGCTCTCTGATCGGCTCTCCTTTAATCCGCTCGCGTCGGGGAGTGTTTAAATGCATTTTGCAAGGAGCAGGACACGACATGGCACCACACCGCGGATGGGCTTTAATATCAATGCAAAAACAAAGGCTGTGGATGCAGTGCTGGGGGCCTGTGGAGGTTTTGAGCGGGGCGCTGAGAACGGCACAGGCCTGCCTGTCTCGGCATTCAGATGCGATGCCGTCCACGGGATGACATAAAAACAGGCAGCTCAAACTCCTGTTGCAGGCGTCCACAACTCTCCGCGGCAAAGCCTGGCTCGAGGGCCTGGACACTGCAGAGCTGCGCTGACAGTGTTAGAGTGGAATGTGAGCCTGACTGCTGCCTGTTCTGTCTGCACAGATCACAACTGTCATCATCACTACTGTAGCTTTCCATGAGTGCAAGAATACCACTACTTGAATCATCTGTTTTTTCAGTGAGGAGAAGGCCATTTGAAATCTACCAGAGAGATGGATGAGACTGAGACCCCACAGGAGAAGGTCGTGGTGGATGGAGTGGGAGGCAGGACCAGGCAGATCCCTTCCCCCTAGCCCCCTGCACCCCCCCCACCCCCACCCCCACCCTGGGAGCTGGCTGCCGTGTGAGTGGTGTGGAGAGAGCGGAGGGGGTGAGCCACGCTCCGGCGTAACCCTGTGAGCAGAGGCGGTCCGGGCCACGCCCTGTTGCCGTGCACAAAGAGACATGATGGCATGAGGCAGACACGCCCCCACCATATCATCAGCTCACCTTCTGCCCAGTGGACCTCCAGCCACGCCCCTCCATCTCGCCAGCACAGTGGACGCGTCAATCCCAATTTCACATCTCATTTCACTTAGTGCACCTTATGGAAAAGCGGGTGATTACGAACCAACACACACACACACAAAGATGGAGGATTTATTCCATTCTGACTTGGTAATAACATGACCTTTTTACCTTCCATTGTGCTACAGGAAAAAGGAAGTGGAACACTAACAGTATTGTGTATCCAAAGTGTTATACAGTGCATATTCTTTACGCATCTAATAAATAGTTAGTATTTATAACCTAGTATTTACAGACCTAGTATTTATAACACACACACACACACACACACACACACACACACACACAGGCAAACACACACACACCGAGTGTAAGAGCTGCTGGTTGAACATGCTATGGAAGCATGTCATAGAAAGTGCATATCTGAAATGTCACTCTTCATCAGGGATAGACTAAGGCTCTCTCTGCTCCCTCTCGCTGCTCTTTTTATCTGAACAGAAAGAGCTGCCCCCCGCTGCCCTTGGCCCTCAGAAACATAATACAGAACAGTGGTACATATGGACATGAGAGGGGAAAGCCAGGAGCCCGTGTGTGTGTGTGTGTGTGTGTGTGTGTGTGTGTGTGTGCATGTGTGTAGTGAGAAGTAGTAGAAGGCACTTTACACCAACTCTGAAACCCTCCTCCTGGCACCAGCACTTTGGTTAATAGACAAATAACACCAGTCAGCACTTTCCATGTCATGCAGTAATTGCATGGCCCGAGTCAATGACAAATACTGGGTCACCCCCAGTCCCCCAGTCCCCCAGTCCCTCTCAACACATCCCACTGCAGACCTGGCACTTTTACTGTTCCTAGATTACTTTCATACTGGGGAAAGTGTGAACAATCTATCAGCAGTTCAGCATATCAAACACCTGGTCTTCAACTATAAGTGATTTAACTGCAACCTAGGTTTGACACATTGGGGTTAGTCTACGCCAGGCACCAATGGAGGAACTGACTGTTAAGAGCAAAAGAGTTAAAGAAGACGTTATTTCCCATTTGTCTTTCCATACTAAATCAGTCTTGGCAGCTTAGCAACAGAGAGCAGATGCTGCTTGCTTCTTAACTGATTCACCAGGGAGCGAGGATGTTACAAATAAACAGAGATTGTCCATTTGATTTGAAATATCGAACTAAATATCAAAACTAAAACACTTTACAGAATTAGTAACATGGCTGACAGCACTATATCTTAATTTTACCCTGAGAAAAAGCAATGAAGAAAATGTCGTTTGAAATGGCCTTGTTGGATAGGCTTATTTAGTTCCTCCCTAAGACTCCTTTCATCCCGTAACAAATGCCATCACATTTGCTCCACTATTGAACATCATATCAATGTGAAAAGGGACCATCCAGAGCCTGAGTGGCACTGATCTGGCTTTCAGACTGTCTTCAAGGTGCTTTAAAATGTGGGTCTGAAGCTGGTTTCAAGTCATCATTTGCACAGATGTGTAAAATGCGATGAGAAACACAGGTGGGCTCCACATATCATAAAACTAAAAATATTTTCTGTGCATCCTTGGCTATAAATACTTCCTGTTTGCTTCATGACACCATAAAAAGGAAAGCCATTAAAAAAGAAGAGAAAAAGTGGCTGATGGAAAAAAAAATGGGAAGACTGCACAGTGTTTGCAGGCATCACAATCTTCCATTTTGTTAGACAGTAATACTTGATGTGCAAAATACCACTTCCAAAAGGTGGCATTGCCAAGCGCAAAGTGAATGGTACCAGTTTGCTGGCATTTTGATGGCATCAGTCTTGGGTGTGAATGATGACCAGAGGATAACGCCAGCTTCACACAACTTGCTTGGTGATGCAAAAGAGACATAACTGTCACATATGCTAGCGGTTACACCTTTGAGTTAGATAAGAAAACAGATTTCCAACAAAGCAACACCTTCACTGAAGCCAGCAGTATGCTGGAGCATTACAATATGTTTAAAATCTTTGAAGAAAATATGCAGTGCAAATAACTTGGGTTGTAAATATTACAATATGATATGTAACTTTCAGGCCTAGAACAAGAGTAGAACAGTTTAAATAAATACTTGTTATATTATTTTATCATTGTAGCTTTCAAAATTTCTCCTCTCAGCCATCACCGAGAAAGCAAACATTACTGAATGTCAATTTTATAAGTTAGGGTTATAAATTATGGATCTCCATTATGAACATACCATGGCATAACTTGTATGGTATTTGCTGATCTGTTTATTCTGTGTGTCACTGTGCATATTGAACCTGCACAAAGCTGCATAGACACTAGCTGACCAGGCAAGTGTGCGTGGAAGCCTGACAACTGCCTGTGACATTAATTTAGTAGTGCGCTGCGCAGAGTCTCAATCACAGGGAAAGGCCCGGACGGACCTCTCCTGGCTCCGGAGCGGGAGAGGATGTAACGGAGGGTCTGTGGACAGGCCTGGAGAGGCTAGCGCAGGTGAGGGGAGGGGGGGAGGTGGCCCTGGGGGAGCCCTGTCAGTCTGGAACTTCCATTTACAGGCATGTCTCTGTCAAAAGGCATGACACGTCACCTCTGATGCCCTCTGGAGCTGGACCAGCCAGAGCGAGAGGCACCTCTAAGCGCACGGCGCTGAGGGGAAAAAGTTTTCTGGGCCTGGAGTGGGGGGTGGGGGAAGGTGGGGGATGGTGGGGGAGTCTGCGCTTACATTAACTCTATGTTTAGCCCTCTCCTGCGTCCACATCCAGAATCACATCCACACACGTTAAGACCATCTCAATTAGTCCTCAGAAAAACAAGCATTTCTTAGCACAGCCGTTATCATCAGTGAAATTGATAGTCGCGTAGTTAGCTGATAGTTAGAATTGGCAGCGTGTTGCTAAGCGTGATCTTTGATGATGTACATCTGGGCGTGGGGACCAAAGCGCCCCTTTCATCTACCAGATTGTTTATCAATTTATGCATGAAAACGTAATAATTCATTTGCTGGTAATCTACCGCCACCCTTAATTAGAGTTTAAAACTAAGGCTAATGGTACATTTGGATGCAGTGAGGTGTGAAATAAGAAGCAATTGTTTTCACACACCAATGGCTGGAGCAGATTCTCAAAACAGTTCCGATGAATGATTCATTATCTCCGTGCTGTAGGTAACCCTTTGTTTGTGGCTGAGTAATGGATCCCCGCACCTTTGTTCCACGCAGTAAACATAACGTTCGCAATCACGCATTCCTTTCATTTATTTGGAGTATTGAGGGAAGGTTGTAAATTAATGAACACCACCCAAATCCTTCCAGCATCTACAACCAGATGGTGTGCTTCGACAGATATTTACCAATGTTCCAAAACAAATGATCACACCCATTAGAACAGTGTGTACAAACTGAACGACATTAAAATGTCAAAATATTACAGTATAATTCACACAGGTAAAATTTAACAAAACGTCGACTCAGATTGTGACATAAATATATCAAGAAATTAAAATTGCTCACACCACATTATAAGATGTGGATCATATTCAGGATAAATAAATTGAATGCATATAGCTGTGCTGCAGGAATAATTATTCAGCAGCTGAGGACACTGGTTTAGACAGTCTACACTGCTTAAAACAGCGAGTAGTTTAACACTCACCTCCAGTCTGTGACAAATGGGCATGAACACAAAATCTTCAGACTCGGCAGAGATTCAACTTTTCATTTTCTAGTCAGCCTGAAATCAATGTGTTCTAGGAAATTGTACATGCAAGTCACATAATTTCATTTTAGAGGAATGCTCATTCCTTCCATCTTTTTTTTTTGTAAGTTCCCTTGGATCATTTTGAATACTGTCACTGCCACCACACATTGTAGTACAATCAGACAACTACAAACAAGACCAAAGGAGCAACTCAAAATCGTGTAATTGGCTGTCTCGGTCAGGAATCGTCAAAGGAACCATGGAAAACGCCAATAAATTGGCTCGCAGACATTTCTGTTATGCTGCTAGGTTTTATGATGCGATCATGTAAATTTTAAAATATGCACTGCTTTTCTTAATGTTGATTTTATGCATTTAAACTCTATAATGAAAATAGACATTTTAATGTTTAAATACTTTGAGGAAAATAATGTGAAAATATACGGTCCTGCAAGAACAACTTTGCAATGTACTCAAGCATTAAGAAATACAGTGAAATGAAGACTACATATACCTTCATTAGTTCAATTTTGAAGCATCTGCACTATTCAAGGATGAATAGTTTCTCAATTTTGAATGTCTTCAAACAGGGATCCCACAACACAGGGAACAAAATGGGACATGATGAAGAAGACATCCTCATCTCCATTCAGTAATCTTTCCATCACTTCAATTAATATGCAAATTTAATTAGGTAACTATAATGTATTTATTAAATTCAGAAAAATATTGAAGGTTAATGAATTTCAATGTAATAAAAATGAATAAGAACAAGGAAATCATGCATAATAAATATATACATATAACTACAACCAACGTCCTCCCAAATACAAACATACACACACATGCACACACTAATTGATCTTTTATTCATCTTTTCACACAGAGAATGAACTCTGGGGAAAAATGGAGGAGGACAGTTGAAACAGTTCGCTATTTATTCATATTGCACTGTAGATAAGTGACTTACAAGCTGTACTATGTAAAAAGCAGCACTAACACATACATCTGCACCATGTATAATGCAACACTAAACATTTACCAAAATGTTAGTCCATTTCTTTCACCTTGAAATATACAGAATGTGTTTTATATAAATCCAAATGGTATAACACAGTGTAAATATAACAAATCTTAAAGCAGCATAGGTGCATAATGAACCTGAAAATAAAAATATTTAAAAATGAAGTAAAAAATGAAACTGTATTTGTCATTATAAAAAAGTTGACCATATTCTGGCATACATACCAAATATTTTACAGGAAAAAAAGTCAAATTTGAGTTTATATTTACACATATGTTTTAATATTTAAAAACTTTAGGTTGATACTTAGCTCCTAATGATATAGGAGCTGATCATCAAATCTGCAACCTTCAGTTCAGTTGCTCAAATAATATAACACAGTGCTGCTGAAACAACACTCACATACATACATACATACATACATCACAACCACCACACAAACACATGCACACACATGTGCATATACACACTGAAAAGTATGTGTAAATATTAAACAAAAAAGAGCAAACAAAACATATCTCAATCTAGAAGAGCACAACTAATCGAGAAGAATCTTTCGGTCTCCACGGGGATTTTATGAATACGAAGCAGTTCTAATAAGGAAAAATTAAAAGAGAGCTACTGTAATTTACTTAAGGAGAACTACACCATTCAAACCCATTTATATTTGACATTAATGCAGACTATATAAAAAAATGCTAATGGCAACATTTTCATAGGCAAATAATTGCTTTAGCTTTCACCGCAGTTGATTTATTGCCTCATACTGGGGGTCATACATTAATTTCTGTCCTTTAATAAAAAAAAGTATTATTTCTGAATATATAAATACACAAGCACATTCATTCTGCAATCAGCTCACTTCTGCAGACAACAGAGTAAAGGGCACACTGTTTGAAGTGTTTATCTGGCTCGGACAGATTTGATGAGTTGACAGGGCTGTCCCTGGCTATGACAGACGCAGGTCTGTGGAGATACCAGCATGGTCGGGTGCGCATTAAATCTGACACCTCAAACCACTATGCTGACAGGCAGGTGACACGCCAATATTGGGCCCAAATCACCTATCTGAATACATTACCTTACAGCCAGTTAAACACGGCCACCGCCGAAAGCCGTCAGACGCGGCTTAACGTTTGGCGCCCTCTCCGCCTCGGCCCGCGGGCGCCGGCTCACTCAGCGCAAACCGGGCCCTGATTGCACGCTATCTCCTCGCCCCTCTCGCCCCGCTCTCTCTCTCACGCTCAGATTAGATCTCTGCCATTTCTGCACAAAAACAAAGGGGTACATGAAATCAGAGGGAAGGAGAATCCATCGGGAATAATTACCCTGAGCGAGGCCTTTTATTCCGGAATATTTCTCCTGACACCTTCATCTGGGATTTCTTTTTTTTTTTTTTTTTGACAGTCTGGCTCAGAGATGAAGGCCATGTGTCAAGCGTTTGGCTGCCAGGGAACTGGAGAGCGAAGGTGACCTACTTGAAGTTATCAGTGCACAATTACCGAGGCGAAAGGCTGGGGGCACAGTGGGGAGAGGGCGACAGCTACAGGAGAGGCAGAGAAGCGGGAAGGAGAGGGGAAAGAGGAGAGCAGAAGGAGAGGGGAGGGGAGAGAAAATTGGGGAGAGGGGGAGAGGAATCAGAAAAAAGGGGGCACTGGGACCTCTCCCTAGCTGAGACTGCTTGTGGATTGATCCTCCTTTCTCAGCACCTATTGGGTGCTGCACTCTGTTTCATTTGCTACACATTCACCTCTTACCAAGACATTCACCATGTGCACTGATTTGTACTTGCTGGAACTCCAGCATAAATTTGCTTTTACATTAAAAAAACATGAAAATAGACTATTTACACAGAGCGTCCAATTTGGGGTTTGGGAAAAACATCAGCCTATACGCTTAGCTTCATCCAGACTCCCCGATTGCTACGTCAAAGCGGTAATGTGCAACAATTTGCAAAAGAGAAAAGGAAATTGTTGTGGATGTTCCTTGTAAATTAAACATGGGCAAGTGAACTCTTGAAAATAGGTCTGAATTGTAAGCAATGATTTAAAATGCATTTTGTAGTACAAGAAACCAGAAGCATTACTGAAATGACCACTTTGTGAAGGAGAGAATGGACAACCTTGAGTTATAAGAGTGCATTTAAATCAAAACTGTTTTCAGATTTCAGATTTCCTCTCTACCACTACTACCGCCCCCCACCTCCCACTTCCTACAGTACAACACCCTCAGAGAGTAACATAGTCTAACCAAACCTCTGAACATGGCCCTTTCTTCAAGCAGGCAAGGGGAAGCGAAGCCTATGTCAAAAATAATATTTACAATATTAACAATAGTGAAATATGGACAACACATAATCTGAAACAATGGTAAATGAACGCTCGAAGAACAGAAGTCAATCTGTATCAAGATATTAACAAATGGATGAGCATTCTCTAATTAATTAAAGTCTCACCTGCTGGATGTTTATCCTGCTACCTGGTCAGGTTCTGGTTCGTGGTGTGCTTAAAATAATACTGGCAGCAGTCCAACAAGGTCCCACTTTACTGAATGAAATATGGAGTCGGTCAATGACTTGGGAGCAAATGGCCAATATCTTACCGTTTGTCCTCAGAGCTCATGAACGTCAGCTGAACCCGTCATCTGCTTCTATTACTCCACCCCCCGAGTCATATGCTCAGATACGGCAGGTGACGTCCCTCAATCAATTGTTACGAACCCTAGAAGTGGTAGAAGGTCAATGATCTGAGGGACGAGTGTCGAAACAGATGAAGACTTGCAAATCTGCCTTTCATCTGGGCTGATGACGGGGAATAATTGATGACCATGTGTCATCAGATGAAATCAATCCCAGCCTTTATGAGAATAGAGTGATTGCATAAAAGATGGATAACCGCTGCGCATCATGCCCCGTTTTCACCTTTGAAGTAAATAACTGGCTTTCATGTTTTAGCTTCATAAGGTCCTCTCACGTGACACGCAAGGCTGTAATTTTGCCACGTCGATTAATATGGGATATACAAATGGGCTCTTTCGATCTTTCATGGCGCCTGGTTCTAAAGGGGGAAGCCACGCGCTCTCATATCTGCCCACTTCCCCCTGTCTCGTTGTCCAGTCTGTCAATCATCTGTCAGCGTGTTATAGACAGTCTGGCTAACTCAAGCGTGGTGACATTTCCACACTGTCAAATTCACTGATCTAATTGTATTTAAACATGAGGATCACTCAGCATTTAAAGGGAAGGGAAAATTACGCCCCCAAAACTATGCAAGATTATTTATAGATGGATGATAATTTATATAGCGAAGGAATAATTCACTGCCAACAAAATACTGAAAATAAGCCTAAAAGCACATCTTCAGAGTAAGTACTCTGCTATCACTATCAGCCTGAAAGCCCATCTTTACAGCACAGATACACAGAGAGACAGACAGGAATCCCTTTTTCTCTCAAACATGTGCAGTAAAGTCTTGTCTGTTGATGGTAACTCCAGTAGTCGGGGCAACTGAAGACATCTGCTTGAGACTCTCTCAGATTATACTAAATCACCAGCACAAGCGCAGCAGACAAATCTAGTGGCAAGAAAGAGGTGACCAGTTCAAATCCCTGGTAGAGTGCTGCTGTTGTACTCTTGGGCAAGATAATTACTCCATATTGCCTCAGTAAAGAGCCCACTGTGATAAGAGGTAATGTGTAAAAAACTGTATACTGTGAAAGTCATTCTGTACATGAGTGTCTACTAAGCAGCTTTAATATGTAATGAAATATGTAACATGGTCTTTGTAAATGTGATAACATAAAAATAAATTCACACAATGTAGCATCATAATCTTACGTATGAAAAGCACAAACACTTTTGTGCACAATCATTCTGATTCAAAAATACATGTACACATACAGTATGCATGCCTACCCTCCATTGAAAAAGCCTCAGTTTCTTAACATTATTAACAGTATGTCAAACCGACAAAAAATTGTCAGCCACTTCAGATATACCTGATCTATTTACACCTATATTGATTATTATATTTATATATTGTATATTATTTTGTTATACATTGAGGCCTGCACTACAGAAGTGTGTAAGAAAGAACATGCAATATCCTGTGAGATAGGAGAACATCAGCTGGTTAGAAGAGAACAGCAGAATGTTTGAAGAGAAAAACAGTCCATTTGAGGAGAGAACAGCAGCATATTAGAGGACAGAACTGCAGTCTATCTGAGAGAACAGCCGCATGTTAGAGGAGAGAACAACAGTCTATTTGAGGAGAAAAATGTGATTTGTTAGAGGAAAGAACAGCAGCCTGATGAAGCAGAGCTGACTGGTGGGAAAGGTGAAAAGGACACCGCATTTGGGATGAGCTTAAAAGAACAGAGGGGAGAACACCGCCTTCCTGAGGAAAGAAAAGAGGCCGGGGTGTGTGGCGTGTGTGCTTGTGCCCGGGCCTGGGATGGAAATGAAAAGCTGTAAATCATTTTTTATGCTTTCGTTTCAAGGCCCAGGGAGCTGTGTAGAAATTGTTACTTCTCGCATTTCATGACTTAGAACTTATTGAAGGGAAACATGAAAACAGGCAATCAGAAATTCAAATGGGAAAACCTTCATTTGAAAGCTGTGTTCACTTTACCGCCCTCTAGGTAATAGAACCTGCCCATAAAGTGTGGCCAATTTTCATTCCATCTGGAGGCAGTGAAAACATTTCATTTCATACTTTTACCTGGGATAACCAGATAAATTGCAGTCCGAATTCAAGGGTGCTTGCAAATACCTGGGGCTCTTCCATAACTCGTGAGAGATCCCCCGGGACTCATTCGTGAGAGCACAAATCCTGTATCCCGACGGCTTACAGTCCCAACAGCGAGGCAAACGTAGGAATATGTTTATCCTCTTTTATCAAATTAAACAGTCTATCGCTTGCTTAATTGTTTATGAAAGGTTTTAAAAGCCAATCGCGTAATTAATCTTTATTGTTGTAAGGTTTCTGCTGGATTCTAATTAGGAAAGTCGCTCACTCATATCGTCTGATAGAGAGCCACCGTGGACGAGGGGCATAATGAGGAGATTTGGGGGACTGGGTGTGCGGAGGGTTCCCATCTCCTTTCTTTCCCATCCCTCCTTCCTTATAATCCTCTGCTCTCACAATCCCTCCTGAGGAAACCTCTCTTGCTATTCTTCCCCTCCCTGCTCCTCTCCCTCCCTCGCTCTCTCCACCCACCCTCACACGGGCACTGGTGACCTGCTGTGCTCTGTCACATTGATTATTTACTGTGCTTGGTCTCTGCGGTTCTGTCAAGGTGGGAGACTATTAGCTGTCCATAACCATGAACCTCTGCAGGTCGAGGGACCCCTGTGTTTGATGCATGTGTGGGCACACTTTGTGCCGGTGGACTGGATAATAGCAGTCAAAATATCACAAACTTATTCCTGCAGCCATGTAGTCCTGTAGCCCTGTAAGCCTTCACCCTCTAGCCCTAAAACCCTGTAAAACAAAAGTGGTTAGAGAGAGTACCTTCAGCACTGACCCCATTTCAGCTTCGCTTGGCTTCTGTGGGTGTGAAGAAAAGTGTGATGACCAAATCATTAGAATGCAGAGATGGCATGTAGGAGTGGTGCATTTATACAGATCACAGAAATTATTGAAATGTATAACATTAAAAAAAATATTTTTCCTTTCTGGTTAACTGATTAAGCTAACCTTGACTGTCTAACTGTGGAGTGCTTTGGGAGAAGGTTACACATCCTTTGAGGGTATATATGGTTTTGAACTTGAATATATAGTTTCATGACCACCAGCGTGCAGTACATGTCAGAGTTAAGTGCTTCGGAGTGCTGTAGTGCTATGCAGTGCTGTGTCTCAGGGGACAGAGTTAAAATCATTTTGCAGGATTTACTGTACAATCCAATGATGTGAACAAGGTCAGGTTTGGATCTTAGGGACCAAATAGGGATGCAAGGGAGGAAATAATTTGAAGTGGATGATGTAGAGTAATAGAGGTGCGGATTGTGCCAAAGACTTATATTTTACATTACATTTACATTATTGGCATTTAGCAGACCCTCTTACCCATAGCAACTTACATCAGTTACAGTTTTTTACAATGTTATCCGTTTATACAGCTAGATATTTACCAAGACAATTGTGGGTTAAGTACCTCAACCAAGGGTACAGCAGCAGTGCCCCAGCAGGGATTTGAACCAGTAACTGTTTATTTATGAGTTCTTCTCCTTAGCCACCATGCTACCCTGCCTACCCTATCCTACCCCTAATTGGGTTCAGGTTTTTTTGGTCAGGTATCACGCTGCCACTGTGGGTTGCACACTAGAGATTTGGAGGTTTCCTCTTCATAGGACCTGAGCCACAAAATTTCAGAGGCTGTCTGTATGTGAAACAGATAACTATATTAATATGTAGATTTACATCATTATTGGTGTAAATCTATTCATTTATGCATTATTATCAACTGATTTAAATTCACTTTAAAATCTTTTGGTACTAATTCTAATTAGTCAAATTGTAAAAGAATAACTGTCTTTTTATTACAGCAATTACCATGTTCTTGCTATGATTGCCTTTAGATCGTTTTTGCTGCTACAGTCATTTCCTATAATGTTGTTTTGTCATCCTCATATTGGTTTTATCTAGGTATGGCCAAGACTGTCCTTTAGTAATGTCTCAGATTCTTACATCCTATATTTATTTTATATGTACTGTATCTACGCATTTTTCTTTCCATTTTTTCTGTTATTGACACTTTTATTGCTGTTTTCAACCATCCTGTTTGAGCCATCTCGATCATCCTATTTACTTTCATTGCTGAAATGACCTTCTCATCTAAATTATTACCCCTTTGCAATAACGTTTTTATTATTCTGTTATGCTGTGTAATGTTATACACACTCTGATTTGCTCTGCAGTTGCGCTGTTGTTAAGAGTACTTTACCACACAAAACATTATTGATTGATTTTAATGGATTGATCCTAGTCAAATATTATACACAGGAAAAAAAATGAAGACAGACATATTCATTCGCAAACGTTCAAGTTTAATCTGCAAAAAAAGATGGAAAATTCATAAAATTTGCATTAAACTCATTTGATACCTGGCATGATACTTATAGCTTATAGCTATATTGGGTTACTTCACACAATATATACTCACCACTGTGCATATAAAAGTGAACAGTTATGTGTATTATCACTTTATGGCAAGTAACTTAAACTCTGATAAAGCAATAAAATCCCCATTCAAATATGTATATATAGACCAGGAGCAGCCTTTATCTGGGCCAAGGAAATGTACTAAATGACACAGAAGTAATTTCATCATAAAATTCCTAAGCGGTCACACCAGCCCAAAAAATGAAACACACTTCTTTTGGTGTGCATATTTCAGAGAAGGAATTAACATTCATTTGAAGTCTAAATAGATGCCATTATCCAAAGATTCACCACTCACATTCTTGTTTTCATGAATTTCCTGTATCTTGTGTCTTTTGCCAGCATTAAACTTGAACGTAAAAGTAGTTTTTTTTAAATAAACTTGAGATGGTTCTACCTAGATAGTGATATAACCTTAAAATAACAAAGTTAACAACTATACTTTGTTATTTGCAATCAAGTTGAAATCATATACAAGTTGCAATGAAAGTAGGCCTACAATGTTGTGAAGCTTATTTAGTACAAGTGGTAACTAGTTTTATGAAATTTGTGAATCTATTAGTTTGAGTCAATCGCCTCAGAACAAACTGAAATAAAACTCTTTTTTTTCTACCTTCTGCATCTGTACTCTACAAATAACTCTCAGACAAATCAGGTGACAAGCCAGTGATGGAGAGACTGACATTGATGCATATACCAACTAATCATAAACTTGTAACCTAACTGATTGGCTTCTCTTCTTTCTGTTTGATGTGGGCTGGTGTCTGGAGTGGCCACAGGAGTGGGGTGGGTTACTATGGTCCTGCAAGATGGCAGGGGGGGGGGCTGGGGGTCAGCCTCTGTTTGGAAAGGGACATATAAGAGCATTAGAACAGATGCACAGTAAGCAAACTATATTACTTGTTCTGATACTGATAAATGTCCTGTGGCTAGCAAGCAACTGATATGGCAAATTCAGGAAGCAAGTACACTTGTTGCTGGCTAGTTAGCTAATCACTGTCTAATGGGACAACAGTAGCCAGCCATCTTAAGGTAAATTCTCAGTTAAGTTATCGTACGCCTACGTCTTGGTACCATCTACCGAATCACTGGCTAGCTAGCAGACAAATCCTAAATTATGTTGTCTAGAGTATTAGTATAACCATGAAAAGAAAGATGCATGTGTACTAAATCTGCAGCCTCTATGATTATTCAGTAGATTATACCGGCACTGGTACTCTTCACAGCACAAATCATGAAATTATAAGAGTATACCATTAAGTTAATTGTTCAGTAGCACTATAAATATGTGTGTGTGTGTGTGTGTGTGTGTGTGTGTGTGTGTGTGTGTGTGTGTGTGTGTGTGTGTGTGTGTGTGTGTGTGTGTGTGTGAGTGTGTGTCTGCGTGTGTCTGCGTGAAATCTGCATTACATACAGTCTCTTCTCATGAGACAAGCAATACAACTGCTGTGTGACAGAGAGTGCAAAAGGAAGGCCAGATGTTCCTGGGAGACACTTCACATTATCATCACCAATGAAAAGCAAAGGTTTGTTGAAACAGGGTTTCAGAGGGGGTTTCAGATCTTCATTTTTTACAAATGCAAAGAGGGAACAGCAGCCTCACTTCGCATATCAGAATGAAAATGCCACACAAACCACTGCTGACTTTGTCAAATCCATAATTCGTATCAAACCATTCCTCCAAACAAAGTATCTGTTCTGTAACAGTACAGGCTTTGAAAATATATTTTCTTGCATAAAACTGATCGGATGCTTTTCTTGGTCACAATGTTTCCGTATAGATTCAGTATGGCATTTTAAGTCCACGTGGACCAGATAAGCCTTATAAACGTCTATACTTATAATTGTCTATACGCCTACCTGTTCACAAACCACTAGGAAAAATTCCCTCACCTCCCAGACATCTTTAATGAAAAGACAACACTGTGCTTTCCACCACGTGTAATATAATTAAAACAGTAATCTTGCCGCGAGGCCATCTTAAATAAGAAATTAAACAACTAATCAAGCCTCTGAAAACTAACAACCCACCTGCTTAATAAGATTTTTTCCCCCCGAAAGAACAAAAGAATCTCTGCTGCGTTTTTTCTCAGCTGATCAGGCCGAGTTGTCCTTAGAGCACCCTCAGACCAGCGCCAGGCTCCTGTGGTTACAGAGGAGTGTGTGTGTGTGTGTGTGTGTGTGGAGTGGAGGCAGAGCGTCCATTCTGAGCCGTTTCACAATCAGTCTGTGGGAAAGCCCAGGAGGACCGATTAGCCATTGGTGATTATTCCACAAAGTCCCAGTCAAGGCCAGACTGTGGCTCTCGGCATGAGAGAAGAGGAGAAAAACAAAGGAGTCACGAGGGATTCCAGTATAGCATAATGCCCTCACACTTTGGCTCACAGTTGTTGTACCTCTGAGGGATTGTTACGGAAAAGAAACGGCACCTGCACTGCCTTGCAATGGAAAACCCAAACATTAATAGCTCATTGAAACCAGGTCATAGATCATTATTAAAATATATTTTTATTTGTTTGGCACATACTTATCTAAATACTTATGCTTAAAAGCTTTAGACAAAACAGTTAAGTGGATGCCTATGTATGAATTTCTTTCCAAAAAATTATTTTAAAAAAATATTTTTGGCTACTTTCAAGAATCTAGAATATAAGATAGTTTAACAATGTTTTGGCTATTGCATCATTTCATTTGTGTTATTTCATAGTTTTGATGTCTTTACTCTTATTGTAAAATGTGTAAAAAAGTAAAAATAAAGAATAAAAGTTGTGTCCAAACTTTTGACTGGTACAGTATATCTTGTATTTTACACATTATTCAGTAATGTGACTTGACAATAGCTCGGCACCATGCTGAATGGTGTAGCAGCGGTATCCCAGCTGGGAATCAAACATGCAGACTTCTGATCATTAGTTCAGTTCAATATCCACGTTACCACGTTACCTGTGTACTGCTGTCTGATTTACAATACCAAGGAAGCGTGTTGGTTAAAGTGAAAGGATGTACAATTGACGCCTGTGTTAAAGAACCAGACTTATAAACTGAAAGGATGTATATTGAATCCTGTGTTAAAGATCTGGACTTGTAACTTTAAGGATGTACATTTGAATCCTGAGTTAAAGAGCTGGGCTTGTAACTGTAATGATATACATTTGAATCCTGAGTTAAAGAAGTGAGCTTGTAACTGAAGGGATGTACATTTGAATCCTGAGTTAGAGAACTGTGCTTGTAGCTGAAAGCATGCTCAAAGCAAGCTTGAATCCTTTTGAGTTGGACGCTTGAGGAAGGATGCAACCAGGCTTCACTCAACACCCAGGGATTCACCAAGACCTAATTTTAGGCTCAGGTTACACCCCCATGCCCACTTGTATGGATCGCCGACAGAGTTGTCTCTTGTCTCATATTG
Source organism: Megalops atlanticus (assembly GCA_019176425.1). NCBI lineage: Eukaryota > Metazoa > Chordata > Actinopteri > Elopiformes > Megalopidae > Megalops > Megalops atlanticus. Next base: position 9,283,333 of record CM032888.1, read on the forward strand.
AAAGGATTTGTAGGTTTCCAGGAAGATCGGCAAGCCGCCCCTTCCGTCCCAGTTCACACACACCAGACACCCCCACACACACACACCCTGTACAGCAGGAGAGGGCATGAGCTGTCAATCACCTACCACTCTTCTCACAGTGTTACACACGGAAGAGTATGGGTTGGAGAGAACAGACCGCTCACCTTTCATTTTAGCTCCTGTTGGAGGCGCAGTAGTGCCACACATCATCGTGGGTAATGCAGTCATCATTTGCTCTTTACCCTCTAAGACTGATAAAATGACCCCCCCTTTCCCTGCCGCATGACAAACTTGTGTGAAACATGAGTGAATCTCCTCACCTGAATGTGCCTGAGAATATATCTGCATTTAAAGGTTAAAACCTCTCTATGCCTCAGTCACAAATCTAAAACTAAGAAAAGCTAAAGTTAGCGGTCTTTTTTTTCGATCTCAGTGGTAAATTATCAACCCAGAAAGGCCCTCTTGGCCTCAGCCTGAACTCCGGACATTAAAAAGTAAATAAATAAATGCATAAAGTTTGCATATTGGAGACCTGTCATGGAGCGATCCCGTCTTATTTCCCCACTTCCTGATGGAAAGCCACTCTTCTTAAGCAGTCGGCTTCTGCCCGCTCGTGGATCACACAAAGTGGACGTATCGGCAGTTGTCATGTAATGATATTGCCTGAGTGTCGGCCAGTTGGACGCGGACACAACATAGATCAGGGAACAGGGCTCCGGGAGAGAGCATTACCAGGGTCCCTGTGCTTTAGGTAATGACAGGCTATTCGTCACGCCGTTATTCATGCCGAGGGCCTGGCGCAGTCACCGGCGCCGAGCGTTCACTCCGCCGGCCCCGAGATGACCCCAGCAAGGGCGGACCCTTCATCTGAACCCAGCTTGGGTCAAACCCGCCCACTCTTCCCCCTTCCTTGTACTGCTAGCTCTGCTAAAAACCAATATGATTTTCTCACCATCTCTCAATCACAGAGTCAGCCAAAGAAAAATGCTTAGTCATGACGTGCACATTCAATAACGCTGATGATTCACACAAGCTCTCCACACAGATGGCTGCCTTGTACCGCCGCTGAATTCCAGTGACACGGCAGGCTGCTTTCAGAGCCAGATCAGCAAGAGGCTCCCAAACCATGAAGACAACTGTATTAGATGTAAAGGTCACTTTAGCTGGCTGTATAATGAAATAAAATTCAGAAAAGTTCATGTGCGGATGTACCAAGCAGTCATAAATCTGCCTTGTAAGGTATATAACCTGTCTCTGATATGTCAAACTACTTTCCATGGAGTTCATTTTCAAATACGGATTTTACGGAGATGCATTGCGTTTCTTTTTTTTCCCGGAAAGTTCAGTTTCCAGATCCAATGGCCAAATACATGAAGCTGCTAAATAGTATTTTATATTAGGTTGGTGATCATAACCCAGGGAAAAAAGGCTTGCTGCTTTTCAAAGCTTATTTTTTGCCTCATCATGGCAGTTGAAAGCACTGGAAGGACTCCCTTGGTCTCTGAAATCAGCAGCCAGTTGGAGGCGTCGCTCTCTCCTGTGCTGACTGAGATGTCACCCTCCTTCAAGTACGCGTCAGGAGCTTTCGCGACGACCCCGTCCTGACATGCATCACATCCAATCACGTCGCTTTCATCTGACGCGATGAATTATGAATGAGCGCAGGCACTTCACGTCGTGACCCAGATTTATGCGTGGCGCACACAAAAGTGACCGGTTTTGTTTTTAAAAGCCTGTTGTACAAATGAGCTGACATCACACGACGCTTGATTTAGTGGACGTCTTTTGGGGGCAGGGAGGGGAGGGAAAGAAATGATCACAGCTGTAATAGTTACAGCTGTAATAGAACAATAAGATACGCAGTAAAGAGCGGAGAGCATTGGTGGAGGAAGCAAATTAAGAACATCTGAGCGATGGCGTGTAGATTATGGCATGTTGACAGCAGTTTAGTCGTGCACATGGAAAATGTTTACACGGGGTGACATTACTCAATGATCCCATTGCGGGTTGGAATGGGGAATGGGGCGCATGCAACAGCGACGGCGCAATATTGCAATCTAATGATGCGTTTCCGCTTCTCGTTCCCGCTCCCCCATTACTCAAGACGCGAACAAAGATCGGGTCTCCGTTGCCCCCCCACCACCACCACCACCACCAAGGAGCATGCTTGATAGGAAACTCCAGGATGTGGGGGGGGAGGTCCACCCACCCTGAGGCCGAGGCCGAGGCCTTGCTGCTGGCACAGCTGTTCTTTTCAGAGCCGGCCTCGGGAGCCCAGGGAGCGTTCAGGAGCTGATAAAGTGTACTTAACAAACAGGCCGCTGGGATGAATGGGCTGACCATCGATCATGCCGCGGAGACAGACTCGCTCACTCCGCCGGCCGCATACATCAAAGGAACGCCGGCCAAATGAGGCAGTCGCTCCGAACCATTTGCATATAAACTAATGAAATATTACAAAGTAAAACCCATATGCATGTTAATTGCGAAAGTAACACACGATTTGCTGATTAATGTTTCATTCTTGTCTTGTGGTAGGCGAGGGGGAGGGTGCTGTTGGGTGAGGGGTAGGTGTTGAGGGAGAGGGGTAGATAAGTGGATCACACAGGGGTAAGCTGGGTGCTAAGGTAGTGGAGGTGGCGGTTAAGGGAAGATGGGGTGTTTGGGGACTAGCCCCACAGGACTGTAATTAACCACACAAAAAAATCTAGGGAAAGATGGAGATGGGAGAGTGCTGAGGGATATCCACAAGTCACACTTCTCCACCTGCACAAGAATCCAACTCTGCACTGTGAGGTTTACTAACACAGCATCGAGACCAGACCCCACACATCCTGACTCTGATTCAGAACCCTAGGCGCTAACACACCCACAGAATCAAATCACAATGCCTGTCACTAATCAATACCTTTCCACAGTGCAGAAAAGTGAGGGCACTTCTCTGTGCAAGAACTGTTTTGTGTAACCATTGGTTGACTGTCAGTCTTTTTTTTCTAATGTAGTCATAAGGCCTCAAGAAAGTCTGGCTGCCAAAATTAACATACAGTAGAACTAAAAAAGAAATGTACAATGATATAATTGCTATATACTGAAGTCTATCCTCAAGTGGTTTAAGCAGCACTTCACAAAGTCCTGCTTGTTAATGAGGCCAATGCCAGGAGTCACTAACGATCCAACAATGCACTGCAGTGCAATTATCAAGCTAATCAACTGCGGATTTTCAAAAACCCTATCCACGTACACAACAGTCCAAATAACACAACTTTAGTCAGTCTTGGATGGATATGGATTTAAATGGCACCTCAACACTTGCCTTTGAGCATGATTATTTGAAACTGGCAGGGCCATTTGCAGCTGTGGTATCACAGCTCCCGCAGTAACACAATTCATGATGCTCAAAACACCTATGGCTGCTTACTGAACAGAACTTAAACAGAACAAATTCGGTTAAACACATGTTGCACAAGGTCTTTGCACAGAAATGATGAGACAACCTTTGCTCAGTCTGAATCATGTCCTATACTTACATGCATGAGACCTTTGAATCATAAACATGTTGCTGAGGGTGAGGGCATGGCTGCCTTTAATTAAAGGAACCACATATTTCATAAGCTGTGTCCACAGGGAATACATTCAGCGAACACTTTGCTGGTAAGAAGGGCTACACACAAAGACTGAAAATAGGGCTAATTTGGACAGATACTTTTAGACGAGGAGAAAATATATCTGACGGACAGAATGTGCATTGTTTTTTAATGAACTAACTATAAGGTACTTAATGTCATGGACACTGTTAGAAAAATACTCCCTCGTGTGCCAACATGCCACAGATTGCAAAAACCAATTGGATAATATCCCTTTAGCAGTTTGCTACTTATTTTCCCATGAAAACATCTGCCCTATTAATGTGTTTTTCTTTTAGCTGCACACTACAAAAGTTACACTGAACAAGGCTGACAGCTTTTAGTCCCATAGTTCAATGAAAATATACGAACAATTTTCTTATTCATTAACAATTAATTATGATTCAGAGAATATTCAGTTGGCATCGCGACCACAAGGTTGTGCAAATTACTTTTACACATAATTACTTTTTCCTTACAACTGTGCAAGACTGCGTTCTTAGTTAGTGTAACAATACAAAATGAGAAAAATATAGTTTTGCATTTTTCCACTAATGAGATTGGAAAATCAATGTCAAATTACTCCGCTGTTGTAATAATAAAGAGTTAACACAGCACTAAGCAATTCCCCTCACAGAATGGCCACAATAACTGCTTAGTGCTGAAACAGTTGTTTTTAGAGAGGGATATGGACATGTTAATATAGACCTTATTGCTCCAGACATCCATATTGAAGTAGTTTGCAATGCATGGATAAATACACAGGCAGCCATTCGTGTGGAGCGATTCCAGGGAGGTCTGAGCATAGTCTGACAGTTGCATGCCAGTGGAAAGGAGGGGAGGAGACTCACGTGCGGAGGTCAGTGTAAGTTCTGTGGTGCCTGCTGTATTTTCGGATCAGAGAGCCACAGCCTGGTCAGCACAGCTGCAGAACAGTCATGCACAGGTGAGGCCTCCACCTGCAGGTCAGAGAGAAAACGGCCAATGAGCACACTGGCAACGGATATACTGCACTATAATGGTACACGTTTCACTTTCACAAACGCACGCACACACACACACACACACACACGCACGCACCCCACTAAATCTCACTTTTCAACAACAGCTGAAAGGTCTGACATGTAATGATAACACAAACCAAATGCCACCTGCTACTGAAGTGGCTGGTTTTAGACAAATGCAAATGTATAGCTTTTCCATATTCTGAGCAGATGTATCTGTACATTTATGCATTCATGTAATCGCCGCTTGTACCTCACTCTTGATTAATTTATGCATGTATTCCTGCACTGATTGATTGATTGATTGATTGAGGCAGGTGATATTTATGAATGTAATACTGAGGGTCCTGTCAGGCATGTCGTGCGGCTGTTTGCGCAGCGGCTTGTTTGAGATCCGGAGGCATGCTCCGCCCCCCTGTGGGCTGGCGAGGGGGCGAAGCGCGGGGTGGGGAGCGGCCCCCAGCGAGGTGTGTCGGGGAGGGGAGGGGGCAGCAGCTGTTCCTCGGCTTGTCGACCACTCTTTATCCGGCGCGGGGCGCACGGCACTGACAGGCCCGCCACGCTCGGCTGCGCGCGGCTAAACACAGAGCCACGCGCTGCAGCACGGGGCCGGCAGAGACAGCTGCAGCCCAGTGCACACACACTGCTGCATGCACACACACGCACGCACGCACACACACACACACACACAATGCTGCATGCACACTGCATGCACACACACACACTGCATGCACACACACACACACGCACGCACACACACACACACACACACACACACTGCATGCACACACACACACATGCACAGACACGCGCACACACACACGCACACACACACACACGCACACAAGCGCATACAGTTACATGCACACAGACACACAAGTACAGATCTGCTCATGTACATGCACATCCACACACTCATACACTCACACACACACACACACACACACACACACACACACACTGCATACATGCTTGCAAGCATGCACACATACACACGAGGCACAGAGGAACAGATTCCCACTCGGTGTCGCTAAACCGACTGCACAGAGATGTTTCTAACCATGGAATGATGAGTTGTCATGTAAACCAAATACACCTGATGATTATCGTGATGATAAAAATAATGTTGATGATAATCATGATGATGATACAGTAGGATCAAGATGCCCCACTATGCTTCATCACCTTCAAGGACAATCCCAACGCTACTCCTTCCTTTTTCAGCGCATGTTCATGTGACATCAGCCTTACATTGCTCCCAGGAGAGGGTAAGAAGGTGGGGCCATGTTATATTTGGACATATTTGCGGTCCTGGCAACGTGAAGGTCTGTAAGAGCATCCCCTGACTGCGGTGGATGGGGATGCTATGTTTTTAACACCCCCTGGTGTTAGCGTGAACACTCAATGTGCCTGGTGCTCACCAGATTTACACAAACAACGCAGTGACATTTACAGTTGCTAACATTTCAGTACAGAATGAAATGTACAAGCTACATATGCACTCAAGGTGAACCACAACATTTCTGAATGAGATGTTAAAACAGACTATTCAAAAGAAAATAAAAACGCAGGAACATGAGCACAGCTTTTGACCTTATTTGTTGCATTGTTATTTCCGCTCATTGCTCATAAATATCACAAACCTTGTGCAAATGAACACGTGTCAGCCTGAATTAAAAAAAAAAACCCTTAAGATGCTTTTGATCTTCAAAGCCTGCTGTATGACTCAGCACAGAGCATATTTGATGCTACCTCCTTTGTGAGCTTAACGGATCATTTGATGCGCGAACAAAATACACTGTAGTGGATGAGTTTAACGTGGAGCGGTGGAGAGTGCTGAGCCCCGCGACTGTGATTAACTGAAGAACGTCTGTGCCACCCTCCGTCTCCTGCTCCGCTGGCATCACAGCGAAGAGGAGGCTCACCCACGCCACGCCGCGGTGTCTCTGCTGCTTACTTCCTCTGATTAGCGGCTCATCTCGACTGCACAGCGGCCCAGGTCCCTAACAGGAAAAACCACCAGGAAGGAAATCAAAGGATTTCTGTTGTCAGAGTGGTCGTTTGGCCAGGTCTCGCACGACTGCGAAGCGTCTGAAACGGGCTAGCTCACACGGGGAGCATCAGAGCCTCGCCAATCCAACTCGAGTTCGATTTGAACAGAAACAGTGGCATGGGAGGACTGTGTGTGTGTGCACGTGTGTGTGTGCATGTGTGTGTGTGTGTGTGTGGGAGAGAGAGAGAGAGAGGGGGAGTTAGAGAAGGCCTTTCTGTTTCAGCCTCATACACAATGAGATTCTCTGGGTTAAAAAAAATACTCTGCATTTCTGCATGCCAATATTCAAAGGCCCACATGAATATTTAAACTTGCGCTCAACTGACAGGCAAATTTTCGAACGTATCGGCATGGATAATGAGACACCATTTCCTTTGTTCAGAACGTATTCAAGTCGTGTGCATTTGTGTGAGAAATGCAGAGAGGGAGAAAGAGAGATATAGATGGAATTTGGAACAGAGATAACGGAGGAGTGGAGAGTAAATGTGTGGACCTCCAGCTGAAGCCTTGCACCGCAGGCCCCTGGCCCTCTCTCAGTGTGTGCTGTCCTGGAGGCCTCTCCTAGCCTGGTGGTCAGGGCAGCATGGTGAACTCCTGAATAAAATATGACCAGGCCTGTCAGCACCTGCTCACCCTCAGCAACGCCCCGTGACAGCCAGGGGAGCACCGACGCCCGGAGGAAACGGACAGCTGGCTTCCTGCCGGGTGTCTGCCTCGCACGGTCACCTGGCCCGTAACAGCAGGGCAGGTGTCAGAGGCACTGAGGGATGGGAGCGCCTCTGACACTCAGCGCCGAAGGAATGGATTCGGAGTGCATTGTGGGGTATAAATCGTGAGGGGGCGGGTAGTCGCTATAAATTCAGGTGTAGATTCAGGTGCAGGTCACCCTTGGTGAGAGTATGTGCTGAACAAACAAATGTTAAAGAAAAAAACAACAAAGAAAAAAAACATTGAGCTAGGCCTTACCCTTTTTTCCACACAACAAACCTTTGAGCGAACAGCATATGTGTGCTGTTGGACTAACACCCCAGTGAGAGATATTGCTGTAGCGCTGGGACCCTGTCACTGCCTCTCCTGTGCATGTTCCTGGTGGCTGCGGTGACTGCTTGGTGTGTTCATCACGCACCCTTATCAGCCAAACAGGACCCGGGACACCGCTATCTGAAGTTCCGCAGGAGAGATTAGCGTGTTAGCCGAGCATTTCATGTCTGTTTTCACAGACAACCAGAACTTTCTGGGCTTCAAAGCCCTCCTTCAAGGTGGAAATTCAAAGGAAAGATCGCGGCGATATCCCCCCCCCCCCTTTCTGTTCCAGTGTTTCAGCGACTGAGATCCTCGCGCAGATTGCGTTCGTCTGAACAAGTCCTTTGTGGCGCGTCCGGCGAGGGCAGGATGGAATTGTGCGAAACTGCGCGCCCCGCGGCGGCTGGGGCCGCACTCCTGAACACAAGGCTGCAGTGGCTTTCGTGCGTCCCAAACTGCAGCGCCGCCGGTCGGACATTCAAACATGTCATACACAAAGCAGAGCTCAATGGCATATCTGTCTGAGTAATGACACCACCCTCCCCCCGTCAGACACGTCTGGGAGCTGATTAGGTATTATGACATTTAATGCCGTAAATGCCACTGCCTGATGGTTATGATCTTGCGTGCATAATAGCGGCGGGGACGGCGGAGGTGCTGATTCAGTCGGAACGGATAATTAGCGCCCTCGTCACGCGGAGATAACGAGGGTGGAGCGCGGGGTGTGGTTAACGAGGGCCTGAGCGATCGCATTAATACCCACGCCAGGGGCCCTGGGCCCGCGCTCCTCCCGCTCGCCCGCTTCCCAGCCGCGCCGAGGAGAGAGCGCGGTCAAAAAAAAACAAACAGCGAGAGCCAGGATCGATGCCCTCAACGTGACAAATGGCGGGGGGTCTCACCGGGTGCCGAGGCGGAGAGGTAATCCAAATTAGAGAGCTCAAATGGGGCCGCTCCATCTCGGGAGCACCCCCCGTTACCCCCCGCCCTGCCCGGCGCCGTCCCCTCCGTCTCTCCTACAGACCCCCGAAAGGATAAATCATTGCGCTGAGATAGTTTTAATGGCTTTTTAATGAGTCTAATGTTTTCTGTTTTAATGAACTTCTTACATCAGCTTTAATCATTTTAGAGGAATGAAAAATGATTGAGAAATGGCCGCCATTAATTTAATTTACTGTTCAATCTGCCTGCCGGTCTTTACAGCCACGGCAGGGCCGGGATGGAGGAGCTGACAAAGGGCCCGGGATGCAAAGAGAAGCAGGGGGTAATTTACGAGGGCGCACAATGGGGTTGTTGTTTTTCCTTATCTCCAATTAGACGCCTTTGTGGGATCTGCCGATTTGGGCCTAAACGCCTCTGAAATAATGCGTGGCTAACGGGACGGGCATTCTAGCTGAGAATCGGCAAATGAGCGTTCTCAAGCCCTGCGCCATCATTCAGCGGCTCAAATGACTGCTTTGGAGCAATCTAACACGGAAAGGCAAATTAAGCGTTGCCTTCTTTTTTCCCCACCCCCTCCAGGCTCCGGGTTCGAGTGCCAACGCGCGTTGGCGAACGTGGCGCGGGGCCCTTCTCATGCCAGCGTGTGCGCGGCGCCGACAGAGACGCGGACATTTTATCTCGCCGCACGCGCGGCGATCCGTGCGCTTCCGTGGAGGACAAAGGCTCGTTATCCCTTCAAAACAGCCCTCATTATCTTCTCACTCTATTCACCGCGGGACGACTGATCTTGGAGGATTAAAGATCAATATCCTCCTTCAGTTAATAATAAAATAATGCTCTCTCGCACAGGTACCCGCTGGTGTCTCCCAGCATGCCAAGGGCTGCTCCAGCCAATTACGATATGACGGTGTTTACGGCCTCCCGTTTAAAACGTAGCTGCCGAGGGCAGAGCTCAATACGAGAAATACTGTAAGCCCACACGGCGGAGAGTGGCAGGAGTAGGCGTGCCAGCACAGAAAAGCATTGTCTAGCGCACTTTCGAGAGCGGTCCCCAGACTAAAAAAAACCGCAATCGCCGCTCCCCCGGCCGGCGTCGGCTCTGATTGAGCGAATCCATTAATGTTGAAAAGAAAAAATCAATGCAGCTCAATTGCAATTTCCATCGAAAGTCAAATCTGATGATTCATTCTGTTCAGACACTTCCGGCCTACACGTCCCGCTTCTGAGAACTGGGAGCCGTATAACGAAACAGCGCTGGATCATAACCAGAGGATAATATTATTTTACATTTGCTCTAAATTGCCACAATGACACCGCGGAGCCCTGGTCAACGCAACACTCAGCCCGTCCTTGTTTTTCCAGCTATGATTATGTAGAGCCCAGAGCCTCTCTCGTGCCGGGTCTCTGTGATTGTTTTGTATTATTTTCAGTGCTTATTTAATGCAGTTTTGCACCAGTGATTTGATAAACCCCAGAGTGCTTCCTGAGGGCTGGGCAGAACTGTGAACAGTGCTTAATGACCTGCTGTGTTTTCCCTAAGGCAGACGCAAGGCCGACACCCTCTCTCTTCTGTCTGAACCCGCAAAAATAAACATGCGGCTTCAACAGCGAAGAGGAAATGCGGACACATGCACACACGCATACACACACACAAACACCTCCTACTCCACACACACAACACCTACATATGATATGCAAACAATCACACACACCTGCACGCAAACACACGCACATTTAAACAACACCTTAGATATGATGTATTTCTCACACATGCACGCACACACACACACACTTGCATATAAATATATGCACATATAAACACCAGCACCCTATATACGATGTATTTCACACTGGCATACGCGCACACACAGGCACGCACGCATACTCACACACCCTCTCACAGACGTGGCCCCCCCACACACTGTGTAAACCTTCTCATCAGAGCGCGTGGAGAGCCGGTGCGGTCGGCACAGGGGTGGCACGAGGGCAGGTAACGCCGCTCCCCCTCGGATATTGGCGTCAGCGCAGGTCACTGCTCCCGCTCGCAGCGCACAATCTACATTTAGATTTGTTTTCACAGAGCAGGGCCATGTAGATGAGGCCTCGGCTCCCTGATTGTTCACAAGAGCTCCGAGTGCGCCGCCACTGAGGGCGCGCCAATACAGGGCCACCGTTTAAACCTTAGACACACAGGGCAAAGGCATTACACTGTGGTTTGGGAACAGGGTTCAAACCTTAGATACACAGGGCAAAGGCATTACACTGTGGTTTGGGAACAGGGTTCAAACCTTAGATACACAGGGCAGCAGTGTCGTGCTGCAGTTAGGGAACTGGGAATAAACTTTAGACAAACAGGGCAGCAGTATTACTATCATTCGGGAACAGTGCTTAAATAGATAAACAGGGCAGCAGTGCTACACAATAGTTAGGGATCTAGGTTTAAACCTTAGATAAACAGGGCAGCAGTGTTATGCTATAAGTTAGAGAACTGGGATTTATACCTTAGATACACAGGGCAGCAGTGTTATGCTGTAGTTAGGGAATTGGTTTTAAACCTTAGATACACAGGGCAGCAGTGTTGCACTGCAGTTAGGGAACTGATTTCCAACCCTGGGTGTGCGACGGCATACATAACAATCTTGAGCAAAGTGCTTAACGGGGTGCTCTCAATCTTTCAATCAATACACAGCTGTACGAAGGGATGCGTGGAATGTAAACAATGTAAACGGCCCAGGACGAGGGCTTCCGCTCAGCTAATAAATAATGGAGTCACTGCGCCGGCGCCTGCTGTTTAGCTCCGGTGGTTTCGCACACGGCACTGTCTCTTCTCCCCGAGATCAATCCGCACCCGCTACAGATTTGAGTCTCATGCAATGAGCTTCCACGGCTCAACAGCAGCTCCAACGGTCAAAACAGGTCAGTCCGAGTGGAGAGACCACCTGTGGAAGGGGCAGAAAAACGGCCTTTAATTCTGCACGCCCCTTTTTGTCCTCCCCCGCCTAAAGGGCACCAGGCCAACGCGCAGGTGCATCCGGCCCAGCTGTCACCATGTCACACGGGACTAACCCCCGCCTCACCCCCCCCCCCCACCACCATCACTGCCAGCGCTAATTACCTCGTATGTTCGGTTACGCACACCATTTAATGTGTCCTGTTCGAAACCTCCTCGTGCGGTGGAACGGCGGTCCCTCGGACAGCGGGTCTGAATACTCCGCCGGCGGTAAGCCTGTTCTGACGGGCGAGAAGAAGCCATCCGAGGTTATTTAGGAGGATGTCAAAACCGGTCACTCCTCAGCGCCGTTCAATTACCGTTTTCACCGCAGGCATCTTGAAAATGGCAGACCTCTTTAAAATATGCAAGTTACAGGAATACGATTTTCACCTTGACCTTAGATGTTAGTTTTTTTTTTTCCCCGGCTGGCGCTCTATCCTTGTGGTGCTTTCCCGCAGCCCGGTTACGTAAAGCCGGAATCAGCAGAAGTTGGCGGTGATTAGCCCTGACGTGGCGCATCAGAGGGAATGCGCGGGCACCTTTATTAAACTGACAGCTCCGCCTCAGCTCACACCTTGCGAACGCTGCTGCTGCTTGTGGCTGGTGCCCTCGGCTGCTACCGTGCCCCCCCGCTCTCCCCTGCTCCCAGTCTCTGTTTTTCCCCTCTCCCTCATGCCCTCTGCGCAGTTACCCCATCCCTCGTTCCTCTTCATCCACTTTCCCTGCTCTTCCTCCCCAGGTGAGAATAGCTTGCTGGTGTGACTCCAGCACACCCAGACCAGGTCTGATTAGTTTTGAAACGTACTGGTGAAACATATGTCAACACTGTTTTTTTCCCTCCCTCTAGGCAGAAATCCAAACAGCAATATGCCTTAAAACTACCACAAAAGCACTGTATGGTCAAGCCCACTCAACTGCTGAATAAAGGAGGGTAACTGACATGTAGAGATGATTTCCTTTTATATTCTTGGGAAAGGACTTTGAGAGCCATGGTTCAGTTCCCAGAAGAGAAAAGTGCTCTTTAATTTCATGTGACCTTTCTGTCCCCTGCCTTATGGGGACACGGCTGACATATTGGCTGTTTTAATAATTAAAACTGTTAACATTTAATTGTATTTACTGATTTTACCTGACACATGATATTCAACTGCTGGGGAAATTATGTTTTAAAAAAAATGATGGAGACAGAGGAAGACAAATTACGAGAAAGCTAGAAGACCTAGAAGACACACCTAGTGTGATAAATAGAAATGAAGTCTAGTACATTTTACCAACTTCTGTCACGTAGGATTTTTCAATCTCTGCTACACACAGTTCATGCCAAAAAAATGATAGATATGCAGAGAACATTTGTTCAAACTTTAATTTCAATAATGGACTTAACTCGGTGAGAATCCTATTACCGTGGCGGTGTGTTCAGTGTGCCTGAATGTGCCCAGTATTGATGCCTCCGGCGACCAGCAATCCAATTGTTCTTGTTAAGAGTCTGCACCAAATTAAACTTCCCTATCCGCTCAGCATCGCCTTTAAGAATGAGATCATTGCATGCCAAAATTCGAAACAAAATAGTTCCACCATATTAAGAAACGTATGTTGGAATGCTTTCCTCCACTTTTCATTTCATCAAAAATGCAGATCATAATGAAACAGGCGAATATTAAAATGACTACTGCTGCTTCGCTTCACGGTGAGGCCATTACGCTTGAACCAATGGCCAGAGACATATCCAAGAATTCTCAGTTTAAAGCAGAGAAATACCCATCTGAGGGTTAGTACAAGCCCTTCAACACCAACATAAGATACATGATGAAGGTGTTAGTGTTGTTTACCAGTGCAGTGAACCTCAACACTGCAGCTACAGACCACCACTATTACAACATTCAGCAGAGCAGTACTGAAAACAGCAGATGTTCCACCTCAGACAAATCGGTGCGCCACAGAATGACTGATGGTCCACGCGTTTATTCAATTTTGATTTTGCAGCGTCTGTCTAAACAATCTTATTTAAAAAGTGACAGCGTGCCTTATCTGACCATACTGTTATTGTACTGAGGACACGGGAAAGAGAATGCGTATTCATTCTGTCTGGAAAAATTGTTTTTAACTGCCCAGGGGCTGGTTCCTGACCAGTAAATACCACTTTCACAGCATTTCATCTGCATCAGCGTTCGCTATGGGGGCGATATACCTCCGCACACGCAAACAAGCTATTTGTTTAAATGCACCTGGAGCATCATGCAATCAGATACAGAGCAAGTAATTGTTTTTAGAATAACATGCCCCAAATAATCATTTTCTTAACCAACCCAATACACTCCTGGGCAGCCAAGCTCAGAGCAATTTGTGTTTTAAAAGGAAAACTGATGTTATTTAAAGCATAAAAATAAGCAGCTTCCCGATTTTACAAGCCCGGCTGTACTTCTGAGTCCCTGGGGTAGGAGCTTCAGATAACACCGGTTGTGCTGCTCCCTTTTAATTTGCCATTGTTTTGATAAGGTGGGGTACCTAATGTGTTGACGGGCCACTGAGCTCGAACGCCTTGCCTTATTTGCAGTGCGTATCCCTGGTGGGCCGTCTCTATGCGCATTACTGCCTGCCTTATTCTCATTGAAGTTCACTTAGACCATCCAGCTCTACACACCTATTCAAGTGCATGTGCACATCCAGGAATAGATAGCACCCACACCTTCTTAAACACACACACACACACACACACACACACACACACACACACACACACACACACACACACACACACACACACACACTCTCAAAAACTCAGAACTGCAGAGCCAATCCCTGAGGATGGAATAACACCATAGACTTCTACAGTACAATAGTGTACAGTGAAACATGAGTAGATATGAAAATATAATAACTGGAGCTTAATCTCTGCTCCGGTGCAGGGCACTTCTGGGCAAAGGGCCTTTCTACAGAGTCTCTCTCGCTCCCCGAAGGACACGGCAACAGCTCCATCTCTCCCCTAATCCAGGGAGAGACAGCGGCCCATCCCTCAGCCACCAGCACGCGGGGGAGCGGGGCTACCTTTTGACCTCCGCAGCGCTGATAGGCCTTTGGGGAAAGTGTCAGCTTAATTTTTGCATGTATTTACTCGGTGATTCGCTCTCGTGGCTGCACTCCGGCACGTCTCATCAGGATGCAGATTGACTATGCCGTTCTCCAATTCCCTGCGATGAGTTTCTGGGGCGTCACAGTGTAAACCTCATGGAGAGTTCTCACTTTTATGTCCCTCATCTGATCCAGCAAAATGAGACCAGTAAAGCACATTCATATTAAATAATACAGCAACCTGCCAAATAGCTCCCTGGTTTTAAATAAAGGTAATCACTGGAATACAGAAACAAAACACATGTAGCCGTATATATAATAACGCATTGAATGTGACATAGCTGGACTCTTTAATGCTGCAGACTAAAGTCTGAAGGACTTCGGCTAAAAACTTTTTCCTTTATTTATTTCAGAAGAGGACATTCACAGAGGGACAGAACGTTTCCCTGTGGGCGCGAACAGGAGAAAGGATGAAATGAGATGAAAATGTCCGGGCCGTGATGAGGATGGATCGGTCGCGCGGCGCTGGGGGGCGGGGCCGTCCCCCTCCCTTGTCGGCTCCGCTCACGCAATTCCCTGATCCGGTTAACATCTGGGGCCGGGCCCGCGCTCGTGCTCCGTCAGAGGACGCCCGCATCTGTCAGGCGAGGCAGGAAAACGATTCCGCCGAAAGATTGATGTGGGTCCGCGCTCCGAGAGGTGTTTTTCACCGGGCGCAGCGCGTTACGGCTCGATAAAACTAAAGCCAGCCAAAAAAAAAAAAAAAAAAAAAAGCCAGATAGCAGCCGACCGCTGGGAAGTTTATAAGCACGGAGAAATCACACACACACAGATACACACGCTCCTCCACAGGATGAGGGGAAAACTCCATCCCCCGGTGGCAAGAGAGGAGAGGGCGGCAGAAGACTCGGCTGCGCAGTGTTGGCTGGAGGACAGAGCTCCGCACAAACCGCTCTTCAGGCTTATATTAAACAGATCTATTTCGAGCCCTGGGTCCGGGAGGGAGGCTCAAAGGAAACATCTGGTGAACAATTAAACAGACTTACTTAGGAGGAGAACTCGGGGAGAAAACGGGGGGCTCGAGCTTTCGATGAGAGACTGTGGAACAGTGGGAGAACCCTTCGCGCCAGTTGGTGTCATCTGACAAAGAAATGAAGGAAAAAAAAAGATAAAAAATGAGGCCTGTTAGCGGATAAGCCATCTGGAAGACTGTGCAGAATATTCTGACAATTTGCAAAAACATAGGAGAATTGGAAGAGTGCTGCCAAGAGAGCTCAATTTAGTTTGAAAAATGAATCGCATATTCAAAACCAGGGAGCAGGCGCGGTTGGGGGGGGGTGGATGGGGGAATGGGAGATGAAGACGTCTTCTTATCTCAATGACGGGGATTCTTCTGCGTTCAAACATCCTGATGAAGTAAATGTGTCTGTCGTGAGCTCGGTTTCTCTAAAGTGGATGTGGTCACCTGCAGCACTATTGATCTGAAGCCTTGTGGGTTTTTCTGCGGTGTAGATGCCAGCAGCTACTGTGCACTGAGACAGGGAGATAGCGGAGAAAATGTGGCATATTCAGACTAGACAGGTGCATCTCCTCCGCTTGCTGAGTGAGCTCAGTTTATGCTTTGTGGAGGAGAAATATTTGAATATGCAGCCATCTCCCCCCATTTCCCTTTATCCTATTTGCTTTTTTTAGGTGTGGGGAGGGGGAGAGAGAGAGAGAGATGAATTCTACGATAGCATTCTCAAGGTGATTTTTCTTTCTGGACACAGTCAGCTTCACACCATTTACCTTGGCAAGGCCCCAGGTACGGGGCTCTGTGTGTGTGTGTGTGTGTGTGTGTGTGTGTGTGTGAGTGTGTGTGTGTGTGTGTGTGTGTCTCAAAGAGAGGTGATGCTTCCTTGAGAGTCCAGCGTAGCTCTGCTATCAGTATTGGCCAATTCACTGCTGGATCCCTTTTGCCTACCTTATTACTTCTGCATTATGCATCAGTACTGCATTATTACTACTGCTCAACTTTGACCTAAGCCATGTTTAAAGCAGATGGACAGTCACACACTTTTACTGCATTTGCCTTAATGCGAGCCCTCCCATCCCAATTTTGCCATAGAGGAAGGGATCCAGCCAAGCATAACCTCTCTCCAAGCTCTTTCAGTAGATCTTTCTACCAAATACCTCTGTGTTATTCCACCACACTTGAGCAGCTGTATATATTATTTACACATGAACATCTAAGTACTTGCAGTTGCATGGTTATCTTTGTGTCTACACAGGCAATCAGCAGTCATAAATATTGTTTATTTTATTTATTTCACATATTTAAAATTCTGTTTAATTATAATAAGAGAACATCAATGTTATTAGGCATTTTACAGGTAGCTAAGTAGACATGAAACATGTCCATTCAGTCTTAGAGTAGGCTATGCTGAGCAGGAATATGCACACAGCTGGTTGTTCTGACAGTTAAGTTTCTCCTACCAAATTCAGTCACAAAATTACAACATCAAAATAATTACTACTAGTCAAAGCCAAAATAGAGTAAAAAAATAAATGCAGATATTAAGATTCATTTGAAGCGACCAATAATTACATTTTATACTGGGGAAGACATGCAAAAACAGGAAGATCACACATAAGTGTGACTATATATCCCTTGTCAAAGGCTTGATACAAGACCATGTCTGTGGAAAGAAAGGGGATTGTGGGTTGTAACATTCAGGACCTTATGTCTGTGGTGATAATGTTTATCTGTTAATGAAACAGCACTTCACATGCTGCAGCCGGCGAGAGAGAGAGAGACAGGGCAGAGGGAAATTCACTGGAGCACCACACTGGGTCTCTTTGGAAAAAACTGACAGGAAAAGTTCATCAGATTGAGACATCTTTCTTTCTCAGCTCCTTCACCGCCATTTCCGTCAACTCTGTCATTGCTGGCTTTGGAAGGGCTGACCGTCACACCCCCCCCGTCACCTTTCTGCTCTCGGTCCCCAGAGGTCCTCTGTACGCACAGCTGCTAGAGGGCTGCCACACTCAGATAGCGCAGTGCCCTTCTCTATCACATATGCTCAAAGGTCACATGTGAGCCACCTGCTCAAACAGGTAACAGAAATGTCACTTTCTGTGGAGCTCTTCTCAGTGCCTCAGGGAAAGGGAATGTGAGCGTGTGAGTGTCTGCTTGATGCGTATGTGTGTGTCTGCGCATTATGTGTGTTTGTGAGTATGTGTGTGTGTGTGTGTTTGTGTGTGTGTGCATGTGTGTGTATGTGTGTGCATGTGCATGCATGCGCATGATGTGTGTTTGTTTATGACTGGTGTGTGTGTGTGTGTGTGTATTTATGGTGGGTGTTTGTTCTTTGTAAGTTGAAGTCTAATTCTTCGTCCACACAGCGGACACAGTGCACAGACAGAGCACCAGGGTCAAAGTCACACTGACAGGGGCTGGTGATTAAGGCTGCCAATCCTTTCCATTTAGTTCCTTAAGAGATCATCTCTCCCAACAGGGAGACTGCTCTCTGCTCTGTCTCTGCTTCGCTCATTACGAGGACTCAGCTGTTTACCCAGTGAAAATATCTTTCATTACACCACCACTGCAGACATACACACAGACGCAGGCACACACTCCACACACATACATGCGCACACACACACACACACACACACACACAGACACACACACACACACAGACACACACACATGAACACACACCCACACACACAAAGCTTTTATTGAACAAGAACCCAATTACTTAACCCAGCTTCAGGTTTCATTCCTCCTTGGCTCCTGCACCTTGACAAGGCCTTCCTAATCTCTGCTGACAGGCTGAGCCGTGCAGGCACGCTGATGCAGTGGTGACTCCTGACCTACCTATAAGAACCTGATTAAATGAAAACTCTGATGCCCATCTCTGCTTCCCTGGGCCAATGAATATCAATGAGAGACAGGTTTCACTGTTCTGTGTGTATGTGTGTGTGTGTGTGTGTGTGTGTGTGTGTGTGTGCGTGTGTGTGTGTGCGCGTGTGTGTGTACACGTGTGTATGTGAGTGCCTGCTGAAAGGTGTCAGCATGTGCTATCTGAGCTGTTAGAGTGTGTGAGTGTGTGTGTTGTGTGTGGAGCTCAAGTACGTGTGTGTGTGGTGTGCACATGCGTGTGTGTGTACGAATGCAGTTTGCATGTGCACCATGCCTGTACATCTCCCTGTCTTTCCCTGCTATATCTCTGAGGACCGCAGGAGCAGTTATTAAACTCTCTAATAAAGAGGTTGTGCATAATTTCATTTGCTGTAGGAGGACCCAGGGACATTTTTTATTTCAATAAAGTACTTGATATTTTCATTTGAAAGGTGATTATTCTTTGGCTGTGACAGATATTGGGGTCACTGCTGGTAAATGGGCGATTTATTGATCTCGTTTTGAAAAAGAACTTTTGGTTCAATCTGTTTGGTCAGTTAGGCTCTTTTTTAAGCCACTTGATCCAACATTCTGTAACCCTCCCCAATGATAAATGAGAATAAGGAATAACCTTTAAAATGCATAAATCTATTTCATTTCTTCTTTGAGAACAGCAATATGCTCCCTTTCTGATCCAGATCCTGATTCACCACTTCCAATCTGTTGAGGCTGAACGGAGGAGTCTTTTGTATTAGTATGTTCTGAGCATGTGCAGAGGGGGGTCAAAGGTCAAGGACTAGAAACCATACTACACTGATGTCCACATGCTCACCAGTTTCTGCAGCATTGAAAAAAATTTTTCTTAACTGATTTCATCCTTATTTTAAAACTTATTTTAAAAAGCATTTCCCTCAAAAGGCAGCCGGGGTCAAGCAATCAATTCAGCTTCGTTCCTGATCCATTACATCCCCATCCAGAACTCCCTCATCCCGAGCGTTCTCATACCTCAGCCTGAAAGGCGTTGTTTCAAGCACTGTCATCCAGTTCTGCTTCATTCTTTATACCTCAGCCTAACAGGCATCATTTCACATGGTGACATCCAATTCATCCTCATCCTGAAGTCCTCCATCCAAATCCCCCTTATGTAATATTTCATTTCCGCTGCAAAGGCAGAAGCCAGGTTTTACTGCCTGGTTTGGTTAACACGTGAGTTGTTTTTTATTTAATTTTATATGGGGGCAAGAGAAAATGATAGAAGCAACAAATGAAAAAAGACTTCTGTCTGGAAGTAACTACACATGTGTTTCATATTAATGCCAATACTAATTACCAACACTGCTATAAAAGACATTTTAAATCAACACTTTAATATGTGAGTTTCTAAAGCAAAATGAATTAAATAACAGATTTTGAAAGAGGTTAAACAATTGGTGTCTGAATTGCAGGTGCATCAGTCAGAGAAATGGCAAAATTATTTAATGTGTCAAGGGAAACAGTGTCAAAAATCATGACAGGATATGCCAAACAATGAAACACTGCACAAGGAAAGAGAAATAGTGGTCACAAGTCTAAGCTCACTACCAAGGATAGACAGGCACTTAACAGGATAGTTGCTCAAACAACAGCCTTAAAAATGACCACAGAACTGAATCTACATAATTAATGATAACTATACAAAACCATTTTCAACTCACTTGTATTGAAGTAATGGCTTATGGTAAGCATTCTTGTGGAGTCAGAGGCCTGTACATGAACCTGCATTCTGTTACTAGCCCCTCTTTAAACTGACACAGCTTGCTAGCCAAATTAGCCCTGTGCCCAATGCAGCATGGGCCAAGTCCTTTCTGAAATGAGGTTTGATTGACATCCTCTAAAGTAATGCTTCACAGGCTGTCTTTAAAATATAGCAGTATAAACAAATGTTGAATGAACATTGCAGGGGTAATTATTCATTTTATTCCCCCACAGAGTTCCCCTCGGTGCCCTTCATGGGGTAAAACACCACCACAATGACCCAAATAACAACAACAACAAACACTCTCTGTATTTATTTATATATGGATTTATATTTACAAATCTTCGGTTCACCTTGGTTCTTTGCAATGGTCCTTAATGTCCATCCAAGGATGCAGACTCTGTATTTGTGTCTGAATTCCAAAACTGCAGGTACATTTATGCCCACATGACAGGAGTCGGTCACCTTAAACATGATCTGCTAAACAGAGAAGAGCAGAGAAAAAAATGCATATCTACATATACATATATTATATATATATAGTCTGTATTATTTATATAGTAATACAGACTATAAAAACATCATTTGAAATATTAATATGCTTCAAGGCACCTAATGCTACACAAACATTGCTGTGGAGCATAACATTGCCTGTTAAACTGATAAAAAAAATTACACTTCTCACAAAATAAATGAATATCCACATCGCCTTGCTGTCCTCCAGCGACTGTTTTGGACGCTTATCTGTATTCCATGGGCTGGTGAGTACTATTTCAAATCATCCAGTGAAATTACTCGGGGTCTCCTTCAGCTGAATCTCCCCTCAGGGGTGGGGCAGACGCAGTCAGACACAAGGGGAAACGCACATATCACCCCCCTACGCAAAATAAAACTCAAATATTTGCCCATTTGTTTTTTAAGGGCCGCATTAAATTATGTGATGAAATATTAAAATCGCCACATTTCAGAAATATTGCCTCTATGACTCGCAGACTTTCTAGACATTTGTTTCCGCTTTAGTTGTGTAACAAAATAGGCTGTGCGCTCAGGCTGCTGTAGAAAACGCTGAGTTTCAGTCACAAGTGAAAACCGGTAAATTGATGTGACAAAAAAAAATACATTAACTACCTCTTTTCTGTGCTCCATTAAGTCCCAAGACTGAGCCTCAAGTGGTGTGGTGATAAGTCAGAATTGCACATCAAGTAAACATGGCACAAATGCAATAACATGCCCATCTCCCCTAATTGCGGAGGGCGCCTTCACAGAATAGGAAGCCGCCAATATGCGGGACCCGCATTGGGTTTGCAGGTTCTGGCCCGTGGGATCAGTGTGGCTCGCTGGTCCCGTTCGGCATGCTTCTATGATCCGGTCATGGCAAGACCCACACCACGCTCTGCACGTCTCATCCTGCACTTAACTTTGTAGTTCTTTTTGGTTTTTTTTGTTTTGTTTTTATAAAGCCCCAATGGAGCACAGTGCTGTCTAGGTTGGCCCGGACAACAGATGTGCACTTTTGAGGCTGCCTTCAATGCGCCATGGGGAAAAAAAAAAAAAAAAACATGTAGACACTAAACTTGCTTTCTTCCATCTAAGTCATGACCGCTGCCTTCCATTAAAGGAATAAGGCTGTAGTTCACACACCCGCATGACCTTCAAGCTAATCCACACCGGCTCAAAGACAGGGCTGGCTCACGTACTGCTGCCCCCAGGTTCCTCGCTCTCTCAGGAGGGGTGTTGTAACACGAAGAGATCCACAGCAACCTCAGAGAGGGCCGCGCTATCCAACGTAATCTTGTTAGTGTGAATTAACAGGAAGCCCTTGATTCACCTGCGCACAGTATCAACAATCCTCTGACAATCCACCCCCCACCTCCCAACAACTCCCACCCCTGCAGCGATACTCAGCTACAAAGCACCATTACAGACACTTATTCCCCATTTGAGCAGGAGGAGCAGGAGGCAGAGGAGGCGAATCCCTGAGCGACAGCGCCAAGAAAGGCTCAGAGACTCAAAGCTTCTGCCTGAGCAAATCTGAGGGGAAAGACACCTGCGGCTGCTCTGCTCCAGGGCAGAGGGAAGGAGTTTGAAAGCGGCAGGCCATCTTGTTACAGGAAGCAGCAGGGGGACCGGGAGGGTGGGAGGGGGAGGTATGCCTTTGTTCGTCTCACCTGCACAACGCCGTGAAGAACCGAGCATAAAAGAACGGAAATCTAATTTGCTTTCATTCAAAGCGACTTGAGTAGCGGCCAGGTGCCTCAGTGTTAATAATGTCTAATTACAACACGGATCCCCCATACCCCTCTTAACAAAAGCCATAGAAAGTCGGAATTTTCCACAAGAAAAAAAATATTCAATTCAGCCATGACCCTCATCACATTGAGAGGTATTAAAAAGCCTGAAACAGGGCATAGTGACCAACTTGTTTCCTTTCTTCTTTACACTAGAACGAATAGTCAGCATGCATATTTTATCCTGCCAGGTCATTAAAATAAGAGGGGGGAGGTCACAGAGTGGTTGACTTATCCTCTTGGATTCATAAGAACAGAGTTGTGGAATTGTGAAGAAGAAAGGAAAGGGTTCTAACTCCAATCTGTCACCATGGAAGCAGAAGACAGCAGGTGAAATGACCTGGAGGAAAAGCCAGACTCGTCGTCGTCCTCCTCCTCCTCCTCTTCTATTACTCCTCGATGGAAGGAGTTAAACAAGAGACCACAGTATTTCCATATTTTTGATTTTGTTAATGGAAAGTCCTGCCATCTCAAAATTACCCTCCCACCACGCTGCCAACAAATTGAATCAGTTAATATCCTTCGCAGGAGTGTTCTGGACTCCCGCAGCTCTGGGGAGTCTGGGTGTGTGTGTGCGTGTGTCTGCGTGTGAAGAAAGAGAGGCAAAAGTGAGTGTGTGCGTGTGGGCATGAACGTGTCCCTTAAAGCACTTAACATCAGGAATGGACTAATCACAAAAAATATATATGTATATATTATTTTCAAAGGGATCACTCATGACCCTCCTCAACAGCCGATAGATGCTGTGCTGCTTGAGACAGATTTGCGCGGGCTAAACCTCGGAGTGAGACGTCACTGATGTGTCCGTGGGTGTCAAAAACACTGAGAAGATGGTAATGCCTTTATGCAACGCTCATTGAACCAAAACAAGAACGCTCCCGGCAGGAGCAGCGTGCCAAATCAATTTCCTTCTGAAGAACTGAGGTGCAAATAATTTAGAGGGTACAACAGAATGCTTCTATTTTGCATGAAAAAATACACTTTTTTTCCAAAAGGCGAACAGTGGAATTTGAACCTGTGGAGACGGCACCCATATATCACTCTTCAGTAGGCCTTCTTTTAGGAAATTTACCTGATATTAAAATAAGCAACAGTGCCGCTTAAAATTCATTGATGACTGTTTTTCTGTTTTAAGTACTCCAAAAATGAAGTTTTTTAAGGCCTATTTTGCCAAGGAGGAAAGTTCTTAATTACATTGGCAATAATACAAAACTAATCCTATTAATGTAAACAGAGAGAAACCAGCTTCATGCGGAAGTTATCTTTAATGTCTGCAGACCCATTACAATCTCCCATGCTGAAGACGTTAATAAGGCAAATTGCGGATTAAAGACCGTTACGCTGTCAGGCCCTGGAGGCTCTGCTAGCCACTGGCATCAGAATTAAAACAGGAAGGAGGGGAGGAGATAACGCGCATCACAGCCAATTAAATGACCAGCTGTTTCTCCATAAACACAAAGGCTTCTGGGAGCGGGGAATCTGTAACCTTTAGACTTCACTTACAGAGCTCGGCAGGAAGCGGCTGCTTCTTTTATGTGTTTTTTGTTTTGTTTTTGTTTGATGGAGACATTATCAGGGTGGCAGCGGGTTGCTGGCCTTATTACGAAAAGGGATTTCATCTCAGCATGAACCTATCTTACTTGACCAAGCTCGGCAATATAGACTATATACACTCTCCTGTCTGAGCATATCCCTCTCACCTGGTGCAGTGTAACTGTACTCTGAGCTATCAGCCTCTTCACTGGCTATCCCTGCATCCTCGTCCATCAGATCCAAAGACTCTCTAAAGGTTCCAGCCTGTGATGACATCATTAAAGTTTGAGTTAAAGTTTGCTCACATGGCCCAGCAGAGTGATGGCAGACATGTTAGCCTGAGCAGTTAAGTCCCCGCCCCCCCTCCCCCCCACCACTATTCCAGGTGCCGGCATCCTTCCCCGGTCTCCCATCCGCTGCTGTGGTGAGGAGTCTGCACTCACTGACCCCAGAACAGCCTCAAAGTACTCCATATCGCAGGCTCAAATGCACCTGGACCAAACCCCTGAGAACCTGCCCCTATGTGGCACAGTCCAAACGGCCCCACCAAAACACCACACCCAGAAAGCAGGACCTTCTGATGAGTGAAAGGGAGGTACATGTATAATCATGTACAACCACTTTAACACGGAGCATTACATCACAGCGAGATGCTGCAAGGGTAATTACAAGGAGAACAGTTAAAGGTACCACATGCAGGCCAGGAGAGGAGGTGGCCCTCTCTCATCCGCAGTTCTGAGGAGGGATCTGTCTGCAGGGTGCGAGTCGCATGGCGATGCCACTTCATTACTGTGCTTCGCACCGAACAAGCCAGCAACAACTGGGCCAGACTCTGCCACGGTTCTTCACCAGACCGGCACATATGCTTCTCTTACAGGGCAAATGATTTGACGCGTACGGCAGGTGGTTCTTTTTATTTCTGAATAAGCCTCTCGCTGTTCAGAAAAGGAACAAGTGCTGGGTCAAACAGCCTGTGTCCACTTCTAGTGAGAAATGACATTAAGGAAACTAAGACTTGATTTCAGAAAAAGCATTTTGCCAGAAAGAGTGCTACACATTCATGTCTCTTTTGATTTCAGAGAGGTTTCTCCTCACGCCTAGCAACATGTTATTAGCAATTAAAACAAACCTTTAATCTGTCTCGACTAATTTCTTCTTGACGCCCTTCTGATCATCCTGATTGACAACTGGTATTTGTGTCCGTTACTGTAAAGAGCAAAATTCAGCCTGATGTCTATCTAAATGGATGTTGCATGCAATTACCTACTGGAGTAGATTTGTTATGTGTTTATAAAGTGCTCACGCGCATGCATTTATTCAGGCTGGGGGATGCAGAGGCCGGCGGTTGTCAGGCGATTTGCACCACACAGCCGGTGGGTCTGGACGTCCCGGCGTGCGGAGGCTCGGCACGGGGGCCCGTTCCCCGTTAAATAAAGAGTGCGCCGGGCGCCATCACAGATGACCCCCTCAGGCACTACGGCGCGATTGATCTAACATGCCCACCGTGGATACTGCTTACTTTCCATTTTGTAAAATAGTGGCTGCACCTATTTGTCTTCTCCCCGGTAAACCGAACTACGCTAAAGATGTAATACCATAAAAGCATGCAATCAATACTCCAGAAAAGGTACTCTCATTTATTATTTTGATGGAGAAACCAAATATCCAAACAGCTTATGTGGTGGTATAAGAGAAAAGATGAAAAACTGACTTAGCATTCCATATTAAATAGGGGTGGGAGGAGGAGGGTCCTGAAATGGTCCTCTCCTGTGCAGTCCCAGCAGAGGTGAATGTCCTCAGTGTGTGGCTGTCCAAGTCAGACAGACTGACAGACAGCTCAGCAACAGCTCCATCCCCAGAGAACCTCAGGACCAGCAATTTCACTTGTTTTTCTCTTCTGCAGTGTATAAGACAGTCCACTAGGTGGCACACCATTTATAAACTATTTTTTTAACACAGCCGCACCAAAAATATGCCTTGGACACTGAGAAACACACGGTGCCTGCCATTTCTTCACATCTCAAAATGCTCGTAATTTTCTGCTTCATTCAAGACGGACCATCATATCAAAGGGTAAGTATATAAAAGCAACTGAATATTCCCAAAAGTAAGTATACTCAATACAAAGTGTTTCATATTAGAAAGCTCCTTTTATAATATAGAAATCAATACTGTCTGTCATAATACTGTGTGCATCACATTCACTCTCTCCCAAACACACACAGATACACACACACACACACACACACACACACACACACACACACACACACACACACCATTATTAGTGAAAACAGCCGTACTGTTCTGAGCCCTCTCAAAGCTGCTCTTTGCCCTTGCACCAGGTGCAATTTTATGTCCATAATTCTATTTATAGTAAATTGTGCATATATCTACAAAAGGGGGCAGATTACTTTTAAATCACAATGTCTCTGTTTTCAGCACAGTAAAATGCCCTAACAACATAAACATCATCTTCCTCCATATTTCCTTTTCTACCTGTACCATTATACTCTGTGCCTCTCTCACCTCCTTGCTCTCTGTTCTTGTAGGCAGAAAGGGCTGGACTTTGCTCCAACATTATTGTTGAGGTTATTAGTGCCCAATAACCATCTTTCAGTCTGAACATTTTAAACATGTGCTTTTACCATTAAGAAATAGATAGTGGTTTAGAAAATAAATCAATGAAATCTGTTAATGGCTATTCTCAGTGTA
Source organism: Megalops atlanticus (assembly GCA_019176425.1). NCBI lineage: Eukaryota > Metazoa > Chordata > Actinopteri > Elopiformes > Megalopidae > Megalops > Megalops atlanticus. The sequence goes on from CM032888.1 coordinate 9,310,214, forward strand.
TTTCTTCAGCAATCAGCTATTCAACAAAATACAAGTCAAGCTGGCAAAGTCAAAGGAAAGAAAAAGAATTTTGGACAACCAAGCAAGCACAATCTAACCAGACTGAGGACAAAGACGGGCCACTTGATGAACAGGGGATATTAATTAATCAGCTTTTGGAGTAGTCTGTGGAAGCTTCCTAAATGTGAATCTGAAATGGCTCTGCTTTTAATCTTCAGAAAATCTCTTTAAATCTTCTTTTTGTTAACGGCAGTTGACGCACTATAAGAATCTTGGCAGCGTCTCTAATGAAGAGGGGGGTTCTGTTATTTTCAGTTTAAAGTCAGCGCAACCTTCAGCAACCTTACAATTCTACACTGTTGCACAATGGGTTTAAGCTCATGATTCAGACTGAATATGTCAGGAAGCTAACAAACATCAGAACAAGTGGCCATTGTCATTTAAATCCAGAAAGAAGGTGTGCTATTTCTCTGCGCTTGGCTAAGTGTCCTCGCTGTCAAACACAGCGGTAAGCGTGATAAGTAACATGAGGCCAATTAATTTCATTTTTAAAAATGTCAGAGTTTAGTTCATGAGGCAGCCATCACAAATCCCCTGCATCTTTTCACCTTCACCTTCACATCTTTTCATCTCATAAATACGGTGCAACACTTACTCGTCCATGGTAAAATCTACATTGTAAAAATGAGCAACATCTCCCATTGTGCTGGCGGCGATTGTTAGACAAGTGCAGTACATTAGTGCAGACTGGTGGCATGGGAGTTACTCAGTGAAGTCCTGAGTGTGGTAATGATATACCAATGATCAAGGCATTTAACCTGAACTGATTCAGTCAATAACCAGATTAACTGACAGATAACACGCAAAATGGAAGGGAAGGGAATTAATGTAAAATATCAGCAATATAAGGCAAGTCACTTGGAAAAGTGATCTTAGTAAGCCCATGAATAAGCTAACATAAACTTCCCACAATGTGGGACTGGGCTCCACTCAGACTTGTTGCCTTCCATGTCACAGACAGACAATGCCTCAGATACGAGACAAATAACTCACACTGCTTAGCTTGTTTGACTTATGACACATTCAACAATGTGCCATTTGTTATCAGCACTGGAAGACACTCATCGACGGGTTCGTGTTAATCATTTTCTCTGTTAATATCATATGAGGGGATTCTATTACAGCGCATGCTGGTTTTATAATAACCTCGTCTTTATGACAATATGTAATTACTACCAATGTGCAACGATGAAGAGGGTCCCGATGTATTTTCTGTTCTCACAAACTTGTTGCTGCAATGAGCATTATGCAAGTATTTCAGTGCTGAACGTCAGAGGATGCAAGCACAGAGGGCAACCTGCAATCACAGTGATTAGAGAAAAATATGGTTTTGTTCTGTGTTTTCAGTGTTTTTTGTTCTCCCCCCCCCCCCTTCTCACAGAGTTATGAGTGAACGGGTGATTTGGAATAATTTTCAGCCTAGTACTTTGCCGCTCCAGGTATAACGAGGTTGCCAGGCAATTAAGAATGCAACAGATCACAAGCACACAAAAAGCTAACATTCAATAACTAATCTTCCTGGGAAATGTAGGCAATTATTAATCGCTTCCATTTGTGCGGAGCTGAATGGGAGTTCAAATTGTTTCATTCTTCTGAAGGGAATATTTCCTGGTGCCTTTGAACAGGTCTCGCATAATCATCGTCCATTATATGCGCAGATTTCAAAGTAAGAAATCAAGATGCTGCATCTATCAAGATGAATTGGTTATTTTCCAGAATTCTGCAAAAAAACATAATAAACTTATTTTCCATTTTAACAAAACTTTAGCAAAGTACAGAAATGTATATGACCATCTTTTCTTTGTCATTAAGCCTTTTGAATCATAAACAACCAGATTTAACTGTTTAGTGTCGAGCTCATGTCCTTTTTTTGCATCTAGGCTGAAATTAAAAACACCGTACTAAAAACATAAAGCAAGCCAAACAAGATGAACTTTCTTGTGTTTACAGTGTAGCTGTAAGCACTATTATTAGCAATACAGAGCGGGAATAATGAGATGGCCAGCTTTAATAGAATCAAGTGGAGAATCCAATTCTTTGCAGTATGCACCATTTAATGCCCCTAGTGAGTAACAACCTCGGAACTCTCATCCTTGACACAACCTTGAACACCACAATATCCCCATCACTCATTGAATCATTGATTTCTACTTGGTCACCACAAGGAGGAGACCATCCGTAAACAGTACTTTCTTCCCACAGGCCACCCATCCAAGTACACTTAGCATGTAATCCTGTAGTCCACAGCTGACAGATTCAAAGTTACGATACAATTAAAATGCTTAGGGGAAATTAGACATCATTATCAGAAATGTATTAGGAAAAACAAGAAGAAGCTTTGCATTTGTTTTGAGGTACACATCAAGTCAGATAGATAAAAACTATTTAAAGGAAAACATACATCAGGTGTCATTGTCAACCAAAAGAATCAAAAATAAACAAATGTATATCGCTCATCCTCCCTGCATCTGAAATGGCCAGCTTTTATCTGGTGGTGAGAGGCACTCTCAGAGCATGAGCCAACTACAGACATCCGTAATGGAGCGAAAGTGGCTGACTTGTGACACCATGAGCATCAATACATCAAGACATCATTTAAAATGTTGGGACTGCTGTCAGACAAGAGGGTCCTCGCGATACGGCAGGAGCCGCAAATGTTTTACACCGCCCGGGGTGCTGAAAAAGCAGAAGAGCTCAGTGCCATGCCTAAACAGTGCAGTGGGGGGAAATGATGCAAAGATTTACAGCGTACAATTAAAATCAAACTAATTACGGGTAAACAGAACTGAGGATAGCGGTGGTTTCAGAGCAATATTTCTGCGCATAGAACGGAGAGTGCTGGCCAAACTCATTTACTTGCTTTTTTTTTTTTGCACAATTTTGTCACGACTTTGTTACTGTTACTTTTCTTTTTTTTTTTAAACGAGAGAATTAGATGCTGACTTACAAGTCTTAAAGTGATGGCTAGAGAAGCAAGAACATTCTATACACACATATACATATAAAGGCTTGTGTGTCCCAAACAAATGTATCCAAAGGACCCATCTGTGTTGTCTTGGCCAAGTTTATCCAGTATGATATACCAAATGGCAGCTTCATTGTTTTAGTCCATTTACCCTGTTCAGTTTCTTGCTATATTCCATTTATTGCATTAATGTTGCGACTAAAGTGTGTGGCGAGTCATCTGCATTCTGAGTTCTTCATCTGAGAGAAATCAATCCTCCTTGCCTCCAAAGAAATCCTGCAAACAGAATGTAATCTCCTCAGCACCTCTGCCTACACTGCAGGAGAACAGCACTGCACCTCCGCGGGGAGGTCCATGCCATGAGGTCTCTGCCTGCTGGTTCACACTTTCCGACATGCCTAGACATGTTCTGTTTATATGGCTCCAATGTGTCATTCCATTTCCCACGCATTCTGTAACCTAATGTCCTCACATAATCATTTAACACAGGTCCTCAAACGCACTCCCCAGCTTCATGAGATTATTTCCTCACAGTTGCAGGAGCAAAACACAGACGCACGGTTCCCATGCGGTGTCCCAATAGGCTCCTGTGCCATGCCGTCTTGAGAAATGGCTTTTACACACAGATGTAATGTTACATTCATATGTTTTACAGGTGTTTTTAGTGAGACACTAAACACTGATGTTTATATTGAGACACTAAAAACCTCAGACTAAATCAAAACACTAACTAGATATCATTTTTGCTTAAATCATCATACGCAGTCACCCTGAAGGTCCAGGAAATGATGGCACCAAGGTCATTCAGGGGCTCAAATGCAGCAAGTTTCCTTTTTTTCTGTTACTGTTTTCATTCATAATACTGCTTTCATCAATACTTGTTCAGGGGGAAAAACGAAAACAATCAGTCAATTACCACTTTAAAAAGCAATATGCCACACATTGAACACTCTCACAAATTGCTTTGTTTAGAAAACAACATCTTGGTTGTCCATTACAAGACATTAGAACTAAATGGAATAAAAGCCTCGGAGGCAGGGGATGTATGAATTGACAACGCGAGAATACAGTATGAGGCGCTCCTGTGTAGCGGCAGCCGTCCTCCGCTCTCCTCTCAACCCATCAATCTTTATTTACAACCCCACAATTACAGCTGCTGTTGTTGCAGGCCGCTACTCTGCGGTACTTAATTTCCAGCTTTTCCATCAACATTAAAGACTTTCACCTGTTTCCATCCAGGTAGTTAATGCTCTGAGACACAGAAGGAGAGACAGAGAGAGAGAGGAGAAAGAAGAGAAGGAAAGAGGAAGAAGTCAGCACATATAGAATGGAGATGAATAGGTTTTATTATCGTGTTTGATGCACAAAGCGGCGGTTCAAAGCCGCGCGACACCGGCGTGTCTTTTCAGATTGTTTTATCGCTCCCAGCAGCCGACCGCTAGAATTTCCAGCCTCCGTCCCAAGCCTGTCACACCTCTGTGCCTTCAATACTGGTGGAAAAAAAAGACATCGGGGGACAAAACAACGACGACGATAAACAAAACGGGAACACATCACACGCAGATACAGCCATGTTGCTAAATGTATCAGATATTTGAACATCAAAAGAAGGATAACGAATAATTAACCGGTACACACTGTCGTATTCGGTCCGTATCTGACACCCAAATAACGCTTTTTTCCAGCCCAGTGTATGTGCATCCCCTGGGCAGACTGCTATTCCGTTAGAATAACCGTAGAGACATTTTTTTAAGTCGCCGCGAAAAAGGTTTTCCATTACAGCGCGACACCGGCACACCACTCTCACCGCAACATTCTCTCCGAGCCCCAGATCTCTCGCAGCAGAACATCGATCAATAAAGACGCGCCCCGCGCATCTCAAACCTGCGGTTTGAGGACGGAAGTAAACCATTACACGGCCTGTATTTACGGCGCATTTATCACGCACTAACTTTTACTTTAAAAGTCTGCCTCTGACCCGAGAATTTAGGGCCTTCAACCTTGATGTGGTGCCTCAGCTGACATTAAAATGGAGGGTTTTAAAAGCGCCGGCTGGAGACTAACTGTAAATACTTGGCTGTGAAAATGACAAAACCCGAGAGCAGACATCTGAAAAAAAGGCAATCCATCATCCTGCCACACAGCTGAGGAGTACAGTGCATTCCTCTCACCAGCTGTCGCTGCTCCCTCCATTTCTCACTTCATGTAACTTGCATGTTTTCCTCCTCTGACTTTTTGAACAATATTATTACTATCACTATCTGACATGCAGCTCCACGCTGGAGGAGAGAGATAAGGAGACACACGGAGACCATCTGAAATTGAATTCTGCCCAAATCTGGCAGTGATGAAGTGGTTTTTATATCCCGCGCAATTGTCTCTATCACGCATCCTGTCCGGGCTTATTAAAGCCGGCTTGTTTATTCCGGCAAGCCCAGTCATTTCAATTTTAAATAACACAATTGGAAAACAAAATTCACTATCGGCTCTCTTCATCTTCACAATGAGCTAAAGAGCAGTGGAGATGCAGCGGGGCGCTGGAGCTTGTCGTAATGAGGCGGCGTTTCTCGCCAGTTTAATGTGCATAAAAGGGCCACCCTCGCCCGTCTCTCTCCCTAATAAAATCGGCTTTCCCTCACGCCAGTTCTTAATAACGGGATAAAGTGCGGCAAATTGATCAGGCTCCACCGGCTTCGGGAGGGGAGGGGGCGGGGGAGTCAATAACGCTGAGAAAGACCTTGGCCTTTCCCAGCCTCTCCCCGCGTGTTGGCGGTTTCGCCGGCCCCGGTGAGGCGCGCTCTCACCTTGAGGAGAGGTGCGGAGGGGCCAGGTGTTCGCCTCTGAGGAGTCGTGTCGAAGGAGAGGGGGAGCGGCCCGCGACAGCTGTTCCGCGGTGTGGTTTTCGCAGTTCCCCCGCAGGAGCCGGGGGGAGCGAGTGAGTAACTCTCAGCAGCGTCCGTGACCGGCCCACCGCCTGTCAAGGGATCTGGTGAGCTGTGCACGACGCTGAGTGCCACGGCCTTGTCCAAAACTGCGCGTTTCCATGGTGAAATGACATGAAATTAGTTGAGCTTACATTTCTGTGATGAACTGACTTGAAATTAGGTGAGCTTAATGCGGGCTGCAGGTTGATTGACTGGACGTGACCCCCACATACAGTACTCAAATCACTGAGTGGCACACAGTGGAGCAAATGACCCATCAGTATCTTTCATTACCTGCCACCAAACAGAATCTAAATAGAAGATGCATGACCTGCAGCACTGTTGTTAGGGGTTTTTGTGTAAATTTATTCCATACCATACTAAACTGAGAGATAAAGCAATAGTACCAATGAGTGGTCTGCATCCCCATTTTGAAAGAAACATTATTTAGCACTTAATCTTCCCCATGGCCCCTGCTTTGGATAACAAAGGAGAATTGCAATGACAATGACTGGCAATGAATTTACAACACTTAATAGTTAAAAAAAGAATGGCCCTTGAGCATTTCTTGTCATAAGAGGTAGAATACAAGTCATTATCACTGAGGTCCTCCACTAACCTCCTCGGAGGTCTATTGCTCTTATTTGCTGTAGCTACATTGTGCTCTTCTCCTCCCCTGGATTGTGAGTGCTCTGTCTCTCTCTGTATCCAGGGTATCAGTCTGTTGTAGTTGGGGGAGGAGGGGGGAGCTTCAACCAACCAGAAATCTCCTTTACAAACAGGAGTGGGAGCAGACCATAGGTGCTCCAGTAGGGAGACCAGTGGGGACATTGAGGCATTTCAGGCGCGTCCGTTTAATCAGTCTTTATTATTCTATATAAGAAAATAGGATTTGCAGACAGATCCACATGCACAAAAACATACATTATTTAAAAAACACTTCACACAGAAGGTGAAGGAGAGCAGTGAGAAGTGGGCGGAACATAGAGTTGCATCCCTCCAAATTGTGTCAATACTTTTGTCCCACCACCCTCAAAATCCTCTGTTACATGCAGTAAAATGGAACAGTTCTGCAATAAGGGGGCCACTCAATCCTTCCACTTGGCAGTTTGCCCTGAACTTGGACAAGTAAATTTAAGAAACTCACTTTTTTGTGACTTGCTTAACACAAGATTGGTTGTGGCTGAGCAAAATGAAAAATGTTGCATGAACAACAAATGAAAATAGGTAATCCTCAATTAAATTCAGAGCTCAGAGAGAAGCAGCTGACAGCAAGACCTGACCAGTGCCCTACTCTGAGTCAGAACAGCACTGTACGGGAAGGACTCTTAAGCTATGTGGGCTCTCACGACAGGCCTGAGTGCAAAGGAAGAGAGATGCCCGGAGCAGAAAAAGGGGACAGCGCTTCTAAACCACCCTGATTACCACACTGCTTTTTATCAACTTCCTGTTTAAAACAGGATATGCTGTGACTGGGATTCTCGGGTCAGGTAAGCAAAAGTCAGAGAGAGAGAGAGACAGAGAGAGAGAGAAAGAGAAAAAGAAAGGCAGAATGGGGTTGGAATGTGACGTGATTCACTTTTTTCTCTTTTAAGAATCAGGACAGGGTTTCCATAAAACACACAACTCCCTGCCTCTGCTTTCTCACCCCCTGTAACAGCTTCTTCTTTTCCCTCTCATTTCACACGGATTTCAAAGAGCTTGAAGAAAAGTGACAGCCTGATGATAGTGCTGTGGCAAATATTTAACAGAATCACTGTCAGAGACACAAAGCCATTATAATTACACAAATGCAGGGGGAAAATGCTGTTTAATAAAACCTGGATGGCTGAAAGAGACAGAATTTTAATGTGACGGGCTGTGAACTAGCGAGAGCCCTGCAGCGTTTTGCAATGTAAATAAGTCTGGTGCAGAGTCTTTCCATTGCAGTCTTCATTCAGCACAATGACCACAGGGCAGAGGAGTCCATATTTCTGCATTCAATAGCAGGGAGGGACTGCGGTCCAAGAGACATCATGGGTGGATGTATGAGACTGTAAAACCCAGGGAAGGTGTTTGGCCGGATGTACACGACCAAGTATTTATAAATCAGCTATGAAGGATGCATTGGCTAGATGCGTGCTTGGTCCATTCTGCTTTTAATTTAACGAGAGAAAGAGAGAGAGAGATACTTACTCTTCTTAGTCTAGCATCAGGGGAGATCTGACTGAAGTTTTTTATCTTTAAACAGGACAAATAACAGGCTTATGTCCAGGGTTCGATCTGGACTATGTCACCTGCCAACAATGTTTTTTTTCCAGTGGGGATGTCAGGAGAGGTTGCTTATCTCACTGGTCTCAAGCACCCTGCGGTTTGTCAGGTGCCTGTGAGCTGCACAGATGACATCAGCACCTGTCCTCCAATGAGCACTTTACTGTAGAACACTGTGTGACTGCAAGAAATACCTATTGGCTATGTGAGAGATGAGCCTACCATATTATACAATCAGTTGTTCCAAAATAAGAAGGAAAAAGTGTTAAAAAGTGAACAGCAGAAGCTATTTTAAAACTTCTTCTGTCAGCAGAACAAGAAGACATAAGTGGAAATTAGCAGGTAAACTTCCTGCTAATACTAGCTAAGCATTTCTTTCAGAGGATTATAAATGCATGGAATTACACACAGGAATTTGTAGTGGAGGTAGAGACACTTCAAGTTTTCAAGACCGGGCTTGACACAGTTCTAGATACACTGAGGACTATACACAAAAGGACGAGCCTAGCTGGGCCAAGTAGCCTGTTCTCGTCATTTGACTTGGTCGCTAGAATTGGGATTTACTCCCAATTACTTGCATTTATTTCCAAAAACAATGACTTTTCCAGAAAACAAATGTCAATTTCAGGGGGTCTAATGCACCTTCAATCTGACAGGACCTGCCACCCATAACCATCCCCATGTGAAGAACATGGGTCACAATGAACAGAGCAATGAAGTCACGAACTTCATTACAGGGACCACATTTTCTCTGAGTGGTTTCTCCCGAAATACTCAGTGACCGCTATGGCCCATCGTGATCAAAGAGCCATGCATACTTTAGCTGCTCTCTGCTGATACCTGAGCTGACGACACTGTTGCTGGTTAGGTACGGTAGGCGCATTTGACACAAGCGCATAAAAGCTGGGAACGCAGTCGCCATAGCAGCGGCCTAAAGAGAGAACGTGTCCATTTGTTTGTTTGTTTGTTGTCATCTCTCTTAAATCCCTCTTGCCTGTGGGAATAAAGCTATTAGCAGCTGGGTGCCTTCAAATCACTCAGGACTGTGCTTTAATGTCTTTTTAAAACAAGAGAGAAACACCCTCTTGTGTGTTTTGTAGGTTTATTTTTGAGGTCCACAGTTAATGACAGAGATAATTTAGACACCCCCCACACCCTTTTACTGATATAATTTATACATCATTATTAGTACGACATTTGCTTAACATCCAGAGTGACATTTTACAATTTCTACATGTTTTTGATTTATGCAGCTGAATACTGACAGAAGCAATTTGGGTAAAGTGCCTTGCCCAACAACTGCAGTACACCTGGGAGTTGAACCTTTGGGTTATGGGTTCTACTCCTTACCACTATGCTACACTGCTGCCCCTAATTCTGAGGCATCCGTTGTCAGTATAGTGCTCTCTGGCTGCCTTGCTGAATGCAAAACCAATGAAATGAAAAGAAACATCAAAACTATAAACAGACTTTCAGCAACGTATTTGCCAATATCTCACTGTGATATCTCACTAGTTATTAGCACGAAAAAGTAGGGTCCAATGTGATTTCTTCAGAGATTAGCAAAGTAAGTAAATACCATCTTAAGCAGGCTAAATAACTTGGATAAAATATATTGTACTAAACATGTGAAGGCTGATACATCAAAATTAACAGGAGAATGTGGGAGGTACATTGCCTGCCATTCAACTCCATCTCTCTCTATGTCTCTCTCAGGAACACATCCCAGCTGTGCTTAATTCCAGCAGCTTCAGTGCCACGCAGAACAGACATCCACACCACTGTCGTCTGGGGTGAGAGTGGAATGTGTTCTACTGGCTGAGGAGTTGAGCAGGTTGCGGGTTTGATTCCCATGCGAGGCACTGCTCTCATAGCCTTGAGCAATGTACTTTAACTGAGCTGCATGTGCAAATATCTAGCTGCATCAATATATGATGTAAAAAAGAATCTAAGTCACCCTGGATAAAAGTATCTGGCACAGCAAACAAGTATTGCGATGTTGATTTAATTAAATAGTACCCTATGTAACCTTTTGGTTTCTTAAAATTAATCAAAGCTGACATGTTCACTTGAGTTTTTTTCCATTTATGTTCAGCTGTTGCTAGGTACTCTTTTCCTTCAGCTTCACTCAAGGTGACTTCCTGCTTCCAAAATATCTCTGGTAAGTCAGTGACACAGTGGCAGAGGGAGGTGTTATCATGAAATGGCCACAGTATCATAGTACAAATCAGCCTCAAAAATAACAGATCCTGTAAATGTGTCACGCACAAACAGTTTGGCAAGTTCTGTGAGGAAAAACTATTTGCATTGACAAAGCAGGAAATTTTGCAGTTGAGTCAACTGTTGATAGAATCCAGGGGATTTGCAAAGTAATGGTGACACAATTATGTGTAGCTAATAAGCCACATAAGAAGGTTTGTCATGAAAATGAGAGGATATTTCCTAGCTAGGTAATAGAGCGTTTGTGGCTGTCTTCACTCCGTGCTATTGTCACACCTCAGAACTCCATAGTTATGCACTACAAATCTACTAGCAAGCACGATCACCACTGCTGTGACATCACACACAGAGCCCTATTGTAATATGGCTACCCACTGATACATTTTGTTACCTAGCACAATCTTGACTACTATCCAGTGAACTGAGCTGGCTAGTGCTCAGTGTTGCTGCCTGGGCCCTGTTCTATCTTAGTGCTTCAACCACTCCTTCAAATTGCTACTCTTACCACTTCTCCACATCACTGCCCTAACCGCTGCTCCACACTGTTACCCTGACAGCTGCTCCACACGGTTTCTCTAACCACACAGCTGCCTTGACCACTGCTCCACACTGCTGCCCTGCCCACCGCTCCTTGCTAGTGTCTGAACTGCTTGTTTTCTTGGTTGCACCACAGAATGCTTCCTCTGACAGGTAAAAATGTTTCATCTTGTTCCTCATGGAGAGGCTGTCTGTTGATTCATTACACCAGACCCCCAACCAGCAAAAGGAAACATTCATTTGCAGAGCGTACGGAATCCAAGTCTGACACCTGTGTCTGGGCTATGAACCTAAATCAGATTCATTATGCTGTCAGCTTCAGCACCTCCAGTCAGCAATGTTTACTGCTTCCAAGGGAGAAAAATCTTCACTTAGAACAATGAAAAAAAAAACATGTTAAAGAAGTAGAACTTCAAATACACAACATCAAAAGGTCTGTTGAATACTGAGACTTATTAGTTGAACACATTTGGAAGGGAACGGCTCTTTCAAGTCAGTGAAGTGAGAGTGAGGAGAGGGTGTCTTAAAGCAGCCATATGGGCAGACCGCATGTTTCAGGCACAAGGAAGCAGCGAAACATGCTTGAGATATGACTACAGCATTAATGGCTTCATTCAAGTGGCGCAAAAACCCCAGACACAAACAGGTACATCATCAAAAAGTAGACAATGTTACATCAGAAAATTCAACCATGAACTGCACTGGCTGATCAAGGAATCTTTTCTTTCATTCAGATCATTGGAAGATTGTCTTCAAATTGGTGTGCATACTGATTATGTTGAGTTGTGAAAGCTTCAACCTAAACACTGTACTACCTCTGACATAATGCAAAACTCATCACTTGTCTCTGACCACCTTTCAATATGTCATTTGCAATGCATGAAATTCAACACAAATATCTTTACGAGAAAAACAAACAAGAAATAAGAAAATGCTCTGTGTGTCAGCATTTAGAATCACTCACCACACTTCCAAATTGGGCAGTTTGGAAAACACAGAGAGAAGGGTGGGTGACCTTTAAAATACACTAACAACCTGATGTCTTGTGAGCTACCAGTCAGATTCAATACATTTCAAGCGGAAGCAACAGTGGTCATGTTGCCACAAGTGACCTTTTTAAAACCAGCACTGTCACCCCACAACAGATTAATCTCACTAAAACCTCGTATTCAGGCATCTCTGAGATTGAACAGTGCACTGCAGTCTAACCTTTTCTAGCAGTTTTTTTTTTGTGTCTCTCTCCCATCATTCTCCACCACCTGTCTATTTATCCGTTTTAACAGCTTGGGAGACGCAGGGTAATTGAAATGCAGAGTTTTCGACAGCTCCGGCAAGATCAGCAAATGATGATATTAACGCGTGTTATATCTTTGTTGATGTTACTGTTATTCTCATTTGGAGAGAAATGCTTGGAAGCCCCTTATCCTCCCCCTCCATTAAACTTCGATTGAGGGGTTGACCTGTTTGCTGAAGCGATAGATTTCATCGATGGTTTGGACACCCACCAGGAGAAGCACTTAACCAGACATGCCATCAAATTCTCCTACGCCCGTCTGCTAATGGGCACAAAGATTTTTGTGTACAGGCTGTACTTTATAAAACAGGACGTGCCATTCAGCATGACATTTGCTTTCAACCACCAAGTGTATGCTACCTTTATTTATGATAAATACTAGATACTGTAAGCATGAGCTATGAGCATTATTAAAAATAATTAATATAGCTTATTCATATATATATATATATATATGAATAAGCTATAATATATATATATATATATATATATATATATATATATATATATATATATATATATATATATATATATATATATATATATAATAATTCATAACAGTGCTCAATCAGTCATGTGACATATACTTGGCACACTTTCCCACAAGTATTCTTTCATTTTGACGTTATGTAGAATCACACAGAGAGTATTCTTCATACATTATATATAAGTATAGAATTACAATTAAGGAAAAACAAGTATAACCAACAACACAATTCACAAATCCTAAAACAATTACATGTTTACTCGGTTAACCCCATAGCACAGAGCTTAAGTAGGTACATGTGCTCTGGTACAAAATTCATAATATAGGTTAGGTTTAACTTGTACTGCCAAATGCAAATAAACTCTAACAAATGAATTAATTGATTCCAGTATAGTTTAAGTATTAAGTACTTACTATCAGAGTAAATCTACCAATCATTGTCCTTCAGTCCAGCATTCCCTCCAATCACAGTCTTTCAGTCTTAGTGCTCCCTCCAATCACTGTCCTTTAGTCTTAGAACCCCCTCTAATCATTGTCCTTCAGTGTCAGTGCACCTCAGAGAGAAAGGCATTTCCAGGGTTCAGGGGTGGAATAGTGCTATATCTTCACAGATTGGAATGTGCATTGTGTTTTCAGTCTAGATCTGTGGGGGCACTGCAAATGACAAGTAAACAAGATCAGATTCACAACTCTGTAACAAAGTTTTCCTGCTGCTCTGAAATGAATAAGAGGCTAAATCTCTAGTCCATAAGAAAAAAAATGTTAGGCTACCTCAATATTCTAGCCATTGGGTATTAGAGTGGAGGAAAAAAGAGAAAAAATAATAAGCTGAGGGAAAAAAAACAACTTCAAAACCCTTTTTTTCCAAAAATAGGCTTCGATATCTAAAGCGGTGGTCTTTGATGCAGGAGCAGAGGAAGAGGAGTCCCTTGAGACAAGTTAAGATGGGGAACGGAGGAAAAGAGGAGACTCAACCTTCAAAGCACCCAGGGTGTGAGCCATTTCCTCTCGCTGTCTCCCAGCTTCTCCACAAAAAAATATATATAGACAAACTGTACAGAATCCACTTCAGAGCGTCTGAAAATGACAATGACGGTGTGCTCTTTTTATCACTTCTCTCTGACTATAGCCACAGGCCTTTGGCATCAGATTTTGGTACATTTAAAATAGAGTGAAAAACAGCATCAGGTTGAATGTCACAACTTATTCAAATGTCCAAGTTTCAAAGGGATGATAATTAGTGCAGTGCAATGCTTTAAAAAAAACTTCCATTTTTGGAAGGCATTTAAAGAAAAGCATGCTAGAGCTCCCTATTAGAGAAGCCTCGGGTGGCCAACCCACTGGCTAAACAGAAGTTGAGCCTGGATAGGAGTCATAACAGAGATGTTGACTGGACCAGGTCTTCTCCTCTTCCACGTCACATCAATATTTAATCTTATACACGATACATTCCATAACAGACTGCTATTGGTCCTCTCTGTTGTGGGACACACATTTGACTCTCATGCACGTCAGCTTTGTAGTCATGCCAACCGTCTCCGCTGGTTAAAACACAAGTTATCATTGCAATGCTTGTTAAGCCTCTTTTGCAGAGAATTTGCAACACACTGAGCACTTCATTTACAAATTATGAAGATAACTATGTAATGTAGATAAGAGCCACCTGAAGAAATGCCAGTGCTACCGGCATGTTCCTATGACAACAGTCAGCATGCCAACAAAGCAGCTTTGCAACCACCTGAGTGGTATTTTAAAAATCTGTTTGTTTGCGGGTCCTCGGCAGTGTCCCCCCGACCGTTGGTCTGTCAATCCAGGAGCAGTGCATCATGACGAAATACAGATTCTGTGCAGCGGCACCTTCTGCTCAGCACACCAAAGCCGAACCGAGAGTTCTTAACATGGCCTGTGCACACCGGGGCACAGAAAATGCAAAATCATTACTTCCAGTCTGACGAGCCCACCCCTCTCTGCCTGGAGGGAAGAGTTTCCATCTCTGTTTTCAATGAGCAGGCCCCCCAGACGAGCCCCGCCAGGGAGGGCACGCTCCGAACGGCGGAATACACTCCTCTCGGCGACTGTCGTCATCCCTCCTCCCTCCCTCCCTCCGCCTCATCATCTCTCTGCATCGCTGTTAATATATAAGCCATGCAAGGCAGTGCTTATCGCGCCTCACTCCGCTGAAAAGTCAGTGAAATTGATTGCTATTTAAAGCTCAGTAGTATTTTCCTGTGGGTAATCTCCCGGCCTTTACAGCGGCACATTTTGATGAAGTGGCTGAGCTCGCCGTGCCAGGAGGAGACGGGCGCGGAATGCGGATCGGGCCGGGTCGCCGGGACCGCCCCAGTCATGCGGTCACGGTCACCCCTACGCTGACCCCCGTGTCCGCTTCGTGCATTATCCATGCACTCCTCCTCGATTTAGCACAAACTTGCTTAAGCTGCCTTATTTTTATTTATTTTTTTTTTTCCCAAAAATTACTTACCCATACCTGTGGGGTTCACTGAAATAAAATAACTCTGGCCTAGTGTTCCAGCTGTTGCATGTCAGCAATTTATTCCCGCCACTCGCATATCTCATAGTATAGTGCACATACATATGCACTCATCAATACATAAGTGCATACAAGGGGGGCAGTGTAACTCAGTGGGCTTGTAACAGAAAGGTTGCTGGTTTGATTCCCCACTGGGGCACTGCTGCTGTACCCTTGGGCAAGGTGCTTAAACCAGGGTTGCCTCAGCAAATATCCAGCTGTATAAATGGATAACATGCAAAAATTGTAACATGTGTAAGTCACTCTGGATAAGAGGGTCTGCTAAATGCCAATAATTGAATGTAACATATGAATTATACGTTCAATATATGGCATATGTACGTGAAACCTATATACAAGGGAATCAGGTATACAGTCTCGGGTTGCAGCGGTTGAGTTTTGAGTTTGGGCCGGAGAGACGAGGGTCACGGAGATCGGGTCGACACGGTGGCTCAGAGGGAGCGAATGAGCGGGCGCAGACGGAGCCTCCCGCGGCGTCCCTGCGTCAGTTCATCAGATCGCCGGCGCGCCCGCTGTTTCGGGGGCCGCTCGGCGGAAGAGGCGCGGGATGAAGACATCTGCATCGCCCCCGCTGCCGAGGGCCCTGGGTCCCGCTCTCTCTCGCCGAGGCGCGGCATGCTAATTACTGACCGCGGGACACCTCTCAGACGCCATCTGTCCATTCCGACCATGTGACCAGAGCAGCGTGTCACACGCCACCGACTAGCCAGCTCCCAACTCTCCAGTCACATCATCTGTCTCTCATTTTGGGCTGGCAGAGGAAGGGCCGCAATTGTTTAAGATGACTGTCACCGAGGATGTGTGTGTGTGTGTGCGCGCGCGTGTGTGCGTACGAGCACGCATGTGTCCTTATGTAGCTTGCACAGTACACATGTATATTACAGGCTTGATTGCAAAAGACAGCGCAGTCGTTCGCCCCCCCCACACCCTCCCCAGCTGATGAGCGCGATACAATCTGTTCTATACTGCAGTAGCTGAATCATTTGAACAATTAGCCTGACCCTAATTAGCTCTGCTTCTTCACAGCAGTCTGCAGCAAGACACTGGCTGACTATCCCAGAGGCTGCACTTCCAGCCGCACAATCACTTAATCAGGATTTCACATGTCATCTGCGCAAACAAAAGCTCTGGAACACTTCAATTAATGTGTTAACTCAAGATAGTTGACCTGTAATCAGAGTATAATTGTTTTTTTTTTTTTTTTTTTTTTTTTTTGTAAAACTGTTTTTTTCCCCATCTGAGCAGCAGCGTTCATTTACCGTCAATGGTAGTAATAAAAGAAAACTCCAGCAGTGATTAATGTCGGGCTTATGTTTTCAGCCTGCTCTTGCCTCTTCTTATTTATCAATCTCTTCATGCCCTCTTCACTGTGCTGTGATTTTTAAGGGAGACCAGCAACTCAGAATCTTCAAGCTCCACCAAAACCCTGCCATCCCACAAAGGTGCCAAGCGTCCTGTTCTGTCCTGTCATTTTATACCTCTTTAGTCCTTGTGCCACACTGTCAGCACCCAGTGGAAATGTTCCCTTATTTACCGTTTTACACAACGCTAAAAAGAATGGAGCTCGATGGCAGTGCTGTAAGGGAAACATGTGACAGTCAATGTTGAAACGCAAAATGGAACAACTGTCACGTGGTCTTACAGCCCAGAGAATCATCGTGAGTATGTCTTATCAAAGAAAATGGTTTTAATTATTTCATTCACACGCCCTCATGTTTAAACACAAAGAAATTTGCACGATATGAACATAAGGCTTTCCGGGCGTAATTAAAACCAAGAGAATGCTAAATCAATGAGGGGCGATATGCCTTATCATTATCCATTAGCTACTCCCACTCTCCCTTTTAAAAAAACTTTAGAAGCAATTTGCAGTAATGTTACGTCCTGTAATTCTTGTGCTCTCTGTTGCTGGTATCGACAGCAGTTGTAATTGCCATTTTACTCATAGCTGATTGATTAGAACATAAAGTAACAAGAGAGGAATAATCATGTCAGGGAGACGGATGGGCGCGCTCAATAGCCTGGCTTTGGAAGCTGCTCATTTCTGCCTCCCGCCTGGGCCAGTGACATGGCGGGCCGTAACTCAGCGCTCGGGGAACAGGGCTCCCTCCACGCTGGGAACCATCCCGCAGTCCTCACCCACCCTGAAGGCTTTACATCCGAGGGGGAGGGAACACTGGGATGGCTTAGAGTCCAGGGTTTAGGGTTTAGTGCAGAATTTGAGACCGTCTGTGTTGTGCGAGCAAATGAAATGAACAATGGGGGTTACGTGTGTGTGTTTCTGTAGATACGTGTGCGTGTTTGTGCGTGTATGGGTGTGTGTACATGTGTGTGTTTGTGTGTGTGTGTGAGTGTGTGTGTTTGTGTGTGTGTGTGTGTGTGTGTGTGTGTGGTTTCAGTGGGGGGTGGGGACACAATTACTGAAGTAAACAGCTAGAAGTAGCTTCTCACTGTGGAGACAGAAGAGAAAAAACAGAACGAGAGAAAAATTGACAGAAAGAAGAATGGACAGAGAGCAGAATTAAATAAAGTAGCTACCTCTGGTAGATGCTGCGACAGAGAATGATATGGTGCAGTCCGTACGGCAGACATCACCACCACAACACACTGGGGATATTGTGAGTCACAAAATATTTACAGCACCCCTAAGGAACGAAATACACCACGCATGGCAGCCAATATGAGATGTTTCCATAAAACTGGTTCAGACTCCACAGAGCTATGCCTCTTCCTGATCCATCTCTGATCCATGTGTCCATGTGTTTGAATGGGGAGGCCTGTTTAGTTTTTGAAAGATCACTCACGGTCATTCACGCCCACCTTTCAAACCACATTTATTGGTGTTATATTCATCTTCCTCCCTCCACTCGAAAAACATCAGTAGGGGTCAGCAGAGGAGCTAATGGCTGAATATGGACCCTAGGAAATTTATCACAGGACTACCTTCAAGTTTATGACTGTGAAGACGATCACAATGCACCCCATGTAAAGGGGGCCATTAGAGAGATAGCGCAGCACATTTTCAATGCATCTGGGGAGTAATCAGCTGGGCCTCAGTGGTTTCGCTCACCACTTCTATGAATGTGGGCTAGCATTTCTCTTCAACCCAAATTCATGTGAGGGAAAAAACACAGTGTGATATGCAGCCACAGACCCATAGAGGCAATAGCCTGAAACTATTAATGGAACATAGTCTATGCCCTTAAACGGAAGATCCCCTCAAATATACAATCAATGAGTTCAGCCCCCAGGCCTGCCCCTCAGTGGAGAATCTGCCAGTGATGTAGTTCAGGGAAATCTACCTATACCTAGAGATAATGCAGAATTCTGCTAGGTGTATGCACCCTAGAGGTGCCTATACTTGCACTTGCACTCGCATCCTCAAGGTCTCTCTGTCTGAAGACACTTCACTATTAATGGGAGGGACAAGAGTCCTCACAACTCATCCTCAGTTAGATTAAAGGCCCTTAAACACATCTTACCTCAAACATCCTGTAAATAAATAAAAAACACACACTCTCTCAGGCACATACACACACACACACAGAAAAAGGAAAACCTGACTACTTCAAACAGATTCTGTGATGTCCCGATTGACTCCACCGTCTTTCAAAGGGAAAACGGTGCCTCAGATCAAAGAAATGACATTTTTTTGTTTTTCCATACTTATTGGAATCCTGTGCAGTGTTTCCTCGTTCCTAGCAATCAGCCTTGAACCAAAGGCTTTGAGACACAAAGCAACTGTAATCCTTTTTTGTTACTTCCTGTCAAATACATTCGATTCCTGTGACATTATCAAGGGCCCTTTTGCTTGGCTGCTTCTTTGGAGTAATAAATCATAGAAAAGTCAATGGCATCACAAAATGCCATGGAGACAAACAGAGTGTTCTGCAAACACAGCCACTTCGCTGCTTAGGAGCTGACCAGAGGAAGGTGGGAAATGCCATTTGTGGAGGAAATTTGGGAGCAGAGCAACTGCTACTGCCTTCACTCAAAGGAGTCTGCCTGCATCCTGCTTGAGGGTTCGTCATGTGACCCACAGGGAGCCCACCACACTCGTCCCAAAACACATCAAGGTCACTTCCTAAGCCTTCCCTCCCTCTCATTTCATTTCGCGCAGCCTGTCCGTCAATGCGGGCTGATGGATTCCGCAAACCCGCGGAACGCCTCATACGTACCTGCAGAGCGGAAGGAAATAAATAAGACGCCGGTCTAAATGAAACCTCTCAACCTTGATGCAATTACAGAACAACTTCCATTTAAACCCACCGCAATTAACAAGCCGTCACGAATGATGGGAGGTTCATCCGGGAGCCCATATAATACGGGGCTGCCGATGCAAACTCAATAGACTTAATTAAACTGTTCAAAAATACTGTCAGTTTGCGAAGATTAAGCGGCGGAGAGCGATTTGAAAGCGCACTGCTGCATCTAATGAAAGTATTTCTCCATTCAGTTATTTAATGAAGGTCAAGCAGTTTTCCGGTTCCCCACTTCCACTGTACGAGTGGCTAACTTATAATTGTATCACTTGATCAATCAGTCTTCATTTGGTGCCTAAATACTCTGGCCACCATGCTCTGTCAGTGAGCCTGAAATGGAAGAAAAAAAATCATACACATAATGCAATTCATCATTAAAAGCCACAAGATGATGTTTAAGACATGAAACAACAGAAAATAAATCAATGAAGGGTCTGGAGGGGTAGCAATTAAAGCATTTGAATGGGTGCAGATCTACTCTACAAATCAACGCTGCT
The DNA here is from genome assembly GCA_019176425.1 of Megalops atlanticus. Taxonomy (NCBI): domain Eukaryota; kingdom Metazoa; phylum Chordata; class Actinopteri; order Elopiformes; family Megalopidae; genus Megalops; species Megalops atlanticus. The sequence goes on from CM032888.1 coordinate 9,330,261, forward strand.
ACTTTAAGACCGAAAAATCAGCAGGTGTTTCCTGAGGTCTTGGCTGCTTTGAATGTGCCCTTTGAAACTACACTAAAATGTACTTCTTCACACAGCTTTATATAACGATCATGTCAAATACATTTTCCCTTAACAAGGTCTTCGGAAAGCTGTGTAAATTAGATACAAGCAGTTGTACTATGGTATGTTTAAAAGGGTAAAGGACTCTCACGGGAACTAGTATGCTGCATTATGCAGTTGAGGTGTTTGGAACAATCCCTTGCAACCTGGAGAAAATGCAATCTTCTCAAGGAGATCAAAATTCAGAGCCATCTACAGATCACCAGTCAGGGGAGCCTGAACCTTCTTTGACTTGGAAATAGTAATGGGAGTTAACCAATAAGATTTGATATTTGTGGCATTTGTTGAAAAACAAAGCACTATCACATCTGAAGTAATCTATACTCCAGCATTGGTTCATGCATGCGAATCACCCCAGGTGAGGAAAAAAAGAGAAGGGACTTATCCAAAAGACTGAAGGCAGCTTTGTCTGAAACATGTTTGCATTTTTTTTCCTTTAACAGCAAAGCAATAAAGCCTCAGATGAAAAGCCGAGAAGTTCACTGAACCCTTTCTGGTTTCACTTGTCGAGTCACCCCACCTCTCATGTCACAATCCTTTGATTCAATTAACATAGGGCACCTTTGTCATCTGAAACCGAGGGTGCACCTCAAATGAAAGTTCTTCTGTTGCTGGCTCAAAGCGGGTGATCTGTACTCATCAAAGTCTTCCCTGTGAGACGTGAAATAACCACAGTGTGAGAATGACTGTCAGCTTAACATTTCGTCCTCTCTCTAATTGATTTCTCTAGTACAATTGAGCGTTCTGGGAAATTTGAGAGACTTGAGGTCGCTTTCGAAAATTTCTCAAGCAGTTTCCTGTGACTGACAATGTTATTATTGAAAAGTGACATGCAAACAGACAATGCATTGTAAACAAGCTTACTTAAAGAAGGGTTGTCTGAGGAAATGTGACCAATGGAGGTAAACTGCCATCCATAAAGGCGTAGTACAGTCACATCAACAGATAACATAAAAGTACAGACAGACACTTCCACAGTAAGATGCGTAATTCACTTCAAAACAAACACTACATGATTGATTTATATGTTGGCTTACTATATGGTATAACACCAAATACAAACAACCTGTGGCATAACTGCACAAATAGAGGATCCATATGCTCCAGCAATATCCAGCAATGACATTTTTGGTGCTATGCCATTTTCCATGGAACAGGGTGCTGCAAAACCCATTAATACCATTAGGCAAATATTTGGCAAGCAAGGAGAGAAACGGCACATGACAGGCAACACAGAGATGAACACACCTTCATTTTATGTTTTGAATGAAATTTCGGGGTGGGGGGGGGGGCGGGGGAACACTCGCATTCACTTAGGAGCACTCTGCTTTGCAGCTTGCCCAAATTTGCATTCCAGCACAATCAAGTGATGGGCAATTACTGTATTTCTCCAGTGTGTGTGGAAGATGGGCCCCCTAATGCTTCCTATGCGTAAATTACTGCTTTAATTACACATGCAAATGTTTTCCGTTCTATCAACTATTTATGCAAAGTGGTACTGTGAGATGTTCAAACATTATCTCCGAGGCTCTGCAGAAGTCTGTGTGGGGAGGGCCGGTCTGAAACCTGCCCTATGGGTATTTCCCCCCCTCTCCATTACCCATGCCTCCATGTTCACTCGGTGCACCGCGCCATTTTAAGTATGACATTAATTCCCACTTTTGACAGGGACCCTCAGAGGGAAAAATCCCAGCCGTTCTAAAGTGAAACCTCTTTAATTACAAAGATGACCTAGAGTTGTGCAGAATTGATGTCCTTCGCGGTCGGACATCGCCCGGAATGACAGACGAGAGAATGGATTGGTGAGGTCTAATCCTGGATGTTGGTATTTTTTTAAATTTATTTATTAACCTACAGATTCGAGGTCCAGTAATTGGCAGTGCCCCCCGCAGGTCCTCTCCAGCACTGGACGGGGCAGCTGTGTGAAAGAGTTTGGCCCGCTAACCTGCACAGAGGCACACGCAGTCATGTGCGTTGCTTGGGGTGTGATAACCTGCGGTTTATATCCGCGGACGCTCCGCTGCCAGCGTGGGTCGCGCAGGCTTCCCACACGTTTCCAGGAACAAAGATCACGTCTTTCATCAAGACTCAAGTCTCCACATGCGCCAAAGCGCGAAGGTAGAGGAGCTCAACCTTTCCGCCGTCTTTCTCCACTGACTGACCACAACTTCGTGCCCGACGCTCACCCCCAGTAGCCGCCACGCTCTGCCCCTTGTCCACCTGCGATCTTCCCTGTCGCTCTGGCCAATCGGTGAGAGGAGCCACAGACGCGCAAGCCACTGTTTGACAGTTTTCAGCTGCGTTTTCGGGGCCCGCTGACATCGAAATAGAATTAAGATGGAGCGGGCTGGTGGGGGATGAGAGGCCGAGACTCCGGGGGGCGAATTGCTGTATGGTAATCAGAGACTTAAAGAACTGCTACATGTTCATCTGTCTCCTGCTGTGCCTTACTGCCTAAATCAATAAAAGAGGGAATTCAATTACATATTTGTATTTCCCACTGCGTATGTAAATGAATCCACCCATTTCCAGTAAGGAACCATTTATTTCTACCAAGCAAATGGTTACGTCCTCATCAAGTTTACCCGCGTCTCTGAGATAAAAGCGAGTTTCAAACCGAAGGCTTTGTTTTTCATCAAAAAAAAAAACATGGAAAGGGATGTAACTGTTTTTTTCTACATATAAAAATAAAACTCAAGGTGTTTCATTATCTTCAGAGCGCCAAATCAGCCGAATGGCAAAATTCTCTTTTCTCTGCAATCAACATCTCAGCTACCATTGAATCTGCATGGAATTCAAGTGAGAGGTTTACACTTGGAATTAACAATTGAGTGCAGTGTGAATTCACTGTTATTGTATCATTTTTAATCAGAAGTCAAAAGAGGTACAGTCTGTGGGCCTGAGGGGCTATTCTCTGAAACCTTTGTGAGGAAAAAGTCTAGGCAGGACGTTATTGTGTGAGAATCTAAAGAGCAGAGGAATGTTCAAATGTCCCAGGTACGTTGCCATTACATGGCTCTAATCTCACTTCCTTTCAGTGTCAGCCTTTTGCATCTCAGAGCTCATTTAGAAGGTATAACAGTGCTTTCCCCTCTAAGCTCAGATCTCACAATGACGAGAGCGGACTTCAAATTAGCCCAGTTGCTCTGTCTCAGTCCTCTGCTCAGTCAGCAGTTCCATTTTTACAAATCTCTTGCACACACACACACACACACACACACACACACTCTCACAAACATGTATACGCACACACATACACACACAAACAAGCACATGCACACATGAGCACACACAAATGCATGAGCACACAAACATCTGCACGCATACACACACACACACACACACACACAAACATGCACACTCACAGGCATATGCCTGCACAAACACATGACAGGACCCACCTTTTAATTGAGACTTAATTGAGAAATTGCTACTGGCTGGCTAACAAGCACCATATTTACAGGGATCTTGGCAACTTGTGGGGGATCAGTTCTAGTGATCCCCGGGAATGGGTAACCTATGAAAACTGTGCTATACCCATAATAAAGACTCGTGCACAAAGGGGATTTGTTCCAGACACAGCATAACCCCATTCAGAGGATGAAAAACAGCTAATAATGCAATAAACAAGTGATTCATGTGTATGTTTGCACAATATTGCAATGAACATGTGTAATACTTAAAATATATTCAACAGAGTGGGTTGGTGAGACACTCTGTGGCCCAGGAACAGAATAAAACCAGGAACAGGGATTGCTGCCTGGTGCAAATATTTGAAACTGTGTCTTCCAAATCCACGAAGGGTCTCCTGTACTTTTGCAAATACAGTCAGGCCTGTCAGATTATTGAGATTACGAATTATTTGCATTATCAGGGTATTCTTCAGGCAGCACTGTCAAAGTATGAGGTCTGATTGAGCAGCCTGCGTTTTCCTTACCTTAGTAAAATGAACTCATCTATAAGTCTAAATTAATCCAGTCAATATCTTCAGGGATGCTGCAAACTGGCTCATAAATTGTGAGCAGGCAGAGAACAGCGTCTGGCTGTGGTCTCGCTCAGCAGATGGTAGTACAGACGTGAATTCAGACTGAGTGATACCTGGGGAACGGGGACTTACAGTGCAGAGAAACTGGGGGGTGAGAGTGTACTGACTGGGGAAGGCCAAGGCTCTCTGCACCTTCTAATCGACACACCTCTACGCAATCATCGGGACACCTTTCAAAGGGAAGGGCTTTTCTGCAGTGATTTTAAGACAGTATATCATTATAACACAAATGCACAAACATGCACATCTATCACACAATTGGGGAGAGACCATCTCCATCGAAAGAACAAACAAAAAAACACCATGCATAAGCAGTGTGTTGAGCTGAATGTGTGTCAAGCTTCAGAGGAAAGTGGTTTAACTCTCCTTCCTGCAAACCGATCTTGACTGCAACCTCTGGCAGTACGCGGTGGGAAAGTTTAAAAAAAGCCCCTGAAACTAATGAATATGCGAGACACAGGCAAGATCCTGTCATTACACAACTCCAGCAGCAGAAGCAGCGGCAGCAGCAGCAGCAGCAGCCTACCTGACTACAAATGCTCTCTCTCTCTCTCTCTTTCTCCTCCTCTTCTCTGGACAAAACTCTGACGAACGGCGCCTCTCCCCTGTCCCTCCACAGAGCAGCCAGCACAGCCTAGCGTCCTGGTGTCTCTCCGGAGTCCCGCTGACAGCAGCTCGTCTCGCTGTGGCTTGCCGGGTGCCTCGGTCTCCGAGTCTGCGCGCGTCTCGTCACTTCACTCCTCCTTCGGTCCCCCCTGCTCCGTCAACGGTGTCCGCCTCGGCTGCACCGCCACCGAGTGGGAACGTCGCTCCCGCCCTCCTCTCTGGGAGTTTGTGGGAATGGGAGAGAGGCCGGAACTGAGTGGGCTCTGTGGTAGTGGCAGTGTGGATGTGTGAGCGGGAGAGAGAAAGGGGGAGACAGAGAGAAAAAAGAGAGAGAGAGAGAGAGAGAGAGACAGTGAGACAGAGAGGGAGGGAGGTAGAGAGAGAGAGAGGACGGTGTGACAGAGATGCTGTGCTTCCACTTGCCCCCCACTGAGATGCACCGTGTGAGGGGAATGCAGACAGAGAGAGTCTCAGGCAGATGCCGCACACACAGCGTGGCTATCCCTCTGATTTACCCAGATTCCCCCTCTCCTTCTCCGTCTCCCAGTGCAGGGCCGCACTAAGGATTAAACTCTCTCCGCTGTCCAGGAAAACGAGTCATTTGAAATAATAAATTAAATAAAGGCACCTAGAACAGGGTTCAATTACCTTTCCTTCTGCCCCCTTATAAATAATAGATATGCCAAGTACCTGAGAGTTACTCTTCACACAATTATGCAAATCCTGTCCTGCTCCACTCTGTTTCATTTGATTCCGTCATCCCCCTGAGATTTCTTGCTTCCAGGAACGGGATGCTAACCTGAGAAAGAAACTGGAAATCGCATATCCCGGAGACATAAAGAAATTACCCACAATACGAGATGACTTAGATTCGATACAAACACAACTTGCCTCTGCAGGCGAGCCTAACTGGAACTCACAACAAATAAGTTCTTACAGCGACTGGGGAAAACACTTGACAACCTTTATATTGGCCCAGCAAAATAAAGTGATTCATCCTCCTGTCTTTTATAAGGAGCTGAACTTTAACAGCGAACACCCCAACCCACGCAAATGTCCGCTGGCACTCAGCCCTTCTGTAGCTATAAACCGATTGGGAGTCCCACAGGAAAGGTGAAGGGTTTGGCATACGCTATAATAAAGGGCACGGGGTGCTCTGCACTTTGCACGAGCAGGGCTCTTTTGTCATACACCCAACTGTGGGTCCCGACTGTGTGCTTTCACAGTTTCAAAAATAAATAAATAAAAGAGAAAGGCTTTGGCAATTCACATTTTGAACTTGAGAAATGGACACCCTCCCAGCCTTCAGATCGCATTTAAGCCGGGCAACTCAACCCCTCACGCAGTCACACAAGCCTTTGTGACAGCGAATAAAACAAGGCGGGCAGCTGAATGGACCTTGGGATTCCGAATGCGCAAAGCCTGAGGATTACTGGCTTTATCTGACACTGTGGTGATGCATATATGGGACGCCGAAATCGTAAATGTCACAACAATCTGGGATAGAGGAGGAGTATTACAATGGAGACAACGGAGGCTTTGCGGAAGAGAGAAAAGGCTATTGTTTCATGAGCGACAGACTCAGTAAAGATTTAAATACCATTGTTATGTCCTATAGTACAAGTCTTGAGAGCAGAGTCTTGAGAGCCTTTTACTTATGCAATACGTGGCTGTTAGTATCTACCAAAACAAGCCTCTGCACTGAATGATGAATATCTGCTGAATACCTCTGCTCTGTTTCTCCATGCCAGCTTAGCACACAAACTGTGTTATTAATGTAAAGTTAATTACCCTTGACGAGATGTGACTGTTGGGAGCAATTCACACCAATTGCAGAGCAGCGCTGTCAGGCTCCTGTGATTGGCTGCTCTGGACACTCATGACTAATTAGGACAGGTGGAGCACAGGGAGGCAGGCCACCTCATATTCTCCATTGCCCGCATCCTGTTTACGCTCAATATGCTGTCACTTTCTTGGGAAGTAGTAGCATACTGCCTTGAAGAGTGCTGAGCTCCGTACACCTCAGAAATACACACATACTGCTGATTAATTTTGCTAGCAGGGCTGCTCTGAGTTCAAAGCCATTCTGAATTCACAACCGTCAATATTAGCAACATTAACTTAAAGAGAGGTGTGTGTGAGGGTAGCAATGTGTTTTCTGAGTGAGGTCTGTGTGTGTGTGTGTGTGTGTGTGTGTGTGTGTGTGTGTGTGTGTGTGTGTGTGTGTGTGTGTGGATCAGGGAGAAACTGAGGAAATTGCGTGTGTGTGAAACTGAGGGAAGTGTGAGTGAGACACTAAAGGAGGCGTTGTGGGTCAGTGAATGAGGTGGAGTGTGTGTCAGAGTGAGTGAGGTGTGTGTGAGAGTGCAAAGGAGGTGTGTGTCTGTCTGTACATGAGAATGTGAGGGAGGTGTGTGTGTGCGATGGTAAGAGTGTAATGGAGGTGTGTGTGTGTGTGTGCAGGAGTGCTTGGGAGCTGTGTGTGTGTGTGTGTGTGTGTGTGTGTGTGTGTGTGTGCAAAAATGGGCAGTGTGTCACAGATGGTGGGAGGTCTATGTCGAGGAGGAAAGGGAACAGAAATGCAGTCAGGAGTGAGCTGTCAGCCCGTGACCTCTAGCACCCTCTGGCTGGAAGTGCCACCCTCAGCAGAAATGGCAGCCGAGTCGGCAGAACTTTTAAAGAGGAAGTTATCCATGCCGGGGCTCTGGCTTCAGAGCTCTAAATCACACACATTGCCCTCAGCCCCCTACATGGGCTTCCTTTTTAACGCTCATCAGCAATACTTATCCCATCCCTGTATCCAAATAAAACACTGCTATGGACTGCAAACGCACAGGCAGTCTGATTGGACATAAATGTGTCTAATGAAAATGAAATCAACCTACAACTTCAGTTTTAAGTGCCCTCCAAAGACTTTGGCTCCTGCAGGGCTTTGTTTTATTGCCGCTAGATTGCAATTCTTTACCAAGCCATGTATGTAAAATGAATGCAAATGTATGCAAATTAAAGTGTAACACAACATTGCGATGATATCAAAGCCGCACAATCATGACTAATCATTTTAAATTAACCGCTCAGCGGGGGAGACCACGCCCCAGACCACACCCGCGTTCTTATCATCTGGCAACCCAGCCCTCCTCTCTCTTAGCATTTCACCGTACCACCATGCCTTGCACCGTTTGAAAGATTTTTTGTTAAAGTCACAATGGTTTCAGATATTTCAAAAAATATATACATACAAACTCAGCATCTTTTATTCCGTTTTAATCTACAACATTTTAAAGCAGGTCAAACTTTGGGTCACCTGCTTACCGTTCTTCCGAAATTTGAAATTTGACTTATTTACAGTGAAGGGGGAACTGGCGTGAATTGTTTAAAAATGGTTCCTCATGGTGTGAAGTTAATCATTTGCAATCTGTTGATGAAAAACTATTTTAAGAGGAAAGAACACTTAATCAGAAAAAACATGACAATTCTGCTGAGAAAATTACCCATATAATTGCATGTATTATTGAATGAATGGGATAATAACAGGGTTTGGGACTAGCAGAATACATGTAGTGGTATTACACAATATGTAAAATAATGCAACTGTTTTCCAACTGTTTAATTCAAATAATGGTAATTCAGATCTCTGATACGTTCACAAAGTTAAGTGGAATACAAGAATTACCTTTTTAATCATTTGCTGACATAAATAAGGCTGCCGTCTCTAGGAAACTCATGCATCCCTGGCTCCTCAGTCATCCAGTCCCATTGTTTTGTTCCTTTTGTTGTTCTGTTTTCTCTGTAGTTAATTGTGGTAGGGGGCTTCATGGCTTTGTTGAGTCAGCTTTGAGTTTATGGAACTCTCTTGAATAATAGTATCAACTGACAAATATATGCCAGAGCTGAGACACAAAGGAATTAAACATAAAAATGGAATCAATAGAAGAAAAAAAATACACCTGGCCTTAAGATGAGTCAAAGGCCTTGAGAGTTAACATATGAATAAATATATATTAATAAATTAACCAGCATGACAATATAGGATACAAGAAGGAAATCCAGGGCTTTGTGGAAATATCTCCCACTCTAGGAGTATGCATGGGCATGATGTAATGTAAAGTAATGCAAATGAATGTAATGATGACCTCACTGACAAATGAACACCAGCATGCAATGAGAGGTCATATGAGGACTAATGAATATATACTCCAATACCAGCTCATAAACTGTCATTGTTGTGCCACTCTCTCACCTCTGCAACTGTTGTTGGCATGTGGAATTTCTTCCAGTTGCAGGTTTCACTTCAATATACTGTATATTTTGTTAGCAAACATTTGATCTCATCTCATAACACAAAGCAACTATGTTTAAGATTATTAAAAAAAAAGCTAATCCACCCTATTTATTGAAATGCCTGAGGTTGATGAGATGATGCATCTCACAAGGAGATGACATGCAGTTGTATGTGTAGAACTTGAAATTTGACAGGATCAGATCATAGACATAGAATACTTGAACGGACACAATGTCTTACGTAGTGTCAGTTTCAGTTATTTTCCATTTATGCAGCAGAAGTAGCTGAGTCTGAGTCAGTGTTTCAGATCAGGGTATTTTACCATAAATTTATGGTAAATATGGAAGCTGAAGGTAAAGTTTAGGGTTTTCTAGATTGAAGTGTACTTCATCATAGCTTAGAGTAAAAATGTGCCTAACCTTGTTTAGCTGGCTTGTTTACAACCTTAACTGCTGCAGGGAGTGCTGATCTTGGATCAGGTTTCCTCTATATTGTCATGGCTTTGTCTCAAAGAAGCAGACTGATTCCGACTGCCGCCCACTAAAATTCCCCCTTTAATTTCCACTTTCAAATTTTTAAAATGTAATTTCAATTACTTCGACACTCTTTTACTATAGAATATTTTTCCAGACGTAATACCGTGACTCAATTCCAATTTTTGCAAAACTACTGCAAAAAAGTTTAGTTTTCATTACATCACCACAAAAAATTAAATATCCTTTTCATTTCTTGAAATTCTATTTCTTCAATTAAAGTCACTTTTCGTACCAAATTGTTCTTTCAGCTAAACGTCTAATTCGCGAGCCTGTTTTAACAGCATGTTTGAGCTAGAAATACAGGCAAATGCTTTCCCTACGGAGGTCAAGCTTCCGCTGAAGGTCGTTGAGATTTAAGTTGGAGCAGCGTTCATTTAGATGGGATGAATGTGTTAACACTGATTGCTGGGAGTGTTTGAAAGTAATTGCTGCATTGTTAATTTGAAACATAGGGTTGTATCAAATAGGCGTGTAGCTGCAGGAGAGAGGAGGTTTGTTATGATTTCCAGCATTTTCCCAGCAAGCTCTGACTGTGACAGCCGTGGTTTTATTTTGAAAGCATCCACGCGTTCTTACCATTTCATTTACGAAGGGGAGATCACCCAGGGACAAGTTGTCAGTGTTTGACTCTTCAAGGTCAAACCATATTGGTCTGTCAGTCTCATACCTAACATTGTCATTCCTAATAACACCCATATGTGCCATCCAGCTCAAATAAAGTTTTCCAGCACTCCGTCTGAATTTAAAGTATGGTAATCGCGCAGGACTTCAGGAAAAGGGACCACCTGGGTCAGCCTGTGAATTCTGAGCAGCGTTCCCGGGGACGGCAGAAACGGGGGCAGTCCGGCGCAGCCTCGCAACGGAGAGAGCGCCGCCGTCACGCCAGCCCGTCGGCTCATTTCGCCTCCCGACCGCGCTCCTCCGCGCTCTCTCGCTGCTCCCCGATAATTGCAATGCAAATTCCTCATGCGCTTCTTTGGAAACCAATTACCATCTGGGTCGCCGAAAAAAACGTGTGGCCGGCGACGGGGACGGCGGGGTTTGTTTACAGCAGCATATGTCGTCATGCCGACTGGAGAATGTAAAAAAAAACACACGCCCGACTTGCTCGTAAAATCTGTTTTAGCAGGTGTGTGATAAACACAATGGTGCAGAGCACAAATGGCTGGTATTACAAACTCTGATGAATCACAGATGGCATTCAGACATTGAGGCACAAGGATAGGCTAAAGGTGTAGCATTCCTTTCCCCTGTCATTCATCCACGCTACAGTGGTCTGCCTATGGTAAAATTACCCTTCAGTGTTCCATTACAACCATGCAATACAGGTTGTATAGCTTACCTAAAGCAAGACATACAAATGTCAGCAAGCAATGGGGAAGAGTAGCTGGTGGGGTAAGATAGTCAGACAGTCTAGGCTCAATAACATTGTGGTTTGTTGGACTCACAATTTGGGCCCACAGGAAACAGGAAGGAATAACACCATGTCATAATATTGTGTAGCTAGTGTGGGGTGAGAAAAGGGCCCCTCAGACTCTTGAACATCATTCATTACCATGGCGCTGAAGATATTGCATTTTGCTCCCTCCATATTTCTCTCCCTCTGGCTGTGTGTCCCCAGGCATGCCTCTGAAACTAGTGGTGTATTTCAATTCAAAAGTTCATACCAAAGAATAGAATGTCCTTGGATTTGTCTTCTTCGGTGCTGGCTTTTACCAAGACAGGATCCAATGAACCAAAATCAAATTCATCACCAGAATGTGTGAAGCAGTGAGGCTTTCTTATTTTCATAAATCAACCACTAGGGGGAGCCAGCACAAAAAGAGTATACCTAGACATGAGGGTCTGTGGTCTTTAATTACGCTTGTTCTGTGTTCTGTCCAGTGCATATATCTGTTCCAGCACAGTCCAGTGTATTCACTGTGTATTAATTATCAAACTCTGGGATCAAAGGGCATTTCTTAGACTTTCAACAGCTACAATATAATTGCTATAAAACTACTGCGCTGATTGTGAATAAGCAGCTCAACAGGCTGAGGCCCTGATTTAAACCCTTCAAGCTACACTCATTCCTACTTCAGAGTAGTGCATTCCAAGCCAATCCTAATGAACTCCTTTTGATAACTCCAGATGACACAGTTCTATTCATGTTTTTCATTTTAGATTACTTCAAACACTACTCTGGTTTTCACCAACACCTTTGAACCAAATCGCATTTCCAATAACTGCAGGAAAACCGTTCCTCTCTAAAGCATGTTTTAATTGCATGCAGCCTACTTTATCTTGCCCAAAGTGACACTGTAACAACATTGTAATGATGTTGTGACAATACTCTGGGGTAATTCAAACATCACAGATAACAAAAGAAAAAACAGGATGTGGCATACACTGTATAAACTTTCTGTATTTTTTTCATGATGGATAAATTATATTCCTAATTATTGGCCATTTTCTTCACCGGGAGTCAAACTCTTTATTGAAATATAGTTGGGTGGACTACCATTAAGGGAGATATCAAGGCTTTAGCGATTTTGAAGTCCCCCCAAAGTCAGAAAGAAGCAAAATAATTTTCCCCTCAGCATGATCTGATTAACTCAAAACTAATTCTGTTCTTTGGAATATGTTTCAGGTTGTCAAAGATGCTTGTCTCTAACTCCCTTTTCACCTTAACACCCTCATCTCTTCATCTCTTCTTTGTAGTTTTTCTGTACCCCTTCCTTCCTTCTTCTTTCTCCCCTGTCATTTTCCTTGTCACTTGCTCCTTATACAGGAAGCTGCTAAGGTAGTTTATAGTAACCAGATGACATCAGTAGCCTTACTCTGATCAATCCCACAGCGTCATTCCAATTAATGGGGGGAGGAATTAAGTGTGACACTCCTTGTAAATCCTGCAATCAATTACTGGGGAGGAGGAGACAGAGAATGTGTTCCTGCATACTGTGTGAGGAGATTCCCATTCTGGTGCATGTCAGAAAAGTGTGTAGTGTAAGATGTCAACGACTGGTTGAGAAAGACTGTGGCCTTAACTTGAGCATCCGAGCATCAAATTTTCATAATCTGTTAAATGTGTGCTTTACACCACAAAACCAACAAACTGCAGGTCTGACTCCCACTAGGCATTGAAGTTAATGTAAGGACTCAGTAGAGGTGACCACATTGACCCCATTATCTCAAATCATATTTTGCTTTGTTTTGTACGAAAAAATGCCCGGGAAAAACATTAGTAAATGCATAAATTCGTGGAGAAATGTTTTAAGGGTTTAGCCTTACAGTCCAAGGCTCTGATGACTGAATCTCAACAAAATCAATTACATGACTACCAGATTAATCCTATCAAGACATAGTCTGTTAACCGCCTAGGTTAAAGTGATCACTTAGATAGGATAATTATCCTCAATAGCTGCACTTCAATATACATATAGTGCTGTGATGTTCCCTGCAAAACAACACCCAATCAATTTCAGCCTTTTTCCCCCTCTTCTGATCTTATCTTTCTCATTGTAGTTAAGGGAACAAGTGTGTCCATTCAACAACACTCAACACCAGAGTGCTGCCACTGCGGCTTTTCAAAAGGAATCGTGATGAGTAGCCCGTACAAAGGGCGGTTGTTTCTATCCCCGCCAATCTCAAGTCTCCAAATTCAACCAGCATTGAGTCATCGTCCAAAGACCCAGAGATTTCATATATTTCTGTACAGTAGTTTGAAGTGTGTGAAACAGGAAATGCATTCCAATCTGATTTTCGGCATGCACGAGCAGTCCGTTTTTTTCATCACAGTGGGCTATTGTGAGATGCTTGAAATTCTGAGGAAGGAGCCGGCCTCACGCTGGTCTCACTCCCACTTCACGGGAAGGAGTGCACGCAAAATTGCACTACGTTACACCCGTTTATCATTTCGCGGCTACCACCCGGCAAACACGGGATGTCCTGCCGGTGCAGGTGTAATGTTTTATAAATGTCCTCATACTGACAGATGGTGTGTGCATGTTATGTGTTTGACTTTCAGACAGCTGAGGGCACTCACACATCATGGGCAAGGGACGTTACGGTATAAACGCAAAAAAAAAACCACACAAAATTGTCGCGCAAAAATGAAGATTAATGAATGCGTCTCATGTTTTTACGTACGGTTATGAATGAGGGGAGTACCGAAACAAATTAAAACTAACCAATGTCATTCATTTCACATATTAATGTAATCAGATTTCTGTTCCTCGTTTCTCGGTGAGGCTGGCTCATTAACACATGTACTATTGCTCTGATACATATTTAAAACGGTAACAGTTTACATGTTGAAGTAGCAATTAATTTGTGTTTGAATCCAGCTGTTTAAGTACAGCTCGTAATTTATTTCTGCTTCTCCCAGGGCCAAATCCGAGGTAGAACTGTTGAATTAGCATTTGCTGTGTGCATACTTTCATGTGAGGTCTATCAGAACTACTACATTTTTAATACACACATGCAGAGCTTCCAATTAAGTATTGTGAAATATATTAAAAATTATGAGAGGCACAGAAAATGAATTGTTGAGAGGAGAGGCCAGCAGAATACCTGAAAATACTCCATTGACTTACTATCATCCCAAATCCAACCTTTCCTCTCCACTCTCCAAAGCCATGCAATAAGCATGAACAGCACAGCTGGGTGCAGGGGGAGGAAGGGGGTTATGAAGAGGCTGAAGAGGAAGAGGAAGTTTGGGGGTGGATGAAAATGTGGAGTCCAAATGGATCTGCCTCACTGACCAAGCCCAGGTGAATGGACAAGTTTTTTTTTCCTCAAATGAAAGTATAAAATGGCTGTAACATTGTACTAGGATTTAATGTTTAAATGTCCAGAATGGACCAAGGCCTTGGAATGTTTTTTTCCATCACAACTGCGGATTATTTTGCTTGCTGGGTGGTTCTCTGATGAGATGGCCTCACAAAAAAATCATAAAGATGTGAGCGGACTAAAAAATCGCAGGTATGAGAAAGAGTTAGCGTAGCTGCTGGTGCGTGTGCCGGTCAGAGAGACAGGCCTGACGAGGGAGCGTCACAAAAAAACTCTTTGTCTGAGTTTGGACTTCTCTTAAGAAGAATGTCCTTGCTCCTCCTTGAAAGCTGCCATACCAAGCCCTTTCAGCCTTTTCCTCATAAATTCCCTAAACACCAAGCATTAACTTTTTTACCATTTCCCCTCTCTTCGTTTTAAGATTATAAAAACACTTCTCAGTAAATTGCTACTCCATCAGATCCCTGGATGCAGTTTGGTCATATTCTCCCCTTTACTTTACTGTCAAAACTAATTGCGGGACAATGACTGCCAAGTGAGTAATGCATCGGACATTCTATCACTTGCAGCATCATAAATTTGGCAGGATAGACACAGGGGTTAAAAAAAGTCCCAACTAGTTGTTCCACAATGGCAGTAAAAGAGTAATATTTTTCGGTGCGCCTGACGTTTTACAAAGATTGATCATTAAAATCTGCACAGACAATTATAGTGCACTCTCCATTAATCATGATAATGAAGGTTGTGTTTTTTTTAATAGTCGCATATCAATACATTTAGGGAGAGGGAAATAAATGAGGGAAATAGCTCCACCACAAAATTTTAAATGACTGCCTGCCAAAGTAGCAGGCTTTATTAGAACATACTGAAAATCAATCCTAAGCCGCTGCAATTCTTAAGACTTTTGGGGAAAGAATTACAATAATACAGTTTATGAGCAACGTGTCCTTTAGTGGAATGTTCGGCGAAATCCTACGGGGAGCGGAGGGTGTTCATGACTGAAATGTTGTGAACTCTAAATTGAGCTAAATGGTTAATTATAAATTATTTTATACTGGACGTAGACAAATTACCCTCTTCTCTGTAAAAAAAAATAGTTGTAAAAAAATTGCGCTTACTTTTAGAGCTATCTGAAAAAACGCACAAAATTGTGTGTTTATTTTTGCTTGTGAGTGTGTAAATAGGCACTCTCTCCGGCCCATGTGTGACGTTAAGTTAAAACCATTAACATTCTGGCTTTCTGATGCGCTGCAGACATGCGGGGAGAATGGAAAAAAACGAAAGCTCTCACGGCACAGTGAATGGAAACGAATAAAAAGGCCTGGTGAGAAATGGAAATCTTAAATGGCACAAGCTTCTCTCCCATCCCATAATAACACAGTTGCCCACTCTGCCAGAAGTCCAGCTCTCTGTCCCTCCCCTCTTACCCCTGTGGACCATCCTTTCAGTTTTGGGCGTTAAATAATCACACCCAACAAAGTACGCCCTTCCATCTACACAAAAAATGTGCAATTGACAATGAAGCTGACTGTGTGTCCCCACTCTGACAAATATCTAGGTACATCAGACACTACATCGAACTGTTTTTGATTGACCTGATGGCCTAGTGCTAACAGCACGCACACTAAATAAGTTAAACCCCCACAATGAGGGCCTGTCTCAAACCATACGCCCCATTCCTTATATTTACAGTGTTTGTGCACTATATAAAAGGGCATTATCATAGTAAATCTCTGATTGCAAGATAAAGGGGAATGAATGTTAGTTCCAGTGCATGTGGAGAATAACACGGGAGGCAAAAAACCCCCACCAATCTTCAGAAACGTAGGGCCATTATCAACATCACGGCATCCAAACTGCCCTTTCTGGAACAATCGCAGTCGCAGGGGAGGGCCGGCTAATAATGAAAGCCACGCCGCACGGCTGAGGAGAGCGCCATTATCAATGCGGAGAGAGTCTGAATCGCACAGGCGTGCCACAAGCACGGCCATTGTTTCTCCTGGCAACCCTCTTCCCCATGGATCCATTGGACTGGAGCACGCAGCTGCACAAAATTAAGCCATCCACATTGTTCTGCGCACTTCTTCTCCTTAAAAATCAAAAAATGTCCCCCGCCGCTCCGCGCGTGAAGCGCCACGCTTTCGTCCTCTCCCTTTCGCTCGTAAACCCCCGGTTTCTCAGCGCACTCAGCAATCTCCTCCCAAATTGCCAGGACTGAATTGTTCCTGAAACAGCATGGGGTGGAAGGGGAAAGTGTGTGTTTGCCTGTGTGTGCGTGGGTGAGTGTGTGTGTGGACGTGGGGGTGTTGATTCCTGTAGAATGCTATCACCATCACTTTTCATTTTCCCTTATGACTGTTGTCATGTAGCTAAAAAAACAGATATCACTCCCACTTCCCCGTACCCCACCCCCAACCCCAACCCTACCCCTACTGGGCACCATGCTCCAGCCGTAAATTAGAGGAAGGAGAAGAAAAAATACGAATCGCCAAATGACAGGCACCTGAAACGGGGACGGCCTAATCCAATGCCTCTGCTGCCCCTTAATCCCTCCCACCACTGCTGTCCCCTGACATTTTTACTGGGATAACGGCCGCGCGGGTTTCTCCCCAGTGCTGCTGTTTACGGGGGGGTGGTGAGCCGACAGGCCTGCGGGTCTCTCTCATTGCGCTCGCGCTGATAACCACATTACCCGCACCTTTATTTCACTCACCCCAGGAGACCCGTCTTGGGAGGACATTTCGCTCCCCGTCCTGACAACTGGCATCCATTTCACATTCTCCAGGCGTCCACAGCCTGAAACGTGAAAAACGCAAAAATGCCCCCCCCCGCCGCTCGGCATGTTTTCAACACAAACTTCCCACTCTCTCATCACGTGCGCGTTCGGATAATTCTCTCCAAGGTGATTTTGATTGCGCCAGGCTCTTTTTCTTTTGATTAAAAAAAAGCGCTTTTACTGGGAACGTAAACCACGTCTCTGTGTCAGAGCAAGATGTGCCCTGCTGTATGTAAGCAGTGCTTTGTCTGCCAAGGATAATGGAGACTCGAAACCATCGTCGAAACACTGTCTGTAATAAAAGGGCGGCGGTACATTTTAATAAATGCATTGATTATAAATCGGCGCGCAGTGAGCAACACGCTACATCAGGCTAGGGGGTGGTAAAGTCACTGCGTTTCTCTCTGCAGAGGCAATTACAAAGTAAACCGTCTAAATTTCATCTTGTGCTCCACATTCTGAGGCTCGTAAAGGGCGTGATTTAAACTCAACTGCCGCAGTGAAATGTTGTTTAAGAGCCTGACTCACCAGTCAGGACCAACAGTGTTATGGTGTGTGCATACACACGCATCCACACACACACTCCACACAACACAAAACAACTCTGCTCCAATAAGCCTACTGCTGCATATAAAAAACCAAAGTAAGAATCACAAAAACAACCTCCAGTGGCGGCACACAACAATGATTGCTTCCAGGAGATTAGAGATAAGGCCTTGCATGCATGCATGCAATACAACAAAGAAATCCACCCAAGCTGGCACACTGGGCTTGTGGTGAAACCACAAACTGGACTAGAGGGGAGGTGAAATGGGGGCCGCCACAGCACATTTTATACTGACAATGTTGAGAAGAACTCCAGGATGCCCTGGCTGCATAAGACTCAGCAGAAACTCTTTCCTTTTCCTGTGGCACCATTGGACAACTGTATTCCACTCAGCCCCTCACATAATGTGCCTCTCCTGCCATCTGCTTACCACAACTTCTCTTCACATAAATGCCCAGGGGTACAACCAAATCCTTTGAAAAGCACACAGTTACACTGCACAACCAAACAAGACCAGTCAGTTTTCCGTGAGGCCAATCTGTGTGCTCGCAGTTGGCCTCACACTTTGGGATAAAATGCCTGGTACTGCTGTCTTGTCAATTTTTGTCCCTTACATGGATAAGATGTTCCATGGGTTCATTCTTTAACGGCCAGACCTCTTCCCAAACTCAGGGTCAGGAAGGAAATGAATGGAGCGGCCCAGCTGAGCTTGGGCCTGGAGTCAGACAGGAGGATCATGGGAATGAGCCCTGACAGAACTGAGACAGTTTCTACTCCACGGATAAAAGCGCCTGGAGTGGACTGATGTGCTGTTTATTTCGGGACAAGTGCTGATGGAATGGTGTCTGGCAAGTGCTAAAACAGTGACAGCATTCCAGGTGTCACCCTCACTCTTACTCTGGCCCTGGAACAGGCCCTCAGTCCCACAATGAGTGCCTCATCAATGAAGTGATTTGAAAAACGAATAGTGAAAAGTGATGGATATTTTCAGAGATGTGTTTACACCATCTGCTAATAATAAGCAACTGGGACACTGCCCTGTTCTGAGAGCTGATGGTAAATATACACACAAAGTAGCTATATTCATACTTGTTTATTTACTAAATTATGCTTTTCAAACCAAATTGTGGTTATGGATTTTTCCCCCTACACACAGCCATTTTCTATATGAAAATAAACCTCTACATGTGCTTTTTAAAGCTCTTGTTTGTACTTCACTTACACACATGTGTTGGTGCTGCATTGTCTACGTTTTGAATATCTGAATAATCCTAATTTTAAGACGGCCTAATTTTCATGTTATTTATTTATAACTTGGTATCTAACCAACTAGGCCTTACAACCCATAGCCAAAAAAAGAAGGGAGTACTCTATGTTATTTGAACCCAGAGGGGGACAACAACTTTTCTTAGTCTGATCCAACAAAGCCTTTGCTGTATAAATTAAGAGTGTAAATTGGATTAAAAATGGTGGTAGATTTTGAGATTCTCTTAATCTAGTGCATTTCACAATAGCTCTCCCCACAAACACTGTCACTCAGAGCCATTCCACCCATCCATCAGAAAGGTAACCCCATGACTCAGAGGAGCCCATGTCCAAACGCTGCAGACAGCGCGCCCCACCCCGGGGGTGAGAGAGGGGGGTATTAATCTCTTTAACTCACCCGCGGGGTTACATCACCGCTAACCCCGCTCATTACTCTTGGAGCAGCGTCGTTAACAGAGGCGCGCACGCCGATTCATCAGGGCCGCTCACCTCTGTTTGTTAAGCATATTAAACCGTCCCGGAGATGGAGCTCAATTAGACCCCCGGTCCGGTAAATCACCGCCCTCTGCATCCCTTTCCCACCCCCCCACCCCCACCCGAGGGGGGCGGGCGCAATGTCATCTCCGGCAGAGTGGCCCGGTTGTTCGCGTCTCTGCCTCAGATCTATGGGCCCGCTCGCCTCGATTGGACGTGGCACCGGAGACCGATGGGCCACCGGACTCGCTGACCAGAGCTACTCGCCGGTGATTGCTGGTCCTCACCTTGACAATTCGCCCCGCCGACTCCCATCCATCTTCGGAATGGCAAGGAGCAGCCAATCTGAGACCAGATCACTCAAGAGACAAGCTTTCCTTTAGAAACACAGACCTACATACTGTGTATTGGCTCAGGATTTTTGTTCTGTGCAATTCGTTGGTTTGTGTTGAATTTTGATGTCGTTCGGTGCTGGTTTTTATAAACCTACTTGTTCATGCGCTGATGCATTGATATGGATGATTTATTTGAAAGGCAAAATCATTTAGTTTTGCATTTCCAGCTAATCTTGTGGACAAGTGACACCCCGTTATTATGGTAATTTCAAGCCACTAATAGACAACCTCTCTACAATGTTTCACGGCAGTTCATGCAGACTCCCGGCTCTTCTGTTCAAGTGCCCTTCTTGTAAAGCCGCCCGCAATTTTCACATTTTTTTTCCCTGCCATTGCATATTTCTCCTGCAACTATCCCCTCCGTCAGCCTCTCCTGATGAACCCTGATACGAGGCAGGACAACGTAGCCCCTGAATCCTCTCTCTGCTCTGCACTGGCATATATCAAGAGGTCCAGTGCTGGCGGCAACCACCCCCTCCTCTCGGCAACCTATGTAAAAAGGCCCAGGGACTCATAAGGTCAACTGTTCAAGTCTGGTCACCAGCAACTGCGCTTTTTTTGTTTTGTTGTTTCTTTTTTTTTTTTTTAAACGGGCTACTTTTTCACCAGGGTGTGTGGACTGTGAGTGTGTGAGTTCCCGGGGCTTTGGGGAGTACTGCGGTCACAGAGATGAATTGTCGGAGGGCTGAGGACACCTGTAATTGACCTGATTACTGGCCTGATTACTCTGCACAGCCTATACTGCGTCTAAACACACCCCCGGGCGCCGTTTGATTTAAACGCAGTCCTCCGCTCCCGCAATCCATTTACTCGCGAGGCTGTTATTTTATTTTCTGTAGGACCAATAACCCTTTTTTTTAAGAAAAAGCACTTTAGGGATCTTGAAGGTCCTTTAATAAACACATTAATACCTTGCCTGCAAAAAGCAACATGCAATCTGTCAGACAAATACAGATTAGGAAAAGGCCTCTCATGGCAGACTTCCGCGTGCACCCGGAAAGGGCGTGGCGCAAAATATTGGTATCGAGTGACGTGGATTCTCTGGTTTCAAGTCTGTTTAAGTGAGGCTGTTCCGTCTCGGTGTGAGAAATGTTTCCAGCTGCCTTGGTGTGATTAGCTACAGTGCTGAATGTAAAGTCCCACAGATCAAAGACGAGTGGATCTACAGATTGGTGAGACAGGGGATTTTTGTCTTCTCTAATCTTGTTCTTAACTGAGCTGTCTCTCTCGAGGGCTTGTTCTTTGACAGTAACATTGAGCACTCCTTACATTTAAAGAGAACCTAGGGCTGTTCTCTGGAAATGATCAGTACACTATATTACATCATCATTCAACATGTTTACGCAATATGTTTTTATGTTTTCTGGAAAAGGGCAATGATATAAAATCAGTGTGTCTAACTGAACGAATGGGCACTTACAAGGCCTTGGTGTGTCCAACTAAAAGCTTTCCCTGCCGTTTCATTTTCACACAAAAGTACCCTTTCAGCTTCTTAATGTCATGTCAGTAAAAGAATCAGAAAAATGCCTGCTTTGTGCTCTGATGCAATGTGTTTCAATGCCACAGATAGTAGGAGAGGATTGGAGCCTCTGTTCACAGTGCATCCATCAGCTTAGGGGCTGATATCTCCCTCTAAACCACTCTGCCAAAAGAGACAGGCCCCAGAACAGGTCATTCCATCACTACGACACGGTATCTGATTTACAGGCTGATCACCCCAGTACGGCCAGCATATGGCGTCGGTGAGGGACACCAACTCAAAGAGCTTAACAATAAAATGGCAGTTGTATTTGTCTTGATTCAGAGTTGTTAGAGCAATGTTTTCCCTACAGCAGATTGCTAGTACGGTAGAATATCAGATCTGTTACACAGCTTACATTTGCTTGAAAAGGAACGTCAACTCTTCCAATCAAAAAAAGCCATCAAAACAGCTAATATTTATTTTCTCTAATCTTCCGTGTGGACTTGGATGCAGGATGACACAACTGGCGAACCCCAGCCAGTTTCCTGCCATTGCGCGGAGGCTATGAATCTGTGTATGGAGGGTCTCTCGTACAGACAGCTGCGTCATTCATTGAAATCTAACATCTGGGAATGTTTTTGGAAAGGCACAATTGTCCCTCAAGCATATTACACCCCGGGGTAATGCCACAGTGTGTTTTCATAAATGTATCTCTTTGTGGAGAGGGACAAGTGAACACAAATGAACACATTTATCAATTGCTGCCATGTGTCTACAAGGACTGTAAAGCTCACAACCTGCTACCTCTAAAGTACAGTCATTATTTGCCAATCCACAAAACACCAAGACAGCAAGAATTTAATGATGACATTCACTTACATAAGTATTAAATATCTTGTATTTGTTGAGGGTGTTACAAACATCAAAAATAAAGTATGTGTGCTGTTCCGTTAACCAGAAAGGCAAACGTTTTGCAGTGATCTAAACTATTCTATAATGCAAATTATTAGCAGAATATGTAAGTCATTTATTAAGCTAAAACCGTAAAAGAATAATAACACACACAAATGTGTAAAGGGAAGATGACAATCCACCTCACAGCTAATAATCCATGAGCAGGGAAGGAGAAATAAGTGTCATGCTAAATGTTCCTTTTCACATTGGCAAACATGGGGTTTGATACTCCACTCCATAAGGTTTAATAAATTTTGTAATAGAGGCCTTACGTGTAAGCATTGAAATTATATGGGATGTTATTTTCATTCATTTTTGGATTCTCAGCCTGTGCCTGGAATACTCAATTGTATGTCTTAGATAGTCTTATTTTCATCTTAATCGAATTCTTTCCAAATTACTGCCTAAAATACATTTGAAGGTATGTTGTGTTTAATGATTCATGGTTTTCCTGGTAGTTTGCTTAATACTGATTTGTGCTAAATTTTGCTCTATTCCCTTGAGGGACAGAGCTGAATCCTAAACTTGCTTTACTTTTCACAACACACAGAAAGGAGGGTAGATTATGGCTAAATCAGTGACTAAGGATTGCATTATTCATTTACTGTTTTAATTAAAGAGAATGTAATATGTATCTGTCCAATTTTCTGAACATCAGACAACTAAAAGAAATCCTTTCAAAACAATGACCAACATTAAGTAGCAAAATGTACTAAATGACATAATTTCTATGTGTGTACGAATGTGATTATTTCTACCTTTGCCATTTTAACACCTAAGCAGCAAGGAGACAATATTGCAAGAATAATCAGTTACAAAATCTCATTGCATACTTTTTATGATCCATTTATATAAATTTAATGTATGCTGGCTCAGCTCCTTTATTGTGCCATGTACAAAATTGCATATTGATTGGTGATCAATCAACCGAATGAGTTAAAGACAAAATCCATCTTTGATAGCCATATCCTTTTGGCTCGAAAAGAGTTAAAATATGAGAGTTTTTTTTTTTGTCAGCACTGTCGTAGTTTATTAAAAGAGGTAATGTGCACCACTTTTTGCAGTGGCTAGGGGTAAGAAACTCTGGGAAGGGTGAATTTGTTTGGATTAACCAATCAAGAAATACGAAGATTCCAATTATTCTTACTAATAATTCACCCTTTGAACATGACAATATCATTTTACAATATGCAAATTGTGTGTTTAAAGCTGCATTCAGAGTATCATAAACCAATGACATTTACATAAGGAACATCTGATATTGCTGACACTAGTAGTTTTGGTCATTAATATGCAATAAAACGTTACTCGAATATGTAGCTCTGAAAATAAATAACGATTATGAGGTGGAAAACAAAAAAGCTCTTCTTTCTCGAAACAGCTTAAACATTTTCCTCTGGTTGGCTCACATTAATATTAAAACGTGAGAGAATTAAATCAGACATTCGCTGCCCTATGCGTTTTGTCCTTCAGTATTTTCCGCCGCACTGATTTATGAACGGTTGTCAAAGACGGACGCTGAAGTCATCCATTTCCGCAGCGCGCACTTTCACGGAGGTGCGGAGCGAGGCAGACTTGAGCGCTGCAGAGGCGAGGCGCCGCATTTCAGCTGCGACAAGTGAGAGGCCGCTAAACCTGCCTCCAGACTACCGGCGCTGTCACCTCGGCATCAAAACGTCGTCGCAGTGATTACCGTTAAGTGGTTAATGGAGTTTATTGCATTCGTGCCGCATAGAGTGAAATTACAGAGGGGGTAGAAATACATTTACATCTCTTGCATCAGAGAAAATGGGGACAGTCAGTCACTTGGTTACCTGCGGACTTCCCTCCTCCTCTCCGCCGCCTCTGCGTTATTACAAGGAACATGATCAATTGTACCGTCAGATATGATTTAAAGTAGCAATCTTCTCCAGCTTTTTTTCTCCCTCTTTCCAGTGTTGTTTCTCCTCACTGAGATCAGAGGGACCCAATTCAAAAGCATCATTTCCATAAGCACTCGAGTGCCAATGGAAGGTGTGGGAGTGGGCTAATGCTGACAGATGCTCTTGTGTACAGGTTTGATTAAAAATGTATTAAACATCATAAAACTTAAGAAGCTGGTTTAGAAACATTTCATTGGAAAAAAAGTCATTGAGGAAAATTACAATAAATTTGTGTTTTATGCCGGTTCGGGGAATCGTTCCCCGTGAACTCGAGACGCGTCTCGCCAGCTGCTGCGGTAAAGCTCACGTTGCGCCGCCACTGGGACTGCTTAGAGAGGGTTCAAGTGATTTATCTGAAGCCACCGCAGAGCAAGATGGCCACGTTACCGTAATGAGTCAACACAATTCCTCCAGTTCTGCATATCAGCCGTAATTGTGTGGACCGCAGAGCACGGCTCTCCTCGTCTGACAGACGCATCATAATTTACGAAGCATTTTGCGGCATACGTCCTCATTTGGTATTATGTACACAGTGCGCCCGGTCGGAGAGGGGAGACTGATCACTCCTTTATTGACGCCATTGACACAAATAACCCTGCATGGCCTGAATGCTTGATTCCTCATTACCTCCCTCGGCTCCAATCGAGGGGACAGCACGCTTTTGTGAATGCCAAGCGCTTTTCTCTCCCCTTTATGGGTTCACGCTCACAAAAAGTATCGATACAGCAAATATTTGGCGCCAGTCAAGGGAAATCGGAAAACCATGACTCAGTTATAGCGAGATTTAGACTTCGTTTAGAACGTGGAGCCAAAATAAAGGTTTTCAAGGTCAAACATAGAACATATCCAATTCTAACTAGTCTAATTGTACATTGACCTGTGACTGATAGTATAAAGGAATGATGGTCTATGAGTGGTTCCTGGTGGGGCAGGGTCCATATTGTTCAATGACTTAGTGTGGGGGGGGTAACCACCCTGTGAGTGGTGAGAATGAGGTGGCAAATTGTGCTGTGATTGGCCAGTGTGATATAGGAGGCTGGCCTGTGATTTGTAAGGCAGAGGCAGGATATTGTCTTCTGCCCCGGGTTGGAGTGGGGATACTGCCCTTTGACTGGTAAGGAAGAGGCAAGGTACTAACCTGTGATTGGTAAGGGTGGCGTGGGATGCTAACCGCTGACTGATAAGCTCAAAACTTTAGCTAAACCCACTGACACACAGTCACTGATAACAAGACTCTTTGGACAACTGCATTAGCTTCACAGCGACAAACAAAGAAGCAAAGTTACAATAGTATAATTCTGTTTTGCCTTGCAGTACTGAAGAGATTATGAAATGATAAAATAAATGCTGAATGAACAAGACAGTTAAGTGGGTATTACTAACAGCAAAACAAATGGCAGCAATAAAAACAAAATGATTCAGGGACAATGTGGGATAAAGATGAGTAATAAAATATATTTAACAATACGATAAGGCCAGTCGCATGTATCTAGATGCTTTAATAAAGGTGGAAGCGCAGAACAGACCATAACAGAAACAAACTAGATCGTTAAAGTCTGTCAAATACTTTGCATAGTATTGATGGAGCACAGGAACATAGCAAATGTAATGGCTGTACAAGTAAATATGAATTATCCTGCACAGCAATGTCCAATATGCAATATTATAGTAGTTACAATTTCAATACCAGTTGCAAGACTCCATTTGCCTCAGCTGCCAATGCAATGGAATCTCTACAAATTAGTTGAATGACAGAGCAATGTTTTGAGGCCTACGAGGACAGTCTTCTCTAGATTGAATAGGATATGAGTGACACCATCAGGAAATAAGTTTGGAGAACAAAGAACAGCCTAGCTCAGAGGAATGAACTGTGCCATTTAGGGAACGGTTACCATGCTGTGCCTGAGATATTTTAGGTATCATAAATCAGACAAGAGGGAGGTGCACCGTTACTTGCTACATTTCTGCTCTGAACCCTGATTTTCACCCATAAGCATACCCTGCAGATGAGCTGGACCCCTGATGAATTTGACCATGTGATTCTGACCTCCCCACACACATATACACACATACACAGTACCGGTCAAAAGTTTGGATGCAGCTACTCATAGAAGGGTTGTTCTTTCTTTTTTACTATTTTCCACAATTGACAATAATAGTAAAGACATTAAAACTATGAAATAATACTAGATCAGAATGTCTTTTGAATGCATGTTTCCCATTATCTTAATCAGGTGTGTCCAAACTTTTGTCTGGTACTGTATATATAGAAAAGGGAAGCAGCATGTGTAATAGTAAATTATATAAATTAATCAATAGTATACTATCTCAATACTGGATATTGAAAGGTTGTGGATATATTGACTTACAGTTAACTGGACAAATGTAGTGACTTGTGCTGTTAATTAAGATGCTATGATGCCTTCTTGATGAATTGATAAGACACAGGGAGGGTGGTGTCAGAAAGGACAGGGTCATTCTCTACTGTATTATTCACTACTCTGTGACTCGGTCATGTGAACGTGTATACTTTTTCCAGTATGCTTTCCATGACTTTTCTGGGGAGATTGGGTGGTATTACAGGGCGCAAAATTCCTAAAATTTGTGAGTCAGCTGAGAGCTATGGAAACTCAGTCTAGGGAAAGATGTACGTGCCACCTTTAGAATATAGAACATGGAACCTAAAACACAGTGTAACAACCCAATCTCTGTTGTAATGGGTAATAAACTCTTGTAGTACATTCTCGAATTGTACATCCCACTCCAATCTACCAACCTGCAAGTCCTCCTTTTCACAGAGCCCTGTCTGGAAACCTTTCAATATATCCAAAAAACAAGCAAAAAAAAAGACACGTATCACATTTAGAATTCAATTTCTGGCACCGACCTGGCTCCCTAATTTGTCTCATCATTGGAAAGTTATTGCTAAACAAATCCTTTGTAATGGCAGGAGTTTGTTCAATAAAGCTGATTTACGCCCTGGCTGTTAATTTATCTGCTCTCATTAACCCAGCCGGGTGTTGGCTCCGCTTCTGCCCGTAATCAGCAGCTTCTGCCACAGCCTGCATAAAGAGCAACCAACTGAGGAGAACAGCAGCAAGCCCTGAATCTCCAGAGGCTTGCGTCACAGCTACCTCTACGTTTATTTCCAAGCGCAAAGGCCTGACAATCTGACAATTTTCAAGTTGTTTTTTTTCTCCTCCAGCAGAGGTCATCAAATGACCCAGAAGGTTAAATGTACCAACAATAACACGTCTCTGCCAAATGCAAGGTTATTTGTATACCCTGTATTTGTGATTGCATGCGAATATGTACACATCATTCAGTCCTCAGTAGCTACTGCACAGCAGAACTTTGTGTTTACATTTCATGTATGAAGGCAAAAATAGAATGAGAGACAGGTACACCTGCTGAGGACTGTACATCTAATCGAGTTCAACGGCGTGTGTGTGTGTGTTTGTGTGTGTGTGTGTGTATGACAGAGAGAGACAAACAGTAAGAGTGTACGTGTGGGAGGAACAAGGAGGATACGTGTGTGCATGTGTATGTGCATGTGTGTGCACATGTGAGAGAGAAAGAGAGTGTGTGAGTGTGTGTGTGTGTGAGAGAGAGAGAGAGAGAGAGAGTGTGCATGCATGCACGCTCTTTTACTGGGAGTCTTTTCATCCACAGCTCCACTTCTCCTGCTCCCTTTGAAGAGCAGTGCCTCGCCCTCCGGAACCTTCCCCTAATTAGACGGGCAATGAGATCTGATTTGACTTCTGTTTTGATCATGACCTTTCAGATTTATTTCCTCGGAGTCCTCCATTCTATCCATCCTTTTTATCTCGTTCTCTGCCTCACCCTGGACAGATGTGCTGGTGTTAACAAAAACATTCAAATCAACAAAGTTCTTGTGTGCTGCAGCGAGAACAGAGACCCAAGTCAAAAGAGGTCATGGAAGTGTGTGCACAGGGCACATTTTCCTTGTGTAAATGTGACAAAACAAATAACTGGATTTTAATGCAATGGAGATGTTAAAATAATACTTGTGTATAAGAAGTGATATGTGTCTGAATATGGTCCCCAACTCACAAATTCAATACACATCCATCTCCCGTCCCCTCTCAAGTGATATAGGTTACCCAGAATGCCTTGTGGCATCACAGCAGTGAACAGGACAATGTCAAAGACAGGATTTCCCCAAGAAACCTGTCATTCTATCAAGAAGGAGCAGAAACCATGGGAGCATAAAAGGATCCAGGCCCTCCATCAGTCACCAATGTCGTGATTTCTTTCTTTCCATTTTAGTTTTGCCAATGTCCTGATCTCTTTCAGTACAGTTCTCTTTCAGTCAAATATAGGTCAATAACGCCCAGGTCCCTTCATAAGAGCTACACACAGATGGAAGTGTTTCCAAAAATGACACTCACCAACCCCACACATGTACGGTTGCACACTCAATGCACACAGAAAATGCACATACACACACACAGACACAGGCATATCCACATTAGGAGGGAAGCTGTTTCGTGACCAAAAAAAAAAAAAAAAAAAAAAACACTCTCAGGAGAGGATGTGTCCGTGGCCCATTGGTGACTTTGTCACAAAGGGTTACTTCTGGCAGCAAGCTGCATAAATTGATTCTTTTGATCCTATGCTTTAAAATTAAAATTCTAATTCAGGCAATAAAAATTTAATAACCATTTTCCGGGTTTCAAAGAGAATGACAATTAGTATTTTCACGCAGCAACTGTATTACACATGTTAAGTAGGGCTAGGCATTCAAGACATTTTTTTTCCTTTTTTTGTGAGAGGGGATTGTTGAATGAGTAATGACCTTCACCCTACGAAAGTCAAACCCCTCTTGTAAAATGCACTCTTTCGAAGGATAACACCGCCGCAACAAAAGAGCCTTTGTGACAATCAAACAAAACCTCAAGAAAGGACACTTGAACATGACAGGAATTAGCGAGCGATTTCTGCCCAGGAGTTCAAGTCCTCCAAGCTAGAGCTTGCAGAAGAACAAAATACTTAATGGACATTTTTCCAAGCAAATTTGCGGTCTGTATGTATGAAAGTGGGGGCCCGCGTCAACAGGCATTGACAGATGAGAATAAACCTAAAAGCTTGCGTACTGACTCAGTGTGTTTTCTGGGGTGCACCCCCAATGAAAATGTACCTTAACATAAAGCATGTTAAGATACAGAATATAGCTTTACAGACATGACCACAAGTGTATTAACCCCTGCTGTGTTAAGTTAGATTAGTGTGACAATCTGTGGAGAGGGTATAGGGTTTTTCACGTGCATCTCCTGACCCACCTTAACACCCTCTCACAGCCCACTAGTTAGTCTGGACCCACAGATTGCGAAAAACTGTCTCAACTGATAACCAGTGCTCATCCAAGCACCGTCGGTCACCTCAGTCTCCACAGAAGGGCTGACGTGTGATATTATGTGCTGGCGCTTGAGGCATTCAGTATTAAATTTGGGCCCATGAAGGAAAACCATTCAGCCTGGTAATTGCAGTGCTAATCCAATTTAGCATCAACCCCGCACATTCTTTCACAGTCACTTTTGACCCCTCTCCAGGGAACGGAGCCTGCTAACTTGGGAGACCACAAGAGACGACTCACGATGTAAACGGGAGGGCGGCCATGAAGAGGAAAATGGTAGCTTTGACATTCTATCAGTGTCTCATTTGCTTTTAGACTTAACCAGTGTCCTCTCAAAAGCCCATCCCATGAATGATACAACACATCTATTCTAATAATAATAATTCTAATAATCAAAATCACTGACATGAAGCACCTATTTTTTTACAACACACTATTTCATATGTAGCAAAACCTGGCTAAATCTCAAATTAACCAAAGAAAGGAAATTAAATGCATACCTCCCTTGTACATGTACTGTACCACTGGACATGAATCTGAGGAACTGGACACAATAAACAAACCTTTATGAATGAGCCACTTATAACCCCTATAGGTAACATAATTACAGGAGTATTGTTCTAAGTTATGAATTATATATTCCTGTATGTTACATACAATGATGCCATAGTTCAAATTATTAAGAGCACTTCACATGATTCCTTTTCAGAGAAAATCTGTAGGCAATTTGCATCAGCAAAACCTTTCAAGGGCTTCTATAGAATAAATAAACAATTCTGATTCTTTGCTTTTGATATTTTTTTCTGAGAAATGTCAAACTCACATGAGAAGTATAACAAACAGTTTAATCACACTGGCTCACAGTCTTAAATGGTTTATCAATAAACAAGGGCCTCAACAAATTCTAAGCATTAGTTGGGGGGTCATCCATAATGCAATATAACAGAATACTTTAGCACGAATGAATAATTCATTCTCAGATGTAATTCCCTGTAAGCACATTCTTAGAAAAATAATGGCAGGAGTAAAAGATCAAATAAAGTTTTAATTATTCAAATTACAAATTTAACCCTTGCAGTATATGTGCTTCTCTGAAGCTTGCAAAAGGCATTTGGTAAAATGAAATCATTGTTTCGAGTGAGAGAAAATCAAGCTTGCTAATACTACGCCATTCCTCAGAGGCCTGTGTGTTTGTAAGTGAGCTTTCATGGTTGGATGATCATGCATATTCCAGTTCCAAGTCTGTTATATATAGTATAGTGAAAACCTCTTTATACATATAGCATTTACTGGTATTATCTTCCCTAGCAAAGCAACAAATGATTTCTAAACATGTTAAACATAGTAACCTACCTACCAACAGTTAGGAGCAATCTTGAGTCTTTAAACCAGGGGATCAGAATTTATGCGAGGATCATTTGACCCTGTAATCAAATGGTCTTTTTTGACAAACCTGTCACTTGCAGGTGTGCCCAGTGCTATGGAAGGGTCACCTTGACTTTCCGCATGCCAAATGAAAGCTGTGATTCTCACCTTTCTAAGGATAGACTGATCTTGCCTATGGGGTGAAGACTGCACAGTGCACAGTGTGAAAACTGAGGCAAAATCAGCTGCATGCAGCTGTGAGGTCAGTCACACAGCCTAGAAAACACACAGCCCCCATGCCCCCACGGCCCTCCCAATTAACTTTAAAAATGCTCAAATCAGTTTCCATGTCCATATATTCAGTATGCATCACATTTTAACTAAACATTCAGAGAGCTATTTTTTGTTCCAATTACTGTTCATGCCTTTAAAGTTGCAAGGTGGTTGGAAAAGAAATAAATCAACATAAACACTTTCTATAAACACTTATGGTGTTTATAGAAATGAGAAAAAAATTAGGTCTTTGGTTTATATACCATTATCATACGCTAAGTACTGCATGATAAGGCATATACATTTTGATACTGGTGGTCAACTCCTAGACCTTTTGCACCTCTGCAATGGAGTGCATGTCCGTTCCATAGACCTTTTTAAAATGAACAAGAATATCCCTGGCTGAAATATCTTAAGATGCAGGGTGGCCAACTGGATGTTTAAGAATTTCTAAATCTTGGGCATTTTTGTCAATATGCACCTTTTTAACAGCTAAAGTAAATTAAATGTTTGTTTGGGGGAACATGGCTTACCTGGTAATTCAATGGCACCAGCAGGACAGAGTCTATCAGCCAATAGTGTCAGGAGGGCACCGGCAAATGGGGCTGAACAACATGGGCTGTGACTGTGGGAGAGTTTCCTGTGTTTGCTTTTAAATCTTTTACAACTGATTTGTATTGTGTTTGAAAGAGGCAAAATACATATGAAACATTTTAAATATGGTAGAGAGGTGCCTGTATGTCAATACCTATTGGTTTATTGCCTTCGTTCAGTTAATTGATTTATTTGACGCTTCTTAGTTTATTCTAAAATGGCTGACTTCCTCTATAAGAATCAACATTCAGTCAGTAGGGGGAGTGCAGTGGTGTGTAGAGCAGCAGTATTGATGTATTCTCTTTTTGCCTGCCTTAGGTAATTATTGTTTGTATTTTGTTTGTTTTTTGTTGGTTTTGTCTTCTCTTTGTTTGCACTAGTATTTTCTTTCTATTAAGTTAGTTTAGTATTGTTTTTTGTTACTTTCACCTGTCACGCGTTTGGGTGAATAAAACACCATCATGGCATCATCAAACCTTTGGTCTCATCAGTTGTTTTTTTTTTCCATTGCCTCTCTGCTGTTCTGAAACAACCTCCAAGTACCACTTCACTGGTTTCAGGCAAATATTTTCAACATTAATAAATATCAGGAGTATGTATGTCACTACACAGAATGCACCTCAAAAAGTATAGGGCAGCAGTCCTAAAAGATATGCTATAGCCACACCATGCTGAACACCTTCTCTCTCCCTTTCTCTCTCTACCTCACCCCCTCCAGTCCCCACACACCAATCTAGGTTTTGCATTTTCCCCTGAAGGTGCTGTTGGATCTATAACTTAACCACACGCTAACAGACTCATCTTATGACTGTAGGGAGAAGAGATTCCCTAGATGTAATCATTATTTCATTTCCACCTTGTTCCTATTATTATTCTTCAAACGTAGGTAACCGCTCTTTAAATATCCCAGTGGAATGAAATAGACACTCACTTGAGATCATTCTTATCATGAGTACATTCAGTCCAACAAAAAACAATTTGGAAAATATTTATTCCTGTGTAATGCATTTAGATTATCCTCCCATTTCTGCCGTGCGGTGTCGCCAGAATGTCAATGTCAAGCTTTTTAAAAGCGTAGGACACAATTTCACCGTCGCAGGCATGAAGAAAGCTCAAAGAAATAACATATTTGAATATCAGATATATATTTACTGGAATATTAAAGTATGCATGTTTGTTTATGCTGTTGGAATGCTGTGACACACAAAGACATAGGGACATGATCACTGATCTGCATAAACATTTTTTGTAAATCTCTCTGTTTAAGAGCATCTGGCAAATTGCTAAATGTTAACTCAGAGAAGAGAGAAGCTGTGCTGTCACTGGCATCAGTAGTGTTGAAGCCACTGTACATGGGCATTCTACCTAGCTGGTGTTAAATTTGTAATTCAGGATTATTTTGCTCAATTTCTTGGCAGGCTTTAATGCATCCAAAAACTGAAAAATAATGGAAAGCATGATGCTGAGCATAAGCAATCCTTAAAACAAGCTAAAGCTGTCACCAGTCAGAGCCTAAGGCAAACTAGTAGTGCCTAAAAAGATGGCATCCCAATCCCAACCATGCGGAGGTCAATGCAGGTAACCTGCCATGTGTGAAATGATCATCCACATGGACTCTGGGGGGGTTATTGGGTACATTCATCCCAAATGGGCATGGGACAGGAGACGGAAAACACCAAGCCGAACTGTATTTCTCAAATGGCTCCTCCTAATTGCTCCCCCGGATTTCTGGATCTGTCACCACGACCGGTTCTGATCCGTGGGCCACGAGGACCGGGACCTGGGAGCCCTGCAGTGAATGAATTGGACTGCAAGGTAGGCGCAGGTGGATGATTTAGAAGGACAAAGGGGAGGCAAACAGCTGCCGGGGGGAGAGAAGTGATGACACAGAGCCGCCGGCCTGGCCTCGGAGACGTAATGTGGCTGTAAGTCTACGCACGCCTCTCAGAATAATTGTATTCCTAAGCAGCTCTCTCCCAGCTCCCGGTCGGAGGCTGCGCTGCTATACATATTAAACAGTGTGCCGGGGCGTCTTCCTGTGATGGGGGGGGTGCTTATAGCAGGCCCATCTGAGGACTGAGATGGAAATGGCACAGTGGGAGAAAGCTGTGAGTGATTTTCCTCACTTTTACATGGAGATTGGAATTTGGACGATAGGAGTGATGAATGCCCTACAAATGGGCACGGGGGTAGGTCTCTGGAGAGTGCCGCGAAAGTGTTTGAGAGCTCTGCTGTGTGGGGAAAGAGTTTGGGAGGTCAAACCGAGTCACCCTTAAAGCACACCCCCACCCCCAGACCAGCTTTGTGTCCAACCGTGTCCTGACGCACCCCCCCCAACGTACTTTAGAAGTCTGACGACGGTGCGCCTGCTCCCCTCTGAAAGGGAGAGTCACATCCCTCTGGTAATGAGTTTGGTCGCCTTCCAGAGCTGGCTCTGGCTTTTACGGTATAATGCGCCTTCAATGGTCTGCTGGTGACAAGGCTGCTAATTCACTCCTGATGATTGCAAAAATATTCACATTAAATCACTGGGAAAACGGGCTGATGGGATGGCTGGAGCCTGCCTCCGGCTCTCCGTACTTTGCCATAGACCTTAGCAGCACTCCAGGACCTTTTGCTGGGGTAAAAAAGAAAACTATTGGCAAAAACGCCAATGAACTACAGCCTCAGCCTTGGTCAGAGTGATAACAGATACTAAGGCCCTCTTCTTTTGCAAGCCTCCTTTCCCCCAGACTTTAGAACTCTTTCTTCTGTTTTCTGCTCTTTTCATTGCAGATGCTTTAAAGTTGAGAAAGCATCTTGGACTGCAGCACAATGCACAATAATCTGCGGTGCTTTCAACATTGTGATGATCATTCTTTTTTTGGTAGACGCGCCTGTGGAGTGCCGTCTCAAAGTAGATCAAAGAACAGCAAAGCGCAAATTCACCCTGGTACCAGGGTGTGTATACATTTAACTTGAACACACAAGACATCATTAGAATTGTTATATAACCAGGACCGATCCATTGATAAATGAATAATGTCATTTCAAAAAGCCCCTTTCCAAAATGATTCATATTCACAGAGTTCAAGATCGCCTGCTTGCCGACCTGCACCAAAGAGAATTTTAGCAACATGAATATGAAAGGGCCATCTCCTATTACTTTGACTGCCAGCTTTGGAAAATGATTCAATTAAAATCGAGGTGTGCATTTTTATGTCTCGTAGGGGAACAATGTTCTGTTGTAAACTTTCTCACTGGTGGCATTAACTACATAATTAATTCTGCTAACTTAATTA
Source organism: Megalops atlanticus (assembly GCA_019176425.1). Taxonomy (NCBI): domain Eukaryota; kingdom Metazoa; phylum Chordata; class Actinopteri; order Elopiformes; family Megalopidae; genus Megalops; species Megalops atlanticus. The sequence continues at coordinate 9,365,306 of CM032888.1, forward strand.
TTCTTGATTTGTTAAACTGGATGTTTGCTCTTCTCGTTTTCAAAAGGTTGCTGTGCATAATTTGGTACTCTGTTTACCTCTGTGCCTGGCGCCTGTTGGTGTTTTAGCGCGGATGGATTCTAGAGAGCTTCTGTGTCTCTGCCTTCAGTACCCCTGGAATGGTTTCCTGCTTCCAAGAAGACAAGTCAAGGAAAACCACTACAATGTTTATTGTTTAGAGGGCTCTGACACGATCTTTAAACAGCATGGGCTCTGCACCTAGATCTCTCACTGGAGCAAAAACAGTAAAAAAAGACCAAAGTTTCTTCAGCTGTGACAGGCTATTCCCCAAGAAAGAAAATGATTTTTATTCAGATTGCTAAAATACTGTACCTCTGCAAAGTGCAAGAGCGATTTTAATCTCACAGGTAGGTGCTGAGCAGGGGGAAAAGAACATAGCTCTATGCAAGACAATTTACTGTTCTGTGGAAAAGAGACACTTGGCTAGTGGAGGTCAATTCTGTGCTCATTGTTATTGCTCCTCTACTTCCATCTAAACCAGCTTCTATTGATTCCCATCCCAAAACCAGTCAAAATTGCAATTTTGATTCATGGTCGCAGGGTACAAAAGGGATTCCTCCGAGCGTAAATGAACGTGAGCCCTTGTTCAAAGGTTTGAATCTTGGTGGTTTCCTCAGATGGTGGTTCTGCTCTCTGAGGCTCCAGACTGACATTGGTGCTCTGAATTAGACATCTCTTTCAATGTGATTGCGTTTGCCTCATGCTTTTATTATTAATTACAGATTAGAATAAAGGAATTAACTTTCAACAACTACTTTCTTAGTGCTCAATATAATGAATTAAGTTTTTCAGAGGATTTCATTTAAATGCTAAATTAAGTACCTTTTTGTCTCCACCTGATTGGTCCCATTTTAATTTCATTGCCCATTTCAATGAGCAATATTTAGTAGCATAATTAATTCTCTACTCCCACACAATTGATTCATTAAATTGGGACATTTCCTCTTATCGTTATCCCAAAAGGTTTGCACTCATAATTTCCTATTCCATTTCAATCTTATAAACAAAATGAGCCCTTTTTAAGCAGAAATATCAGAACCAACTGAATTTATTCCCGCTTGTCTCTCAGATCTTTGACATTCAACATCAGCTTACCCTAAAGACTTCAAAAATATACACAAAAAGACACAGGAAGAAGTTATGGTTGTTTGCTGGCAAAATTTGTCAGAAATGTTTGATAGACACATACAGGAAAGTTGGTTAAAACACATTTTTTATTGATAAAAGGATAAACAAATTTGAGGTGACTGGGGACACTTTCAGTGATGTGCCAACTGCTTGAATTGATGTGGTCAGTGTCACAGGGAAGCTCAAGAAGGCGGGGCTAATTCTGTCACTCTGTCAATCACAGTGCAATCTACAGCACTTTCCTCAAGGACAATGTTTTACTCAGGTGGCTACTGCCCAATTGAGAGGAAACTCACCATTAGTTTTCAGACTATTACTGAACAATAGACATCGATTCACGTGGCAGCCCTCATTGGAATTTTGCTCAAAGATCCATCTATATATCTGTCTAGGACTGGTTGTCAGCCAAAGCCAATAACAGCCAATACACTGAACTCTACTCAACGTTTCATAAACAAATACATCAATATTATGCATTCAAATTTGCCGAAAGGAAGCAACATCAACATCAAGTGCAATACTGCCACCCACTGTCACTGAAATGAATTTTCTTAAAGAATATTTCCCATGAGCAGCCGTGTTTGTGCATGTGCGTGAGTGTTTTTGTCTAAAAAATTTGCTTCGAATATGCAGATAGGAAATTGTCCTGCCCTGTCAGGGTCATTTTCATAAGAACGGAGATATCACATTATCAGAACCCACACTGAAAGTCCACAGTTCAACGCAGAGTCAGTGCCTCTTCAAGCTGATTACACAGGAATTTGTGCACAACAGGAATTTGTTGACAAACTTGATCCAGTTCATTTGAAAGTAGTGTAAAAAATGACAAAGAGCAGACAACTAAATAAACTTTCAGGTGTTTAAAAAATGGAGTTCAAATTACCATTCTGAGCCATTTGATTAGAAATGACTTCAAAAACATCCCATACTGGTTTCCAATAACACCTCTCAAATCACTGAATCAGACAGGACAAGGAAGCACCATCCAGCACTGCTTGGACCACATGGTGAGGATGAATATGTTTTACAGCATTTGAAATCATGATGGAAGTCTATGATATGAAGATATGAGAGGCGGTATCTGGGCATAAAAGGTCACCATTGGGATCTGTATTTATCCAGGTTTCTTCCCCAGAACTCACTAGATTTATGAATTATGTATGAGAACACAGGAGGGAGAACCGTAGGGGAAAAACAGTTGTTAGTCGTTGGCAATTAACTGCACACAGACATACATAAACTGAACAATGAACCACTTCTTCAGAGTTCCAAAGGGCTATTCGATTTCTTGCATCTTAAATTATTTAAAAGCCACAGGCGCAGCAGGTGAACGCGTTCCATTCCTCAAAGCAACCAGTACTTTCCACACCAGCGGCACGTTGGCGTCCTCCCAGTTCTCCGCTACGGTCCCCGCTCCCGTTGACAGTATGCGTCGGCTCAAAACGTCTTTGTGGAGGAGTTACTCGTTATGGGACATAAGCAGAAAGGAAAAGGCAAGGACAGGGTCAACGTGAACAATATTCAAGACGAGAAGACGCAAAGCAACAGGAAAACGAGCTCCTGCCCCCCTGAGGTGGGCCGTCGACGATCGGCTGCCCCACCCGCCGCACATATCATGTGCTCGCACTGCTGAGCCAGCTACTGGGCGGAACCTGGCATACGAGATCCAATCACTGCTCTTCTCACCGGCTCCAAGGAGCCATGCAAAACCAATTTACTTCTGTGTACACGGGTGGAGGTAATATCTCCGATGATAAATACCCTGCAGTTGCGTGTACCTGCGGGTGTTAAACAGCCAAAGGCAATTTCACAATTCCACCCTAGGGGGACTCGCACCGAGAACAGAGAGCAAATAATAATAATAATAAAAACAGTGGGATTCAGCGCAAGAAAAAAAATGTGCATTATTGATGAGGCTATTCTCTCAGCCAAGTGGCGAACGAGAACGGGGTTTGACAAAGTTGTTAGCACCTCCACACCAGAAAGGGCTGCGGTGGGCTTTAATAAAGAGATACTGTAAAGACTACAGGGAGCATGGGATGAGTCCTTGCTGCTAGCCGCAGCGCTACTCTTCATGGGTCCAGATGCAAGGAGAAGCTCCTGGTGGGCAGGACCAGATCGTTCACTGCATTTGCACCCCTTTCACACCCACACTCATATCAGGGGACGATGTGTGTCCCCAAATCCCCCCTTCGAAACCCTGGTTTCAGGGCCTGAGGAGCCGGCGCAAACCGGGTGGAGCCGTTACACATGCTGCGGGATGCCTGTAATCCCCTGTTCACGAATTTAAAGCTCGCATCTGTGTGTTTTTTGTTTGTTAATACCATTTGTTTTTCAAAGCCGGCAAGCCAGATGATTCCTGCATTTTTCATTTGCCGCACGGATATCAGAGTAAAACTTAATTGATTTTGTACTTGTATAAATAGCTAACCCAATAATGAACAACCAACATAAATACTGAAAAATGTATAAAGAAAGTACTGAACTGAACACTATTATTCCAATTCAACATTCTTTATTTTTTATTAAACGGGTAAGATAAAAAAGGCTAATAAAAGAAACTTAAAAAAGGGAATATGAATTGGAATATTTCATTAACAGTATCACCACACATGAAAAATACGCTTTGATGCGGAATGAAACTGAATTCTAATGAACGACCTCCTCTCTCCATCTTTTCCTCTGCTTTAGGTCTCATCAGCTGGCTGAGAGTGGCAATGCACAAAGTACATATAGCCTACAGTCAGAGCTCAGCTGTGCCATTTCAAGTATGACAGGGGTCTTCAAAGTGCCTTTGCACTTCTGTGTACATTGATCTGTAACATGCAACAAAACAACCCATGTTTTTTTTTTTTTTTTTTGCCTTGCAACATAAAGGCATAAAAACGTAATTATGACGTGGTTTGTCATATTGCCAGCCTGGAAGTACATTGCAGAGATGCTCAATGTAATCCTTTTGATGGTCTTCATTAATATCAGCCTTGTGGGCAGTTAATAGATGGGATGTAGGCGTGTCCCGCATACTAATTAGTCATTTGACATTCATTTGCCTTGATTGATTTAAACTGCAGTAAGCTCACATTCTTGGAAAGATTATTACTACAACACTCAGGATTAAGGCACTTTCACCATTGTTATTCTAACAGAAAGATGGCTCCGTACTTATTTTACAATATTCGACATTCCACCAAACTATTTAAGAACAAAAGAAGCTGCATTTTTCTTAAGCCTCTTATGTAAATGTGATGTTTTTGGTGGAGCAGGTGCTTGAAGCACTGGTGCGATTGTGAGATTGAAGTCTTGTGGGTGCGTAGCCTCATTTTTTATTCATTCTTTAAGTTGTTTTAGAGAACAATTCCATTTCAGAAACCTGTACAATATGGGTAATTGGCAGTTGTATTGTTATAAAATGCTCCATCCCTTCACCTACATTTAGACCGAGGCAATCTGCTCTTCTCCAGTGCAGAATCCCTGTGAACCTCCTTTCCCTCCTCTTCCTCACCATCTTCTCCAAACCTGCCTCATGCACAGACACCCTCATGATCTCAAGTGGACACGATTTAACATCAGCACAACGGCATATTAGCAGCTAGAGGACTGCCATTCAGGGAGCTGGAAAAGCTACCACATTTACATCAATTTTGCTTTTGTGTTCTTTGTACGGAGAAGCGCATGGAGGGGGACGACACCCTGGAAAAGCTGAAAAATCCTTAAATTCCCCAACTCAGCTGCGAATGACATCTCAGCCCCTGATTATATTGAGATGCAGAACCCCGACGGGCAGGGAGAAAACAGTGGTTTTTTGGGGGGGGGTGGGGGGAGGCTTGCTTGCAGTGACGCAGGCCTGTTATTTTGAGGGAGATAATGAAGCGGATGGGCCGATTGCGGGACGACGCTTATGACGGCCGGGATGCAGAGAGCCAGCGCTGCGCATAACGGGCCCTGACAGCTGCAAAATGACAGGGTTCAATTGGGAGTCGGGCAGCCCTGTGGCGCGCACCCCCCTGGCGCAGGTAGAGCGGGCAGGCAAGGGGGGTAATTTAATCTCGCCCATAAGGCGCAAATCAATTCCTCTCTCCCCTCCATTTGCGCCCCTCTAAGTGTCAATCAGAGCGCAAAAATATATTTTCAAAAAAAAAAAAAAATGCAACAACAACGTCGTTTCTGTTTAACGGAGTTGTAAGTTTAACAGACCGTTATGTAGCAGGAAAATTGAAATGGAGGCACCCAGGGTGCAAGTCCTTCCTCAGCGATATCTCGGGCTGCTCTCTGAAAAAAAAACATGTATATATCAGTACATTACTTTCCACTGCATTTGATTTCTTACTTAAGTGGTAGCCTATGTCTAATTTGATCTTAAGATAAAACTTAAGTTTTTAAAAAGTCAAGTATTTCATAAGAATTTTATGTCAAAAAGATGCACCCCAGGGAGTATATTCACTTGTCAGGTCCATTGAGTGGGTGTGTGCATGGCGTGCACAAGGCAGATTGATATATTATTGGCCAGTCCAGCAAAACAAGATTTATCCTCTGACAGTACCCTATGACTTAACTTCTGCTCTTGTTCTGATAGCTGCGATTGTCATAGGAATTATCAAATTATCAGTGAGAAGTGTTACATTGATCCAATTTATTCTGCTACCACACATAGAAATCACTGAGTGGCACCAGTCCTGCCAAGACCTGCCGAGCATGTTAAGTCACGTACCAAGGGAGTCTCCCAGCGAAAAAGGCAGCAGCATGAGGATGAGGCCGGGGATAGATTCATAGCCATCAGTCAGGGTTTGTGCCAACTGAATTAAGCTTCGCAGTCGCTGACCGCTGGCTTGCTAAGAGGTCAGGAGCATTTCGTTTGTGGTAGAGTGTCTGCTTGCGGCATTGGCAGCTGCTTGACTTCCAGCATGGGTCCACCCCCACCCTCTCAAAAATGGAGGGGCGATTTATTACAACTCTAATTAACGTTGCTGCGTGGGAGGTGACTAACGGCAGAGACAGAGCTCATCTCGTCGTTTTTCCTCATCCTGAAACATGGTCACTTTTTCTCAGCCCCAGCCACATGTAAAGCCAAGTGCTGCAGCACACCAGGACCCCCATGGGCAAACACAAAAATAATATCCCAATATCCACAGTTGCCACGAGACCTGCTGCTCTGCCACTGCTGGGGGGCAATGGGAAGCCAGACAGGCCTCTCTCCACTCAAGCACAGCTCTGAGACTGGGAGGGTCGGCGTGTAACGTGACCATGTGTGGCAGATTCTGACAGGAGATGAGGAGGGGCAGAACTACAGAGGGGAGCAGGAAAAGGCAGAATGTGAAAGAGAGTGACAGAGGGGGAAAGAGAGAGAGAATGAGACACTGAGAGGGAGAGAGAGACAGAGACAGAGAAGGAGAGAGGGAGAGAGAGTAAGTGAGGGACAGAGAGGGAGGGAGACAGAAAGAGAGAGAGAGATGGTGTGTGACACTGACAGATTAGCACTGCCAGGCAGCCTGCTCAGTAATGGCAGTTTATCAGCAAGTGGCCCAGAGGGTCACTTGAGTGCACACTTCCCCCGTCCCCACCAGAATGACGTTTTGGACAGAACATGGCGCTGACAAAGATCTCTCTCCTGCCACTCTCAGAGGAGCCGTGGACTTCATCTGGGGAAGGCATGGAAACCCGAGACACTCTACCTGCCAAGTTCTTATGAGAAGCCGGGGGTTTGGGGGAAAACAGAGAGTCCATCATAATCATATCTTTCTCTCACACACACACAAACAGACACACACCGACACAAACAGACACACACACAGATACACACACACACATACACAATTTCTAAAGTATCAGACACAAAACCACATCCCTACATTCGTGCTCAGAAATCTGCTTTACTACAATTAAACTAATTAAAAGAAACATAAAACAAGTCCATGGGACTAAACATGAAAATAAAGTAGCACAAAAGCTTCTCTGTCAAAGAGGGAAAAGGGAGCAGGCATGCCCAGTAAATACCCAATGTCAGAGCTGTTTCCACACACCCTGATGCCATCATTCTGTCATTGGTAGATGAGACAGTCTGACCTTCTTCCCTTATTCCACTGCCCTCGGAAATGTCTCCCCTTTAAACTACTTTTGAAAGAAGTAACTGAGACAGAAATGTGTCACAAAAAAGGCACATCAATTCCACCCATCTGTGGTTTGAACTACGGCATCAATGCCAGTTGAAAAACTCCAAAATTAAATAAATAAGTAAAAAACTTCCAATGGCCACAGACCTCGCGATTTATGAAGAACTACAAGCCCGCTTAAATCTGATCTTTCAAGATATATTTGCACAAAAAAAAAGAAAAAGCTCTGGCTCCTGGTACATTTGCGAGACATTAATTGCATCGATGATTATCCTGCACATTATGTTGCTGGCTCATATTTATAGTTGTGTCCACTTTTCATTATGGTGTTCATTACAGGGCATAAATAATGTACATAAATGTGCCCGCGCCCCTCGACACACTCTGTAATATTGCCAAGCGATATCCATCTTGTCTGCAGTTATCAGACATTACCTTTCTGAATTATGTCCGTTAGTTGCTTCCCGGCTTCCCTTCCCATCAGCCCTTTCTGCAAAGACGGCAGCATTAAGTTTTAAGTTTATTGCATCTTCTTTACCCAACACCAAGCATTAATCTGTGAAATGGCTGCCACGACCTCATTCATTCCATTTTGTAAAATAAAAAATATTAATGAAAACACATTAAAACTCCTATTTTACCATACATTCTAATAAATCCTGCGATACACCTGAGAGAGTGGCACATGTGAAGGTAGCATTTGAGGAATGCACAATTTGTTTTGTTTTGTCTAAATCAAAATCTAAAAAGCAATTTCCAAGAGTCGAAACTTTTATTTAAACAACGCTCCAAACACGAGTGCAAAAACTGTGAAAAAGGTCAATTTACATCTTTTATTTTTGTCACAGTACCAGACAAATGATCAGAACACCCATCTGATTTTATATCGGATGTCTCAAAAGTAATGATTCTAGGTAATTATCTTGATTCAGTAATCCTTCTATCATCTTCAAGATGAAAACAAGGCATGAGATGAGTGACGTTACTTCAGACTCCAGGTGCAAACTTGAGTGAACTTTTTATACCTTTTTAGGGGTAAAACTTTATACTTCTTAACGTAACACAGCTCAATGCATAAGTTTATCAAAGACTCATATTCACCTGCTTCTAATCCTTTAGGTAGCTAAACTGTTTTAGTCCATAAAAGGAAATCACTAGCCGTGATGTCATCAGGCCCCATAACGTTGAGGCAAGATATTTACAGGGTGTTACGTTTTATGGCAACATCCGACGGTACTTTTTATGCCGTTAACATGAAAACATGCAATAAAAACATTTATGTATTGCGTTGTGTATAGCAGTTATATATTATGTAAATAATAGTTGTTATGTTCTGTTTTGTTACCTCATACTACAATATATTCACATAAAAAACAAGCTATTTGCTCTTTAAATGTCATGGTGGCCCCTGCTCACAACTGGCGACATCACCAAAAATGTCAACCTTGCTGTTGATGACAGAGTGGTATAATTGTCTCATATTGGAACTATGTTTCTTGTGCCTCAAAACTGCTGGGTTCTTTCTTATAGAGCACTGATGCAGAGGCAAGGCTGGGCTACAGAAGGGCGCAAAGTTCCAGCATACATCAGAACCCATACAAGAACCTTTATATCAGGAGGGCATGGATCACAGCCCAACTGTCTGAGCTGGTCGGTTCTGACAGAAGCCCCTGCTATGGCTGACAGTTGCGGAGCCAGTGTTAATAAAATATAAAGATTTAACTGACCGTTGCCCGAGTTAGTGATACGAGGAGCAAAGCCTCCAGTTTGCACTTCTGTAAATGTGTTTTACCAGCTCCTAAATGGAAACTCCTGAATTAACATAAAAGCGCTCTCTGGGACGTTGGTGCAGGAGTTATGATGCGAGTTGAACGGGGTCCGAGACTGGCGAGAGCAGCCAGAACCCACTGGGACTGACTAATGGATCCGGTTCTGCCAGGCGCCCAGTCATAACTCCCCACTCTCAATGAGCATGCTCACAGCGGATCGTCCAGGTCCCACCGTCGGCTTGGAAGCAAATCAAAACTGCTAAGGGGGGAAAACTGCTGAATATAGCTCGAATCCTCATAAAGTTGGAGGGAAAGAAACCTGTTCTCCCCCCCTCCCACCTAAAGCGTGGCTTTCAATTATTAACTATCTCCCAGGTGGAGATGTATGATGGGGTAGGTCCCACAACAGGAGGGTAATGGAATTACCCGATTCCATTAAGACCGAAAACACCGGCACATTAAGTATTTATCGAAAGGAGGCTGTTGGCCATAGATCCCGGAGACCGCGGACTTCTCGCTCCGACAACCCGACCTGCAAACCTCACTGCCCATCTCCTTACACCTCTATCATTTCCAGACATTGATTAAGGCACCACTTAGTCTGCACAGTTACCAAGTCAATTACATAGAGATGGAGAGTTAGAGGGGGGAAAGGCACTCACTTAGACAAATCCCTAATAGATTATTGAGTACCCAAATGACTAAACATATCTCAGATCAACGCTGAGGTGGTTATAAGTTTTGATTGCATGGAATTTACATTGCTCTGGCATGTCTCTGATGATGACAGCATTCACAAGCAAACAGGAAACAACAGTGGGGAAAAACAGCTATTCAATTTAAAGACATCCTCCCTATTTATGTGCAAGATTGGATTTATTCTCAAAGCATTTTTAGAGAGGCTGATTTCAAAGTCATGTAGGGGTACAATTAAGAAAATCAAACCACATCCACCTGTGCAGCCTTGGTGCTCAGTGGTGCTACCGGAGGTTGACGAGAAGACATTAACCACCTGCTGAATGACTCAGAGCAATTTCAATACAACTGCTTCCCCAGTAAGCGCACTATTGCACTGTACAGCCCTGAAATACCAGACCCTCACCCACAGGGGGCACTATTGCATTGGAGAGCCAAAACACGCCACTGGTTCACTCACAGGGAGAACCACTGTGGAGGGCAGCCAAGCTACAGCTTTTATAAACATTTAATATTTATTACAGGAAGTAAACAAAAGTTGTTTTCCAACTCCTTAGTGATCTGAAGCCAATAAAGTATAAAATCAGCCACGCTGCTCACCGCTGTGATATTTACTGCGCATTCATTTATGAGCATTTGATTCAAAGGAAGTTTTCAACTGGGCGGATGAAATCACCTGAACTTCAAAAGTGTACTAAACTGATGAACAATGTTTATGAAATACATATTAGTTGCTGAATACATCCCCAGAACCAAACTTTCAGAAAGTGAAAAATTAAACAACTGCAATTAAACAGCAGATAATTAACTTGCAACTGCCTTCTCCCGGGTGCAAACTTTGCAGGTTTATTTAGAAAGCTGAGGGCTCCCAATCTGTTTCCTGTGCAGTACTGCTGATTGTCAATCAGCATGCACACCCATCCCATCTAATTGGCGAAAACAATTGAGCAGCGCTCCCTATTTAACTCCCATTACGCTAGTTGCTGTGCAGTTCATGGAACTTTAGTCGATTCCATGTTGAAATGACGACATCCATCGGAATACAGAAACACTGCTTCCAAAATTCTATCTGTGATTCTGAGATCATTAAAGATTAGGGGCCTTACATTCTATTCTAAACACTGGCTACGTGCACACTTAGTGGCATATACGATAAAGAACAATGCTAAAGCCACAATAAACTATAGAATCCTCTCCTCTGCATGCACCTTCAGATCATGTTACCCTGTATGAGATCACACATTCATGTATGGGCATCCCTGCTATGATTCAGTGATCAAAGCATACATATATTATCCTATATATATATGTGGTACACTCAACCCTCAAGCAACACTGTGAACCCTGTAAAAAGTGGCAATATACCAGAAAGATAAAAGGGAAGCCTATTGATTTTGATGTGGGGGAAAAACATAAGAATGTTCTGTAATCTAAAGATCACAGAACATTCTTATGTTCTGTAGCACTATGCTGATTGTGCCAAAAGAAAAGTGTACAGTGTCAGAGGAGCAAACTGAATTTGGCTGGTATGGTACCAAATTTTGGAGTGATATCAGTTCAGTTCCACAACAGTCAATAGCGATACAAAAATGTATTAAGGAATCTGAACACCTCAAATAAGAAAATTTTGCTTTAATGAAGGTTAGGACCTTCATTAAAGGTTAGGGGTTGGGAAGTCTGATCCGGATCAGCACTAAAAAGTGAGCATCTGTGCATGGTGACGGTAAGCTTTTCTGCTGTTGTTGTGAGTGACTGACTCAGTCTTCTACATGAACGAAAGACATGATTTTCAACACAAAAGTACAGATACCTTTGTTCCTTTATACCTTCGAATACCTTTGTTATGTTGGTACTGCCAAACATTCATTCAATGGTTCCCGGGTTTCATGTCTAATGTCACCTTGCAACACAACAGCAAACTCACAACAAAAGGAGGTACGGTTTTAAAACCCACCTGCAACTTCCCACACAACAAATCTATTGCAGTGTGGTTTAACGTTATAAGGCGGTTTGAATGTCAGATAGACTGCCTTTAATTGTATGCTTGCCTGAGTGACAGCATGACTTGACCTGTCCAGTCACTACATTGATTTTGTTAGAAGAAGAAAAAAAAAACAGGCAGAACAGCATGCGGTTTAACACATAGAATAGGGAGGCATACAGAAATGTGTCACTTTCAAAGGTCAAGTCTTCAGCCATTGTCAGCTACATTGCAAAGTCTTCTTTGTATCCTTGGAATCCTGCAGGATTAGAGTTGATTTGAGTGGTTTTCACACTGAAATTCTTTTGGCAGCCTGTTATGAGATGGCTTCATGATATGAAAGTGCTTTGATACATGATGATGTATCAGGTCTGCAGTGTAAATCAGAGCATACTTAAGTTGTGTTGACAGAGGGCCAACTTCCATGTTGCACAGGCAGCCAGAACACAGAAGACAAGAAAATTCTGTTTTGTGAGTGGCAAATTCTCTGACAAAAACTACACATTTGAATCTCCTAATAATTTCTGCATATGAGATACATGACACATTGTAAATGATTAGTTAGGAGCCACACCTAGATTTAACTGGAACAAAGCACCATGATAACGGTTACATTGCTAAATAAATTAACTGAGTATAGCAAATGGCAATGCATGCCTGACCAATGTGGTCATTGATTAATTGTATCCACTGACTTTGACTTTCAAATGTATAGCAATATGAGAAATAGCTTGTTCTGGGAAGAAAGGGGCTACTGTTATTTTAACACTCTGTTCTCCTCACTGTTTGCAGGGTACTACAGTAAATGGCGATGGGTCTTGGCAGTTGTAGGTGGAGCCACATTTTAAACCTATCTTAGTGACACTGATCTAACACCTATCATTGCCATAACGATCATTGCCACAGTAAGGAAAAGATACCAATGGATCAGTGTATACATTTCACGCACCTGGAAAATAAAACTGCTAGCACAAAACAGTTTTAAGCCATGTGTTAATACAAGACAAGGTGGCCTGGATGGATATTGTGGAAATGTGCTCTTAAGCCAGACCTGAGGCACCTCTAGGCACCTCTTGTCTATTCTATTCACCATCTTCATTCCCGGGCCTACACTATCCTCTCTGCTTCAGCAGTGCTATTTTTCTCAGCTTTGAGAAGTCCAGAGGGCTTCACGCATGCTGATGGGAAAGTCTGAACACACACAATGGGACAACACGAAACTCTACCATCCGAGCACATTAAATAGTTAAACACAAGGCATGCCCCCGTGTTGCAATATTCATGGGAAAGCTCTTTGAAGAGCTCAACACTAATCAAACAAACCAGGCTCTGCTAGCCAAGGGTATGGATGAACAGTTTGAATCAGTAATGTTACTCATCCACAAAATTCCTCAAGCTCTTTGGGACTGCTGCCACACCAAATACAAGTGACATATACAGTATGCCTCTAATTTGCCAAAGCCTTCAGTTTTCAGCTGAAAGACTACTGAGGAAAGCTGGAGGGCACAGAGACAACATAACGTATATATGCCTTACATTTCACTCACGTGAACCTCAACAAGAGTGCACCAAAAACCTGAGGCTTCGTTTTTCCTGTGTTTATTTCCTGTTGGTTTGTGGATTCAAGGTGCGTCCATCTGCTTCCTTTTACATATCAAAGTGGCTTCATCACCATACATGAGCAGTCAAGTTCTCATTACCGATAGAATACGGCACACCTGCCAAGCGGGGCGCTTCTACGGTGTGAATAAAACATTAATCGTACAACAACATGGGGGTGAACGTCCAGGTGAAACGGCAAATGAGGCAGTCAGATAGGTGGTGCAACACCAAGACATACCTTGCTTTGATACGGCTCATCCCTCACCTGGTTTCCCCTCACTGTTCCCTGTATGTATAATTAAGCGAACCGAGGAGCACCACATGCCGACCTTTGCATTTTCACCCCACCCTCTTTCCTCTTTCTATCCAATCAACAACTTTTAAGAAAGTGCCACTGTAACTCCAAGTGACAAAGAGATGGAGGGAGCACTGCTTTAAAGTAAATGTAAGACTTGCCTCACAGGGCACCAGGACGCTGGGGAGGGTGAAAGATGCAAAAGAAAAAAAACATGTACCTGCATGAAAAGTGTATGTCTGTATGATGAATCTGGCTGGAGAGCCCAGATATACTGAGATACTTCCCAAGCACACATCTTCTATCCTGCTTTGCCCTTGAAATTCATTTAGGCATAATTGAAGTTGCAACGGGACTTAATTTCGGAAATTACAAACCAGCGGGACTCACCGACTCCTGAGGAAGTTCCAAAAAAAAAAAAAAAAAAAACTGAACAACGCAGTGATAATTCAATCTTGTTCTGGGGAAAATCAGAGAACAATGAAATTAAGCTCATAAGTCGATTTCGGTTTCCTGGAGCGGGCTCACGAATGAAAGGACACCTTTCTCACCAGCTCCATCTCCCTCAGAAACGGCAGAGACTTACAGGGGCTGGAAAACAGCCCTCATCTACACATCAAAGCACATTAAACCGTTCAAAAAATTAACATACCTCTGAAGTCGGCTCCAGCCCCTGCAACATTCCAGAACAAACAAATTATTCCCATTGACTGGTCAAACACGGCATTACAATCTTGAAATGCATACAAACACAAACAAGCCTGACAAGTGCTCACCATTTCCACTCCCGGCAACTTGCAGGTGACTGGTGGCAGTGATGTGAAAGAAAACACCAGGGGAAATAGAATAGTATTTGATTAGGAGGAGCAAGTTTGTGGTCTCAGTTCTTCCCCTGCTGTCATCTCCGCGTTCACACTGCTCGGAGGTTGTTGAGTCACAGGTCGCAAAATTAACAGCTGAAATGTCAGACACCAGGCTCCACACACATCCAAGGGCCAGCATAAAAGTCAAAGCATAAAAGTCAAAGACAAATCCTTTGTCAGATTTTGTTTTTGTTGTCCTGGCATATGTATTTTGCTTGGAGCAGCTCTGGACTGCAGATGGACAGTGGGCCTGTGAGAATCTGCATCCTCCATACACAGAAGAGAATACAGTTGTATAATACACCTGTGAAGGATATTAACTCCTAACTGGAGGGTTGCAGGTTCAAATCTTAGTGTTGTACTAATAAGGAGTTATGTATCCTGAATAGCTTTGTTAAAAATCCACTTGTTTAAATGGGTAACATGTAATGAATCAATGAAAATCAAGAATAAAGTCAGTAAAACTGACAATACTCTGTATCCAGAAGAGCTTGTATTTCAATTGCATTGATTTTTGAAGTGTGAACCGATTGGGATAAAGCACAACTGACTGCTTGAAAGAGCCTGGTTTGAATTCTATTGGAGCCCTTTTATTTCATTGACTGATGTAATTGTATAAGTGTTTAAGGGGAATCTGGGGTTCTTCTCTAAAGAAACATAATCCAGGAAAAAAAAAGTTCAAACGGATTTACCAAATATTTATAAAACCAGCCTTGAACAGGTTATCTGTCCACCTGGTGCTCTGTATGGCCAATCAAACATCTCCCCTGGGTTTCCATGAGCTTAAGACTCCTCAAAATATGTGCATACGGAAACAGTGCATGCATTACTGCTCATATTTCAAAAGCTGTAGCATTTATGTATGTGGGCTTTTCTTAGCCTTTAAACCTTGTTTTAACTCCAGGGAACCTGGCAATGCAAAGGGGACCTAGTGTATTAACCCCACTGGACTGCAGCAATGTGCTAGGCCAAGGCCAGGAGAGTGGTGTAGTAGCACTTCTTTCCCTCTGCTGCGTGTGATGATTCCTACAGCTCAGCGGCTCACTCTTCTGAGACCAGCACACACGGGTGTGCGTGTGTGTGTGTGTGTGTGTGCCAAATTGTGTGAGGATAATCAATACCGCTTACCTCAGATATGTACATTTGATATCAAAGTGAGGCTCTACGTTAGCATTATTGACCTGCAATACCCAGGGCTGGCCAATTCGATCCCTTTCACTTATCCATTTTCATGACCGAAATATGGATCGTTCAGCAGTGTGGCTTCCTAATGAGGCTGGGAGCAGGCAGGTGTCTTGAACGAACTGGTTTCGCCTTCCTCTGGGAGAGGACCATGGGACTGCATGCACTTGGCTCACTCCCCCAAGGAAGCAGCCCCATCCTGTTAAATCCAGAATCCTGACAAATGAGCAAGGCACTACCTGGCACGGAAAGGGATGTTCTGGAAACAACAGAGGAGCCATTTGTGACGAGGACATAGACATGGCACAGAATTAACTGGGTTAGAAGTCAATAATTTGCTGTTTTACCTCCGTGACCCCAATAATAATTTCAACCTTAGTAAAGAAAGCAGCACATTTCTGAGAAGCAGGGATTAGGAGGCCTATTTACTTATTCATTCCTGCTGTCCTGTAGCGTCCCATTACAGATTGGAGCAGCCCTCAGGCCCAATGACTACACCTGAATCTAGCCTTTGCTTTGAGCTCCAACTCCAGCTTTCCCCCACCCCACTTTCTTCCCCCCTCAAAAAAAAAAAAAAACAGGCAGGCAAGGACTCCCATATGTGTGCAGATGAAGAGTTGAACAGGAGGAGGGCGATGAACTGACAGACTCTGACCTTTCATACTGCAGTCTGCTGCGGAAATTATCCACATTTTCTGCAAACTAATAAAACATGCAATGCCTCTTAAATGAGAGATCTCTGCGTACGCTCCCAAACTCGAACCGATGCCTTCAGTAAATCTCCCCCTTGTTTCTGACCCCAGCTGCGGCTCCAGGTCGGCCACGGTCAAGTGCTGCTGTGCATTCTGGGATTATCTTTCTCGGAGCACGTGGTGGCGTGGCCCGCAGTGGTCGTCTGTGCGCATCGATCAACCCACGCGCGGTGGCCAGTGGGAAGATCCACCCGCATTGATCGGCCATCCCGCTGCCCCAGCCTGCTTCTGCATGAGGCCAAACTCATTACACTCCCATCCATTTGTCCACTCTTACTCCACTGCCTTCAACTTTCGCATTCACATTTTAAACTCTACATTATGTCCTATCAGCAACGAGCATATAAAAGTATGGCTAGATCCACCATCCGCAGTTCCCTGAAGGGATACAGAGACAAAATTAGTTAAACTGTTCAGACATAAAGATATCATTCCCCGGTCTTTCCCAAACCAAATGTGTGCCAAATATTTTGGAATAATAATCACAAACACCATTAGCAATTTCAGAGCAGCAGAAGAGAGGAGGAAATACAGCAAGAACAGCACTCACATACTCCAACATGGGACTACTGCTTTATCACACCAAACAGTAGACCCTTTACTTTACAGTGGGTACAAAAGGGCATTAATACTTATACACAGATGCATTTGATGATTTTACATTCACGACTCATTGGCTCTACACATTGACAACTATACCTATGGGAAAGAGATTTCCTATCACACACAAACAGACTGGGATTCAGTACTGGAAAATATATTGCAACCATCAGCCAATATTAGGATATGCCACAGGACATACTTGACACGATACAAAAGACACTGTGACACTGTACTCTGACACTCTGACTCTGTACATTTAGCCCTCGGAACACAATTGGGACTTCTTTCTTTCCATATAATGTGGGAATGTCCTGATGATGCTCTCAGAAATGATTGACAAAGACATCCTTCTCAATCCAATTGTGAGTCCAAGCTAGAAACAACAACAGAAAACTTGACTATCTAGACTGCAAAAAGTATTGTTCAAAGATGGATCCTAGCACACTCACATACAAAAGCAGAAATGGCTAATATACTTTCAAGACACTGATGTTTGAGCCATCAGCAGCCACAATAAATAGAGCAAAATTAACAATTAACAATTAACAAAAAAATTAACATTGTGAAAGAGAGAGAGACAGATGATCACTAATGACCTTGACAAAGTGTTGAGGGGCCTCTGGCTTTTTTCCCATTTTCCTCTGGTTTGGCTTTGTTATTGTTTACTTCTTTCAGAATATGTACTGAGTAATAAGGGGACACAGATGAAGGAGATCCAATCACCGCATTGTACTTTGTTCATCATAATGCTGAGGGGATAATGAAAAATCCGATAAAAAGTTTATACATAAAAAAATTGCAAGCACCATACTAAATTACCGACCTCATATCTCAGTTGTCTTTCCCTCTTTCGTTTTACCTCATCCACAATAATCCTTGCATTCAATTCCCCCTTTCCTTCACCCTAAATAGTCCACATCCCCGTCCCAGCTATATCCGCTGTAACTGCACAAACCCCTCCCCTGACTATTGCTGTCCCATGATGCATCAGGCCTGACAGGCTCGTGAAGGGAACAGAGGGTAAGCTGGCAGAAGCTCTGAAAAATATGCTGGAGAAATGGGTGCAGTTTTGCTCTTCCAGCAACCCCCTCTTGTACTTGCAACTGTGGTGGACGTGACAAGAATGTTGACGCGCCACTGCTGGGGTATACGCCCAGACTCTTTCTCCAACAATGATCGTGCAGAGCCAGTACATCCATAATTATTATAGCTATCTGCCAGGCTTCTTTCCCAGAGGCAAAATACACGCTTTATCAATTAATGAAATACAATGCAGTTTAATGCCAACATTACAGGTGAACAGCCTCCACACAGTGAAGCAAATTCTGTGACAAGCAACAGCAGAAAACAAAGACCGACAGAACAAGGACATGGGCTGTGTCCATTGAAGTCTAACTTTCAATGGGGTTTGGAGGCTGCAATTTTCAGAACCATGCCCCCATCTGCATTCTGTGCATCTATATACAACTTGCACGTGCATTCTGCACCAAAAATCTGCCAGGCTTAAACGTATACAACGAACAGCATTCAAGTTTATGTACTTAATTCATGGGAAAGTTCTACAGATTACTGCAGACAATCAACAGGCATCCAGGAAAAAAATGAGTTGTAAAGCTTGTGAGTGCCAAATTGGTGTTTGGCGGGGGTTCAGTGTTTGGTGGTTCTCATTTTTACTTTTTCCCAGGCATAATCATTACAGCGTTCTCTCTCTCTTTAACATACAGCACCAGCCAAAAGTTTGGACACACCCGATTAAGATAATGGAAAACGTGCATCCAAAGACATTATGCTTACATGCTTGAAATTTGTTTCTTAGACAAATATAAATAGTTGATGCCCATGTATGAATTTCTCTCCAAAAAATATTTTTTAAAAATATTTTTGGCTACTTTGAAGAATCTAAAATATAAGATAGTTCTGATTTGTTTAACATTTTGTGGTTACTGCATTATTCAATTTGTGTCATTTCATAGTTTTGATGTAACATGGAAAATAGTAAAAACAAAGAAAAACCCTTCTATGAGTAGGTGTGTCTAAACTTGGCTCTGTACAAAGTTGTGCAGTTTCCTCATGGCTCTTTTGTAATGCATCCTCCAGCACCCATATGTCTGCTGTCCTGTCTGAGCTGACTACGGTGTAACGCCACGCACACCGAGAACTCTTTCCCACAGGCATTACCCTTTTCAAGGGCCCAGCACAAAGAGCCTGGGCCCAGGCCAGAGGAGAGCGGACACACCCCACACTTCCAACATATGGGATATGAAACCCGTGCCCCGCCGGAACATTAAAGGGCACCAGTCCATCTGACAGAGCTGATGTCACACAGAAGAGATAGAGAGAGGAAATTTAAGTCAGTAATCATTGTCCTCCCATCCTTGGCGGTATAATCTCTTCCTCTCTATAAAAGGTCACGGGGGTCAATGGCATACGGATTTGAAGATACCCCCCCCATACTAACTGAGGAGAACAGAAAGACAACATTCCATCCCCTTTGTCCCATCAGTCCCACCCCAGAGATGTGTCATTTACGTGATATGGAGTCATCTTCTCTGTGGTCAGACAGACCCCTACTGTCGCAAGCCGCCTGTCAACCTTGCGTTCTGACATTCTGTGAAGAAGCCGTAGAAACACGCGCGAATGCGTGCAAACGGCCGCGAGAGGAAGACAAGTGCACAAGGGCAGGGGGAGCTTAAAGTGTCAAATTTATGAAATCTGTGTGTGCTATGTACATACTAACACAAATATGATAAGCCATGTCAGCACCCCGGGGCAACAACTAAACAAGAAAACTCTTCAAAGGCTTCTCTCTGGAGTCACCTCTGTACTTGCACCATCGTTGTGTGTCAGAGCAGCTGCCAGTCACTCAGTGCTCCTGATTATGGGAGGGACACTCTGTGAGAGGGAAGCAAACAGTTTGGAATCCAGACTGGTGTCCAGGCTCAGCAGCAGCTCCGACTGAACAGCTGAAGCACTGCTTGAAAATAAGGGACTGCTATTCCGAAAAGAAGAGTGGAAGATGTGAAGTGTTTATTCAACAGCATTTTCTCCCCTGCCTTTCAGCTACTGCACAGTTCTAAATAAAGCTCCCTCAACTATTGAGAGTTCATCTCATTACCATGCTGGGCTTCACATTTTTCTTCATTTTCCGTCCTTTGCTCTTGAATGTACGAAACATGATTTGATTCTTCCACTTTCAGCAATGGAGGTTCTTCATTAACATCTTCACTCAAAAGGATCTCTTTAATTAATGGGGCGCTGACCTCCCTTATTCAGCAAAGATGACCCAGATCGAGCGGAGAAAAAAAAATTATCGATGGAAAAAGCTGAAGTACTGTAAGTATGCGCTGACGTGTGTGCGACACCAAGCGGCACTACATAGAACTGCATTCTGACAAACGAATTCAGCGCAAGAAAGAGGTCTTTGCTGGTTTAATAAAATAAAATGGACACGAGACATAAGAAACCTCATCCGGAGGTCAAACTGCTAATAAATCTAATCCTATACTTTAATATTAAACTTGAATTAATACATGCGCAATTTGTCAAAGTCTCTCCCTTCGTTGCAAAGCAATGAATCACAATGAAGAAAAGAATCTTGATGCATTTAATGATATGCATTTAATTTAAATCAGATCAGATTGCTTTTAAAACCGAGGGCACTTTCTAACACAGTTCGGTGCTGCGGGTAGCCAAAGAGCGGATTCTGCCCTTATGCATTAGTCTGCTTTCACTTTGCTAACTATTAAACACTCACCTAAAAAAAAAACCGTTCAGAGTACATTTCAGAACGTTTTTAGGTACAACGAAAAAGTTACCAGTATACATTTCCTCTCAGTGCAACTCTATTAATCCTTTCAAAACACACAAGTCAACTATTACTTTTAATTTATACACGCATGTTTCGTAAAACAAGTGAACAAACAAATGGATGTAAATGTAAATAATATCTGTGCGCACAACTGTGCTCCCTGGACCCTAACTCAAAGCCGTGCCATTGCATACTCCTTTATTGATGCTGCAGTCGCTCAGCCTGTCCTGTCCAGTTTCCGTGACAGAATTTTCCACTGTGTTTCAAGGATAGTAGCCACATACCAAACAGAAGCGTTCAAGATTTAGTAAAAATAATATGTATGTATTGTACAATGAGAGAATACAGTTGACCCTCCCACATCGCGGCTTTGATTTTTCGTGGGTCGACAACAAACAATTAAATGGGAATTTTTTGGGAGCTTTGCAGCCTTGTGCAGGAAACCGCGTAGCACGGCAGACGACGCGGGTAGCAGACGAAAAGTAAAGAAAAGTAAAAAAGTTTAGTAAGTCATAAATACATAAAATATATGTATAATATTAATTCATTTTATCGTTTAATACCATAAATATACACAAATATATACATATATAAATATATATAAAATAGGCCCTAAACCCCGCGATGTGGGAGAGTCAACGGTACTACAAAAAGATGGCGGCTGCGCCACATTTTAGGTATTTGAAAACTTGCGGCCAGCGCCAGTTTTGCGCACGTGATTTAATGATAGGCCAGTTTGAAATTTTGATGGTTATAGTACAAAAACACGCCTCATATCGTAGCACGGCACCCACTTAAACAAGTGTAACGGGTAGCATCTCGTATTGACCTGAATGTATTAGTTCAGCTTAATGTATTTTACACCATTTAGAATTTTTTCCCCACAAATAGACATCTTGTAGGCTGGTTCAGGTTAATGTCAGAAATGGTGAACTGATGAGTTATGTAATTTACTTACTAAGTCATGTTTCTCTGACATTGTGAGAACGTAAATGATTGCATTGTGAAGATACTTTTCAAAAACAACTTCATGATCTAATGTGATAGTAGTAGCTTCTGTGTAAAAAGTTAGGAAATTTTGATTTTCAAGAGGAAAGGGAGAAGTGGGAAGGGCTGTTACACAATTTCACCACTGGGAAACGACCATACTTGTCCGGGGCTTGTCCTTGTTATGCAGTTTTTGATGTTGCAGTGTTTGAAGTGGTAGTGTTGAGGTGGAAGATGTTCGTCTTGGTCTTTTACTTCATGGAGTTCCCTGTAGGGCAGTCCCCAGCCAGTTATAGTTGGCCATTCAACTTTGCCTATTGTGTTTCACATTTCTCTCAAATCCCAGTGAAGCGAGGCCTCATTCCTTTTTTCTTTCTTTTCATCCTTCCCAAAAAGGGACGTGCCTTTTTTGCCTCTTTCTGGCTATGTACCTATAGGCCTACCATCAGTCATTTCCATCAATTCTGTTCTTCCCTTCAAAGACCAAACCATGTCTCTTTTTGCCTTAAAGGACTATTAGTCTAATTTTATATAAATATGCAGTAAACTAACCATATCATTCTGTTCTCTATCCTCCACACAGACAATTTGCACAACCTCTGCACTGCCTATCTTATCTTGCCCCTCAACCTACAAAAGGGAGCTAATAGAGATAGGGCCCTATTTGACAGCACAGAGGCGAAAGGAAATTGTGTGTAAATTAATGAAGATTTAGCAATAGGCTGACACAAGGGAAGCCAGGTTAGTACAACACCCTCATCTGACCCCCTTCACCCCCCCGAAACACTCATTAGCCATCTGCCATCGCTAACAGCCCTCTTCAGGCTAATGAGTAATACTCGCCTCGGTGTGGCTAATTCGCAGGCAGATGCCCGGCGATGTAGCAGATATTGTCCGCGTTAATGGTGCCCTTAACGCCCGAAGTGCGTCTCACCTGTCCTGTCCAGTCGGCTGCTCTCTGACGACCATGGCGCAATTAATACCACTTAGCAAGGCAAACATGCTTAACACGGTGTGGAATTGGCGTGCTATTTCTCACTCGTGTTCATTTCCGTCTTGATTTTTTTTTTTCCGCTGATGCTGGCAAATGCCGTTTTGCGAGAGGCTGAGGGGGTATAAATGCTGAGAGCCCCCTGTGTTCCGTCCCTACCGCCACTGACTCCCAGCCCAGTGCCCTGCCCTCAGCCATCAGCTCAACAGGTAAGGAGACCAGCGTCTTTCTGTTGCAGGCGATCACTTCTAACTGCTTGTAGATAAGCCGCTCTGCCATTTATCCACCATTTTACTGCCTCCGATAGTGTCAGACGAATTGATTTCCCAGGGCTTTTTATGCACCAGAACGCCAGGCCTAAGCTAATGATCTGGCTGGTGGATCTACGCATACATCTGCTTGCACTCTGAAGCAGCTAGCTTGAGCCATGTTCACCGAGCTATGCAGGGCCCCCTGGAGGTATATTATCCAGATACACTGGCATACTGGTGATGGACATTGACTTTAATATGTCCTCATTTAGCACCCTAACTTCCTTGTAGCCCCAACCTAAGTACAGGCTGAACGGTTTGCCGATTTGAAGTGGGTTCCACTGCTGTTGGTCTCATTGTGTGTTGTGTTTTTGCCCCTTAGATTTGCATCTGCCATGGCGCTCATGCTCAAAGTGGTCTCCTTGCTGGCACTGCTGGTTCTGTCCTCCTCAGGGGCAGAAGCAACCTCCAACCAGCACCTGTGTGGTTCTCACCTGGTGGACGCACTCTACCTAGTATGTGGGGAGAAAGGCTTCTTCTTCAACCCCAACAAGAGCAAAAGGGACTCGGAGACTCTGCCAGGTGAGAAAAGGAGAGCTTCCGGAACATTCTGCTACAGCAAAAGTCTTTCTTTTCTCAGCTTCCTTCCCCCCACAGTTCTGAGATGAAGGTCTTGAAGAACACACTGAATTGACCTTTCAAGATGAAAAACTTCTTTCCTAATCATGTTGTAAGTTTATGAACAATGCATAGCACTCAATGACAAAACAATATGCTCTACCAAGAATCAGTTTTTTATACACCCCAACCAACTTAATCATCTTTAAAACTACCCATGCTTTGGTAAGATTAGTGTGATGAAATTGATACGTCAAGTTTCCATGATCCTGACAGTGGTTCACGTTTTGTTGCAGGAATTTTTTTCCTTACTAAAAAAAGATGAATTTCACCCAACCTACAGAAGAGAGAAAGAGCTGATGCATCATCCCATGTTACACAACTGAGTTTAAGACATTGTGTGTCAAAGTGCCTTGTAGATACACCTCATGTTTTCTGGGCTGTGTCAGTTCATTACTGAATATTTTATGACTAAATGTCCCCTCCTACCATAGATTTCCTCGCTCCAAAGTTGGGCCAGGAGAATGAAGCAGACGTGTACTCATTCCAGGACCAGATGGAGATGAAAATGAAGAGAGGCATTGTGGAGCAGTGCTGTCACAAACCATGCAACATATTTGACCTCCAGAACTACTGCAACTAAGACCCACTCCTCCACAATGATTCAAAATGTCAGATTTTCATACACAAAAAAAAATCACAAATCATTTTGTGACATGGACACAAAAATGCTTAACATTTTTCGCCATTTATACGGAAAAAAAAATAAAGTCATGTAATGAAATCTTTTCCATATCTTTTGCAACTTTCTTCTTGCTGGTACAATGACCCAGACAATGCTCCAGTAAAAAAGATGACTTTGCAACTACATCAACGTTGTGAAATGTAGTCAACTTGAAATTAAAATGACATTGGTTTTACAATAAAACATGGGATCAACATGTGAATTATTCCCTGCAACAAGCCCCATTCCTCTTGAAGTGCTTTACTGCCCTCTGCTGAATATTGAGTGCAACACATTTGAGGAGCCATCAAATGCAACAAAGGTCTGTAGTAAAAGATTTTAATTCAAGACTAATTTTAATTACAATTTAATTACAATTTTGTCCTTTTCCCAATAAAAAGGCATTCCAATATGGACACGTTAGACTGTCCACTTTACTACAGCATTAAGAAACATCCTATAGAAAACAACCAGATATTGTGAGTACATACTTTACTGGCAATGCACATTGGCAATAAATATTTGCAGAACATCAGACCAATGTCAGACTTTCCATTCAAAGCATGGTCAGATATAAATGACCATCCTCCACCTTTGTGACTGCTGTAAAGATTTCAATAATATTGCAATTTCATTTTGAAGGGGAAGACTGTTCCGGTACAATCATAGTAAACTGGCATTTCTCACAGTATCTCTCTGTTGGAAGAACAGATGCATTAGACATATAATCTACAAGAGACCCATCTGCTACTGCACAGCACAAACTTTAGTACAGAGAACAAATGAACACCTATATTCACACCTTCACCAGAGTGTACATGAGGAAAAACAAGTGTTAAATACTGAAAGTCTTGTCAAATCCAGTCAGAGCAGCTGTGGTGGAAAACAACCTCCATCTCCCGAAGTTTGGCTGACTGGCCATTGTGCTGCTGGTGAAAGGAGCCCAACACAGTCACGAGTTGACATGAGGAACATGGAAAAGTTCAGAGCACCTTCTGATTGCCTGAAAGAGAACAGATCACCATTTCAACAGAATTACAAAGGAGAAAGACATTGTGGCAGCATAGACTAAGGACATTAAACATATGCACGCATGTGCACGTGCACACAAACACATAATGTTGTGCTCACCCTGTCTGAGTGTGGTTGGGGGCTGCTGATTCTCCTTGCTGTCCAGCTTGAAGGCCTTGCTGGGGTCAAACCTGCGTGGGGCTGAACTGGCCTTGAGCTGGTCCACCTCCTTCTTCTGCTTCCCCAGCTGGGTCCTAAGCTTCAGAATTTCCTGCACATCAACACATTCACACAGACTTTAAAATAGTACCAACACATTACTCTGAAATTGCCACACTCTCCCTGTGCAGTACTGCATTTGAATGTCAGTAAGCCCCTCCCCGGTAAGTCACTGGGGGAATGTAGGAACACAAAAGCAAGTGAAGTAATTTGGCTGTATGTGAGCAGCATCATCCAACAAGATTTTTTTTAAAATAAAGAGACTGACAGACATGTGTGTCCTGATAGGAGATGTGTGACGTCACCGTTGGCGTCTTGCCTGCTTAAGTGAGATGTTCTCCTCCTTCAGCTTCACCACGTGCTTGATCTTCTGCCTCTGGTTCTGGTGGCCCAGCAGGTGGGCGTAGGCGTCGGCCAGGCGGTTCAGCTCCTCCTGCGTGGCCCCATTCTCGTTCATCAGGGCGTTGCGCTCGGCGGCGAAGCGGTCCAGCTGCTCCTGGGGACCGGAGATGAGAGCGGCATGAGGGACACGCTCGACATGCAGATCACCATGACATTCCATTCTTCTCATCAGAATCACAACTGATTCATGACTTTGGGACACATAGGAAATGCTAGATTTGGGCCTGACGCACCATGTATAGTATACATTTTGCAACAGGTGATCTCATTTGACAGAAATAGGCACCCTCTTATTTGAAAGAAGCATTTAACTAGGCCATTTGGCAAGGAGATATATGCCTCAGGGTGGTGGAGGAACGCACTCATCCAAATGCTACTCTAATTCTACTCTGAAGATATGCTCTATGAATGAGTGCTGTTTGGCACTAGAAAGCCTCATTATTGCCTTAGGAATTTAGTATGACACCATCAGTGTTCCTCAAGGCAAAATGCATGCAAACCTGTCCAAAATCATAAGCGATAGATCCACTGGTGTAGTTAAAGTAAAGCTTTAGCATTTTCACTTTTCAGTGTCCCATTAGGATGAAACGTGAGTTTATCCCACCTGGAAAGGTTTAACTTTGGCATGGAGCTCTTCATAGCGTGCTCTCCACATCTCCGCCTCGTCCACGGCTGGAGCACTGGGAATAAAGATGGACACAATGAGGAAGGGGGAGGGAACCACCGAACCTTAACCCCCAGATCATGATACTGGATAGCAAAAACCTGAACCATACTACTGTAATACCCTGGAGATCACATCACGCCCCAGTGATGTTAGGTGCCAAAACAAACAGGCACATGGTTCAATGGTGTGAGATGTTTCCAGCTGAAGGGGAACTGGACTCTCATCCCCAGCCACACCCTGTCCCCCCCCTAGCCTTCCCCAGGGCCCTCACCTCTTCTCCAGCACCTCCGCCTGCAGTCTCTGCAGCTCCTCCATCCTCTCCTCGAACTCTCGCTTCTCCTGCTCCAGCTGCTCCACCCGGCTCTGGAGCCTTTCCGTCTCGTCGGCCCTCCCCTCCCGCGAGCGCCTCCGCTGCTCCTGCCTGTCCAGCGCCTCCTGCTCCAGCCGCTCCTCCAGCTCCCGCGCGCGCTCCCTCTCCCGCTCCGCCTGGCCCCGCAGCCTGCCCGCCTCCGCGGCGTGCGCCTCAGCCACCGCCCTCAGCTCCGCCTCCTTCTGGGCCAGCCTCATCTGGGCTTCCAGCAGCATCCTGGAGGACACAGGCACCATGAATCACCGCATCGCTGAAAAGGCACTTAGGGGCCTTCTATTACAGAGTAAATCACAGGGTAAGTGTTTGTTTTGATGTGTACAGCATTCATAAATCAAGCTTGTTGGGGGAAATCATTCCAATCATCATCCAGTTAATACGTACATCCATTTCTAAACTGCTGATAATTTATACAACAGCCCTTTTAAATCACAATTTGACACTCAAGCTCAAGGCTACAATAGTAGCCTTTATCTAACATGAACTTCCTGCATGATCCACTGTCCTTAAGATACCTGAAAAGGAAGTACGTACTTTCAAGGTTGCAGGTCACACACAAACACATCACTGATGAGAGAAAGGGGGGCACACACAGCAGCAGCATTAACCCCCAAAAAAAAAAAAGATCACCATAAGTACATCATTCTTTAGGAGAACAAAACTCCAAAGAATGACACTGAAGCATGAAATTAGACTGATCTCCGTTTCCAGGTTGACAGAGATTAGGCACATTTACTTGCTACTGTGGTGATGCCAGCAAATCTGTGTGATAGAACTAAAGAATGAAAAAATCATGCCTGCTAAGAAACCAACAGGAGAGCAAAAATATAAAACCTTGAGTCTCACAGGCAAGGCTGACACATGAGCTACATTTTGCTTAAGCACTTTAGGTTAAGCATGGCATATGGCTCCATGACATTAGCTTGATGTGGTCACACAAGAGCAAACACCCTCAGAGTCCCATGCAGTGAGCTCACCTGGCATACTCCTCTTTGGTCTTGTCCTGGGACGACTGGACATCCTGCAGCTGCTGACGTTCTTCCTCAAACTGCTGCGTCACCTTCCGCACCTCCGCCTCCAGCTCCTGGCAGCGGGCCTCCACGCGGTGCATGTCATCACCCAGGGACTTCTTGGTGCTGCGGAATAAACCCACAGCTGTTGAGAGCGCCCATCAGAGAGGACGTGAGGACATGCGAGACAAAGGACGTGGAAAATGTGTTTGGCATCACCTCTCCAGCTCTGTGGCCATCTCCCCGATCTTCCTCAGTGAGCTGCTGTGCTCCTCCTGCAATTTGGTCATGGCCTCCAGGTGGCGCTCATCCAAAGTCAGCAGCTCTGCCCTTTTCCTGTGTGAGGCAGGGGAGTTCTCAGTCCACCTTTACGTACCTTTTATTGCTAAATACAGCTCTGTCCACACCTGACTACTATACTCAGCTTTCACCTTGGAACAAGTAGCAAAAGTACTAGTGAATAGTTTCTTCAGTTTGGTTTTTGAGGGTTTACTAAGACGCAAGTTGCAGTCTTCTCAAAGTGTTCAGACTGAACTTAAGTTCATTTCTGCGCACCACGTAAACACTTTAAAGACCTTGAATGACCCTGAATTTGACTGGGTCCTCATTTATCCATTACTGAAAGTGTACTCCCTATTAATGTGGTCCCTGTCCTCCCACAGCACACCACACCCCTGTGTTTCCTGACCTGTCCAGCTCAGCCTGGACATCAGTCAGCTCCCGCTCCAGTTCCTGGTTCTCCTCCTTGTTGCGCTGCTCCTGCTCCTCCAGCAGCGAGAGCTCCCCCAGCGCCTCCTCCAGCTCCCCCTCCAGCTGGCGGCGCTCCTCATCAAGCTCCCTCTGCAGGCGCTCCAGCAGTGCAGCCAGCGAGCCTGACCGCTCCTGAGGGGAGAGAGAGAGAGAGACCCTTACAGTGGGCCCTTCCTGCCCCCCCCCGGCTCCAGGGCACAGCAAATTTAGCAAAGCCAATTATGTGCACACAGAAGAGCTTCAGAAGTCTAGGGAGTGAAAATCTGAGCGTGTCTGCCCATACAGAGTCAGTATTATTCAGAATTTTTGCATGGGACTGGATCAGCTGACTTGCCTTCTCTTCCTCCAGCAGTTTTGCCAGTTCTGCGTGAGCCTCTTCATCACTTTTTCTCTTCTGCTCCAGCGAGCTGATCTCTGCCTGCAGCTCCTGCACTCTCCTCAGTCCCTCCTCCTGTGTCCTACCTGAATGGAGAAACCATGATACCTCAAGCCATGATACCTCATCCACACAGGCTAGAGTGCATCAGTCTTTTCTCTGCTTAAAGTGAAATGTAACTCAGACAATTGCAATGCATGAACTTACTCCGGTGTCACACACTGCCATAAGAAATTAATTCTAGGATGAAAAATTAAGTGGCTAGCAGTTAATATAATCAGGCTGTGTGTGCAGCACCACCATGCCCAATAACCACAGATAGTGCAGTATCTACATTGATCTAAGAGTTCCCAAGTACCCAATGGAAGCATAAAAAGTAGTTGTTGCTATGATCATTGTTCCCTCCTCCCACACATTCTAAATAGCAAATTCCTTTTTTTGTATCATCTCCCAAAAAGGTGCCATGCTATAAACTGAAACCACTGCAAGCTTGATTTGCTTTTGATAGTAGCGTTACTGGTTTCATAATGCAAGCACTAATATTCAGCTAGGAAAGCATTTTTGATATACATTTGATAATATGCTTTACCATACAAACTTCACAAACATACACCATCTTTGGGAGACAATGCACCATGTGATCAAAGGGCAAGGTTATTTCTGCTGCTCCACAATGGAACTGTGTCCCAGTCATTTAAAGGAGTGTAAACAGCCTGAAAGAAGGTCCACACCTCTCTCCTGCTCAAGAACCAGACATCTGTCGTTAAGAAGCGCCACCCTCTGATCCAGCTCCTCTTCTGTCCTCCGCAGCACCTCCCTCAGTCTGGTCAGCTCTTGCTCCTGCTGCGCCAGTGCACTCCGGGAGTCCCGCAGCTCCAGCACATTCTGCTCCAGCTGTTTCTCCGTCTCCACCAGTACATGCTGGGACTCCTGCAGCTCACAGCGGCGCCGCTCCAGCTCCTGCTCCTTCTCCCCCAGTGCATGCTGGGAGTCCTGAAGCTCACAGCTGAGCCGCTCCAGCTCTCGTTCCTTCTCCCCCAATGCATTTTGGGAGTCCCGCAGCTCAAGGCTTCGCTGCTCCAACTCCTGCTCCTTTTCCCCCAATGCATTCTGGGAATCCCTCAGCTCTTGAGTGCGCTGCTCCATCTGTTTCTCCAGCTCACTGGAAAGAATTATGTGATGCTAGTAAGTGGCCAGTACGCATTACGCCATGTTGCAAATACACCAGGTTTTTTTTTTTGCTTGTTAGTGTTGCCTACTCACATCAAAGGCACAACTACTTCAGAGTAAACAGTATATGCAGTGAAGCTTTGAAATTTGTGCTCACCCGAGTTGAACCAGAGATTCCGAAGTGCTAAGAGCAGCCTTCTCTTTCTCTCGCATCTTCAAACGCAAGTCCTACGAAAGAGGAACACGAGATCCTATGAATTACTTCCCTTTAAAAGTAGACTAAATAGTACTGGTAGTTTCAGTACATTTCTTTGAGTACATGCAGCTCATCTGTGAACCTGTCTGTTCTAATATCAAACAAAGTGCAAATGAGGAATGTCTCAACCATCACTCTGTACCAACATAATTGGCAAGGAAAAAAAAAAAGATTACCTGGATTTCATCATTTGCTGTATCCAAGTACCCCTGCAACACCTTGATCTCCTCTCTCAGTTCTTGGATGACAGCTAACGAGCACAGAATTGAATTTCACAGATTAAAAATAGGCAAAGTACATACACACAGCTACGTGAGTGCTTGTTAAGTCTGCACATTCTCACCATGCAGCTTATCCATTTCACTCTCCATCTCCTCATTCTGCAGTTTAGTTTCCTGGCGGAGGTCCTCTGAAAAAAATCAAAATAGTGAAATTGTTAAACACCACACAGCGTTCGTCAATCCCTTCAACCGATCTGTGAGGCATTACTTACCCAGGTCTTGGTTCCTCTCCCTCAGGGCATCCAGTGTTGCCCTCAGAGCTGCCAGGTCTGTCTCCAGCACCTTCACCTGGCCCTCAGTGCTGATCTTCAGGAAACTCAGCTCCTGCCAGCAGCCAAGTACAGAGCAACATTCATGTGTGTACTGAAAAAAGGAGGGAGAAACTCCCCAGGAACTACAATCAAAGATATTGGAAAGACTAATCAAAGTAAAACTATCCCACCTTGTCTTTGGCATCTAGTTTATTCTTTGCCTCAATGAGCTCCATGGAGAGAGAGTTAATCCTCTTCTTTGAACTGTCTGTGGAAAACTGCAGAGGAAAACAAGGATACGATTGATCAAAATGTACACTTGGATCACTTTGTAAAAAAGTTTGCTTAATGATGCCATTCCTCACATCTTTAGACTGGATTGTGAGGGTGTGGAGCCCTCACTGACATATGCCAGTGCATTTCTGAGACTCAAATGCTTCTTTTTGGCTTAATATTTTTTAATCACCTTTGTGAATTCTTCTTGTCTGAAGTTGATGTGGAAGGAGGGAATAAAAGGCTTAATATTTATCCTGCATCTATGCAAAACCAGCTAGGCGTGGGTACTGTCAGTAAACATGCTCAGATCTGCAAGCATCCAAACTCTTCCTGTCAATTAGATTTTTAAAAGGTCTTTATTTTGGGGCCATTATTTGGCACACAGCATTTAAGCTGGACATTCACACCCAGCTCAATTCTGTGGCACACAGAAAGTCCTTATATTGTTAATGCTTTGTTTAGTTTATTAGCCAGACAGACAAACATATAGGCACAAAGCAATGTGACACCTTGGACTTCAAGAGGTCTCTCACAACAACACCCCTGAAAGGTACCTTGGTCTTCAGGAATTCATTGGCCTTTTTCAGGTCCCCCAGCTGCCTCTCCAGGGAGGCCACGCTGGCGGAGAGCCCGGTCTTCTCGCGCACGGCCGACAGCAGCTTCGCCTCCATCTTTCGCAGCTCCTCCTCCAAGGCCTGGAGCTTGCGGTCCTGCTCCGCCCGCTGATGCACAAGAGACCGGATCTGTGGAGAAGGGGCAGGATGAGGAGGACTTGTTATCTAGAGACACTGGTGCTACGCTCCAGTGTGCCAGACCACCTGGATTTTGCAGGATCTCTCAAATTTGAAATTACAGTATTTGAACTGGACTTTTAGCAAAATCTTTACTTTGATTGATACTTTAAAAATGCCAAAAGGACATACAATGCTGTCTAAGGAGAAAAATAGGTTTAATTATCGTGAAAGAAACTAAGTTGCTCTATGAATTGGACATAAACAACCAACGCCCACGCACACAGAGAAAAACAATCTTAGTCGATAACTTCAAATTGCTAATATATATATGTATATGTGTAAGTGCTTGTGCAACTAGCCACCTCTTTCTCCAGTAATTTCTGCTGTTTCCTCTGCACCGAATATGCAGTCTTGTCCTTCTTCAGGCTGGACACTTCACCCTGCTGGAGAAGACAGTCAGAACTTAAAAATCAAGCACAAAATGTTAAGCTAACATTCATGTTTTCCCCTCTTGAGATCACAGAAACTGACCAAGCCGTCGGCAGACATTGTTCGGCGCATGGGTGAAGACAGGGCATCTTTCGTAGACGGTACACCATCAACTGAACCTGCTACAGAAGACAACACGTGAGGTTGTGTAGCTAGCCAGGTAAATTTCAGCAGGCAGTTATAACAATCCTCTACCAGTCGAAGATGAAAAGCATAGTTACCAAGCTAGCTAAGGTTAACGTTATCTTAACAGTAATGACCTGACAGCTGAACTCACCCGATTTAGCCGATTTGAAGCGCTCGGCTTTATGGAAGGAGACAGCACCTTTTACGTCTTCGTTTTTCACATCATATGAACCTGGTGGTGGAGCGCAGCCTGAAAGTAAAAAAAAAAAAAAAAAAAAGTTAACTAAGAATTCACCAGCTAGCCACCTACCGAGCACTATCAGCAGTTAGCGTAAGGTAGATAAAGTTAGCTTATTCGTAGCCTGACACAAATCTGAATGCACTGAGATTCAGACAGCGAGCGACCAAGCCAGTCCAATTATGCTCTGAAGCTACATCGCAATCTAATATTTCAATTCAAACTGAACCTTAACGGAAAGTTAACTTAGTAAACATTAACCTACTAGCTAGCCATGACTAAAAATGCATGTATAATAGCCACCTTGCTAGCTAAATAACTAGCTAAAGTTAGCCGTCTGCGCTATGTTCTGGAGCAAGCTTGGCTGACGTTAGATTGACAACTAGATAGGTTGTCATAGTTAGGAAACAAACTTACCGACTTGCTCATTAAATCTTTTCAGTGGTGCTCTTGAAAAAGACATAATGGGGTTAGTCACTATATTCTAATCAGAAACGTCCGTGACTGTGTTTAACGTTACTCGCTAACTCGGCCAGCTAGCTGGCTAGCGTACCTAGCTATACTTTCCTATACGTAATACAAAGCAGAACACACCAAAACATGAAAAAAGTTTAACTTGTGCGCTGAAATTTTAAATAGACGTCATATCCAATCAGAAAACGTTAGAAGACAAAGTTTAAATTTTTAGCCAATCAGTGCTATGCAATGCGGAAACGGTTGAGTTCCTTGCAGTGTTTTGAATGCAGCTATTCCGACCAATCAATGGGGAGGAAGGTACAACGCAAACCACTGTGACGACAATGTATGCACTATTTTGTGCACGTGAGCGGTCACTTTGTTTAATAAGACGTTATCTTAATTTGCCGTGTGCATATTTATGTTTTATTATGCGCCGCGTAGTTGTATTTACATTTATATTGTCCACGGCTGCTTTGACAAACACTGTTTCTGTTCTCCTTGGGAATGAAGCAGCACTGCATGCGATTGACAGCCGACCGCAGCGCAGTAAAGCCGAAAGGACATGGTCTTCATGTTGAGCGATTTAGAACGAGCTCATGCAGACGAGTTTGTTTGTAGCACTGTTGTTTCCCCATGGTTAAAACCTGCTTGTTACAGCGAAATCCACTCAGAAGAAACAATTTAAAACAGTACTCAGTTAAATAATCGATGAAAAAGGTTACAAATGTGAACGCAATGCATGACTTGTCTCAATTACTACCGCACTTAGCTAAACCGCACTAGTTCATGTGCTAATTGTGGGGATGGCGATTAACATTAGTGGTGGTAAACTCGGTTCCTTTTATGGACTCGGGTTCCTCTGAGTCACTCACGAAACTGTTCCGGGTGTGTCGAGTCCTTTGAGTCACTTGAGTCAGTGTTTGAGTTGTGGAGGAAACAGGATCCACTCAACTCAGTTGAGTTGTGGAGGAAACAGGATCCACTCAACTCAGTTTCGTTCAGTTTTGAGTTGTGGAGGAAAGGAAAATATCCACTCAACTCGGTTAACTGCGCGAGGCTGAGTCCTGATGTTTCAGTCAACTCTAGTGGAGGGAGGATCTACTCGACTCAAGTCAGTGAATCTGAGTCTTCTGGGTCCGCTGTGTTTCCGAGTGCGGTGGAAGGTGGATCTACTTAAGTCAGTGAATCTGAGTCTTCTGGGTCCGCTGTGTTTCCGACTATGTAGGAAGTTACCGCGATCCGTTCTCAGTCAACTCAACTACATTCAGAGGCGCATATTTGATAATTTAAGTTATTTGAACGTCGGACAGTTGGGTTACCTGCTAAACGCTAGGTAGATGGGCAGAGTATGTTATACAGGTCATAATAAGAGTGATACAGATTATTGTTTCAATGCGCGTCGCCTGGTGTTAGCAGCAGCCATAGGACTATAGGTTCCGGGTTAATGGAGACCTCAGACTCATGAATCCTGAGTTAGTACGAGGATTTGAGTTAATAACCCGGGTGATTCAGGAATCAACCAGCTCTAATTAACATGAGTTATGAGAAAGGCACTTTGTACAGAAAAATGCAGCCTTCTCAAGGCCTGAGGAGGCCTTAAAATCATGAAAACATATAAACCACAGGAACAATACAGCATCAATTATCAGACACTCCAAAAATAATTACCAAGAGTAAAATTATTACTTCCATGGTGACTAATACACGTGTAATGTTTGTTTATTTTGTTTAACAATATTCTGAAAAATACCTTGCAGTTTAAACATGTTTTGTTGTACTTGTGAAGAACTTAGCTGTAAGTCCTTGATAAAGAAACACATTTAAACCATAAACTTACCCCTTCATTTGGAACTCTGCCTTGTTAAGAAACATTGCATTAACACCAAATCTTCCTGGAGGAGAGCCTAATACTATACTTAGGTTTTTTAAACCTATTAAGATTCAGTGCTTAAGGACAATTTGACAGTATGCTAAATTTAAATGTTAATAAGTGGGCACTGAAGAGTTGTACTAAAGGGTGTCAGGATCTATATCTGGAAAAGTTCCACACTCAGCATTTCTAAATACAGATGAGGCTAAAAATTAAAATGTTTCAGCACATTGCCTTCATCAGGGAAAAGGTGTGCTAAAAAAGAATTTTTAGAGTTACATCTAGGCCATCTTTAATTCATAAAAAAGAGCATATCCATTGTAAGCAAGTGCTCTAATCCCCCAACCAAACAGAGCTACTATACCCAGAAACAGGCATCTTCATGGTGTGCACCCAGGACGCACTGATAGATATAAAACCTTCAATCACGTTTGAGTTAGACGTTTTTATTTCATGGAAATACAACATTATTTCAGTTCCTCCAATGGACTGCTTGTTGTGTATTTTTTCCATTATATTCCAGAACATGATCACTCGTACAACAATATGAACAAAACCTGATGTCACAAATAGAGCCATGACAACATTAAATTACACCTGCCATGCTAAGATTTTAAAATGACGCGTCATCGTTTTCACTTTTTTTCTTCAATTAACACGTTCACCCCTGAAAGGAAAAAAATAATAAATTGTAATGGTATTAATAAATATAGTTTAATGCACAGTGGAAACCACTACTTTCAAAAATATAAAAACAGTCAAAATTCCTTAAAATCAAAACTTAAAGAAAAGAAGCTAAATTAAGACTCAGGAGACACATTGGAAAAAAAGAACTTCACAACAGAAGCTGCCATGCATTTTTAAGACTTTTTGACTCCTTCCCAAAATGTTTTTTGCTTTAATGGAATATAAAATGGAAAATATATTTATAGTATAATTTGGTAACACTGAAAGTAAAGAGCCAATGATAAATACTGACTTGTTTCCCCTCATTGATTGCTTTTCCTTCTGGGGGTGAAAAGGTAACAACCCAAATTTACCCATATTCCTCCACCGTCCTCTAGTTTGTACCATAACAGGGGAATTTGATTGGTCTCCAGTTGTCACTGACTACTGTTCATCTCCTCCCACTTAAATATTTCTGTTAGATCTAATTTTACACTTATTGTGTGCACTTATTCAGACCTTTCTGCTAGCAAGAGGTATCTGGAATGATTCTGTCTGGATAAAATGTAGCACACCTTCCTCTGATGGGGGAGTTGGACAAGGGGCAGCAATGCCACTGTTTTTGCATATGTAAAGAATAAGAATATAAAACTGTTTACAGACAAACAGCATTAAGAATCCGACTTGCAAAAATAGATGACATCTAGTCAGAAGTAGAACCAACATAGTATGAAGGTACAGGTTAAATTATCAATACTTAAAAAAAAAACCCCTAACAATTACAACACTCAATACTTCACTTCGCAATACATTGGTGGAATTTACAGCAGTGGAGAGGAGGTGCATCGTTGCCCTCGATTCTAAAGCTGGAAAAAGTACAATAAATAAAAGCAACAAAGCAAAACAGGTGTGATCCCGCTGTCTACTCATTTTCTCTCTCATATATCTCATCTGTGGTTATGTATACATGGATTTGTGGGGACTGTTATTTACACTGTGGTGACCCCCAGCATGGAGGTTATCCTGTGGGCTCAGGGCCGTGTGTGTCAACACTAACATACCGTACCACCATACAAGCTCCCTCTCTGTACAGTACAGCATCTTTTAAAGCACCAGGACACACATGACAGACCATCCTTTTTAATCCTGTATATATATTTTGATCCAAGTTTTGAAATGATCTGAGTCACGTTTTATATTATTATTATTATTATTATTATTATTATTACACAGCTGTAAGGTATTAAGGTATCATCAACCAGAGGGAGAGCGATGATCAGTTCCTCCAGTTTTACTTCAATCACGTGGGTCTGGTCATGAGACAAGGGTTACGGAGACAGGCCTCAGGCCTGTTCATACTTTGTCTTGATGTCTGAGTGCATTCCATTTTGACAGCCTGCGACAGCATTGGTGAAATGATTCAAGGCAACTTTTGCCCTTTTAAAACATCAAATCATGGGCCAGAGGAGGGGTCTGTGCATGTTACGCAGAACCAAAGGAAAAAAACAGGAATCCAGTCCATTTGACACGGCACTACTTCTATTGTTTGACAGGATGTCAATGCACTCCTTTTTTCTTAGGTAAGGTTTAGAATAAAATTTTATATTTCGGATAAACAACTGATGGATGTGAAATGGTGAGGGGCATGCAGTTCAAAATATTTTGTTACATTGGTGCAGCATTAAAATAATGAAATATTAATAGGATATTTACAGAAAGGAGGTTTTTGAGGGGCTCCAGTCAACAAAATGAGCTTAAATATAATGAAATGTTAAAATAACAACAACATAACAACCAAACAAAGTTTTTTTCATCATTTAGGGCACTGATTCAAAATGTAGTCCCAAAGTCTTTTGTCCTAAACTTTAACCAACAAAATCATAATTTGGTTCCCAGAATGCTTACAAAGTTTTATAGGCAAAAATACTTCAATTGCTTAACCCTTTTAATCAGTATAACTTATATTGAATATGGCCCCGTTTTTTTTTCTGTGTGTTGACTGATTAATTAATTAAATTTGACCGTGTCTCCTTCAGTTAGCATTGTCTAAGGATGTGGCTCTACCAACTTCTGAAATCCCACTCTGCTGCCTCAAGGGAACTTGTGATAGTATGTTGTCTGTTCGTTTCTCTTTTTTCCTTCACTGCTCTGAACATAATAAATTAACCTATATAAGTCGCTCTGGGTAAGAGCGTCTGCTAAATAATGTAATCTAATGTAAAAATCCTTTTCTTAAAAATAAAACAAGCAGGGAAATGCATGAGCCCCCAGACCTGATGGGGGTATTGAGTGTTCATGGTTGTATGGTCATTGGCACTGGGGGCTACCCCCCTAATGCCACAGGACAGCAGCCATGGCAGAGCCAGTCCTTATTTGGCTTACATTTATAAGGACTGGGATGCATGCATCCACACAAAGGAAGGAAAAGGTGAAAACTGCATGACCCTCAAAACCAACAAGGTGATGAGTTCTGTTCTAACGGGGGGGGAGGGGTCAGGACTGGAGAGGAGGGGGGTGTAGCGGTGTGCCTAAGAGGTGACGGGAGGCTTTACTTCAACAGGTGGTGGCCAGGGACTGGTGTATAGGGGGCTGGAAACAGCGAACGTGTTCTACGGTGGAACTATCCGTCTCCACAGCCTTCATGTACTTGTTGAGGATGGCGAAGATCTCGTTGTTCAGAATTTGGTACTTCCTGATGCGGTCGGCCATCTTCTTCAAGGGCTGCACAGAGGACAAGGAGATATAGGCATAGTTTACTGAAATTTGAATTTAGAAGGAGCTACAAGAAATCTTGTATCTAATCTATTTA
This sequence comes from Megalops atlanticus, assembly GCA_019176425.1. Classification (NCBI taxonomy): domain Eukaryota; kingdom Metazoa; phylum Chordata; class Actinopteri; order Elopiformes; family Megalopidae; genus Megalops; species Megalops atlanticus. The sequence continues at coordinate 9,404,150 of CM032888.1, forward strand.
AAGATAACAGTTTCCAGTAACACATTCAGTTTGTCAAGAGTGCCATACCAGGTGTTCAATACTCTGTTTAAGAGTTATAAAGGCAACAAAACCAGTGTTTAAGTGTAGAAGGTAGGCTCAATATATGGTCAACAACCAACGCTTTGCAAAAAAAATTACAACTATCAGCAGTGAAACACAACAGCTGTTCAATGCCTAACCAGTTTTGTCTTCTCCGATACATGAGGGCTATCGAAGAATTGCTGGTTTTAGATGAGGTGTACAGTTAATACCAAAGTAAGGCCCCTTGCTCCATCCCTGTGCCACCTGACCACATGCTTACAGGCTTGACATGAAGCCACACCCCTGTGTAAAGACAATGGCAGGTACAAGGCACAATCCAAACCCCATTCTTCCTTGTTACCATGTCAACAACACCTTCACAAACTCAAGTGTATTGTGGGGAGCTGGGGTGTATCTTGCATGTCAATTTTTCATGAATGTGAAAGAGTGAAAAGAGAAATTCAGTTCAGCGCTGAGGACCAGCTTAACCATGCTGCCTTTATATGTGACATGTTTTCCATTCTCACAATAACAGGAACAGTATCAAGTTCCTTGCATATTGCATATTAAATGTTTCTAATTTCAATCCTATTATACACAGTAGTTATTCAAATATGTTCATTCCTAATTTTGCATTAAAGTCAGTGTAGTTAAGGCTGTTGACTAGGATGACATGCTAATGACAAAAAAATGACAAGAAACTAGCACCCGGGAAAGTGTTTGGTAAAATGAGCAATAAACCGTGTTCAAACAAGTCTAGAGAAACAGAGTGGAAAACAGGCAACAGAATGCAGCTGAACAGGAATTATCAGTCTGGTAAGTCTGTGTGAACAGTATGTGTGGAATAAATGTTAGAGTGTGTGTGTGTGTACGTGTTTGTTTACAGTATACACCCACCACATTCTTGATTATCTCGTCCTTGCCGTCCTGCCTCTGGACCTTCAGCAGATGGTAGCAGAAATCAAAGAGGTCAAAGCGTCGCTGCTGACCCAGCAGCACGATGATGGCGCAGCCGGCCCAGTTCAGCCCGTCTCCGAAGCACTGCCTGTTCGGGCACAGCACAAGCATCCTTTACTGGACCGGACCGGAACCGACCGCAGCGGCGTGTCTCTTGCACTGCAAACTCACGTCTCGGCTTGTGAAGCCCTCAGATCACAATCAAGCTTTTTTTGTAAACAGGCCTTTGCAAGCTTCCAGAGAGGGACTATGAATAGGCCATGAGTAATGGTGATTGTTTGGGGCCCAGCCGTTTCACCCTTTCAGCAAGTATGCATTGTGGAAATGGCCTTGGATAGACTGGCATCTTACTCAGGGCAGGTTCTTGCACATCAGGCTGTTTCACACACACAATCTGGGAACAGGTCTAACTCTGCATTGCTCCCCAGAATGCCTACATTATTGATCTGCTTTGTTTCTTATTGGACATTCTGTGTATGGCTTCCCAGAATGCCTATATTATGGATGTACTTTCTTTCTTATTCGGTGTGCTGCATATGGCTTCCCAGAATTCCTATATCATGATTTCCACACCTTTGCTGTCATTAGACACGCTGCGCACGGGTGCGACGGGCGACACCTACTCTGCGGTGAACTCGTGCGTGCCCACGGGGATGCAGTAGACGAACTGCATGGCGCTCCAGAGCCGGTGGAACTCCATGCACTCATCCACGTGCATGACGCCGTTGGTGGGCGGCGGCCCGCGCCACACGGCGTCCTGCAGGTAGCTGCGGATGCGCGTCAGGATCACCTCGAACATGGAGAGGCCGCAGCACAGGCGCTCCTTCGTCAGCAGGTCGCCCTCGCGCGCGATCGCAATTTGCTGCAACGACAAGGCGGAGCCAGGGCGGCGGGCGCCCGGGCAACGGTGAGGCGCTAACAGAGACGACACCCTCGGGTGAAGCGTGTCGGCCTCACCTGCCAGCATCTAAAAATGGCAACTGTAGCATGAGCGGAAGACAAAAAGAGCATAAAATGGCTCCCCTGAGTGTTTTCAAAGAAGCAGTGGCTGTTTTGTGGTTCTGTTGAAAGATTTGTGCCTTTTTGTGAGGGACGGGGGGAGCGAATTAGGCTCATCTTTTTCTTGATTTCTCGCTCTCTTTGTTTTGGGGTGACAGACAGGATGTAGGGTACAGGATGAATCCAGACGCTGCACCCTTATGAACAAACAGGGTGTCAGGTGTCAGCGACAGCCATCTGACACAGGCTAATTAGACCCTCCTGCAATGAACCACTGAGCTGTGAGAGGGAAACGCTCCACAACTCCAAAAACAGTGGTGAGGGGAGATCGTGGGTCCACAGGGACAGAGCAGGTGGTAATGGATTGCTTATTGAGAGGTTCTGCTCACCCGTGGGACTCTGTGGGATGGGGTGAAAGAGGTGACAGAGAGGTGGGGCTCACCTGTGGGGTTCCCAGTCTCTCGATCAGGGGAACCAGGTGGAGGGGGGCATACTTTGCCTCCAGCCTCTTCATTCTCACCTCCAGACGCTCCCCCTCTACAGAGAGAAATGCCACATAAAAACCAATCAGTTAATGACAACTGATACTAATACAAATACGTACAGTAATGCTATGTTAATAATAAGATGTAATAACATCCTCATTATCATAGTCTCACAGATGGACAGTGGCAGGAGAAATAACCAGCTAAAAACCGATTACTGGTACCACAGACTGTATCCCCATGTTTATATGTGGCAAACATCCACCTCACCATTTTCAGTCTCTGTAACTGCCCTGTCTGATGTTAGACACACGATTATATACATATACTTAGAAAGTAATCTGAAATGTACCTTTGTCTTATTAACACAATTTTAAGGGATCATAGAAAAACAGGCAGCCTTTTTCCAAATGAGTAAAATGAGTAAAATTAGTCACCTTTGATGTAGACCCTGGGGAGAATGTTCTGGAAGGGGGCAGCGTGCAGCAAGTCGCACACTTCTTCCTGGGACTGTGTTTAAACAACATGGAGAAAGAGACTGAACACTGTGAGTCTAAATATCATACCAACACAGATCTCTCAAAGGGCTGTGCACATCAGGTACACTGCTCTTTCTGACAAGCACATGCTCACTCACACGCATCGTTCACTGGCACACGCACGCTGGAACATACATCCACAAATATTCATGAAAAATGTGACTAAACTGTGATCAGGCCGTTGCTGTGAAATGACAAACAAAACCAAAAAAATGGGCAGGTGCTGTCGTGCGTGCAATGACATCATCTCCCCCAGCTCAGAGATTGGCTGGCACCCAGCGATCAAGCCTGCCACACACCGCCCACACCAACTCATCACCACGGAAACAACCCCCCTGGTGGTCATCTCTGTGCAGTCTTAGGCATTGGTTAATATTTTAATCTCTTCACATACGACAATGACACCATACAGGTACAGACACACATGTACACGCGCGCGCACACGCATACATACACACACACACACACACACACACACACACACACACACACACACACACACACACACACACACACACACACACACACACAAATGCACGTGAGTGTACAAAGATGTTTAAAACATTATTCTTTCGCATCTCAAGGTGCATCATGTGTTTAACAGCTGACTACATTGGTAAAACTGTTTACAAAACGGCTTTTGTGACACATGCTTGCTGGAGTAGCCTAGAATTTCTTGTGTGATGCTTAGATGCAAAAGTACTAATGTCTGTGCAAATGTACTGTACCATTTAAAACTGTCACAAGCTTGCCTGTCACATCCCTGTGCAGATTTCAATGTGTCACTAAGTCTGCGATGCAGAGGACATCACACAGAATACAGTGCCTGTACACACACACACACACACACACACACACACACACACACACACACACACACACACACACACTTGATCATAAACACAGACATGGACAGCCTTCAAGGCTTCACTTTCTCATCCATCATTAGTTTAAATCATGCATTCAAGCACTAGAACTGCAGGTTCTTTGTTTACAGTCTAAACTGTAAAAACATCTTCAGAGTTAATCCGTAATTCTAAAAGCCACAGCTCAGGTCTGAAAAGGACTCACACATGGAAATATGAATATTATTAATAAGAATATTATCAAGTTGTGGATCTACGTGATCCACCAAACGCCTCCTATTTGTCAAACTGTGAATTGCATAGGTATAGTCTTTAAAGTAGGAGTGAATGATCTCATATCTTAAAGCCTGTAATTACTTATCTGCTGCAAGCATATATCCAACGGTATCTCTGCAACAGCACATTACTGCTGCGCCCTGAGCTGATATCCACACTCAACTAGTCAGGTCTGAGCGGTAAGACATGGCCATTGACATATAGAGGAAAACACTCACACAGCTAGTGAACAGGAACCCAAGAGACAACCAGTTCCCAAAGCCTTCACAGTGAATAATTTCCTTTACAGGTATTGGCAAGGACACAAACCGACAGAAATCAAGGCTGATGAAATCAGCATGCAAATGACCAGCCAATCCACACAATGCCAATGCACACAAATAAACAGACAGAGAAGAAATACGACAAACACAAACTGATAAGAAACCCACAATAAACCCAACATGAAAGCAGCAGTGCATCAGCGCAAGACATTGCAAACAGCCAGAAAGAGATGATCTGTTGTTGCCATGGAAGCCAGGGATATTGAGAAAGGTCTAGTTTATCCTGTATGTGGACTGAATCTGGAAAAATCCATTCAACCTAATGAAATGATTGATGACCCACTGCATCAGTTTCATTAAGGTGCTACTTCTTGTTTTGTTTTGTCTTTTTTTCTGTTGCTTCTTAAACGATAACCTGGCAAATATAACAAAAGCCCCTGGAAAATACTTTTCACAGGTAATAAGCGCTCAAACATTCCTCGTTTCCATGGCAGCCCTACAGTACAGTTGAAGTAAGAAATGAACCAAGTGATAAAAAAGCCAGTGAAACCAATATGTGATTGATGTGTGTTGTGCTGGTGTCACCATGGAAATGACCTAAGTCCTTACCACCTGTAGCAGTTGCCAGCGTGTAATGAGAAGAGTTTCAGGAAGAGTCAGTATCAGTAACACGCCCCACACACATATACAGAGACACACACAGAAACAGCTTCATACATACACACATACACAGATAAACATACACGGACATCCACACCCGCAAATGCACATGCACACATGTGAACCACCTGTTCCCCTTCACGGTTAGTTACAATCCTGCAGATGAGTAGTCAGACAGTGTAGAGCAGGAAAGTGAGGTAAGTTTCTCAGGTGAAGGGGAGAAGATGATTTACAGAAATGCTCTTTTCTGTTCATCAGACTAAACAGCCTTATAGAAAAAAATTTTATAAATTGGCTGGCAGCCAATATCTGTTTTAAAGTGGTTTGCGCCACGCTGTCAGAAAATAAATGTACAACACTGTATATACTGAATGTTGTTTGCTTGCCAGACCACGGAAATGACCACATAAGAAAGTGACTATACTGAGTCAGAGTGACTAATTAAGGCCTTTAATTTGGTCGGGTAAGGGAGCCACCTATAGTCATTACTGAATATGACCATCCACCAGTTTTCAATAAAATTTTTTAATATTGTCATTGTTATAATATTGCTATACACGGCTGAAAGAGAAGTAAAGTAAATGTGTTCTTACAGGTCTAGAATACTGTAACACTGCACATACACATTATTTGCAGAAAGTTTGTTAAAAGGTTAATATCATATATGATGGCTATTAATCTATATTTAACCAAACGATCACACATGTCTATGAAAAATAATTCAGCAAAAAAAATCAGATCCTTACTAACTACAGTATTATTCATAATCAGGAGCAATATAGAACTACATACAGACTAAAAACCCTTTGAGATTTTTGATAGATTAGTAAACAAAACCTCTTTTTAATTGTTGCCTTTAATGACCTTTACACATCAATATGAAATGGAATGCAGCAGTGGGTGGCGGTGTAGCATAGTGGTTAAGGAGCAGGACTCGTGACCAAAAGTTTGTCGGTTCGATTCCCCGCTGGGGCACTGCTGTTGCACCCTTGGGCAGCGTACTTAACCCCCAATTACGTCAGTAAATATCCAGCTGTATAAATGGATAACATTGTAACCGATGTAAATCACTCTGGGTAAGAGCATCTGCTAAATGCTAATAATGTAACGTAATGTAACATGATCAATGCATGGCTCCCTTTAAGTCTTCTCTATTCTGTGTGGTGGATTCCCTGTCCTTTACTGTATCACATGTCCTACATCCATGTTCTCTGCTTTTTCGCTGTTTGATCTGTGTATATGAAGTTGTCTAAGTTGTTTCTTTTCAACCTAAACCATTTAACTGGCAATATTTGTCATACGTCTATCTGTAAACTACAGAAGACCGACTGTTCTATTGGGCTCATGGCAACAGAGATGGTAAATCCATCCCAGCCAAAGTGCTGAGCATTAGCTGGAGGAGTTCAGGCTCCTCATACAAGGACAAGTGCTTCAGGGACAAAACGGACCTAATAAGACAGGGGCATCCTTGCCTCCTGCCTGTAGACAGGCCGATCTGAGAGAGGCTCAGCACCACGGACAGCGCGTGCCTCACCGGAGAGCCCGGGCGCTGGGCAGAGCGTGCGTTCTGTCTGTGCCATGCGTGTGCATTAAGCCCCAGGTCAGGGGCGTGGGGGGAGGGGAGCGGGGAGGGGCTCACCAAGGCTTGCTCGATCAGCAGGCAGAAGAGGATGGCGTTCCCCACCTCCCTCAGGCTCTGGAAGACGTCCGTCTTCAGCTCGGCGTACTCGATGATGTCCTTCAGCTGGTGGTGGAAGAACTCCAGGATGCCTGCCGAGACACGCGTCCCTGTCACCCATCCCTATCTCTCCACCGTAAGGAGATCAGCACTCTTCACTGCAGATCAGTTTGCTGCTTGTTTCAGTTTCAGTGCCTCTTGACTGCAATCCTGACTCTGACTCAGCAACACCTAATCACCACTGGGGACAACTACTTGCTGGCCATGCTAGAATAAATATTACCTGAAATGCTATAGTACAGCAAGCATTAATTTCACCTGCAGACTCTTTGACAGGTAAAATCATCTGACAGTGTTCAGTTAAACAGAGCAATGATTTCAGCTACAGACTGATTGACAGGTAATCTCACTTACCAGTGTTGAGGTAAACACAGTGAAAATATTGCCTGCAGACTGACAGACAGGAAGTCTCACCTCGCAGTGCGCAGGTAAACACTGCAATTCTAACATCACGGTGCACCCATAGACACCACAGTAATCTTACCTGCAGCCTCACTGACAGGAAACCTCACCTCACAACGCACAAGTAATCTCACCCAAAAGCTCACAGAAACGAGCTAGCTTGTACCTTGTCTGGCCAGCTATTGAAACTTGGTCATGCAGCACTTCTAATATTGTGACTCTGTGTATGGCTCTCGCTTGTGTTGTACTCTGCCTCACTTGTAAGTCCCTCTGGCAAATGAATAGACGTGAATAAATATAAATGTAAATGTACATAAACGCAGCCTGCAGAACAGCTTGGAGGTGTTCTTACCTGGAGATCCATACTCATGGCGTGGTAGTCGGCAGATCTTGGGCATCACCTCTATAAGAGTCTTCACATATTGCAGGATTGTGCCTTGCAGCTGCAAGACAATAGGAGCAGGACAGCAGGAGACAGAAAAGTGTAATAAAATTCTTTCTTTGCACCAAAAAGACAATCCTGTCCAAATGCCCAAAGTCAACAGCTTGTGAAAGGAAGACTGCCTGTATTAATCAAGTCTGGCAAGAACATACAAAAACCACAGCATATTACCTACATGTTTTGGGTGCAGGTATCTTTATCAAGATATGACTTTTTTTGTCTGCTGCTGTTTTTTTTTTTAAAATACATGCATGTATGGTGTACCGTCAGGACCCTGGAGGACTTCGTGCACACTGCATTTGGAAGTGCCTTCTCAAGAGTGTGAGAGGGAACAGCCTCAGACAGACAGATCATACCAGGCTCTTGACAATCTTGAGCAGCTCCTCCATCACCACGGCGATTCCTTGCTAACCCAGGAGGCGGCAGATGGTCTTGAAGTGTGGGGGGCCCACAAAGTTCCTGTAGGAGCTGTAGATGTGGGAGTAGGCGATGTTCAGGGGCTGTGAAGAAAGAACCAATGCCACAATATCAATTAACGGCCACACAACACAGTGATCAGCTTCATGTAGAGAAGAGGGAAATGGAAGAAGCATAACAGCACATAATGTCCATTCGAATAGCCATGAGTGAGTCTGTTATAGTGTCACATTCAGTTATATGGCTGAAGCTTGCATCTGAATATTAACAGGAATGTGTAGGAATGACCGGTGGCATGGTGAGAGGCCAGAGGGGTGAGGATGGGGTACCATACCTTGGACCCGTACAGGTAGTAAGGCTGAACATTGGCCGGTTTATCCCTCTGAGGCTCCTGGGTGAAGGGAATGGCTGTCCTTACAAACCTGAAAAAAACATCATCAGCATCATTATATGGGTTATATACTGTTAGTAATAACAGTGTTACCAAAAATAATCATCACTCCCAAGTTCAACCAAATTTAGTGCATCCCTGAGAGATGGACACACACATCCCTGCACACACACAGACACACATTCATGTATACACTCACACACAAATCCACACTCACACATACCCACGCCACACACGCACACACATCCACACCCACATGCCACAGATAGGGCACCACACGTCACATACACACACACACACATATATATCCACACTTACATACTACAAACATACAGCCACGCACACACAGAGATGCACAGGTGCACACATCTCCACACCTACACCGACCTGTTGGTAGAGCCGTTGTAGCAGTAGTTTGGCAGGAAGTCAAAGTTGAGCTCCCAGAAGACGTGCAGCGTGATGCGCCCATAAGGGGCAGAGACGTTGTGGTTGGCCTCGCGGAACATGGCGTCGAAGCTGTCCAGGGTCATGTGCTTCGACAGCAAGCGATGCGTCAACCGGTTTATTTCCAGCAACCACTCCAGCTCCTACAAAGCAGACAGGGAGAGAAGAAGAGAGGGGCGAAAGAGGAGAAGAGAGGGCAAGAAAAACAGCTTCAGACGAAGGGGTAGAGAGAAAGAGTCAGAGTGGAGCTGTTTTGCGACCCACTCCGCTACTCTCAAGCTGAGCAGCCCTGAGGACGGCTGTATACTGGTGTCTGTATGAGACGGTCATCTCACCACAATAGAGGTGAGGTCCTCGCTCTCGAACCGGCTGATGGCCTGGTCAAGGGACTTGTACATGGCGGCCGAGATCCTCTGGGTGATGAGCCGGTTCAAGTCGATGGAGCGGCCCAAGAGCTGCAAACGCAGGGCAGAGGATCCGATCAGAAACCAGCTGCGAATGCTGGTCTGCTTACCAAACGGCACAGAGTCACAAGCTAAAGCAGCTATCTGACACAACTGAGAGAAGGAAAAACTGGCACCTCACAGACAGTGAAACATGAACTGTGACGCCTGTTTGAAGTGTGAACAGTGCCTGTAATCTGCAGACAGAAATGTCCATCTGCATTAAAGCCACAAGTCATTTCCACTCTTCAAACACTTTCAGCTGGAATGAAGCTGGACACACAGCTGTCTAATCAGCCTATCCGCTAGAAAATATGACCATCTGTGCACAATTTTATTTATTATGGCTAGTGACTGATAAAAAATAGTGACAAAATAGCTGTATTCTGCACACTTACATCTGAGCGTAGAAAAATGATTATACATTTGGTATATGTTGGTGCACAAGACCAAAATACCATTTGGCCATTGTGTACATTGTGGTGTGGTTTTGCAGTGTCTAATGTATATGACAAAATAAAGTAGTACTGAGAAGCACTTATGCATAATATATCTATTACATCCGAGAATCTGAATCTGTCAGGGAGCGGCGATCATCAGTGAAGAGAGCCACCGCTCACCTGCACGTGTCTCTGCTTCAGCAGAGTCTCGTAGCGGTTGGAGGGCGGGTATGGGATGATCACGCCGTAGTTTTTACACTCCGCTCGGAAGCGCTTGTCAAGCAGGACGCTGGGGAAGGAGATGCAAACCACCTGTCAGTCCAGGCACCACCGTGTTTTTTGATTCAGCAAAAAGCATCCCTTTATGTGACACTCCAGTCTCCACCACGGAACTTGTGTTCCGGTGAAAAACAGATCAAATCTTGGCAATGTTCCTACCTCCCAGCCATTGCTTTGTAGTAGGCAAATATCTGATCTGCCAACTTGTAGACAAACTGGTCAAAACACAGATTCACCTGCAAAGGAAAAAAATGTTACTAGTACAGTCTATGGTGCTGGAAATTATGGCTAGGATTTAGCATGGTGTTAAGAGTTAAGACTGAGTGCCAATATCACTTTTATGGCTTGCAATTTACCTTCACAAACAACAAAATTGAAAAGAAGCTTGAATATCAGAAAATCACTCTACAGAAGATAGAATCGTCAACATAAGACTGAAAATAAGCAAATCGATCCACAACCAACAATCCCACTTTACCTCGGCTTCGATCTCATCGTACAGGAACTGCTTCTTGAACTTGGTCAGAGCATAGTAACCACTGTCATTGTACAGGTCCAATGGATACAACACATATCTGGACAGCACACAAAAACAGGCCCCAATTTAGACATGCCAAGGTCAGCCAAGACAAATACTCTCCAGACATCAGTCTGAAATTCAGCACTGCTGGGTATAGCATGTGCAGTTCTTACTCCATCATGGAGGGCTCCTTGGTCTCCAGGATGTGGTCGGTGAGGATCCAGGGCATGGACATCTCGATAGGGAACTGGATCCGTCGGCCCATGGTCAGCTCCAGGAAGAACTCCCGGAACCACAGCTGGGACAGGTCACAGCACTGCTGCAGGGCCTCTACACAGGGGGGACGCACCAACCACTGATTTCAACCAATCACAGTGTGCTAGCTGCGCACATCAATGTCTTCCAATTGGTTCTTGTAAGCCAGTGATTGACAGCTGAGTTCCAGACATAGGTGAGTTTTATTCGAATGGCACAAAATGACCCCTGCTGGTGCTTTCCCCAGAGTTCTTACCGCTAAAGTTGAGCAGGTGGGTGAAGAAGAAAGACTGCTTGTGGAAGTCCTCGATGGCCTGCACAATAGGGCCGTCCAAACTGCTGCGCAGCGTCTTCTTGGAGCCGCTCTTATCTGCAATCAGGGACTCCAGCATGGTACGTACCATGTACAGCTGTGGTGGGGGGAGGGACATACAACAAACAGGTCAGGACACAAGTCCCTCCTCACAGTGGACAAACCACCCCCCCACCAATCGGGCTGCCCTGATCTTGTCAGCTGACCTGTGTACTGGAAGGCCCCACAGCTCGGCGAGGCACTTTAATGTCAAATCCCCCCTTTGGATCCTTCTCCCCCCGCAGGCAGGGGTCGTTGGGCGGCTCCCTCGCCCCCTCCCAGTCACAAATCGTCTTCCGAATTGCCTGGAGAACACTGGGGGAAACCATAGAGGCGTTTGAACATTACGACATGAATACTAACTACATCATGTGAAAAAATCACATAAAAACCGTGCTTAACATCAAACCGTTTTTTGGTGCCATCTTTGACATACTGACACAACTGCTTCCTTTTATGAAGTATATAAAACAGTTATACATCAAATATGTGTAGGTAAGCTTAAGTCATAAGCACAGGACCCCTGCCACGTGTCACTTCACCCAGTGCATTGTGGGTACCTGATGAGGACGTTCTTCTTCTTGCGGACCGCCTGCCGCAGCGGCTCCCTCAGCGTCATCTGGGCGAAGTCCTGCAGGGCGGCGTAGATGGTGTTGCGGATGGCCTGGTTGAAGACGCTCTCCATGCGGCCCATCAGCACCTGCAGGCCCTTGATCATGGCGATCACCTCCACCAGGGCGAACTTCTCCTCGCTGGTGTAGTTGTAGCGCGTGGCCCGCTCGTACTCCTCGGCTGTCCCGGGACAGTCCTTGTTGCAGAACTTGTCGGTGGGGTGCACCAGCTTCCAGGAGTACTGCACACCGCAGAGAGAGAGAGGGAGAGACAGGTGAAGAGAGAGGACATGGAGGAGAAAAGATAGAGGGGAAGAGATTGACATGGAGAGGGAGAGAATGAGAGGGAGAGAAAGAGAGAGAGAGAGAGAGAGAGAGAGAGAGAGAGAGAGAGAGAGACAGAAAGAGAAGGGCAAGTGAAGATGGATAAGATGGAGAAGAAACAAGACAAAGGGGATGGCAGAGAGAGAGAAAGACAGAGAGAGGGAGAGGGACTGATTCATCAAGAGGTTCTGCAGTTACCACAGACTGTGGATCACAACAGACGCTGAGACACAGCTACGTCAGCGGTACAGGCACAGCCCGCGGCGATACAGACACTCACCACCTCCATGACGTGCGTGCTCCACTTGGACAGCAGCTGCAGGCCCCTCAGCGCCAGGTCGAACAGCTCCCGGTACTCCTCGTCCGACTTCTGGCTGTCCAGGCCGGAGCCCGTCACCACCTCGCTGTTGCTGTAGCGCGCCAGCTCCGAGATGAAGCGGATGTGGTCGTCCCGGATCTGCACCATCTGCTCGCACAGGTTATACTGGGGACTGATGCTGCTCTGAGTGCAGGTCCACCTGAGGGGGCGGGGCCAGGGAAAGGGGTGGTGCCAGGGAAGAGGGCGGGGCACAGAGGGCATGGGCAGGACAGAGAGAAATGGGGGAGGCTATAGTGTTTTTTTTTGATGAGGTGCTCATACGTTTCAAAAGCTCGGAACACTTTCTTTGTGTCTCTTGTTTCATTCTTATATTTTCATGTTCACAGAGCGTAAGTGATTAAAAACAGAACAATAATAAATTACTGAGTACTGACTTGGACTTGTTCTCTTCGTAGTGGGCGCTGGTTTCGATGTACCGGGACAGCTCGATCTGCATGTCACCAAACAGCGGTACTACCTGCAGCTACAGGGAGAGGACAGAGCGTGTCAAAACCGGTGTGTTGCTTTTAATTCTGTTCTTTGGCTGAATCTTTAACAGGAAAACCTTCCCTGAGTGAACGAAAAAGAGGAACTAACTTTGAAGAACTTGTCGATCTTGCCCAGGTTTATCCTCTTCTTGGCGTCCAGCTTGTAGATGTTGCTGACATTTCCGTCCATCAAGTAAAGACCGAAGCCCATCACCTGAGACAAAGACACGCACACACTCCCGGGTTAGCAGCTCCTTGTGAAATGTAGCAGGAGCGGCAAAGAGAGGGCAGGTTGCAGAGAAGAGCATATGACAGGCATTATGAAAGAGAGAGAACAGGTGAGATGCACAGTCAGAGAGAGAGGGCAGGTGAGACACAGAGAGAGACAGAGGGTAAGAAAGGAGGTTACAGTGGGCAGGTGAGAGAGGAGGTCACAGCAAGGGGAGAGGACTGACCTTCAGCAGCATGTGTTTCTCACTGGGTGTCAGGTACATCTTGTTTTCATAGTAGTCCACACTGATGTTTACGATGTCAGCCAGAAGCTCCTCATACCCCGGAATCACCTCCAGCTGTTGGTGCAGACACTACAAGCACATACACACATACGCAATGCATTGTGACGTCACCATAGCTGTATATACACACTCCCTCACTTCTCAAAGAGAGTTGGAAGATCACAACAATTGTACATACAGGTGTAACACATCAACCATCTTCCACATTAAGACCACACACACACACACACACACACACACACACACACACACACACACACACACACACACACACACACACACACACACACACACATGCACACACAGACAAACAGAAACAGGACAGGAAACTGTACATCACAGCCCAGTGGCACACCTGTGTAATCCTATTGTGATTGGCCAGGAACATGGAGAGGTTTTGGGACTCCTGTATAGACTGAGGGTCGGCCATCTTTCTCAGGAACTGTGCTGCCCTGCAGACAAGAAGCGGAACAAATCACATCTTCTGCCGACCAAAAGCATTTTACACCGGTCACGCTGGAGGACTGTTTAACGCGTCCATGCCTGTGCAGAGCCCTTGTGTATGCAGGTCTGTACCTTTTGTACGCCGAGTGGTCGTTCTTGACGCTGCACTTCATGTTCTTCAGCTCGTCCAGCACGGCGAACATGTTGATGAACTTGCCGAGCGTGAGCAGGTACGCCTCGGACACAAAGTCCTTCCTGCGCTCGGCGTGACACAGCCGCTTCACCTCGCTGCAGAAGCGCTCGATGGCCTTCCGCTGGGGGGGTGCCAAGAAACAGAGTTACTCTCTGACCTCATTTCCTGTTCCTGCTCCCACCTGAGAACTTGGCTCAACATTCCAACATTATTTCCTCACTACATTTTGGTATCCTCACTACATTTTGGGAGGTAAAACCTGACCTCTCCTCACCTGGAAGTACATGAACTTCATGAGCTTGGTGACCTCAGGCTCCAGGACCTCCACGGTCTTCTCATAGATCTCTACGCGGTTGGGCTGCTCGTTGCACTTCACCTGAAAGACACATGGGGGCGCTGTCAAACTGGCTATAAATGTGGCTCAGTATTGAGTGAATGAATAAAACTCCATTTCACTCTCTCACTATGTGTACACAAATGGCTTCAAAGGCCTAGGAGTGTATACATGATTTGTACAAAGACAGTGAGACATGATCCTAATTTCAATGTGTCGACTATGAAACGTGCTTAATTCTTCTGTCACACTAACTCCTCAATATTGTGTAGACATGAGTACGACTGGATAAAAATGTCATAATATGGTCTATGGGCTTACCCCAGGCAAACAGTAATTATGGTGTGGCTTGAACTGTGAAAAGCTTGGAACATTATAATACCATATTTTCAGTTACACCTTTGACACAGTAATACTAAGCACACATTAGTTGGTAAAACCTCAAAATAGCATATTGACAATACGAAAAACACCTTCCCTGGTTTGAATAGTGACAAAAAGATTCAAATAAAACAACATAATGAAAGTCAGTTGAAAGGCCCTCTATTCTAGCTTCTGTTACTTAAATAGACAAGTGCGTGCCTATTTAAAAGGCAAGAACATCACATCCAGTTTGAAAATTTTTTTCCTATAAGTCACTCATTGATTCATGATATGGGCTGAACATTTTGAAAATTTTTTTTTTTTTTTTTTTGAAAATTTGCAATTTTGAATGGAGTTAGAGACAGGATGGCGCCTAAAGGCATCAGTGTTGAGCTGAACACAGAGCCTGGAGCTTCAGTAATACATATTCATGAAAGAGGAAGCTGTGGTCATTAATATTTTTGGGTGATTGTGTTTTTTTCAGACAACACCCAGTGCCTTTCATCAAATTTCGAAACATGACATAAGAGGCAAGTTTCCACCAAGAGTATTATTGTTACTGTTAAAGGTGTACACCATTGTAAGCATAAAAGTCTGTCCATGAGTGCGTGTGAGCCTGTGCGCATGAATATGGACACATTTGTGTATGTCTGTTAGTGCAGGCATGCACACTCACATGCTGTCAGTGTATATTCATGCACATGGTCTTACTTCCCTGTTCCTCCGGGTGTGTGGATAAGTGAGCCTGCGAGCATGTAAATGTGTTGAGAGCAAGCACGCAAGTTTGTGTGTGTGTGTGTGTGTGTGTGTGTGTGTGTGTATGTGTATGCATATAGACCTGTCTATGCAAGTCTGCATGCGTATATACGTGTGTGTGTGTGTGTGCAGATACACTATATGGCCAAAAGTATGTGGACACCCCTCCTAATTATTGAATTCAGGTGTTTCAGCCACACTGATTGTTAACAGGTGCATAAAATCAAGCACATAGCCATGCAATCTCCATAGACAAATCTTGGAAGTAGAATGGGTCGTACTGGAGAGCTCAGTGACTTTAAACGTGGCACTGTCATAGGATGCCATCTTTGCCACAAGTCAGTTCATGAAATTTCTGCCCTGCTAGATCTGCCCCGGTCAACTGTAAGTGCTATTAGTGTCAAGTGGAAGCATCTAGGAGCAACAACAGCTCAGCCACGAAGCGGCAGACCACGCAAACTTACAGAGCAGGGCTACTGAGTGCTGAAGCACGTAGCACGTAAAAACCGCCTATCCTCTGTTGAATCACTCACTACAGAGTTCCAAATTGTCTCTGGCTGCAACATTAGCACAAGAACTGTGCATCGGGAGCTTCATGAAATGGGTTTCCATGGCCGAGCAGCTGCACACAAGCCCAACATCACTATGCACAATGCCAAGCGACGGCTGGAGTGGTGCAAAGCACGCTGCCACTGGACTCTTGAGCAGTGAAAATGCGTTCTCTGGAGTGATGAATCACGCTTCACTATCTGGCAGTCTAATGGACGAATCTGGGTTTGGCGGATGCCAGGAGAATGCTACCTACCAGAATGCACAGTGCCTACTGTAAAGTTTGGTGGAGGAGGGATAATGGTCTGGGGCTGTTTTTCAGGGTTTGGGCTAGGCCCCTTAGTTCCAGTGAAGGGTAACATTAATGCTACAGCATGCAAAGACATTTTAGATAATTGTATGCTTCCAACTTTGTGGCAACAGTTTGGGGAAGGCCCTTTCCTGTTCCAGCATGACTGTGCCCCTGTGCACAAAGCAACGTCCATAAAGACATGGTTTGACAAGTTCGGTGTGGAGGAACTCCAGTGGCCTGCACAGAGCCCTGAACTCAATCCCATTGAACACCTTTGGGATGAATTAGAACACCGATTGCGAGCCAGGCCTTCTCATCCAACATCAGTGCCTGACCTCACAAATGCTCTTTTGGCTGAATGGGCACAAGTTCCCACAGACACACTCCAAAATCTTGTGGAAAGCCTTCCCAGAAGAGTGGAGGCTGTTATAGCTGCAAAAGGGGGTAACTCCATATTAATGCCCATGGTTTTGGAATGGGATGTCCAATAAGCTCATATAGGTGTGATGGTCAGGTGTCCACATACTTTTGGCCATATAGTGTATATGTATATGTGTATGTGTGGGTATGTGTGTATATATGAGATTATACCTGTGGAATGGCTCTTGAGCAGCTCCTCCAGGTATACAGCATGACAGCATACTCATGCCCCTCCTCAAGCATCTCATTCTGTAGGAGAGATCAGAACAGTTAGTGATTCCCCTCAGCCTACTGTCACATTTAAACTTTCTGCCCCTTTTCACTGGCGCTCACATTCCTACAGCTCCTCATCTCTACTAACACCGAGTTACTACAACCTATAACCTTTCACCAGCACATTTCAAACACTGTATCCAAGAGATGGATAAAACCAGGTAAGCAAGCACAAAGCAAAGGAATTAATGCAAAAAAGTCCTGCCAAATGCTCTCTCTTTAAATGTGGGGAAACAACACAGGACAAAAGAGCTGTGGCCTGTTCAGTTCAGACAGTTTATTAGCTCTACCTGGGTGAGGGAACCCTGTTACTATAGCCTTTCAGAGTCAGAGCACACTTAGCATTCACCAGGACGTGACGGAACTGCCCGATTTACAATTCTGGGTACCTCTAATCCACAGCCAACCCCTTTACTAAAACAGATTCCAAAGACAGACAAGGCCCTCTTTGTTGGCACGTATTTCTTCGTTTTCTGTACCTCAGTCACCCCAACTATTATGCCCAGCGGAGCCAGAACTGAGAGAATTGATGGGGGCTTGGAGAAACGGCCCTCCGGACAGAAACCGGCCTGACAAAGGTAGAGAAGGGCCCTCTATCCAAAGAAAACCCTCCTTTGTGTGGCCAGGCCTGGGAAAGAGCAGCGAAGCGGCTTTGCGTCCGTCGTTGCCGCCGCGGCAGCGCGGAGCACACCCTCCTCCGTCCGCTTGTTCGGTGCGCTCCTCCCATCCTTTGGCTCTCCTCTCTCTCCTTCTCTCTCCGCTCCCCTCCAGCCTGGCAGTGACCCTTACCATGCTGGAGTGGACGGTGGCCTGCTCGATGTAGCGGGCGATCCCCGTGACAAACGCGTTCCTGTCCTCGAAGTTGGTGTCAAAGTTGGCCTGCGGGGGAAAACGGGCAGATCTGTTATAACTGCAGGCATCGGTTGTTGGTGAGAAGAAAAGCTGCAGAGATACCAAGCGCCAAGGCAACAATGTTGGCCTCGCTATAAATGTGGAGAGGTTATTGTCAAATTTTTATTAACTTAAAAAAGTCAGAAATGTAGAAGGAAGAAATGTAGTATAGATAATTGTACAAAATGTTTATGGAAAATATATGCATTGTTATTATTGCTCTGTTGTAAGGATTCAAAGACTTAAGGTATCCTTATTTATGGAATATTTCATATTTTGTGTCAAGAAGCATTCTAAAGGAAAACAGTTGCTCTGTGTGTGGGGTTGGGTAAGAATCAATACTTGGTATATGTTTCAGATGTCATACAGATTTGGCCAGTACCTGACACACATATGGATAAACAGTATTTGCTCTGTATCAGATCACTACCCGGTACATAGAGTTTGTCTGTGTCTGAGCTCTATTGGGTCAGTACCTGGTACAAAATAGAAGCTTGTGTGTTTCCTCTGCATCGGGTCAGAAGCTTGCACATAATGGAGATTGTATTTGTCTGCTCTGCACTGGGTCAGTACCTGGTACGTAACTGAGTTTGTGTGAGCGCCCTGTACCGGGTCAGTACCTGGTACGTAACTGAGTTTATGTTAGCACCCTGTATCGGGTCAGTACCTGGTGCGTATCTGAGTTTGTGTGAGCGCCCTGTATCGGGTCAGTACCTGGTACATAATGGAGGAGGGCGGGGGTTCGATGCAGGGCTGCTGGTCTGGGAGCGGCAGCTCCTCCAGCAGGTCCACGTTGGACAGCGCATCCTCAAGGGTCACGTGGGTCGTCATGGCAATACGGGTTCACTCACACCACAGCTCAGTCTGCAACCGAGAGAGACAGTGTCCTCACCATTTGGAAGTCCATGGACACACAGACAGATAAAAAGAAACACACACATACATACATACACATACACACACACAGCATTCCTCTCAAGACTGCACACAGGAAGCAGAAATGCCACGCAGAAAATGACTACACCGACCGACACTCTATAAAATTACAAAGCAGAAGGAAGAGAATTAATAGAAGATGCAGCGACGGTGCTTTAAATAGCTCTGCGGCAGCAGCCTGCCTGTGTCTGTCTCGCTTGGCTTCCCTTTGGACACCTGCGCAAGCCTTTCTCTAGCCGTTAACCAAACTCATTGAGTCAGACAGGCTCAACCAAACCCACTACCCTCAAATAACCCTCCCTCCATTCACCGTCTTCCCTCACAGACAGACTTATTCCACCTTCTCAACGCCCCACTCATGACCTATGCAAGGCTTGCCTTCACGGATTTGGGGTCAAAAAGGACAGCATCAGTGGAGTGGGCCGTACTTCAGCTTCTCAACCTCACGCCCATACACAGGCGCCAGTCCCTCGCGCTGGACTACTCAAAACAGCAATTAGCAATCGATTACAGGTGACGGGACGCGAGGGAACGCGCGCACCTGCGAGGGGAATTACCTCCACGGGGGATGACCCGACGCCATATGTCTGCGCGGCGGCGGCCGAGCTCACTTCCTCTTTCCCCGGCACCACTTCCTATCTTTGTACCTACTTTTCGTTTCAGCAGGGCATTCGCACGCTGTCCCGTTTTCTCCACTCCATTCTGCTTCACGCCAGCTTGTCTGAAGGAAGTCCGATTCACAAACGCTTCCTTTTTTTCTTCTCTCTTTTTTTATGTAAATGTCAGTAAACACCTCAGCGGTTAAAGCCAGGCTGGTTTACAAAATGGGGAACAGGTGTCAGTACAATGCAGCTCACTGTATCGACACAATACACATTACCATTCTGGAGGAGTAAACAACTTAGCTGTTACTACTGTCCCAAAACACCTCAAGCAAAGGAAAGACTGGAAGACTGGTTTTGACTGATTAAAATGGCAGGGGATCTCAAAGAGATGGGGCAGCAGCCCATGAAGGCATTCATTTGTTGTGATTCTGACTGCAGTATCAGCGGTATCTTAAGTCAAGTACTGCATTGATTTGGGGTCTACCTGGCTGTACACATTTAGTTTTGTGTGTGCTGAAATGTGCACACATGCACGTACGTACACATACACACACAGTGAACAGACAACATCACCAGTGCAGTCAGAAGTCAACTTCTGCACTCAGACACTACAAAGGGCTGGTTGCTGGAGTGGTTTCTCTGTCACAACAATGTGACAAGTCAACATTCACGTGCACAGTTCTTACATCCAAAAAAAAAAAAAAAAAAGGAAAGGAAATGAAATGTCTAAGCCTGCACCACACCCCCACCCCCCAGTCATGAGGCCCCTGTCTGGCAATGTCCAAACATGTGACCCTCACCCATGCCTGCTCCCCACACTCCCTGCTCAGTTCTGACAAACGGGAGTCAACATGGCTGAAAATCGGCTTAATTTGAACAGCTTAAGAGCGGTGTATAAGGGCAAATGGGGGGCAGGCAGGTACTCCAGACAGCCGGGCCCTGGCACCCCACACCGACACCACGGGACCTCGGAGTCTCCTGATGGGCTGCCGTTTGCGGGTACCACGAGACTTTTTGGGGGAATCATATGTGACCAGGTCCCACTAGGGCTCCACTTGACTCAAAAAACACAGGCCAGGAGAGCAGCAGCACACCGCCAACCCAGGCTGGGCTGAGTGAGGCCTACTTTGCCTTTTCCCTCTTGCACAGAGAGAGACAGGGGCTCACAGAAAGACAGACACCACTGTTCACGATAACCGCCGTTAATCAGCATCTGCGTGGTCCGCCGCACGTCCAACGGCCCGCTGGCTCGTCGGGGACTTCAAGGCGCTAAACTGCAAGGGTGCAAGCTTCCTCCAACATTCTGCAACAGCTACCGACGCTATCTGCGCAATCTCTTTCAGGCAAGCCGCGTCGCTGAATCAGTGTGAAGCAGCACGACGGACCCGTCAGCTCCCTTTCGGTCTCCAGAAGCCAGGGTCTCACGCCAACAAACCGTACGATTACATTTAACATATAAGTTTCCATAAAAGTTGGGAGTGTTTTAAATTAGTCACTGTGAAAATGACTAAGATGTGGTAGCCAGAAGCTTCCCCACTGACAGAAATGGAGTGTGTGAGAGAGACATTATTTAAAATAACATCCGTCACAGCAGAGTACAGAGAAACAAGTACGCGACAACAATCCTCGAAACACGAAGCACACATGAATGAATCTCCGTTCCACTGCCTGCACTTGGGCCGGAGTGTATATGTTCTACTCACGACACTGTGTTGTGCAGGTGCAAGCAGAATGCGATAGTTGAGTCTTGAAAAGGAGCAGTAGGTGGAGTTTCCTGTTACAGAAGTCACAACCGGCGCTGATGTCACCCTGTTCAAAGCGTTTATATTCTTAGCAGAGCGCTTGACGGGTGTTTCTGTACTTTAGAGAGTGTGGTCATGAAGTAGTGTTAGTGGTACACAGCTGAAAGTGTTGCTGGACTCTGCATAAGGCACTGTTGCTGAGGGTTCTAAGTTTGTGATTTTTTAATTTTTTGCATTTTCTGATAAATCTTCTGACAATTGAATATAAAGAAGCAAACAAATTCAATAACTGTCTGCTGTACTCTTGCGCTTCTGTGTCCTGAAAGATATCTGTTTGACCTGTGCTCGATTCTGTTTTGAGTTACCTTCATGAATAGAATGCTAAAATAAGGCAAAAGTTAAAGAGCCAAAGCAAGAACTGTTTAGACCAATTGAACGACTCACACTGACTTTACAGCCAAGGATACTGGTTTCAGAATTGTGAGGATAATACACTGTTGACTCTTGAGCAGGAAATATGCTGATCCCATAAAAACTAAACATACTGCACCATCAATGGGTTAATAACATCTAGAAATCACTAAATGATATAAAGTACTCAGCAAAAAGTGACTACATAAGACAATATTACATATCTTCAATATTACAATATGAGTGTATATGGTTGTTGTTGAGATAAAATATAATTATGACTTGTTTTTCTGATGCTATGAGTTTTAACACAGTAAGAAATGGCATGGCATCATTACCTGAGTGTCATGTTCACCACTGTAAACTAGCGAAGGAAAAGCAATGCTTCATGGACACAGAAATGGAAGGGACTTCCATGACGTCATCAATGACTCCCCAATCTCAACCGCTGGTTTTCTGTTTGAGAGCGATTTCTTTTTGAGTAGCTCACATGAGCCAGCAATTGAAAGCACCCAGTAGCTCCACACATCACGGGGTACTCACTCTCACAACTCACAAGTCTCACTCTCCCCTCACTACAGAAAGACCCAATACTTTGCCTCCCTCACTCCACGGTGTAGATGGGTTAGGACCACTGATACTGATACACCTCAAGCCTGGGAAACTTCACACAAGACCCTTACAGTGGCTCAGAAGACAATGCCCCGACAATCAAACGGAGGTCCACAAACTGGAAAAAAAAGGGAGACTGATTACACAGTAATCAGTGCCTAGTCGCTGTCTGCGTTTTGTCTTCTAAACAGAGAGAGATGAAGGCCTTGGGTCAAGCCTGTGTAGTAGCCTCCAGTTTATCTGAGGAGACAGACGCTTGCAGGGGCCAGTGTAAACTTTCCCACACTGGCTACTGCAAACACAAAGGCCCAGGAGTCTTCCTCTGCAGCATTCCTGTACATTATTTGTGCATGATGAGGCCAGACTGTCAGTGTCCACAAGGTACTGTCTCAGATTCCCAACAAGCTATCTAAATATCCACACACAGCTTGTGATTACAACTGGTTCTCTTTACAGAAAAAACCATGGACTTGAGTTCATATGGGTCTGTGCTAAAAGTGAGAACAGGAGAAGTGCATGCTTCCTGAAGTACTCAGTAACATGCCAAATCATGCCATGATTTCTGCACAAAACTTTAGTGCAGAGATATTCGAGTCATTTGATGTGCAGAAAAGATCCCTTTCTGAGAATGTTTTTGACCATTTCACTGACTCAGGGGTTGCCTCCTCTTCTGCTGCCTGGATCTGCGTGTGGTACATGACAGCCACCTAACATGTAGTTTGAAGAAACTGGAATAGGGGCACATACTATTTTTCCATGAGAAAATAAATAAATAAATAAATCCAAGAAACGGCTTGAGTCTGATGTACCAAGCATTTATAATACCACAATCCAAAGGCTATTTCTTGCATAACCGAGTCGCACATCGCTCACCGTTTTGAGGACAGGTGCTCACTTGACAGGGCACTTAACAGCCAACTTGCAGGTGCCTGCCGAAACACAGCGTGCCTGACAGTGGCGAGACACATACTCCTGCCGAAGCCAATTTGTTCCACCGCTGTGGGCTCCTGGTCAATGACACAGCTGGGATCGAACCCGAGCTGCAGAGCTCAACTTGCACTCAAAACATGAGCGTCAACCACTGAGCTACCCATGAGCTCCAGAGTGCCCTTTAAGTGATGATTGTTTTCTGATATCTAATGCAAAGACTCTGAGAAGTTCTGATAACAATTCACAGGACAGTCACTGTTTGCTCACACACTGCGCTCCTTAATGACAGTCAGTGAAACCCGCAGACCACTGTAACCACAGCACACCCTGGACAGGACAAGTAAAGATCACAGTGACCCGATGGTGACACTTCCTTTCACCATTAGACAGACCATTACGTTCGCAGAGGAATTCACATCCCTATTAAGGCCTTACTTGACAGAGCACTGTACAGCCAACCAAGTATCGTATTCCTGGACCCTCATCTGGTCAAAGCTCTATGGCCTCACAGAATCTCCGCACTTCAAAAGAAGCTGCTCAAAGGTTCCCTTATTGCTACTCACTCTTAAATATACCAATGCTTCCAGGTCCTGCAAACATTAGTAGCATTTGATACATTTTTATGTTTATTTTTCACAGTAAATAATATTCAACGTGTTAATGGCTGCTCTCTACCTAGTTTTTGTTCTTGTACATTAGGAAATGTGTATTTATTGTTGAGCTTGTGGTGGCAACCTTATAAGTCACTCTGGGATACAAAACTCTGCCCAAAAAGGATGAGCAAATAATAAAAATACAAAGTCTGATCATCAAAAACAAATAAATCAAAAGACAGAGCAATGCTAAGCACATATTAGGCACAGATTCTGAAAACCTAGTCAGAATAAATGAACATTTGTGTGACATCACAAACTCACTGGTGCCCTCACAAGAGCAGTGACAGGCCTGTGGGCAAGCCTTGGGTGACAAATGCCTCGGTGGTGGCAATGCAACCGGGAGTCACCCAGGTGCAACATGGGGAGGGGAACAGCGGGGGAGAGCAAGAGACAAAGGAGGTAAGAGGGAGATAGAGAGAGAACAACCTTCGCTGTGCCAAGCTTTGGTGAAGTACAGAAACAATAACCATGTAAAGGAAGGCAGAAGAGAGAAACGAGTGCTCATTGATACCTCCTTCAAAATGACAAAAATCCTTTCCTGTGAAACAGGATTGTGCTGAGGGGTCAGGTGTATTAATGTGGCAAACCTGTAGCCAGCAATGTGGATCTCTGTGAGGTGCGCTAGGGACAGAGATGGCGTTTTGAATCTAGAAGAGATGTCCCTATCGCTCAGTGCCGAAAGCAAATCCTCCGGCTTCTTGGAAAGTGGAAAATGATAGCAAGAGGAGCAGCAGCCTCTGCTCTACCCATGCCAATCAACCCCATTCCTGACCAGAGGGAGCAGTGCATTTTGGAGGAGGGAACTGTGGCCCGGCAGGGGTGGAGCAGTCACCCTTTGCAGACCCTGGTGTGCAGGAACCCATTGGGATCTGTCTCCTCTCTTCCCCAGCTGGGAGAGTGAAACGGAGCCTCTACCCTGCCGAAAGTGTGTCACGTCCGGGTGACACTGCTCAGCGGGAGGCCCGCAGGGCATGCTGGTAATGCACTGCCATCAACTCAGAATGGAGCTCTCTCATTGGCCAGCCGGCAATCCAATCCCATTAAAGAGACACACACACACAGAGAAGGGCTTATTGACAATAAAGTGTCTGGTGTGTAGGTTGACAGGCAGTGAAAGAACATGAGGCAATCTACTGCCTAAGTCATTGTGTTTGTCTCTTTTTAATGGCAGCTGAACAGCCATGGTAACAATAATACCCCACGTTCTGCCGACACATTAAAAATGTAACATGCTTCAACATTACCATTTGCCAAAACATCATGAAAGAACAGGTGAGCAAATGGATTGGGTCTTTCCACCTGTGAACGACACACATTTCACAGGCACACCATAATAGGGAAATGTCTTTTGGTGGATAACAAACCTAATGATATGGGATGGATTACATATATGAATACAATCCTCAGTACACTGAGAAGAGGAGCATATCTTATCTGAACTGTCATAGTGTTGAGGAGTTCCAGCGGAGACAGAATGTGGACACAGACCGGATGAATACTGAAAGGGTCACTGCGTTCATACTCCAGCAGGCTTTATGAAGTTTGTTTAAGCCCTGATGCTGTTGTGTGCTTAGTCATTATTATTGGTGATGGCTGGTCAGGACCGTCTTTACAGTTTGTAGTTATTTCCAGCTAAGAATGACACTGTCGGTGAAGTACATGATTGATCAATACGAAATGAACAAAAGCCAAATTACCCAACTAGACAACTTGCAGTTTTCTGGTGAAATTGTGCTGTTTTGTTTTTTTTCTTCAATTGATTTTTGAGGATCAATGATATAGAAAGTGCAAGTGCATGTTGTGTCATCCCAGTGCGATTACAATTCCAGTGAAGACTGGGTCATCTGCCACAACTGCTAAGCTATTCATCCATCAATAGCTCAAAACATCAAAGTAAGATGGCTTCAAAACTGTTGTCAATCTATGGGGTTCTTATGATATAAGATATTATAAAAATTTGTGCAGAAAATAATGTATAAACTGGCAGCCTGTAAATGTGCGGCATTTTGACACGATTCGTACGGGCCTGTGACACTCAATGAACACACACTGGTCGGTGCAAGAGAGAGAGGGATGCTCGAGTAAGCTACCGCGCCGATTCCATAGGTTATTTCAGTAAATACGTTTAACTAAACAAATACATGTATTTCAGAACCGCAAACTAGGCGCCCATTCATCATTGCATATTCTTACATTACAACAGGAACAAACAATGAATTAAACAATTAATTCTACAAACAAGCTCCCATGTAGCTAGATGGCTCAGCTACATGTCATTCTCAGTGGCCAGATATCCGATCAAACGAAATCAAATCCTGATATATAAAATTTTACCCGGATAAAAGGCACTCGTGTTTGTTTATTGAAAGGATAAGAAAATATTTACGTAAAATTTACAATTACATATTCTTGCAACAAATTTTATACCCTAACCACAGACACACGAGTTAACCACCATTCACCCCACCCAATTCGCATTACACAGATGCTAACTAGCCAGCCATCTATACTAGCTCGCTATATAGATCATTTCAAATGACAAAAATAGTATTTGGACGTAAAAAACAATAAAGTACATTTATACCTACGTGTATGTAGCAGCCTCTTCCAAATTGTATGTTTTTCCCTCGTTAACTGATAATTTGAGGTGCACCATGCTCAGAAATAGACCATTGGCAGGTTTGTGGCATCTTCGCTGCACATCTCCTACCCAACGACTACACAAATGGTGGTCATAGAAATTTAGACATCATCACGTACCTGAAACTTGCATGTCCGTTCAGGGTGCTGCCGACGGACAAGGTCGTACCGCACGGTTACAAAGTAGTGTTTTAAATGATTTCTGTCCCTCGCCTTAAAGTGATGCTCTTCTCTGGTATAATGCCTGTCCGCTAATCCACTAAACACAAAGACCAGAAAATGGCTGCAAGTGCATTTCCTTAAAGCGACAACGACCCACAAAAACAGCTCGGCAGCGCGCTGCTCTCCTATCAGAGGCGAACAACCGAAGTCATACCGCTTCGTTTTACCTCCTCTGTCAAAACATGCCAATATAGGTGCAGCTACATCCTATCATTTGTTGCCTTAAGACATGTTCCGATTCTTTACCTGCACCGACCTATTTCACACATGCACATTTCGTACATGTGGTGCAGTTTTACATACCGAGATGCGTTAAAACAGATAACGGTAGCTCGACAATAAATTTCCTCGAGCAAGGCTGACCCAGTTTCTTGGATTGTACACGATAAATAATTGTTGTTAAATACTACATTGCAGCTGTAATGGTATAAGTTGCTGTGACGGAGGACTTTGATCAAATGAACTATGCAAATAATACTCAGGTCAGTGCGAAATGTCGTTTCTGACAAGTCTCAAATGAGAAATTTATTTTACAATATGTATATAATGTATGGGTGTGAACTACGTGTGCAAAATAATGCATCAGGGATACAGTGGTTTAAAAAATTACATTAGGATAGTAACAACAACAAACAGGCAAAAATCCTAAACGTCAGTTAAATCCACACTTACATAAACCTGATTTAGCAACAACTGATTCCTGCAGGAAATCTGACAAATATTACCCGTTTTCAGAAAATGACCCACTAATTATTTGTATGATGTAGAATTGATAGGCTATTATAACACTGTTAATTTATATACACTCCATTCATTTTATTAAGGGTTTCATAAGTTTTTGGTTTAATTCGGTCATTCATTCACTCCTTACACGATTAAGGATTTTTAATTTCTACATGGGTAGATTTTTAAAAAGCTTTTCAAATAGAAACTATTCTTACTGACACTCGCTCAGAGACGCCACTAACTTACCACATGAAGGAGCTACTGTATATCAGTCTGTATTTAATGTTTTATACATACCTGCTTTTTGCTAATTCTTTTGACATACGGTTACTGTCCTATTCGGTCGATTTATTTATCAGGCCTTGGTACCTGTGTGCAGTCGCAGCTCTCACTTATTAGAAGACAGACCCTGCGTTAGTCTATGAGCAGAACACCAAACAGTGCATGTCTGCAGTTGTTTTTAGGTAGCGCCGGACCTTGCACTTTCACATTGCAAATATTCCAAATAAAGAGTGTTATCAATATTTAGCTCTGTTTCTAAAAATGTGCATGTAACAAGGCTTGAACTAACCTGTGGAGTGGATTGGTGTTGCAACTCAGCCTACCAGGTGGTTAAGATACAGGGGGACAGATAAAGGAACATTTAGGTTAAGCAAATGATTCTAAACCCATTTACCAACAGAGACCTGGGTGGGTGACTTTGGTGACCCTCAAATTTGTTAGTCATAGTCATTCAGAAATGTAATTTGTGTTAATGCCATTTTAGCACAAAAACACTCAGTCATCTTATGCATGACTCTGCTCACAGTATAAATCTATAACTGTTTCTTCCCCAGAGCAAAACCACCGCTGTCCACCCGACAGTAATTCTTTTTCTTTTTGTCAGATGTGAAATGATCTGCTGAGGACTGTCTGTCTGGTTGAAACAAATGCTCACTTAATGAAACAGGGTGGAACTCCCTCATTCCCAGTCAGTGTTATGAGTGCTACCTCTACACCTAACAAAATAATGTTACCAGGTTGAAAAATAAGATGGGGAAAGGGGTAAGGCAGATGACACAGGACAGGTAAGTGGTATTATCTAGGTGCAGGAGTGAGGTGGATATGGGACACAGAAACAAGACAAGGGAGCTGAAACAGCAAGAGCAGGTCAACAGGGGCAAGACACAGGCTGAATTATGGAAATGAAAGCAGTGCACTGGAGAAACACCTTGAAACCCAGTGTGTGCAATCACAGAAGATCCACAGTCAATTTCATTGGACAATAATGTTTTCAGTTGCGGATTAATGCAGCACCCACCTTTTGTTTTAAGATCTGACACTGTAGAATGGAGAAGTTATCAAAATATACATCTATATGGCAATACAAGGATTATGTGCACCCCCTATAGGAAATAAATGACAATGACAGTTTATGTGATGGAGAATACCCTTTCATGCTGAAAACTGTACTGACAGAATCATACACAAACAAAACGAATAAAAACAAAGACACAAGACTAAACCTTATCAAGGACTGGTTTTCCATAATGAGGGTTTATGCAAGAAAGATGACAAATATTGCAAAGGATGCTAAGATAAGAAACCAATCCCCTTGACAGGATTAACATGTTCAAAGACTTGCTCCAAACAAGACTGTGCAAACCATAACTGACATTTAAGAAACATGTACAACCAGAATAAATGTCTACAAGGAAGTAATAAATAAAAGTATAAATCTCTGTGTGTCTGTACAGTGTGTCTTCACTTCTCTTTCAAAGGTCTGCCAGGCTGAGTAGTTGGTGGAACAGTAGCGAAAAGGAGGGCCGATCTTCTGGTTTCTGCACAGGAAACATGCAAGAAATACAGAGGAGAGGTGGAGTTCAGAGTGAATTCACACAACCTCATACCAGTCTGTAGATTAATACTGAGCATAGTCCCCCATAGTGTGGATAGCACCGAGACCTTAACGTGTACACAAAAAGCTACTCTCTTTCATTCAAAACTAGGTCTAATTACCACCACAGTCAACACTGGAACCCAGGACATCCACAGCATTATTTCTCTGGGAACTGTAAATGGACTCATAAGCTTTTCCGCCGGGAAGCTGGCTCGAAAACGTGGCATTTGATTTACTGTTTGTGTGAATTGAGACCGGGCGCTTTTGAATCCGCCAGAGATGAAGCTGGAAGCTGTCTGGCCTCATGCGTTAGGTGCACTACGGTAACTAGGAGCTGTGAGCATGGCGGTAAGCGCACCCACCTCTTTCCAGCTCCATTCCATCAGCTGGTACACAGCCTCTGGGGCCAATTTGGGCTTCAGTAGTCTCAGTCCTGCTGATAAGGCCTCCACCACCTCCGCGTTGGTGCGGTTCTCATACGGTATGCGCCCCTCGTTGTACACCTCCCACATCAGCACACCTACAAGGAACCACAGGGAGTTTTCCATGTGACACTCCTTTTCCACACTGCAGGTTTTCCCCCAAACTGTAGGGGGTGGATTTAGGGTGTGCCACTAAGGTCCACCCCAGTGCTGACATGCTAGCTAGATAAATATCTAATTAATTCAGTGGTTAATATCATACTTTGTCCTGTTGTTTAAGTGCACACTACAGTATTCCATGCAAAAAAATCACTATGAACAAAATAAGTGGGGCATCTAGTGCCACACAAGCAGACCCTTACAGTGACTGTGTACAAAGACCCTTTAGACAAATTAAACACCTGAATACAATGGATCAGTAAATCCTGCTAGTCAGTCAATTAATGCTTGTTAAATATGTTTGAGGAAAGGGTGAATTTCGACACAACCAGCTAGTGCCTCATGCATAAACTGTTTCATCATAAAAAAGATAAAAACATAAAAGTACACTGCCTAGATTACAGCTGGAGGATTCCAAGGCATTTAATATGTTAACATGAGGAAGGAGGTTTATGGAAAGAGAGAAAATGAAAACAAAACCCTTTAATCTTTGCTCTCCTCTGCAGGGTGGGTTGTTGGGTGGGTGGTGGAGGTTGAAGTGGAGGGGGGACGGGGGAGTGGGGGAGTGGGAGGTGTTGATTTCTAGGCTTTAATTTTCTCGGTAGGTGCATACATCATCCTCAACACCCTCTCACAAAACAGTGTTGCTATCTATACACAGTGTGGCAAACATGGGAAGGCAACTCAACCCCCATCAAGATCAGAGGGAGGCTGACAAATATAGTCTTCTGTCATTAGCTACATTAGTTAGCAAGGTTAATGATGATAATGATTAATTATAAATGCGACAGAGGCTGAAAAAACTTTGCATGTTTTTTTTTGATAAACAAGCCAAATGTTTTACTTCAATCATTTTTTTAAACTAAACACAAGATATCATTAGATAGTAGAACCTAGCCTGCTAAGTGTGCATTCCCCAGACCAGAAGAAAATATGTGCAGTTTTATGAATTCTAGCATGGAAGTCAGTCGGTAAGTAATATATCTATTTCGCTGCTGTGCTGTGTTGTTTGTAGTGAACTGCACAGGATTTTCCTTGAGCAGACATTGTGCCATATCCAGGGGTATTCAAATGCCCTAGGAGCTACACTAGGTTATGCCAATTGCTATATTCTGCAGTACCCAAATGATGCCCCTGTTTTGTCTTCTCTCTACTTCACTGTCCCTTTTCTGTGACTGTGCATGGCTATGTGGGAAAATGAAACCCAGGTAAAGTGTTGGATTGGATGTACCAAGAATTTGCCAAGTGAGGGCTATTGACTTAGTAAGTGACTGGCATTTTGAATGAGCAACTTTCCCTGGAATTCATTGTCTAATACTTGAATAAAGCTGGAAATTACAGCATTACATTTCAATACAGTATAAATTAAACTATTGGTCAATTTTCTGAGAAAAAACTAAGTGACTTGTTCAGCACAGATAGTTGAAATTACATCTCCTGTACTGCAAAATACAAATAATTGATGTACTCAAAATGCATCTCAGATCAGCAAAAGACCCTTACCAAAGGACCAGACGTCAGATTTGCTGCTGAACTTGGAGTACTGGATGACCTCAGGGGCTGACCACTTCACAGGGAACTTTGACCCAAGAGAGCTGGTGTACTGATCATCCAAGACAAACCTGCACATCACAGGATGGGTTAATTAAAAAAAAAATCTCTTTGCATCAGAAAGTTGAAGTGAAAGGGTGATAAAAAAAAACACGTTAGACTTCTGCCACTTTACCTGGTCATACCAAAATCAGAGACTTTCACCACATGGTTCTCTGAAACCAAACAGTTCCTTGCAGCCTGTAAGAACAAAATTTGTTTTTAATTATTGATAATCCTGTTGATCCATGTAAAGCAAAAAAGGCCTGGACTGAACCTGTACTTTAACATACGCATACACAATCCACAGATGATGACTCATAACCGCAGGGCTGAGGGGGTCTTCCCTTGTGGGTAATAACATGACCCTTCCTGGCACACATACAAACGTCAGCACACTGTAATGCTTGGTAGCATTAACTTTTCTTCTCAACTTCTTAACTTTTCTTTCCAAATGACAGAAACTATGACGACACAGATTTCTTATCATTTTGCCTCTGACATTTGCTACACGCTATTCCCAGAAAGAAATTTTACCAGGGTCTATTTACGCCACAGGAGTGAAAAAAACCTGTGACTCACCCGCTGCTGAAGCGGTGATTTATAATCTAAATTCATAATAGATATGATTAGAGATTTTTGATATTCCTACCATAATAGCTACTTACTTATGCATGCTGACATTCTTGTGAACCAACATTTATAAAAAATGACAAACAGTTATCAGGCTAAAATAATTACACACAATTTCATAATTAGTTGATATCTGTTAGGTTACAGATGTCAAATATTGGGAAACCACCAGTTTAGAAAGTATCATAGAAATACCATGTGTATCACGGGTTAGCCATTCCTTTAGATACATTCCTCAACGGTAGGAAACCAAACACTATTTCAGCTCCGCAGCTGTGTTTGAGTCCCGTTTCCTATGCACTGACGCAGTTAAAGTGCTCTTGGGTGTGAACGGCGATTGGGTGTTACCAGGTCTCTGTGGATGAAATTGGCGCTCTCCAGGTAGGCCATGCCCTCGCAGACGTCCAGGCACATCCCCAGCATGGTTTCCCGCGACAGGCAGCCCCTCTGGTTCCGCAGGTAGTCCGACAGGCAGCCGTTCTCCATGAACTCGAAGACCAGGCACATGGGGACGCGCTGCGTGCACACGGCATAGAGCTGCACCAGCTTGGGGTGGGACAGCTTCCTGTGGAATAGGGTGCAAGTGATGTTCCACAAGAACGAATGGCTCGAATCAGTGTTTTGGATATTCTCACTTCACTTAATTGCACATGTATGGAACACAAAAGGGCAGTCTTTAAAGATACACAACTGACTAACGGGCTACAACACAGTAAACTCCACTCATGAATACCCTTTTCCTAAAATAAATAAATAATTTTGATAATTTTAAATAAGTCTTTTTCATCAAGAAATGAACTTAACTGTTTCTCTATAGGGGGCTGTCAAGTTTCTACATGTTTTTTTTTTTGGCCCACAGGGATAACTTGCCAGTCTCCTCACAAAGACAATCACTTAGGGAGGTGAAAGCTCATATTATCATACCTTAATGGCATCAGTGAATACTTTATGTAACTTAAACCTAATCCTACTTTACTTGGAACAATGTCTTAACAAAATTCAGGAGCAACTTGTGCTTTATGAGGCTGTCACATCAGATGGAATTTCATTGCTGAATTCAAAGTGCCTCATAGTTAGACAATTATCATCCTTCCCTTCATTATGTCAATCATTACTAAATCTATGTAACTGCAACATTAACGGCAAGTAGCTGTATAGATACTGAATGATTAGTGCCATCCATCAAATATAGTGTAATTGTGGGAAACATTACCAAAAGGGAATAAGTTACAGTACACACAACCTTAAATGTGCACAACCTTAAACTATTATTGCCAATTTCCAGCCATGAAGCTTGTACTGCCACAGATTCACATGCCACATGTTTGCCACTGATGTGCATACACCAATGTTTCTATACACTTATGATCGTATACATAATCTCACTATCTAGCTAGTAAATAAATAAGCTCAATGGCAAGCACAGAATGCAGAAAAAAACAGACTGAACTGGTGTCGATGTGGCAGCACAGGAAGAGTTGACCGTGAGAAAAATTAGGTCTTTGTTGTCTTGCTCAGAAAATTGTGTCACTGTGGAGTTTTTGGTCAGCCTCTGCTGCTTTGAGATGATGTACCTCCCAATGCCAAGCGATTTAGACAGATAAATTCCACACATCACTATAGGTCACATGTTGTGATTTATTAAATCAATTCACGTACATGTGCTGCAGTGACTTTAGGTTCCAATAAAATATCCTTTTCCATTATTAAAGTCACAAAAAATCTATGTTGATTCACTTAAAATTATAACAAGATTGAGTCATAAGATCTGCATGATTGAATCTTGTTGAAAGGTACCTATATTGCAGAAGATAAAACACAGGGAAAGTGTAAGGTTGGACGTAACAAGCATTGATAAATGTACGGCATTCAGATTTAGAGTGTTCTTAGCTTGTCCGGCACGGCATTTTCTTCCATGGTTCATTTTAACAGCTCTCAATGTGTGATCTGTTGCTTTGCTTCTCCATAGCCAATCAGAGAGGGTTTCTGAGTGTCACTCACGTCATGATTTGTGCCTCCTCCTTGAACTCCTCCTCTGACATGGCCCCCTCACGCACCATCTTCACCGCCACCTTCACGTCGCGCCAGTATCCGAGCAACACCACGCCAAACTGCCCACTGCCCACCTCCTTGCCTAACGACAGCTCCCCCGGGTCGACCTCCCACTTGTCTGCACGATCGGAGAGACAGACACTCAGGAGACAGCCAGGGCGCAGGTGTCACTGACATTAATGACGGAAGTGTGGTATGGAGAGGAAGACAGTGGTGAGAGATGAATAGGGTCTCATTAAGACTCCAGGCTTCTGCCACTCCCAGTGCCGGTACTGAGGGAGCTGAGTGCTCACTGCTCATCCATCCACACATGACATTTTACAGAGACAGACAGGGGCTGCACTGTATATTTACTATATAGGGGCTATGCTGTATCCTTGCTTTTAATGAACAAATCTGAGGTGACCAACCTTGTCACTATCACTCTGTTTTAAATGCATGCTCATTCATAAACAATGCATTAAACCAACACATTAAAAATAAAAAAAATAAATAAATGAAATGAAAGTGAAATAAAATACCATAGTTTGTGTGCAATGAAAAGAATGCAAGACCTAGTCGGGCACACCAGGATCGACATTCGCATTTCAAAAGTAAGGCATTAGAATAGTTGTATCACTTGCAGAGAGGAGCTGTCACATCACAGTATGGGGGTCACATTCCCATTGGGCAGATTTGAACTCTGACCTGAGGAAAAACCAGCGGTCCTCGGAGCTCTGTCTCTGCCTGTGGACACCGGGTGCCTCAGTCTGGTGATAAGGCCTGTACAGACCAAAATAAACACAAGGAGGGCACTGATTTTAATGACAGCAGAATGAGTTATTTCTGGTGGACAGATGGAGGCAGAGGAAAACGTTCAGACAGGCAGAGCCAGACAAACAGTATTATAAATGTTAATGCTCGCTTTTAGACTGATTGGAGCTCTCCAAGGCAGTCTAGGTTTCTTCTCTGGAAAATTTCCCTACCTTCTATCATCTACTATTGTGTCACATATGCTCGATGGTATAGCATTAGCATACTAATAATAAACTAACTAATAAACTAACAGATAATATTATGTTTTTACTTTTCAATAAGTAAGACCATTAACACCATGATGTAGACAGCAAAACAAACCAAACCAGGACCAATTACTAGGAAACAGTCATATTTTTATCTGTCAGGGATTCATTTTCTATGCACCAGTAAGGCTTCAAGGAGCTGTAGAAAACCTCAAAATAGTGAGCCTAGGGCTGAGGTTTTACATGGGCAGACCTATTAGCACTTATGCACTAGTGCAGCAGCGGAAGCAGCCGCCTTGTTTCTCATTCTCATCGTATGAAGACTCGGTCGTATAAAGACAAGAAGGGTCACTGGGGGAGACGTTCTGTCACATCATTAATCCATTTGACTGTGGAATGTGGTTGTGAATTAACTAGGTGCATCAAATCCCATCCATTACATGTGGAAGTTTTACATCAGGGTTATGTATTGGTATTATGCTGGTGTAGTACAGTCCTTCTGCAGGGTATATGGTGTTGCACTTGCATGATGGGCCAGGTGTGCACTTGAGTTTGACACTGGTACTTGCTTGTGTATGAATGGTGATGTACTTGTCTGTAAAATGTTTCGTGTTGCTTTGTTGGATGCACTTTGTGCTTGACTTTGGGTGCCACTCTGGATAAAGAGCATCTGCTGAGTGACAAAATGGAAATGCAAATACTCCGTAAATAAGTAGAAGGATATGATTTTTATGCATTCCTAAGCAAACACTTATGTCTACAAATTTATGTCTGACAAATAATAAAGTATTGGTAATAGAAGAGAAGCAAACTGATGGGTGACTCACCCAAACACAATCTACGCAATGTATCTGTGATGGACATGTTTAAAGTAATTTAATTGAATGATATCTATGTTATCTATCTATCTGTGTTAGAGTTTCTGCTGGAGGTACTGAAGAAGCTCCCTGAATGGGAGCCATGACGTGACAGTTAGTTGTCTGCATTGTGCTGGAGGTTCTGAAGGAGCTCTGAGCTGTTGGCTCGGTCACTCACCCGCAGCGTTGTGCTGGTGGTAATGGATGAGATCAGGGATGGTGTTGAAGAGGTACTTTTCGGCTAGGTAGTACTTGTTCTCCTCTGTCATCGTCTCCCTGATCTGGTAATGCTTTACCCTTGGGTTATTCTCCCCGTTTGACCTAAATGGAAACCACATAAAAGGATTAAACCCCACAGGTACAGCCCAGAGAACGGTGAGGCAGGGAAACTATAAAGAACAGCACTGGGCCAGGTGCAAGGGGGAATTTAAGAAAGGGACAGACAGGTACAGACATCCGTCATACAGCGGAAGCAAATGGTTTCAAGATGAAACGTAATGGTAGCATTCTTACTGTTCGTACTGAAGGACTGAATTGCTGCTCAGCCTATGTAGCTATTCCATAGCTTCTCCTGGTCTGGCACAAGCGTTAAATATTATCAAATACACAACACAAATAGACAGCAAAGGCAGCCTGCAACACAGGAGAGACATACATAGGGGTAAGGCAACACAGATAAGGTGGCTATTATGCTATGGCAAAACAGATTAGGACAAAAACAGCAGGACAGAGCATGGTGAGATAGTGTAACTGGTGAGACTGTGCTGCAGGTGAGACAGTAGCATGGCAGGCATTGGAACTAGAAAATATAACATGGGCCCAAGAGTAACAAAGGTAAGGACAGTTACCCCAGGGCTTTAGTGAACACTGACACGGTGTACACCCCTGCGTGCCTGGAGTCCCGCACCATGAAAGCCCCCTCTTTGTCCTGGACAGGAAACACATCATTAGGGATGTCAGGGACAGCAGCACTAACACGTGTTTCTCAAATACAGATCTCTTTTTTCCTGTACAGCAGGCACACATGGGTAAATCTTCAAAAGTATGACTTAAACGGCACTTAAGATAGCTTTATGGGAAAATAAAACCCAGGAAAGCACTTGACTCAACGTGTCAAGTTTGCATAGAGTAAAGCAGGAGCATACTGACTTGTGTGACCAACACGGACCTTTTTTCCAGAAAACATCAAATGAATTTTAGGCTCCAACAGTAAACTAATGATTACTTTTCCAAGAAAAGCATTTTAACAAAATGTCACTTTTAAATGAAGACACACAAGGCTACAAATAGCATGTACTGTAGGTAAACATTTTAGAGCTTCTCCTCACTCTAATTTAATCCCAATTTTTTCATGCTATTTTCTCAAAATGTGGGGACAAAAGTCTCCTTTTTGTTTTGACAATTATTAGTCTTCTTTTGGAAGACTGCACGTTTCTCTGCTAAAGGATGAGGACATCATTCAGGAAAAAGGAAATGAGGTGTTGACACAATCTGGCTGTGTGAACTGTGAGGATGCAACGTTTTCAAACCTTTGAGCAAAAAAAAAGAAGAAAAAAGAAAGAACGAAAGCAGCGGACACATTCAAGACAGGAAATCCTGAAGCTGATCTGTGGTTTAAAAGGTTCAGTCTGAAGTTTCTCTCTGCAACGCTTGCAGCTGCACACCCTGCAAATGTGGCTGTGCAAGACTGCAGAGAGCACAGTCGTCCCGGTTCCAGTCACACCTACACCAGAGAGCTCTGCCAAAATTACATTATGTACTTCCGTCGCTGACACCCCAATCTAAGGAGACATTTTACATCTGTTATGCACTGTATATTATGTGTGGGGTATATATTACACACATACATACTATGTATCTTTTAAATGCATGTCAATTATCCATGAATACACAAATACAGTTTGACATCTGATGAAAAGTTTCAGTTTAAATCCCTGGATTTAGGGTCCAAATTCCTGTTCACTTCTTGCTGCAGCCAAAACGGAAACCTTCCGGTTACAAGTCCAGTTCCCTACCTACTCCGCTTTCAAAATGCGTTATGCTTTATGTTGCTGAAATCCTGAAAGACATCTACGAAACAGTACTAACGGTTGGGAAAGAGGAGCCTGAATGAGACCTCCAGTCTAACCGCAATGCAGTCTTTCTTCAGCTTTGAATATGGAATAATGTGAGTCGCTGTGCTCAAAATTGCACTATGAGCAAACAGAAAATGGGATGGTCCTTTAAATTTGTCACTTAGAGCTGTGGAGGAATTGCACCACAGTCCCATTAAGGTGAGGCCCGGTTCTTTGTGGAGCATCCGAAAAGCTTGCTGAAATGACGCTTCGTATCTACCTCTTTGAAGAGCAGCTGTTCGGCCTTGGCCCTGGTGATGTCTTTGTTGTACCATCTGCAAGAAGGGAAAATCACGTGGACAGAAATCACCATCAGCTGTCAAGACAACTGTCTGATATCTGACCACAAACACATGACAAGCAGAAAGTGCTGAGAAGGATTTTTTTTCTTTTCACTGCAGTGATCATTCAAATTAACAATACCACATAAAAAGCGTCGAAATAATGATTATGTAAATTCAGTAAGCTCGCATAAGACTCACTCAAATCTCTCCAGGTTATTTGGAGATTTCTCAACAATGTAACTGGATGGTACGAAGCCTTTGTGCCTGTTAAGAAGACAGCAGAATACAAACTTATTGAATGATAATCACAGCAGTTCAGTGTTATCGCTCATCGAATTGGCACGTATTCCCTTTTGTCCAATGATACTTTTTACACTACATGAAAATGACTTCCCTGTCACAGAGCATATCTTCAGCCTGATTGTTTGATACAAGTGATTGGTATGTCTCATTTCAAAATGAACATAAAGGGAAGCTTGGGTGGCCTAAGGAGTGCTACACGATTATGTTCACGGATCTTGCAAGCTTTACCCATTCTTGTCCTGGACGGTCCACCAGTTGCGGTCTGAGCTGTCGGTGACGATGTACTCCTCGTCCTTGTGTAGTGGGAGGTCCAGGGTCCCTTGGGGGACGAAATCATGCAGGGCTACCACCAACATCTCCCCCGGGTCTGAGAACCGGCGCTTTGCAAGAAGAACCCAGAGGGATCCCGTTACCAAGCTTGTCAAGAATGAAAATGCAGGCCCAGGCCCAGACTTACACCTAAAATTAAACATCTATTTTTGGTTGCTCTACCTGCGGATCTGGCGTTGGTGGGAGAGGTTTTTTGGAAGCTGTGGAATAAAACAGGCACATTTTTATTCAATTGGCAGTGAATGTGTTGTAACAGAGAGACAGTTATAGTTGACCCAGTCATACAATATGCTGAAACTCAAGACAACTGCACACACAAGAAGAAAAAAAAGATGAAAAGAACTCATCTCCTTTTAATTAATTAGATTAGACTGCCCATGTTTCCTGACAGGCAGCTTGGATCAGTTAGACCTTTACAAACCATTACAAAAAACAGACCATTACTAATGGGGTAATACAGTATAATCACTAAACTGATAGACATACCATTTCCATTTGGATCGTATTCAGAGCATCCTGGTGCCAACTTTTCGTTTTGCTGACAACATTTCCACTTCCCATCTACCCAGAAGTTTGGATGGTACTTGTGAACTAAATTGTTGTTCTTTATTCCTGCAACAATAGAAAAACAGAACACATCAAGGAATGCCAATGTTAACTTGTCATATGATAAGACATAGCATAAGAAAACATAATCAATATGGACTCTAACATATCAGTCACCTCATATTTAGTCTTTGTAACCACAGTAGAGCCCATATCCTGATTCTGCTGTCTGACTAAACATCTGGGATCACCCTTAAGGGTAAATAGCACATTGGGCTGTTCTCTGAAAAACTACCAGTAATTTGTCAGACAGTTATCCTATAATATGGAAGTTCATTCAAATTTTCCAGAAGATATCAATAACAATTGGAAACTGACACCCGGGGAAAACGTACATTCACATATTGGGCATACAAAGCCTACACCTCATCACCAGTCCTTATGGGACCAATAAATGAATTCTTGGTACATCCAAACAGAATCCCTGGGGTTTTCCTTCCTCTCAGACCCACTCCAGGTGCCTTTTAAACAGCTATCAAAGACAAGCCCTTCCCTCACAGTCAGGAGTGGCGGTCACTTCTATGTACCTTCCTTCAAAGCTCTGACCCATCGCTGTCGACAGTCCTTGTTCGGAGCAAACACATACAGGTAGTAGCTGTCGTGGACAACCTGAAGAAGCACACAAGAAAATATCTGTATATTCCAAATGTTCAGGACTCAGCCACGCACCACTGATGGATCAGATATTACATCTCAAGTTTTAGAAGCTAACTGCCCCTCAGACAGGATTTTGACTGAAAACCATGTTCAAAGTCATACAGCCGTGCCAAACCTGCCAAAATAATTTCTACCATCACAACATAGACTACATCCTACATTCTTTGACAGAACTCTCAAATCCTTGTAGAGCATCATTCTCACCTGGAAGGGATATTTGAAATTGCACGGTATTGATACATCGCTGCACACTATCTCTGCACACTTTATCCGGGACAGTTCGATGCAGCCTTTCAGAACTGGCTTTTTCTGTAATTAAAAAGACAAGTATGT
This sequence comes from Megalops atlanticus, assembly GCA_019176425.1. Lineage (NCBI taxonomy): Eukaryota > Metazoa > Chordata > Actinopteri > Elopiformes > Megalopidae > Megalops > Megalops atlanticus. The sequence continues at coordinate 9,444,871 of CM032888.1, forward strand.
ATTTAAACTGACAATTCTTGTGTTTCCGCAATGCAAATGCAATATTATTTGACTTTCAGATGCTGGTCCTGCTTCAAATAATCATGCAGATCAGTGCGCATGAAAGAGTGAGTTTTTCATAAATACAACATCTTTCATTATTTTTATCAAAAATACATTTTTTATCATGATTTGCTATGACGTTGCAGTAGTGAAGGATGCAGGAATATGAGCATATGTCTATGGTATTAGCTCAAAATGGATTTAAAGCACATACAAAATGTCAAAATATTTCGGTATTTCGGTAAAACATTGCTAAATGTGTTAACTCTCTGACACCATAAAAAATGGCCAAAAATATTAATACAATGGTTATTACTACACTATAAATCAGGATACTTAAAATCAACAGAAAAACACCTTGTTGCAGGAAACATTATTTTCATAGACACACCTTAAAAACATATCTAATGGGCCATTTAATCATTTAAAAAATAAAAAATTAAAAGGCAAATTTGAGATAAAATGATAATTGTGTTAACTTTTTAATTCAACCAATCAATGAAGTGCAAAAGAAAGGTTTATTATTATACTGGATCATTTATAGTTTTCTGTACAATGTCATCTTTTGATAACACGTGAACTTGCAGTTTGTCATGTCTCAGAAAGCATAATAATTAATTGAATCAAGCTTTTCACCCTGTCTGTTACTATTAATATATTAATTAAATGATATCTGTGTAGACAATATTTTTAATATCAAATGTATTTCCAACATTTTAACACCAGGGACAGGGAAATCAACTGACTTTAATAGCTATCATCCAACAGATGCACTACTCAATAATAAGATATTAGAAATTACTTGTTGCCATTATTGATATTAGTTTATCAGCCTATTACGTTTATTAATCACAAATGAACGTAATCATTAATTAACAACAATTCATTTCCACAGTCCAAGTTACAAAAGAGAAATGTTTACACAAATTCCACATGACTGCACTCCTTGTATCATTTTCAACCTCTCCCATACAATTCCAGCAAATACTAACAGTAAAATAATTTACATACCCCGGGGCGGTACTCGAAGTAGGTCAGATCCACTGTGGTTAAAACGAAATATCTCTGTTTGTAATTGCTAGGTGATGTCCTTCGCTTTTGTTGTGATTTCTTGAAGAGAACGTCTTCTAAAATGATCTGCGTGTCCATCTTAAAAAGACCTATCTGACGTGGAGAGCACGTCTTGTGTTATTACATGGAGATTAAAGAATGAGCGTGCAACATAGACCGTCACTCTTCACAACAATCTGAGTTAAGAGCGTGGTAGTTTCCGGCGAAGTTCTGTAGGTGAACCACTTCCTTCAGCAACATGCATGCGCTACTACACTGCTAAATTTCACATATAAAAAATCATAAAATTAGGAATGAAGTGTGACTACTTAGTTTAATTTTGTTTAAAGTTTACAGTTTAAATCATATCATGAAAGCATACATCGATCCTCTGGGTAACAACGGAATTATTTTCAATTGCTTTTTTTGTTCTTACACAGCTCTTCCTATGTGATCGGGGGGATTTGCGCATTGTTTGTCAGTTGTGCTGTAATAGCTAGATCTATGTATTAAATAAACCTGCCTGTTTCCAACGCGAAACATTCAGGTTTTGTTAGGCAACGTTCCTCCGCGTTTAAATACCGGTGATCATTTTTCCCCTCTAAGACCACTGGTTTGAATCCGCCTCAATTCATGTCCGACCAATAAAAAATTGCTTTGTTGATAGTACGGTTACCAATCATAAAGGAGAATGGTAACGACAAGGCACTCAAACAGCCAATGGACAGTTGTAAAATGTGTGCCTTCTGCCAGTAAAATTGGCTAGAAGGCTTGGGTGCCAGTGGGTAGTCGGTGTTAGTTTGTAGGTTGGAACGGTGTGGAAACGACCAAATTCAACATAAAATTCTCGAAATTACTGAAAGGGTTGTATTAGAAGACGAACGAAAAGGTACGTTCTAACTTCCATGTGCTTGTGTCAGATATTTAAATTTATTGCGAGGGCGATGTCAGCTAGCTACGTTGTTACGCTGTAGCTTCATAGCGAACTGGATCTAGCTACATTGGATAACTAGCATAGCTAACGTAACTAAAGAGGGTGTTCTGCTTTGCTAGCTCCATATATATAATCTTGCACCTAATGTGTACATAGCTTTATCCTGCTGGTAATTAGCTACGAATGTGGGCATATTAGCTAGTAGATGGCGTGCTAAGTTGTTGGCTATTCAACACCATAATGACGTAAAAAATAGTCAATTATTTTTCTCTCATCAAGAATATGAACAAGCCAATTAAGGAGCAACACAGTACAGCTGGGTGTTACAGTAACATCGCTTTCGGCTGTTGTCTGATCGAGTAATTATTCGAGAGAGCTGAGGTGAAGAATTGTTTGTGCAGGACTACAGTTTTTGAAATGGAAGTAAAACTGAATTGGAGGTCAACAGAGAATGTGTTGAGCGGGAAAACAGGACGTGACTCCATTGAAAGATAAGTGATACACTGTTGTTGTAAATGATGTCTGCCCTTAGGCCTCCACCATGGGTGAGCCGCAGCAGGTGAGTGCTCTCCCACCTCCGCCCATGCAGTATATCAAGGAGTACACTGATGAAAATGTGCGCAAAGGGCTCGCCCCCAAGCCTCCGCCCCCCATACGGGACAGTTACATGATGTTCGGCAACCAGTTCCAATGCGACGACCTCATCATCAGACCCCTGGAGAGCCAGGGCATCGAGCGTCTGCACCCCATGCAGTTCGACCACAAGAGGGAGCTCAAGAAGCTCAACATGTCCATCCTGGTCAACTTCCTGGATCTGCTGGACATCCTGATAAAGAGTCCCGGCAGCATCAAGCGCGAGGAGAAGCTGGAGGACCTGAAGCTGCTGTTCGTTCACATGCACCACCTGATCAACGAGTACCGGCCGCACCAGGCGCGCGAGACCTTGCGCGTCATGATGGAGGTGCAGAAGAGGCAGCGGCTGGAGACTGCCGAGCGCTTCCAGAAGCACCTGGAGCGGGTGGTGGAGATGATCCAGAGCTGCCTGGCCTCTCTGCCCGACGACCTGTCCCAGCCGGAGGGCTCCGCCGGAGTAAGGGCAGGGGCTGGCGGGGCCAGCGGAGGCCCCAGACTGAAGGCAGAGCCTATGGACGTAGAGGAGGCGGGGGGCAGCTGCATGGGGGAACAGCAGGACAGGGGCACAGCTGCACCAAAAAGGGACAAACTATGGGACAAGGATGCAGCCATGTGCAGTATCATTGATGAAATGACTTAAAATCAAATATAAAGTTCAGCTGTTTTTTTTTTTTTTTTTTTAGGGTAACCTGTATAATATAGACTGCTCATCCTTTATGTGGTGTTGCTTTGTGTTTAGTCTGATGTCTGATGTTTTGTTACAAAATTTGTACATGATGAATGAATGATAATAAAGGACTGTAAATAATATTTTGGACATCTTGAATCAAAGTCTTACATTTGATGGTGTGTTCCAGTTTCCAAACAAATTTTAAAGTGAGAGCTATAGGATCTTAATGAACACTTAGCTGGATTAAGGTAGCCTTGGGTATTTACAGCAGTTAATAACAAGATGGCATCATATGTCTGAATAAATATGAACCTTTTCTCTTATGTGCCTCGGTTCCTTTCACTTTCACTAGTCTGATCTAGGAATTGTATGCTTTTACAAAGAAAGAGAGTGCCCCACAAACCCTTTTGGATAATTACCAGTATTGCAGTAAACAATGGTGCAAGCCTGCCTACAGGCTTTTAATTCTGGGGTTCGTGGGAACGGTTTTCAAGAAACGTGTCTGGCTCCACCAACACAGTGCATTATGGGAGCTAAACATATTGTTGTATACATATAACCAAGCCGGTGTATAGAGGGGAGCAAAATGTAAATTCCTCTCTGCATTCTTTTGATACCACCTGTAACACCTCATTGTTTTCAGTTTATGAAAAGCTGATTTTGATTGCAATGTTGGGTTAAAGCATTGCTGTGAAAAATTTACTTCACTCAATCTGCTTTCTCAATTTGTATAATGTGGACATTTGTCCGTGTAACCTGGCTTCTCTGCTTCAACTGTCCGTCTAGGGTGCATTGTTGCAGAGAGATTATCCAAAATTATTAAATCACACTGAATCTTAAGTAAAAAAACAGATTCTAGCCCAGGATGCCTTCAATAACACAGCTTTGAGATAGGCAGAAAAAGGATGGTTTAGAAGAGAATCTCATACCAGGCAATGTCTTATTACTAATATCTCAATTCAGTGTCTGTGTTTTGTGCAGGTCTACAGTCACATGCATCCAACTTTTTCAAAAGCAGAAGCAGAACCCTCCTCAAATATCCAAAAACCATGGAAGCCAGAGTGTTAGGTTTGTGTTAATCACCAATCAGAAAGCTCTCAAAGACTACCTGATCAACAAAGAAAGCACCCAAATAATGGCCAATTATTTTCCCTAAGAGCGGACCTAAGGTTCACAAGGAAATTGAGAACAAAGGGTGCTGTCTACAACTTTTGTGTAAGAGTGTCTGCATATACGTAAACTAGCAATGAGTGATGTCTTTTTAACCAACATACATGTACAATCACTGTTTCCTTTATCGTTCAACAGGCAAAGTAGGCCAAAAAGAGCAGCTACTTGACTGAGACAACTCAGGACAGAATTAACCTCCTGTCAGCGCTGCCACCACCAAAATGGCTGACACTCAGAGCCAAATCACTGCCATGTTCACATGCCCATTACACCAGAGTTGCCACCAAATACGCTTTCTCCGCCCCACTCCGGGAAGTGAGTTCGTGGAACTCGCATGTAAAATCGTATATGTTGTTTTCTGCTTCAAGCCAGAAATAGCTTCAAAACTCAGGGTATTACTGCGCGCATGTGAGAACCGGCGATCGTTCTACACCGTGCACAGGAAGCCTGCAGCATCCTATGGCGCGGCCGTCCTTTATGAACGTTTCAACTAATACTTGTATTTTACTGTGATGTACCTCTGACATTTGTGATGTGACGATCATAGTATGCTTTCAAGCAGTCAACCTCGTATGTTCCTCAAGAAAATGTGATATCGCTGCGAGCAGGGTTCGAACCTGCGCGGGGAGACCCCATTGGATTTCAAGTCCAACGCCTTAACCACTCGGCCATCACAGCTTGCTTAAATGGCTGAAAACCTGCTATATGTTCGTACATAGCCTGCTAGCACACGAGTCAGACGAAAAATTTTATTTGTTGCTCGTTCGAGACTACAAAATAATGTTAGCGAGCTAGCTGTCCTTTGGTATCCTCCAAGGTAACAGTAGACAGGATGTCTTTGTAATGTCTCAAATATTGGTTATTTTAAACCCCAAACAGGTACTAAGCCTGTCAGATGTACTTATTTCGCACTTATCCCTCACTAAAAATTATCCAGAAACTGGCGGATCCATACTGGTAAGTTATCCGACTAACTACACTAATACAGATCCCTGCTTTAAGGCGGAGTGTAGCTAAGCTAGTTAGCTAGCACATATTGACTATGGCCCCATGTGAAAGCTGTATGAATGCTGTAGCAGTGTGCGGTTGCATGCGACCGCCCTACTGAGTTAGTTACAGCTAACGTTACTTTCAAAGGTGCGTTAACGAGGAATTCATGTCTGTGCATAATATGCAAATAGTCAGTCTATTAACTTTGTGCAAACTTCTCCGTGAAACGTTAATCTTTTGAACCAGCTCTGTGACGTTGAATGTGAAAAAAAGTTTAAGCTGAGGAGCATCCTCCTGTCTGGAGATCTGTTCCGTAAGTGGAAGAAATGTTCAGATCCCCAGTTATCACAGCTAGGCTGTCTCTCCTATCGCTCATCCCAGAGTGCAAGAATTGGAACGCCAGAATAAGATTTCCAGGAAAGGTCAAACAATTAATCATTTACTGGCTAACCTTACCATCCCCGTCTGACTCTCCCCCATCCCCGTCTGCTCTCTCTCTCTCTATCTCTCTCTCTCTCTCTCTCTCTCTCTCTCTCTCTCTCTCTCTCTCTCTCTCTCTCTCTTCTCTCTCTCTCTCTCACACACACACACACACAATATTAATAAATAAATATTCATTTTCTTTGTCAAATGCCTGACGTAATGAGGAAACATGAACCTATAATTTATCATTTATACGTCTCCGACAGCAAGAGATTGCTTGCTGTAACTGAACATCTTATACAAGGTGGGCCGGGCTTCTGTAGCGTTGTGTAAGTGTACTTTAGTCTTATGGTAAAACAACAGCTTCCAGTGAAGCCCCTTACAGTATTACATGTACACAGTTGAATGGAAACTATTCAACAGGAGGCAAAGTAGAGGCAAAATTACTCCAATGCACAGACGCATAAGTATTCATTTAAACAGATTCAGATCCAGTTTCTTTGGTAATCTAAAAAAGCCCCACCCCCACAAAGAGAAGTATGTCTGAAAATATAGGAATAAATAAACTAAAATAAATAAATTTGATTATGGTTCACATGCTGTTGGCCACACTTCATATCATTTATGCAAATTAAATACTGCATATCAGTTAATAGATACAAATAACATCCATTAGTTGAATGGGCAACATGTTCCATCATCAGGAGATTCACCACATCAGCTCTCCTTTCCAAGGTTCTCTGCCAGGATAAAAAATGGATCAGATACCAACAGACAACATTTTGTCCAACAACATAGTATATGTCCAACTAACTGAAGTATTAAGAATATGGTCAGAGCAATGATTTACACAGTTAACTAACAAGACAGTTCCTGGATCCGTCCAGGAACTATCCATAAATTACTGCAACTACTATTCATCTTAATGATGTGTAGTGTACAACTAAAATATAATTATTTGTATTTTTTTTAAGAAAGACAGTGCTCAGTGATGTATAATGTAATGTATAAAACTGCAGTGCTTCACTATATAAGAAGCAACTGATAGTTCGGTAGTTTTAGACTACTGAATGCATTCGAGTGACCATACGTTTCATTGTTAATATTATTTTTATTACCATTGTTGTTGTTGTTTTAACTTTATATATTCCCAGACAAATCTGCTTGTAAACCCAAAATCAGCAATTTTGACTTGGATCATAATTACACCCCTAAATATCACAAAAGACAACACAGCTGGTCTAAGCTGGTCCAGAAAACTGTTTTTTAGACATGGCAATAAACTTTCTGCTGTTGCCTTCAATTTCTGCACTTAGCCCAGCACCCCATAATCTAGGGATTACACTTGGCACAAGATGCCATTTGCAACGGAGACAATTACATGTGCAATGCACCCACCTATGCTATGGTCTTGGAGTGAAAACTGTCTGGAAATGAACACCTTAGTGTATCTCATAATCATAGTTACCCATTAGGGCTAACACAAAATACAGAGAAAGTGAATCACAGCTGCATACCAAAGACACAGTCTGCAATGAGATAGCCGAGCATGTACTGCACATGTACTATCCATACACTTTGACAATATAATGATTGAAGCAGTAATTAAGAGTTGTAGGTGACAGGGATTTTTACACACAAGAAAGATCTGTCTCATTTAATGCTTGCTGGACAAACCTTGCAACTACCCCAAGTGCCTCTGCCCAAGTTTGTTTTGTAACTACTATGACTGTTACTTTGATTTTGCTCAAATGACACTTTACATAGAGCACAATTTCTCTGTCAATAAAATCATGAAACACAAATGTCAAGCCTATTCAGTAGCTGGAGGCTATACATGCGCAATGCAGATACTGAAAGTACAAACAAATGAAAAAAATTTAAATCACTCGTACAGTTAAATACTGGGACAGAGTAGGCAAATGCATAAGGGAAAGAGCAGTGAACCTGTTGTTCTCATTAAACCATTGTCATTTCATCACATGTTTGTTATATAAACAGAAAATGAAAGGCTCTTGACAGAACACGCCCAATGAATCACATGTGATGTGAAATTGTGACCTTTAGTGCTTTACTGCTGATATTTCTGTAAAGACGGGTTAAGGTCCATCTGCACTGAATGTCAATGTGCATGTATTTATGAACTAATAAAATACAGAAGGAAACATTCCATTGTGAGGGGGAGGTTTACTGAGAATCTTCTTGGGTAAATGTTGGTACAAGGCTTGCTTTGTTAAAAAACTAATCTCATAGAATAGTAATGAATAACCATTTAAGGCATTCATATAGCACAGCAGCAAGACCTAGACAACATTATCGTATAAAGACTTGATAAACATAAACACATAATTGTTAGATCACGGACCATGGGTTTCAAAGGACAGCATAGCTGCGCTCAGCATGAAGTGAAACAATTGGTATTAGTTTCTGTTTCATGTACATCAATTAAAAGGGAACTTAGTATTTAATCTAAGACAATCCTGATTGGTGAACTTAAAAAAATGCAGTTAACCAGACCTGCTGGAACGAGAAAGGGTGTGAATATATACACTAAACAGATTTTCTCTCGAGAAATATATGCACATTTATTGATAGAAATCGCAGGTACTTTTGATAAATATTTAGCCCTTTTCGGCAAATCATCAGTCCTACGTCACGAAATTTGCCTTAAATTTGACACAAATGCAATGTTCCTGTGGATCTCATCAAAGAAGTTGCCACACGGACAACTTTAGACGCACCATACACGGTTAAGATGACTTACACTTTTGAAACATTTTCAATTCATCAGTTTTATATAGCCCACCGTTGGAGCCAACACAATGACCTATACCCATACAACACACTGATGACCTAATGTCTGTTTTTGTTTGGAACCAACCGTATAGCCAACTGTTCATTAATTGTAACCTATACATCTTTAATTAGATTGTCATTTAAAAGCTAGTTCGATGGTATTCAATTTCTCGTCATCTGTTTTTTTTTTCTTGTTTAAAAACCCGTGGCTTGTATACGTTGGTAAATGGTACATCTATCAGTCCTGCAGTCAGATGTATTATTCGTGAAGAGTGGGGATGGCTTATTACTTTTTCCCCCTCTTCTTTCAGCACCAGGCAGGGACAGCTTTTTTCACCGCTCGCTCAGCGGCGTTATGAAACGCAACACAGACTGTTTCACAACAGGGTGGAACGCCGAGCGCCGAGCCAATCGGAACAGCCGCTTTCACGTCACATGCTCTTTATTTATGTAATGTAATGGTGTTAGACAGTAACCTGGCTGTGCTTACACTATGCGCCAGACCGTGTTATAGTTTTATTGTGGTCTTGTATAGAAAGAAATCAAGGAACAAATCACTGTATTCTAACGTAGTAATATCAGTCCGGCGTTGATGGAGCTTAGCAGTGTTGACTCACACACGGCGAGCACGGTATTGGAACTGAAGCGGAGAGTACCTATTCAACATGAAAGGAGGGAGATGCTAACGTTACACGTTTCAAACCTAAGACTAAGTTATGATTGACAATGGATAACATTTATGAATGGCCTAACGGGAACATTAAGAAAAAGGTCAGTTCCGAGAGAATTTCGCTTTAGGGTTGGCTGCTGGGCATGTTGGTAGATGTCTTTATCTTAGATAACAATGCTTCATTTTGTCCTCCCTAGTTTCTGAACCGTGTGTCTGCAACCCTGCTCTCAGTATGCAAGAAGGATACTTTTGCAGCATTATCTGCAATTAATGGGATGCATGTAAATGGAAATTTGGTCGGGTAAGACTGCTCATCTATAATATACTCTGAAGAAAGAAATATTTTCTGGTCTTGCTTTCACCTGAAAGCGGACACCCCTGGACTGTGGAAATCATAACTAGCGACAATGGATTTGCTGGAGTGCCCGATTTGCGAGTTCTTGATTTGCGAGCCGGTGACAGTGTCCTGTGGGCACTCGTTTTGCCGGCGGTGCGTGGGGACCCACATGCCCTCGAGATGTCCAGTCTGTAAGGAGCGTTTAAAATTGAGAGACGTGAAAAACATCAAAAACAACGTACTGTTAAATAGTGTCCTTGAAAAGTGCTGCCCGGAGGAGGTAAAGCTGAGGAGCCTTTTACAGGAGCGACTTAAAGCCGGCGAGTTCACCCAGGCTTTCCGAATCGCGAGTGAAGGAATAGATCGCGGTAAGTGTGTGTGATTGTATGCCTGTAGCAAGTTAAGGAAGTCCTTATGCAACCCTCGGGTTGCCAGGGCAAAGAATATATATCATTTTGTCATGGTAATGTCTGACACGCACACAATCTTATGCTAATCTCAGCCTTTAATTACCTAGTGCAACAGTAGCTTAAAGTACAGAAGTCTCCATTTTAAACTGAACCCATGGAAAGAAAGGTACATTCCACAGTGTCCCGATATCCTCCATAAGTTTCCAGAAGCGACCTCATGTAACTCATAACATTTATGTTATGTAGCACGAAGAAATGCAGTAGGGGTGAACGATAGGCTACACTTGTACGAAGGCCTTGCTTCAGGGTAGATGCTGTTGTAACTGTTGGTTCTAACTACAGAGAACATAAAACAGTAACGCACAATGAAGCAAAATCCTTACATTTTGGGTAGACACCCCACACCGGTTTTGAGTCCCATAATGGGTCACCATTTCATAATAGGGTGAGTCATTTTTTACTAGCAGCATTTCTGTTTTCTTTGTTTTTCTTTTCCATTTTCTTGGTAGTTAAAGGCCGTTTCCGTACAGAACACAGCCCCACAAATCACCTGCCCAGCAGCACAGCTGTTTCCTTCAAATTATGCTGCCCACTTCTCTCCTGCAGTTTTTTCCCCTTTAACAGGAAACACTTGGCTCAAAGTAGCTTTAAGCTGCAAACACGTTGCAATGCTGAATGATCATTTATCATTTATTGCTGTCAGCCCTTCAGCTCAGCTTTTGAAACCCTACACTAGCATAAATTTTCTCTCTCACCAGAAATGTAACCGGTCATAAGTTGCAAACTAGATCAATTGTCTTATCAATGGATCTGCTCTTGGCTAAAAGATCCATTAATGCCATGTATTGCTTCAGTGAGCACATGTTATTAGTAACTGGTACGGCAGTGATAAAGTGGAAAATATCAAATGTCATTGTTAATGTTGCACAGTAGTATATATTGTAGCATTAGTCTAGTTTCTCCCGTCTAGCTAGGTCAACTGCTGGGGCCTTTGAGGTTCCAGCCTTGACCAATTTGCATTTATGCTTTTGGGAAATGTTCTTATTCAAAGTTTAGACATGTATTCCTGTAGATACTGAATCATTGGTGCAACACTTGTAATACAAAGCTGTTGTAGGTAATATTGTTTCAGCACATGTTGTCTTAAGGTGCACAAACATATCATATGGCTCAAGTCTTCAAGAAGGTGTTACATTACTGTCATTTAGCAGACCCTCTTATCCAGAGCAATTTACATAGGTTACAATTTTATACATGTCATCCATTTGTACAGCTGGATATTTACTAAGGCACTTCTGGGCTAAGTACCTGCCCAAGGGTACAGCAGGAGTGTCCCAGCAGGGAATTGAACCAGCAACCTTTCAGTTTCAAGCCCTGCACATTACCACAATGTTACGCTGCTGCCATAAATAAGGGTCAGGATCAAATCCTCACATCACCTCTCAGGTTTCTCTGATCTGGGTCAATATTTGGAGGAATGCATAGTTCAGGTACCTATAGAATTAGCAGACACTTACCAGCCCTCAGCGGATAATATTGTCTATCATATGCAAATCTGCTACATTTTGCATGATCCTGCACAACGTTTTGTGTACATTTGATGTGGATATTGTTTAGTTTTGTTTAGAGACAAAAAAAATCCCACCACTCTTTCGATGTGGTTTCCTATGAAATAGGTGCTGTGTTGCTCTGCATAGAGCTGGCCTGGTTGTGGGAAGGATTGGACTCCAGGGGCTGTGTAAGCTGTGTGGGGATGTGAGGAATCTGCAGAGAGAATGGAAACAGGGCAGATAAAAAGATGCCTAGCTCTGTTAAGAGCTACCTAGCTTTAACCGTGCAATGAGGTTCAGGCCGGGTTACCAGTTTGATAAAATCGACTCTGCAACATTTTGCCAGTAAACTGCTTTGCAGCGTCTCTGTAGTGCAGACAGTCATTTTCACTTTCATACTTATCCATGACCTGGGTACTTTGTGCCCCTGAAAGAAAAAACACCCAGGGCTAGATTATCTCACTTAAAACCATTACATATAATCTTATACTCCTTATACAGTATGTACTCCCCTTATGTAATCCTGAACTCTATTATGTTAAAGAGAGGTTGGGCTTAAAACCAAAGGAGTTGAGACAAGAGTTACATTTTCTTACCAAAAATGTGGAAAAAAATCCAAGAAATGTCTATTTTCCTAGAAGTAGATGTATGCTCAAAAGTTCCAGACTGCCCAGATGTGGAAAAGCTACCAGACAGAGGAGAGCAACAGTACAGCCCTGACAGAATAGTACTGTGCTTCCTGCCAAGGAAGCATCTAAAATAATAACATATACTTGTGTATTTTATCTTAATTTCAGTTCAGGTACATCCTTTTAAGGGATACTTTATTTGTTCTAGTTCATTGCATATGCTGCCATGTGCTTGTCATGCCAACGCAGCTTATTACACTGAGAAGTGGGAATGGAAACCCTCTCCCAGAACGCTAAAAGACCTGACACATACAGATGGAGCTGTGCGTTCAGGGTTAACATTGGCCTTCATTAAACAATGCCAGTGTGGTTGAACCGGTGATATGTCTGCAGTCGGAGACACTCAGCATGCCACCCATATAGCAGGTGCTTGGCATAAATACCAGGTCGTAACTAGTTTATTAATATTCTTTGTGCTATCCTGGACTCTGACCTGCTGTGAGAGCGGAAGGGCTGCTTCATTAATTTATTTGTGTATTAATTTATCTTCACTCTTATTCAGAGCAACTCAAAAAGATGATTTATATGTATATATAGAGAGTCCAGTGTAGTGAGCACCAAGCTAAAAAAACAATGCAAAAATAGAAGGAATACCAGTAATTGGCAGGCATACAGCACTTAGCAGTTAACCTGAAGAACAACATAGCTACATAACACTGATATACACACAGGGCCAGTAACAACAGTAAGGTTTCCCCTGGGTAAGGTCAATTGAGGGAAGGTTCAGCATGAGACCTTTAGACTAAAGAAATATCTCACAGGGGTTCCAACAGACAACCTCTTATCTAAAGCTCAGTACTCTTTCCACTATAGCGTGGCACAAAAAAGGCATGGTACTTTAAATACATATCATAAGAGCAGCTAAACTGAACAGATAAAATGGAATGGCACAACAGTAAAAGTATAATGGGTAACAATCATCCTTATCCCTATCCGTAAAAGCAAAATACATTGTGCTCATTTGAACATACAGCCTAGCATTGATCTGAAAGTATGACATGACTTTAAATCATATTGTTTATATAGTGCCAAACAGCCCTATACAATCTTAGCAAAGGTACAGGGAATAGTACGCCTTGAGTCATGTTGAGAACAATATTCTGATGGAGGGGCATTATAGATTTCAGAATTCACTGTGGGTGGAGCAGTCATATTCTGTGTGAAATGCTGGGACCCTCTTGTGTGAAGCACACTGCATTAAATGCTTCATTCTCAGGATTTTGCCATCCAGTTAGCTCTGGTGGTTTATTCTCTTTTTTTGGTCCTCTGCAGTAGCTTTACTACACCACTAATTATCTTATGCAACCTTCCGAATGTGAATCATTAGCCTTGGGGTGGATCCCTTGTGTAACTCCGAGTGCTCTGACAGGTCTCTATAACAGGGTGCAGTCCCGGCTCAGCGGCCCCGCCTCCCTGCTAGTGCCTGGCAGGAATGCTGGGACTGCAGAGAATGCCACTAGGCAGGAGTGAGGGCTAGCATGCTGCCGCGGAGCTGTAAGACTGCCAGGAGCGGGTTATGTCACCGCGTATTGTATAAGGGAGAGGGAGGTATGGGTTCTGTTCATCTGCAGGCCGTTTTGTTTGACATGCTCAGCTGCCCAGACACAGTGCTGTCTGTGGTCAGTGCTAGTGAGCAGTGGATGCTCGTGCGCTCAGAATAAGTATCATGCTGCTGCATGATTAATATCAGTCAGGGCTCTGGCCAAGACTCAGGCGCAGACAGGAAGGCAGGGTGCACAATGCCAGTTTATTAAATCCAAAGCGAAAGTCCAGAAAACGAGGTCAAAAACAGGCAAAGTCAAAAATCCAGAAAAGCACAGCAAACGATACCAAAAACAGATCCAAAAAACGTGGTCAAGAGAACAGGCAAAAATACAGCAAAACAGGCAGGCAGAACAGGAAAAACGGCTCGTAGCGAAACAGATGAACTGAGATGAACTAGCAACAAGACCGGACACAAGCGGGGAATATATAGGGCGAGACTGATGAGGAGATGGGATGCAGGTGCGCAGGAAGGCAGGTAATCAGATGGGCGGAGACAGGGCGGAGAGCAGGGCAGGGCTGGAACACAAGGAAAAACAGAAGCGCATGGCCAGGAAAACAAAAACAAACCCAGCTAAGAGTGCCGGGGCACTGACAATATCCATGTCAGTTAAAATAACAGATCACCCATCTGCCAGTGAGTGCCTTTTTAACTTCATTACATGTAACATAGTAACATTAGCTCTGTGCGCTTACATTTGCATGTTCGTCCTTTATCAGAGCAACATGTACACTGCTTGCCACAAACAATGGCTCCACTAACAACAAGGATGCTACTAACAACATAAAAACAAATGTCAGTGGCAAACCAGTGCTTGTCTGGTTTAACACATAACTGCAGTATCCCATACCTGACAGAAGGGCACCATACCAACACAAGGTCAACAAATACCCTGACTACAAGTTCCACAGATACTGCATGGAAATTATAATTCACAGTAAATTAGTAACAAAAAATGCAAATGGATTCAAATCAGTTTAGTCATGTGAAATGTCCTGGAAATTGGTGTAAAGTTTATGTGATGGACAGTGAACTGTTGGTGCCCACAACTTTTAATTTTCTCCCTCTTTAATTGTCTCTTCTTCTTGCTCCATGTCTCACCCTGCCGTCCCCCCTGCCAACACACATGCGCACACACACACACACACACACACACACACACTCACACACACACACACACACACACCAGCCCCTGAGGATGCGAGCCTGAAGGTGTGGCGGGCAGACGCCTACGTGGGACTGCGGCGCTTCTCCGACGCCCTTCAGGACCTGGACGACCTGTGCCGTGAGCGCCCCACGTGGACTGAGGTGGGGGTGGGGTGGGTGGGGGATGTGGGGGAGCGGGATGAGGTTTAACACTGAACAGCCATCGCCTGTTCTACAGCAACACATCTAGAACTGGTTTGCAAACAATTCTCTGTTTTCACCCCTGTCGTGTTCAGGGCTTCTACCGAAAAGGGAATGTAATGCTGGAGATGGGAAGACAAGCAGACGCCCTTTTCCAGTACCATCGCTGCCTCAAACTGCAGGCGGACTTCATCCCGGCCAAGAACCAGATCAAAACGGTGAGATCTGCGGATCATGCTGGGGCGAAAGACTAAGGCAGGCCAAGCCCACATGGAAATAGCCACAAATGGAGCAAAATTACCAAAAAAGGAAAGAAAAAAAGTATTGTGTGAAAAAAACTATTGAATTTAATTAAATACAGAAAACACATCGAAGTGCCCGATGCACATTATAAAAGCCAACCAATCAGCTGCCGTCACATCCTCCATCGGCCTTGTTGGTTTGTTCTAAAGTGCTCACAGCGTCACGCAACACCGTACTGACTGAAACGCGCTGGAAGGCTGCCGGAATTGCTTCTTGTCGGGTAGTTTGCTCATTAGTAATGTTTTTGTTGTGCCGCCAAGATCCTAGAGGTGGACGGGGTGACGGTGCCAGAGGACACGCCCAGGCTGCTGCAGGTAGTCTCGGATTACCTGCGTGACCCCTGTCCCATCACCAGCTCGGTAGGACCCTCTCAGGGGGATGGCCCGAGACTGGCCCGGGACGAGGAAGTGGACGGCGATGGCCAAGGGGACACGGTGCAGGTGACATGTTTAACTTTGTGCCTCTGGCATAGGTGTCTTTTTTAAGTGTTTAAGAAACCAGGATCGTAACTCAAAGGTTGCAGTTTTGATTCTGCGAAGGGGCTCTGCTATTTTACCCCTTAGCATTAGCCTCAGTGGCTTCAGTAAACCGCCAGCTGTATAAAAGGATAAGCTGTAGACGTGTGAGTCCCAGGTAGTGGTGTCTTCTAAACAAATAAATAATGTAACGTTTTTGAGGACTGTCCCACAGCCAAATATAAGAGCTTTTGGGATTCCAGAAGTGAGTCCTCCTCCCTGACGGTCCCCTCCTGTCTCCCTCAGGGCTCGTGTGAGGCGAAGCATGCCACCAGCGCGGAGTGCTGCCTCAGCCTGTGCCAGGCCGTGTCCTTCCTCCCCACCGGCGAGGAGGACGAGGAGCTGATGATGAGGAAGGAGGAAGGGCAGAGGAGGGGTACGGCAGACGCCTTCCGCAGACAGCGCAGAGGAAGAGCGCAGCTGGAACACACTTGCAAGCACACTCGCACACTTGCAGCCTCTAAACCCAAGGCTGCGCTGAGAGTAGCACTAACTGCAACATGAAAACATGCATATCGCTGGAGTTCAGATGAAATCACACTACAGAGATAGCTGTAAAATTTAGCTTAGACAACACAATTTTTCAACAAAATACAACATTTAAAGAGTCGGTGCTATGTGTCATTATGATGCAAAGGTCATGATAGTATTGTGGGCACTTGAAATGCGTTGATTGTATGTAGCAAAAATGTTCTCTAGTGTGACTGCTTTCAAGGGCTAGATTGTCATCATCCATACCATTTTCACTGTGACAGGGTCTGAACACAGACAAATTTTTACACTAGCATACATGCACCTGGACTCATATACTGAATGCTGATTTGAAATGGTTATTTACTTGTTTTTTTTAAATATAACAATTTTAAGTGTGAGTCTTTTTTTGTTGTCCCATAGGAAGAGGTTGTCAGGACAGAGAGATGTCCCTCAATGTGCTCACGGTTTCGGACTTTGAGTGTCCCCTGTGCATAAGGTGGGTTAAAAATCACAAGATCACCACCGAGGCAAATGTGGTGACATCACTGTGGTAATGCCACTGTGTGATTAGTTTGCTGCTTCTCACGCAATGCTGTGGGCTCTCTGTTTCTGTTAGTAAAGGCAAAGTGGTGCTTGTGATATACCTGCCTGGCTGTACTTTGTCTCTGTGGCCTCAGCTGCATCGTTCCGGTTTGAAGGTTGTGGCGGGTATAATTGCTCTGTACTGCAAAGGTGATATGTGCCGTAGTTGCAAATGACCGCAGGCGTTTACGTAAGAATCGCGGTAATTATGCTACGTCTGTGTCGCGTCTGTCGCGTTAGGTTGTTCTTCGAGCCGGTCACCACCCCTTGCGGCCACACCTTCTGCAAGAGCTGCATCGAGAGAAGCCTGGACCACAACCTCCGCTGTCCGCTCTGCAAACAGCCGCTCCACGAGGTGCGTATCCGGCGGGCTTCTCTCTTCACATCTCGATCGCCCTCCTCACGCGACAGCTGACCTCACGGCTCCTACTGCTTTCTCTTCCCCTCTGCCAGTACCTCAAGAACAGGAAGTACAACCTGACCGCGCTGCTGCAGGAGATCATGTCCCGCCTCTTCCCCCAGCAGCTGGAGGAGAGGAAGCAGGTGCATGAGGCTGAGATTGCTGAGCTGTCCAAGTACGTGCCTGTCTCCGCGGTCATAAACGAAAGGGTTCCAGTCATGGATCTCTGGCTGTGTTTAAAACAATTAAGAGAGTATATGCGAAACAAGGTTATTTCCAAACATTTTCTCTGTGGAGCGCTGTTATAACTGTGCTGAAAGTTACTGAGGATAAGTATATAAATACTGAAAGTGACGTCACAGTTGTACTTTATTGTGATCTCACTGTACTGTACTGTGTTGTTATGAAAATCGCCATAAAAAGGATGTGCATGTGTTAAGTGTGTGGAACAGAGTGGTTTAATTTAGGAAGCAAATACTTCTTATGAAAGTATAATTTTGAAGAATATCTATTTAAAAAAACATTTAAGGATAATGTTACTTCCCATGCAACTCAAAACTAATTTAGCTAGTTCCAACAGCTGAATGTGATGTTATTCATTTTTTATTCATTTCAGAAGCACCATTTTTCAATAAGTTAGCATGTCTGTTTTTCTCAATTGTACATACTCTAAAAGGCATGGAAAAAAAACAGATAACATTAATATGACAAAACAATTTTCCGTAACTAAAACCATCAGATTTGTTCACAAGAGACTGAAGAAAGCAATGGTGTGGAAAATGTAAAAATCAAAGGTTCGAAGGTTGTTGCAATAACTTCATTAACTGTAACAAACGTGTACCCCACACAACAGAAGTTTAAAGCTGGCTTTGTAAAGTGTGATGTGAATGATGTAACTTGCAGTTGCTGAGGCGGGTTCTCTCTGATGTGAAATGTGAGCTAATTTCCTGATGTTGAAGGGACATGATTTATCTGAATACAAGTGGTGTGATTCCCCGTGAGTTTTACTTTCTTCAGGATGAGATCCCTTAAGCCCTAAAATGCTTAAAGACAGCTTTTGGTCTTAAATTAAATTTTCCAGGATTAAGTGCTACTTTGTGCCAAACTCCTCAAACATTAAACTACATTACAATACTACTACAGTTCCTGTCTCTCCAAAACTCCGTCACTGCAGTTAAAACACTCAGATATACTTTAATTTACATTTATAAGAAAACACTTGCAATTGAAATTTACATACCATCCTTCATAATGTTTCTTTGGTACAGTACCCCCATCTCCACTTCAACACATTTTGCACAGAATTATAAGTACTTGATCGGATGATGTATTTCTCATGTATGCACTACACCTGGTAATCCTCGTGTCCTATTTGTCCCACAGCCTGACTAAGGACATCCCGATATTCGTGTGCACAGTGGCATACCCAGGCGTCTCCTGCCCGCTGCACATCTTCGAACCTCGATACCGTCTGATGATGCGCCGTTGCATGGAGACAGGCACCAAGAAATTCGGAATGTGCACCTATGAGCCGGGAAAAGGGTGCGGCCCCTCCCCCTCCCGTTTCGAGCAGTCATATCCAAACAGAGAAGGAATTTGTATCTGTAATGATCCACACATAATGTTTGCCTGTGTGTGTGTGGGTGCGGCGGTGACCTGTCTTTTAGGTTCGCAGATTACGGCTGCATGCTGGAGATCCTGGGGCTGGACCTCCTGCCTGATGGCCGGTCTTACGTCGACACAGTTGGGGGAAGTCGCTTCCGAGTGCTAAAGAGAAGCCAGCGAGATGGCTACCACACCGCTGACATTGAATACCTAGAAGACCAGAAGGTGAGATGGCATCACAGTTGTAGTGAAAGAAATGGTTGTCATGGTGATCTAATATCATGTAAACATTGTATTATTGTTCCAAAATTGTTGTGTGTAAACAGCACTAAATACATAGAATAAGGATTGTTCTTATTTTCAACCAAAAAGGGGGCTTTCTCTATTCCTATATGAGAAAGCCTACTGGACAAATACTAAAAGAGCAAAACTCCATTGAAGTTGGTGTGAGGCAAATTAACTTCCCATATTAGTCTTGTGCTGTTTTGATCAGAGTTGCTTGACAACAGCAGTGTTGCAGAAAATGGGTGTGTCTTATGCAAATCACCTTATGTATCCTTAAACTTTTAGACATTTTAAATTCTCATGCAATCAAGTTTTTTTTCAGAGATCCATCCAGATTCAATCCTTAAATAAAGATATACACTACCATTTCTTTTAAATGAGTTTACCCTCTTACATATATATCTGGGGCCATTTCTTATTATTTATAGGCATCTTAAAATACATTGATTAGGACTTGTTCTTATTTTCAACCACAATTTGTGATTTTTAAACCACCTTCATGAGGGACACTACTAGGCAAATACAAAAAGAGCAAAACTTCCATTGGAACACATTGGAAAGCAAAGTTAAGTTACCATTTTACTCTCTAGATGCTTCAATCAGATGCAGAGAGTTGGATGCTAGATAGTAGGTGTGTTTTATACAAATTATAACTTTAAATGGTTAAACCCTTGCAAAATGTGTATTTATATCAACAATGTTTTTTTCTCTCTTATTTTAGAACAAATGTTGGGGCTTCCTAATAGGAAACCTACTTGACAAATACTAAAAGAGCAAAACTTCCATTGATGTTCTGATATGCAAGCATAAGTTCCGATTTAACACACATCATGTTTCGGTCAGGGTAGGTAAACAATAGCTGTGTTGCATAAAGTGGGTGTTTCTTATGCAAATCAATGCCACAGGAGCCAGTATTTGATCAGGTTGGTCGTGTTGGTGATGTAACAGTCACAGGTAACATGACAAAACAATTTTCCGTAACTAAAACCATCAGATTTGTTCACAAGAACCTGAAGAAAGCAATGGTGTGGAAAATGTAAAAATCAAATGTTCGAAGGTTGTTGCAATAACTTCATTAACTGTAACAAATGTGTACCCCACACAACAGAAGGTTAAAGCTGGCTTTGTAAAGTGTGATGTGAATGATGTAACTTGTGAGCTTTTAGCTAACAATTCTCTGATGTGAAATGTGAGCTAAAAGCTAGCACTTTCATCTCCTGATGTTGAAGGGACAAGATTTATCTGAATACAAGTGGTGTGGTTCCCCGTGAGTTTTACTTTCCATAAAAGAAACAGTATTTGATGTCACAGTTGCTCACATTGCAATAGTCATTCAAATTTGGCAAAATAGCTCTTTTTCACAGCAATGAGCATTCATAGCCACCTAAATAAGAGCACTGTTACGTAGCAGAAAGCATTATGACACTAGTGACGTGATACCATATCTGTGGGGAGAAGCCCTCTTAGTTCTTTATATCCTCAGTGCTTTATCACCTAATTCACTGGTCATTTTCAATGAGACTATCAATCACAAAAACACATAAAATGATTATATTAGATATTTATATATTATAAAATAATGTTATAGTTTAATATCTAGACTATAACTTTTCTCTTATTTTAGAACAAAGGTAGGGGCTTCCTAATAGGAAACCTACTTGACAAATACTAAAAGAGCAAAACTTCCATTGATGTTCTGATATGCAAACATAAGTTCCCATTTAACACACATCATGTTTCGATCAGGGTAGGTAAACAATAGCTGTGTTGCATAAAGTGGGTGTTTCTTATGCAAATCAATGCCACAGGAACCAGTATTTGATCAGGTTGGCCGTGTTGGTGATGTAACAGTCACAGGTAACATGACAAAACAGCTATCTTTAGCAGTCATCAACAATGTTGAGCATTCATAGACAATGAAGTCAAACCCTGACATTGGTTTTGTATTCAGTGAAAAGTGTTACAGCAGAACATTTACATTTATTTACATTTACTCATTTGGCGGACGCTTTTATCCAAAGCGATGTACAAAAGTGCAAATAGTGGGCAAACAACAACACACATTAATGCCTCATCTTATAAAAATATATTGTAAGGCAGGGACAAATACCTAAATATATGTGTTTCATAAGGAATGGAAAGACTGAGTGCTGTGTTCTGGCATTTAGTGACTCAGAGGTAGAACGTGAGGACCTGCAGAACTCACCCAGCCATGCACAACACAGAAAAGCAGCTGCTCTGGCCATTTTGTTTAGGGATATCCGAAAGAGACGTCATCAGTCATGGTCACAAGATCCGCGTCTCTCTCTGAGGGATGATAAATCATTTCCCACCTCAATATTTTAATAAGTAAAACAACTGCTTCGAGTATCATCTTTCTTTTTGCATGCCGCAAAATTACTTTTGCAGGCCTTGCGTGGCACCTCACACCTACAGCATACAAAGATCAAAAGGGATAAAGTAGGACAAGAATCCAGCAAACCGAGTCTGTCAGGGGCAGAGCAGTCAGGGAACTTCAAGGATTATACATTATTTTTATGCACGATTAGTTCAGGTTTGTGGTTCTGGCATCATCTGAAAGGGGAACTCAGCTGAAAAAGTCATGCTGTTCTTTACCTATAAAACAGATGGCATTGTCGTACTCTCTCATGTCATGCTGTGGGTGAGCTTCGTATCAGTTTCACCCGGGTCAGTTTAAAATGGGAAGCGGGGGAGAAATAACGACTTGTTCAAACATAAAGAATAGCTTAACATGGGATTGTATTTGAGCGCCCCTTTAAAAAGAAATTACTTTCTGAGGTGAATGCACTTCGTCTTCAGCGACTTCTGCACTTTAAGGACACTGTACTGGCTGATGAGTGTCCTAGAAACCTCCACTTGGCATTTGACCCAGAAAAGAGAGAATGACCTTTAGAAGTGGGCTCAGTCCTGAAGTGGAGGCATACCTCCTGAGAGCTGAATCTGGAACACACAACGGGGCGAACGCCAAGTTAACGTTACACGAGCCAGCTGGCTGCGAGGTTTTGGCAGCAGAGAAGGGGACGGTTGATAGGTTAAAGGGCCACATTTGGTTTTGTTGACAGTCTGGCACCGTCAGCTCAGGTGACTCGCGTTTTCCTGTTGCTCGTGTTCTCCCTGTGAAGGTGGAGGGGGCGGAGCTGGAAGTGCTGCAGCGTCTCCATGACAGCGTGTACCAGCAGGCCCGGGAGTGGTACCACCGGCTCAACGGCCGCATCCAGGACCAGATCAGCAGACAGTACGGACCCATGCCTGACATGGAGAACGACATTCAGGTGAGACCGCTGCCCTTGACTGAACCGAGAGGGGCCCCTGATAACTTGTTTTGTAACAGATTCCCTGAGACACGTCAAGATAACTTGTTTTGTAACAGATTTCCTGAGACGTGTCAAGACAAATTTTAGATAGTGAAGGCAGTTAGAGACCTGGGGAGAGAGCGTGAACTTGTCTTTCTGCCTCCTCTTACTGTTCTGCTCTTATCTCTGTCTCTTTCTCTACATCTCTCCCTCCTCGTATGTCTTGTCCCTCCCTCTCTTTCTGTCTCCCTCTGGCTCCGATGCAGGCGTCCTCTGACGGGCCAGCCTGGTGTTGGTGGCTGCTGTCAGTGCTGCAGCTGGACCCGGCCTACCAGACCACCGTCCTGTCCCTGACCTCCCTGAAAGACCGGCTAGGGCACCTGCGGATCGTGCTGGAGTACTTCTCCCAGAGCTAGAGCTCACCTGGGCCTGTACGGGCCAAGAGGATGGCGGGGGCCATCCTGACAGAGCCATGGCCGTGCGGTCTACTGCTCACACGCACACACACGCACACACAAGTAGCCTCTGACACTTGTACCACTGACAGGCATACTCTAACCCTATAATCTTTTTAGCGGTGGGTTCTTTATTTTTTTGGTTCAGATGGTTGTGTGTCTATGGGTCTATATACCAGTAACAGAAATTTATTGTCAGTGTACATGAATACCAGTCTTCTCTTCCTGCAGGGAGTAGTGTAAAGAGCTCCTTATTTCTGGTGTATATTATTATTTGTGTTATGATTGATATTACTGCCGTCCCTTGTTTATGATGAAATGCAAAGGTGTCCCTTTTTTGCATAGAAAAAATTATGCTACATTGGCCTCTTTTGGTTTCTCTTTTTCTGTATTAGAAGGACAGTTTCTGATGTGGTTGAATATTTTGTGGATGGATTCACTGAGAGAGGGAGAGAGAGAGAGAGAGAGAGAGAGAGAGAGAGAGAGAGAGAGAGAGAGAGAGAGAGAGAGAGAGAGAGAGAGAGAGAGCATTACGGGCAAAAATGTATGCAGTACAATTTGAATACAGGCTTCTCACCCCGACAGGCAGGCCTGGGTGTTGGGTTTCTCTTGACATACACTGACAGGGGTTAGTGTAATTGTACTGAACCTGGAGACAGTGTGTTGGCATTTCCATGGAAGGCAGATGGTTAGGGCGTCCTGGCCTGATGGCACCCCCTTGCCATGCCCAAAAGTGAGTGCCACTCTAGCCCTGGACAGACAGTCTCTGCCGTGCCACAGAATTGCCTTTGGACCCCTGTATGTCCAGCCTCTCTGCCACCAGTACTGGTAGCTTGGCATCACAGGCCTTTCTCTTTTGGGGATGTTTCAGATTTGGGAAGTGATACATGTGTATTTCCTTTCTTTTACTTTGTTTTTGTTGCAGCATTCCTTGGAACGTGTGCCCTGGGAGATTGCATACT
Source organism: Megalops atlanticus (assembly GCA_019176425.1). NCBI lineage: Eukaryota > Metazoa > Chordata > Actinopteri > Elopiformes > Megalopidae > Megalops > Megalops atlanticus. The sequence continues at coordinate 9,469,020 of CM032888.1, forward strand.
AACTCAAAAACTTACGCTTGAAACTGGGCGAAGAGCAAATAAGCTGATAAATATATTTTACTACATTGATTGTGCCATAGATACTTGTGTGTTGAAAAGAGCCACCTGCAAAACATGTTTGATTTTTTTTTTCCAAATACTCACATTTTGTATGCTGGATTTTGAATGAACATGGGCTACAGTGGTCTACATACCATTTTGAAGACACAGTCTCAGAAAGGTGGACTCTGTTTCTAAGGCCCCACCTTCATTTGGGCCGGTTGCAATGCGCTTCCTCCTCTGAGCAGCAAAGCTGAGCCTGTCTTATATAACCTTAAGGCTTTGTTGCGTAAGAGAGAAAACAAAAATGAAACACATATGAGGACAAACTGCATTGCGGTTGGATTGAATGTAGGATTCTGCTGCATTGAGTAGGTAATGTAGATTTAATCATTTGAAATGGAATGACTTACGGACACGTGGGAGGAAGATGTGTAAAGATCTGTGATGCACAGATTTGTTCCTCTAAGTGAGAGGTGACAGCAAAGGGCTCAGGGCCAGAGCCTTTCAGTCAGATATTTAATACAGCTTTAAATGATGAGGATTTTTACAAAACCTTTCAATGACAATATGTCATTAGGGGGTTGATGTGCCCTTGAAACTGAAAGTGGCTAGTTTTACTGAAGTTGAGTTTGTATGTTGTTAATTAATACTACATGCATGTCTTAACATGCAGTGTGCTTATGGAATTGCAGTCGGCCTCTTTTTATTTCAAGAAGTGGAACTTTTTAGTTAACTAATGCAAATGATTAAAGAAACATTAAAAAGTTTGTCAGCACAGGCATTAAGAGGGCATCATTGATTGACAGGACTGATTGAGTCCATTTTTGACACATTACATCTCAGGAAGGAGCCATTTACTGCAGTCACTCATGTTACTGATAATTCCTCAGCACTAATTCATTTGTAACTCTTCCCACACACTTCTAATAAATCCAATAAGAAGTTCAACAGATGAAATGACATATTTTTGGTCCTTATGTTACCTTGAAACAAAATATGAATTTCAGATATGAAGTAATAAATGTACTTTTTCTGAAATGTCATATATATATTACAACTATGAATAGGCTGCCAAAATATCTGGTTCTATAAGATGTCTGACTCTCACATCCCTTTGAAACAGTTTAGTCTTCATAGAGTTATTTTGCCAGCCACATGTGTGGAATCGTACTATTCACACATATTGCTTTTAAAATTGTAAAGAAACATTTGTCATTTTTTTTACTGTTATAATTTGATAAATGTTAAACACTTTTTTCAGTTTGTCTGTGAACTATAGGTGGAGAAATAACCCTTTATACACATCACATGTCTGAATGTGCACCACACATGAGAACACAGAAAAGGCCTTTGGAATTTCCTGGAGCAAAGCTGTCCCCTGTGGAGAGGAGAAATCACTCGCTTTTAAAACTGCTTTTAAAAATGTTTTTAAGGTCACACAGGCCTGTCAAATGTAGTTGCTTTTTCTGTGTGGCCTCATTTAAATCATGGGTGTATTGGAGACTTGGATTTTAAGAAGTCAACTTTTTTTTTTAATTATATGTTTTTTGCACAGCGACTATCATTTATTTGCATGTCTTGTTTTTTTTAAGTTCCGGAACAATCTCTTGATTATTTGTCTGCGTATATGTGTGTCAAACAGGAACGATTTCACTGAATTTGAATAATCTGTGGTGTTTAATAGGTTGTGTTCATGAGAACTATTTCTTGTGCCCTGGTAAATATAACAGGGCACAGCACTTAACAAATGTAACCAATTTGTTTTCATTTTTTTTCTCAGCTGCTAAATTTACAATCCGTTACAAGACAGGGTGAGCAAACCTGGACCTGGATAACCTCTAATTTCCTACATTTTCCAAACTCATGCAAGTGCAGAAACACCCTGTGTTACAGGGGTTTAATGAGTAAGCTAAACTGGATTGCAGTTCTTCAGTACAAAGGTTGTCCAGCCATACAGTAGGTCATTGCGCTGTTCTGGAAGGCGCTGCACACCAGTCACTAACAACAGAGATAATGGTTTCAGTTAGCAGTCAGATGAGTATGTCAATATATTCCTTGAATCCTCTGAGGAATTTCTGAAGGTTCCAAATGTGCATTGCTTGTAATAATTAAAAATGTCTGAACAAAGGCCTTGTACACATTATGTAATGACATCGAATAAATGTGTTCCCAGTAGCACTGGATGATGTTATTTTGTGTATCATTATACATGGCAAAATACTTTGTTTTTAAACTGTGAACTATTGCTTTGTTTTCCTGTGTGCTTTTTGAATTCAGGATCTTATGAGAAACAGGAAACAAATGATCTGTGATTTCCGATTCCAAAGCTAAAATTAAAGATGGTAAGGCTTAATAAATTACTCAAAGAATAAAAGCAATAATAATACAGAGTGTAATGGAGGAGATAGAAGGAGGATACACTACTCTGAACAGTACACTGTATGTAGCCCCAGACAGACCCACCATGAAGACAGCTGATTCAGAGGAACACAGAGAGCTAACCTGCCTATAGTGGAAGCACAACAGTATATTTAAACAAAATATTATCTCTTGTCTCAGACCTCAAAAAGCACTGGATATTTGTTTTCCACACAGACATGTCAGGCTTTGAACAGTAAAAGGTATAAATGAAATGTTTATACTAGAAAAAGGTAATAAAGAATTTAGGCCTATGATTATGAGGATTGGACTACATTGTCTTTCAACCTAATAACATTTCCACAGCAGTGTAAGTGATTCTCAAGTTGATTGATAGATTAGTAATGTGGTTGTAGCATGGTGTCTGTGCAACCCAACAATTAACATGTAAAATGTAAAAAAACTGCTGATTTAAGAGTGATTAAAAAAGAACCCATTTTTGTTGCGTAAATTGAGCAGCATAAATGTATATCTTCCTTGTTCCGAAGGAAAAAAACCCAAAGACTTGTCACTCACATCCATCCATAACTTACACAGTTATTATGGTCACAGGCACACTAACATGAAAGAGCCGTCACCTACAGCAACTTCCGCTACCTAGCAGTGGAGGAAATGATGCCTCCCCTGCATGATGGTAAACCTGATAAAAAGCTGCTAAGCGGGTTTTTGTAGAGTGCATACACCTGCCACCCTGTGGCAGCCGCGAAATCAGAGTTTCTTCCTGGTCCCAAAAGGAGGACTGTCATCTAGTTCCATACACGACTTTTGCAATGACAAACAGGAAGTCATATAAATGCACAACAGAGGATCACATAACCCCTGCCCCCCTCCCACCTTACCCACCTCACCCACCTACCAGTAATGGAGATTTCATGAACTGATGTAAAATATCCTCTAGATGGCAGTATGCACCAATGAATGGGACATCTCTACTGCTCAATATATCCAAAAAGTGGAAGGAGTGAAAAATGAAAATCACAAAATAATAGGCACAAGGCTTACTTAATACAAATAAGCAATAGTCAGTGAAGGTAAAAGATAGACTACACTGTCTCTAAGGGGTGCTCTACTATAGATGTACCCAATGGGGTTTAGGGATGTGGATCCCCTTGTTAGACCCGATCATTATACTTTCTTAACCCTTTGTATACATACACAGAGTACAAGTACCAGATCACTCAGTGCATCTGCACAAGTCACTTCCTGCATTAATGTAGCATCATAATGGTATACTCTGGGTCCTGGGTCATGGAATGTAACCCTCGGTGATACAGGTTTGCATCTGATGACTCTTCTGCATAGCATTTGCTTGTTTTCACATCACATGCAGTTATGTGCATGTGACGGTCAGGACTCAGATTCTGAACATATTGCTGCTATATCACTCATTGATACAAATCAGTAATTTGCTGACAATGGAAAGGCCTGTAGACTAGGAGGGATGAAAATCATCACTGTTTGTGGTAGTTACATGGCTCCAAATGACAGAGCCACCACACAAAACCATAGGGTCAGAATATTAGAGGCCTGGCTCTAGGTGTATTTTCATTCAGGTCTGTGGATGTGTAAACCAAGCTGTCATTCTTCAGAGTGGCCCTGCTATCTTCTTAGAACACTCAGCGTGGTTGGAAGACAAAATCAATAGATGGATAACCAGAGGGGTGGAGGATGGCAGCTCTCACTCCGAGTCTGACCAGCTGCAGGAACAGTAGGGACAGAAAAAAACACTGCTTTTCTGAGGGTGATGAAATCTATGGCGTCGTGTGGCACCAAGAGCTTTTGTAAAGCAGCTGCATTGCTTTTGCAATCCAACCTGAAAGCTGAATAGTCCAGCATTAATATGTGAGACACTGTTTGAGACAACTGCACCTCTGAGAGAAATTAGTGTATTGTTGCTAGAAAGCCAGAATATTTGTATCATCTCTAAATGGTCAATTCTTAACACCTTTAATGTGTTGTGATTTGGTCTCAGTGAATAATGGGCGATTGATCCCGCTGAGTGTCTGAGGGTTTAGATGAAGCAAGAACTAGGCCGGCTGCTTTCTAAGGCAAGGGCTGCGGACACCCTCGGACCTAAATCAGACGATGAGTGAACATACATCTCTGCTAGTATCAGCTGAAATATTAATGGCAAAACTCGCTCTCCCCCGAATAATCTGCTTTTGAGAGGGACAGGGCAGTGGAGGCCAGTCAGCGCTGATTGATGCTCCGTGCCAGAGGAGCCAGGCTTCCTGCATCTGAATGATCCGAAACTGCATCACGTGTCGTTTCACCGCTGATGTATGTAAAGCCGAGGACACGTTGAAGATCCATATTAATTGCTTGGCTCTGTCCCGTTCTCAGTGGCAAAGCGCACATTTTCAAGAAACCAAAACGAGTTTATAGTCCTGTATAGTATTCCAGAGGGATTATGGTCCTTTCTCTACTGAGGCATGTGTGTTTCAGAGCTTGGATCTGAGTACATTTGTTTGTGTTGCTCTTCAGCTATTAGTTTTTTGAAGTTTCAGCTTTGGTAAAGACCATGATGCAGCCATAGAAGGTTATTATTTTGGTTTCTGTGATGGGCCTGAATGTGCGTCACTCTGGTTTCTCAGGAGCCAGCTGGCCTCTGGTTGCCTGTGTAATCTCTTCATTATCTGCTATGGAGCAGAGCTCTGGCAGACCCCTCCCTGCGCATTCATTTGCCCAACCATGTTATTTTTCTTCGCTTTTTTTCATTTTTACCTCATTCACAGAAAGGAGACTGTCATTACACGGCATCATATTGCACTTTCATAATGAGGAAAACCTGCCATTAGTGAGAAAAATGCCGCAGTATTCACACATCTCTTTGTGCTCTTTTGTAGCTTCTCAGGTAATTTTTGGTTCAGAATGAATGCCGATAATTACAGTAGCTGCTCGCAGGGAGTAGGGCAGTAGGATCCTGCCCCTCCCACTGGATGTTCAACCTCACAAAGCAATGAAAAAACAAAGAGGACAAAATGAATGTATCACACCTGCATTTCCACACAGCTGATTCAACCGGCCAGCTACACCTGAGGCAAGCCGGAGGTATATGTTGAGCGAATCACTCCAGGCTGACAGTATGTCGGCCAATCCCAAGGAGGCCAGTAGGCTTGCCCCAGGACCAGGTGTGTCAAGAGGAGGAATGTCTCTAACGAGGTTGAACATTATAGCTATGTGGCACACTCTTGGTCATGCCTCATCCACAGCTCAGGATGGCACATCCTGCCATTTCGTCTTTCTTCCTCTACGGCTCTGTCCGCACCCTGTCCCGACTACGGAGGGACAGCTCTCTGGCACACACTGTGCTGCCGGAAGGTCATTTTTCATTGGCCGTCGGGCAGGTCTTCTTGTACACTGGGTTGGGTGTGCATCGCTGCACACAATTCTTGCTGAAATGTTCTGGCTTTCCAGAGATTGAACTGCAGCTTGTAGGTGCTCACAAGAACAATTACTGTGGCTAGTAAGCATCTGACACACCAACGCAGAGGTGGCCGGCCTAACCAAGAAGCAGAACTGACCAGTGTCACGAGTGGGTAAAAATATTTTCCAAATATCTGATTATTTCATTACAGTGTTATTTTTTTAGTATACATTCATGTATTAATTTGCAAGTGAAATCAATTTTATTTTACTCTTGACATCATGGGAAAGTTGTTGCATACACTGCAGTTGTGCTTATGTGTCAGGTGAAATGACAGGGAGAACCTGAATTCTTCTTACTCAAGAGTGCCCTCATGTGTATCTACATTGTAACAGAATTTTCATATATAGGAGTCAACAACAATCACAAGCATTAATCTAATTGGCAACGGCTGGGATTTCTTTTTCCTCCACACTCTAGCCTCCGTACCTTCATACTTTCCTTAGTATGTTTTTTTTTATTAATACAGACTACAAGACCTCTGCAGCCAAAGTTTAATTTCAAATTTCTATGCCAAGTTAGACACTGATTGTACCAAAAATGTAGCCCGCTTGTATGGGCTATTACAGGGTGTAAATTGGGATGAACATTGTGGGCTCAATTAGCTGGCTTCACACCTCCCCCATTCTTTGAGTGCAAACTAGACAAAGCATAGTTCACAGGGTTTTAGCATAGGAAGCAATTTACCACAATCAAACCCCCAGTCTGATAAGTTGTATTATGTAACACCTTATTGTGACATTAAATCTTCCAGGCATTCAAATTCAAAATCAAATACAACTGCTAAGTGTTATACATGACAAAAAATACTTGAAAACACCACCAGAAATCCAAAATGGCAAAGCAAGTAATCAAATATACCAGCAGGGTGGGAAAATTAAGTTTGTTAGCTTTAAATCAGAAGGATTTGGACAAAGATAGGTAGCTAACTGTATTAATATATGGATGATAAATCAAATGTACGTTTAAAAATGAGAAAATTAATATACATCTAGCTAGTGAACTATAATCACATAGCCATTTTTACCAATCTCACTCATTAATCTTTCATTAAAAGCTTAATTACTTTAATTACAGATAAATGTCTGCTCTCTGTGAAAGAGACGTGATCACATCACAAGAAATACATTTTACCAACCTATTACTAGGTTACTGAGGCTGGCAAATCTTGTCAAAACTAAAAAAAAAAAAAAAACTTAGCTTTCATTTTCATTGAAAATGGTGCTGACTGATCTGACCAATCTTATATTTAATGCCAATTTAATCCAACCAAGCAATCAGGGAAGTGTGGGAATTGGTTGTAGAAGTGCAGTCTGAATTTGTGTGACGCTGTCTGGAGGGTCATTTGCAGAAAGCTTGTGAAGGAACAAGAGCTCAAGATATGGTGGGACTTAAAGATCTGGGGGTTACTAGGCTTTCATACTAGAATGGCTGAATGCTATGGTTTTAGTTTTGTTTTTGTGTGTTTGCCCTTGTTCTGTGATGCAGCAATATTTTCACAACAATTGCCAACCCCAGGAGGCAGATAATAACATGCAAAAGGAAAAAATGAGCTGTTGTTAAATGTCTTGTTTTAATGAAAGGAATGAAACTGTGATTATATTAAATTATTCAGCTACAGCTGTGAAAATGACTGAACATTGATATGTGTGTATATTCAGGTATACATGTGGAACTTGCAAGTGTATGACGATGCAATCAATATGACCTCATGGAGAGCAAAACTGACTACCAATGGGGAAGTACCCTGCAGAATAGCTCTTTGGCTCTTATCCAGAGTGACTTACATAGCCTATACTTTTTTCATCAGCAATTTCTATAGCTGGATATTTATTGAAGTACCTTGTATGTACTTCAGCAGTGTACCAAACTGGTACATTTATTGTTAATTGTGTCTACATTCTACATGAATCAATACCTCTGTGAAAAATGATCATGCTAATCGTTCCTGACAAACATATTCTCACATATGTCAACACCTTTGAGAGGGTCTACCCATTCATGTCATATTTAACACACTTATCAGACATGACCTATAGATGTTTGCAAACAGCTGGTCAGGCCTCTAGGTCCACAGATACACCAAGCTGGGCAAAATATGTTAAACATCATGCCTGTCTCTAGATTCAATAGTTGGATGTGATTAAAGTTCTAAACAAGACTTTGGTGTAATGTAGTTTTTCCAGTATCCATTCATTCAGCTACTTCATCATGAATGGTTTCTTAAATTGCAGTGTCCACAGCTCAAGGTATCTTGCTGGAAACCCTTGAGGTTATCAGCAACATCTAGTTGTGTTTCCTCTTAGCCTTTCACCAAGATCGTCCATAAAGAATAAGCTCTGAGATGAAGGATCGCTTGTGTCGACCTCACCTAAAGAAAAAAGAGCAATCAGTATAACAACAACCACCAATGCACTGGACTCAAAGTACTGCTGATGTTTACGCTGGGTAAATATTTTTTCTCAGTGCGTGTCAAGGTTAAACATGTTTCAGAGTGTGGTAGAAAGGAGAGACCACCAGCTGACCACAAATTTCCTGATTCATTCAAAACAAATTCCATCTGTAAACTACACCACTGACCTCTTCACCTTGAGCTCCTCCCAATATAGAAGCATGATCATCATGAAAAAGCCTGGAAAATACTGCAAACATGATATATCCTGAGATCCCATGTCTTTTATGGAGCGATATTGATTAGTACTGGCAAGGGCACTCTACTATAATACATCACATATGGCCAAAATACCTGTGTTTGTACACAATATTGAAACAGGATTTAAACTCACAAATTATCAACAACAACTTGCGATCAATTATATGTTATTTCGAGGGAGTGGAGTATTCACATCGAAAGAGTATTAAAAATGCAATGCAAGTCAAGACTGTCTGAGACAAATTTACCTTTTCCCAGCTCCGCTGTCTGCACGCTCAGATTGGGCACGACAGGCATTGTGTAATTAATAACTCGATGCACAGACTGGGGGTCCCAGGAGGAAGGGGGTCTTGCAGAGGGCACACCACGATGGCCCATCTGAGGATGATGAGGAAATCTTTGTGATATGATGACGCCCGGGACTGCAGCACTGTGCCAAAATAACTGCAATTAATGCAGGGAGGAAATTAAGGTGATTCCCACAATGCCCATCAGAGAGGAGAAATGAGAGTAAACACTCTCTGCTGTTCCCCCTTCGCCCTGAACGCCGGCATGGGTGGCACTAGCGACAATGAAACCAATGCCCCATCCTGTGGCGGTTACCATAGAAACCGAATCAAGACAGCTACAGTAAGAGGAGAAGTCGATGGAAGGATTGTTAATTTGAAAAAAAAAAAAAAACAACCAGACTTCTCTCTGATGCGGTAAAAAGGGAATGAGTGTTCTCCTTTATGACAGAGGAGTGATGCGGAAAGGGAAGGAAGGAGCCCGCACTACCTCCTCTTTGAGGGATTACCGCGCTTCCGAAGAGGAGACTGCGGGGGAGTGCCGGAGCTGATAAACACAGCTTGTTCCACAACGCGCTAATCCGTCTGTGTCAATACACAGATAAACCTTCAAATGGCGCTTCAAACCAGAGAGGTAAACAGATCAGAGGCCTAATGCTCAAAGTTATGAAGTGCTGTGGTAATTAGAGACGCGCAGACTCGGTCCCGGTGACGGTGCGCTGCGGAACAATGTGGCCTGGCACGGGGGACTACAGAGCACCGCTGCTCCTGTCCCATGTTCCAGACTCGTTTGCAATAGATTTTGTACCCTGGCCCAAGGAGGTGGTCAACAGGACCATTTTGATGAAATCCAAACAGGAGCATTGACAAAAGCATGGCAAAAACTCTGAAACACACCCCCTTTCCCACATGTGTTCATGACCCCTACACAAGGCCTCACTTACAGCATATTTACTCACCCTGATTGTGGAAGATAACATTCCAACAGGTTTTTCAACCCTCAACTAAAAAGTGGTTGATCAAGGTCTGATTAGTTCTATGTTTATAAGTAACTATGTTTACATTTAGGTTTTATATTTTATCCATTTGGCTGGAATAAAATCCATTAGAATGCTTGAGGGACTGTGTACCATCCAAAATGATTGGTCTTTCAAGAGGGAGGTGGTGTCACACGGCCAGCTCACTGATCACCTGACCAAGGGCTGGCAGTAGCTGTCCTTTCTCCCCTAAGCTGTGGTATAACACCGGCGCTTTGCTGTTGAAGGGCTCCTGTGATGTGCGTCCACGTGCGCCTCCACCTCTTTGTGCTGGACGGGATTAAAAAGAGCCTCGCGCCTCACATGTGAGCACCATCGATGCAGTCAGACAGATCAAAAAAACGCTGAACCGCGGATGATAAAGAGAACACATTCAGAGTATCCCGCGGGCCTCGGCGAGGAAATAAATAAATAACGTAGCCTAAAATAAAAATAGGAAAGAAAGACGTCAAACATGATTGAATTTTGCTCCTTTTTAAAAAGGGAATTAAGCAGACTTTCAGGGCTGCGGCGGAGAGGCGGGAATCAAAAGGTTGGCATGGCAACGTTTGTGAGGAATGAAAGGGAGAGGGAGACGGGCAGAGCGCTGGAGTGATCCTTGAACGGCCGATTCACAGTAAATAACCTGAACCCACACGGCACGTGGACTGGGTATGGCGAGCAAAGCTACGCCATACTCCGACTGTGATGCTCAGCGGTCTGAAAGCCACCCTTGTTAGCGCAGTTCGGCATTTGTATTTATGTATTCACTTTGTGTATGTTATGAGTCGTCTCTCTCTCTTTTTAGATGAAATGAAATATGTTAACAAACTTCAGATCCTGTTGGAAACATGAGCCTCTGTTTACTCACTAGCTTGCTGGCTTTTTTTTCAGCTATGAGAAATGCAGCAATCACGCTGTGTTGGAAGTAGTGTGCTAGCACACAGATAACAGACATTGCTGTCAAGTATAATTTCTTGTGTCTTCTGTAATTCAGCTTGAATTCTGAATGCATTTAAAATACAGAATTTTCCAAGGAACCCTTGACACTATGCCTGCCCTTATTAAAGTTGACCTTGACAGGTAGACTGATAAGTATTCGGCTGTGGATGGTTGTTCTGTTCCACTTCAGAGGAAAGGCAGAAGGCAGGTATAGTGATTTATTTCATTCTGGCTTCACTTCACCTCACTAGCATTCATCGTTGGAGCTTTGAAATCATCAGTGAGCCAACCAGGGTCTGATGCCACATCTGCAGAGCACTGACATAGCCCGACCTGTAAAAGCACCTTAAGGAACCTGTGAGATCAACTGAGCTGTAATAAAACCCTGAAGAGCCTCTAAGATCTGAGTTATAATAGAATCCTCAACAACTTGTGAGATCACCTGGGCTTCAATAAATTCTTAAAGAATCCATGAGGTCATTCAGACCTGCTCTTGACCACAGCACTCAACTGTACACACAGATATCTGGTGTCTGCGGTACACTTACGCACATGTATTTGCGGCTGTTAGAATGGAATCTCCACACAGTGCTGTTCCCCCTAGACTGCCGTATTACCCGGTGATGCAGAGAATCAGTGCAGAGAAATTTGATTTGATATTTCCGGACTGTAATATTCAGAACCACAGAGGCTTCAAAAGGTCATCACTGTTATGGTGCATTGTGTAAATGCATTAATTCTGTAGTGTCACTGCACTGTGCTGAAAAACTGTTCCAGTACATTATCCCCCGCATGCACAGTGCCTCCCATAGTTAATGGAACATTTCCACTAACATTTTAGTGTCACATCCACATTTGATTCCAGCTCCCTTCAAAAGCCAGGTTCTGTAATTATATTTCATAATATAAATAGGACTTGATTCATCACAGAGAGACAGCTGAAGACAATGATATAGAGAATGAGCAAGAGAATGGAACAGAGAGGAAGACAGAAATCATAATGCCCTGGAACAGTTTGGCAAAGATTTGAAAAATAGTCCAGATACAAATCTTTTTCACTTGAGCCTGCAGAGTCTACAGATCTGTAAGGATCAGCAAGCTCTTACCACGTACCTTGGTAGACAATGCCAGACAGTATGAGCTGTGAATTTGAGCACTGAATCTAACCCAAAAGCAAGGGTGGACAGAAAAGATAAATGAACCCGACTTTCAGAAAGTCAAACTTGTTATTCATACATCCCCAATTAATGAGCTTGCAGATTTACAGTCTGCCTTTTGGGAACTTCAAAGTGTGTTGCTTTCACATACCGTCAGTTCTAGTGCGTTTATCTGGGTGGTTGCAATCGCATTGAACATTGAGAAAACCATGCTACAGAAGGTTGTCTAGAAAGAGATTTGAACCATTGGGATTAAAACTCTGTTGATACACAATAATGGCATGAAAGAAATTAAGGGTTTTGCTTGTTTTTGTTCAAGAATGTAGACCTTGTGTAGAATATATAGCTGTGCACTGTCTCTCTCTTCTTTCATCCATCTCCCCCCTCTCTTTTTCCGGTCTCTCCTTTGCTGTAGTCCTTATTACTGTGTCCATAATAGACTCACATGGAATAGGAGTCATGGGGGGGCAATAGAATTATCAAGAACATGAACAGAGTTGGGATAGTGATGGCTGCTCATATCTCTGTCAGAACCCACACTGGTGAATGGAATAACAGTGCGATATGTCTGTCAAAATGATAACCAAATCTCAGCGAGTGGGAAGGGAGATGTGGAAAAATAAGTTATTGATATAACCATTTTTTTCCTGACAAAATGAGCTGTCCATTGATTGACAGGCAGACAAAAAACAAATGAAAAGCGTAACATGCGTCAACGGTGTTGTGGTGAGACAAGAAAGATAGAGAGGAAAAAGAAGGAAGAAAGACAGAGAAAAAGAGAGACAGAGAGAGAAAAACAGAGAGAGAGAGATGGAGGGAGGGAGGACTGTACGCGGCCTTAAAAAACATTTAGACAGAGGGGGAATCCTTCTGAGGCCCCAACAGCCACCCTGACCGAGGGCGCGTGTCTGGTGCGATCACCACGCTGCGCCCAGAGGAGCTTATATAACGACATCAGCGGCAGCTCCCTGGCTCCGGCGGACGCGGAGATGAGGACGGTCATTGGGCTGATGGTCCGGTTGCCCACTGGAGTTTGACTGAGATGAAAGCTGTCACCTATTTTCCCAATGAGCGCCGTGCCTTCCCAAATATGACTTTGACTGGGCAGAGTCGGGGAGGGAGGCAGACCTGTCCTTCCAGATTAGGGCTTCGTCTGCAGTGTCTGTGTTGGGCAGGCTCTGGACGAGATCACTGTTAAACGGAGACATTTACATCGTTCTTTGTGAAGTTGGAGAGGGACCCCTCACTATTTATTAATGCGAGGGTGCTGCAAAATTAACACAGCTTCTACCATCCAACCAAGCAATTCCCTGCTATTAAAATATTAACAGACCTGAAGTTCACTCTACACACGAGGACGCATGATCCTATGGATCGTTCAACTATAAAAACTCCCCTGGCAAAGTGTGAAATGTTACAAATATATCAAGGATGTCAAACTGTACAGGAAAATATATGTTCATATGTGTTGGTCTTTATGTATTGATAAATGATGGGGTAAAAACCACAATGTATATTTAGTGCAAAATTCCATGTCAAACGGTGTTGCCCAACAGGTACTTGAGATGCTGTTGACATCTGGCCGCAGGTGGTTTGGCCGAGGTCAGTGGAGATGGAGCCGTGCCGTGGCAGAGAAAGCACTATGCGTGGGGATGTGGCGCAGCTCACTCCGTGCGAGAGAGGGTATCAATAATGCACACTTTGAAACATCTGAGGAAATCTGCCTTTTACACTCCTGCAGAATGCGATGAATTTTGCATTACCCCCCTCACCAGGAGATATCCCGCAGTGGGACGCAGGAGAGGAGCCTTCCTACCTGATTCGTGCGTTCGCGGGGGAGACGGCGAGGCATGTGTAAGAGCTGAATGCTGAACGCAGCTCATGGTAGCGCCGTTAATCAAACGGCCGCGTAACCGCGCTGCTTCCTGCGTGTCCCAAAGCTCAAACACGTACCTCATCAATGCGCGTGGCTCCTGCGTGGAGGATTGTGTGGAGGATCGTCGAATGTCAAAACCCACTGCTGTTACACGCCAGAGAAAGGGCTGCCCATGGCACAGCATTGGCAGATTGCATATATAATGGAATCTGCCAGAAAGGTTGTTCCTCCTTATATTTTTATATTTTTCATTTGCATAAATACCCTCCACCCTTTAAGACTGACAGACTGTGTTCAGCATATTAACCAAATGTATCTTTGAGTGACAGGTGCCTGAATCTGATTCGGCAATGTGGGTTTTTCAAAGATGAACCTTTTAGTGAGGTCATGACCAAGATTCAGATCTACAGTTGAGGGAGATAAAAGCAGCAAATTATACTAAAACTGAACTGGATTTCAGAAATCGAGGAAGATTACCTTCCAAGAAGGTATATCTGGAACCTGGATGTTACAAATATGTACATCTAGGCCTGTATTGTATATAGCTATAATAAAAACATGAAGGAACATTCTTTTCCTGTTTTACTTGTTCAAGCTGAATCTCTGTGTGCTGAAAATCTCAGTATGCAGAGCAGCAAAACCCAGAAGATTTCTGTGTATATAACACTGCAGCCGGTCTGGTGTGGGCCTCCTCAGTGGGACGGATGCATATATAGAGGGTGTTTGTGTAAGAATGGAGATTGTGCAGCTGGCTGTACAACAGTGCTTAGGCACCTATGGATCTAGCTCTGTGAGGCTGGCACAGGGGTGGGAACGTGTGCCGGCAGTGGTCAGGATTATCGTCTCCTCAGCTCCACTGCAGTCTCCTCTCCCGCTTGTTATTTCGCAACAAGAGGGTCCGAAAAGGTCACATCTGAAAGCCTGTTGCTGCAGTGCAGCGGGGCTGGCGTCTGGTTTGGCAGGGAGGGGAGTGGAGTCTGTAATGTAAAAGTTGTCAGCCGCGGCTCACGCTCTGCCCTCAGAAGTTTCAGCAGATAAGGAGGAGCTTGCTGAATACTAATCGCCTCTTGTGTGGGGAAATACTATGGGATGCGCCAAAGGTGCAAAATTTACTGTTGTGAGGAGACAGGCAGTGTGCTGAAAACCCATTTTTAGATTGGTTGGGCTCTACAAAGTTTTTACATTATTTATGTGCTTGGCTGACATTCCTGTTGGAGGCAACTTGCATACAAATAAAGAATTACAAAAACAGAAAAAATATGCATGTTTATTATCTAACTGTAGCCCTGAGGGTTTTTTTTATCTGAAACTACCTGGTTATAAGTTTAGGTCTTTAATGACCATTCCACACTTCCATTTCATTACATTACACTACGCTGCATTCATTTAGCAGACGCTTGTATCCCGAGTGACTTCCAGCACAAGAGAACAGAAGTGTATCCTTCCAAGTTATATGAGCAATAGTGTCAGAGCAGGCTAACAACACCCCCAGACCAGCCAGTGCATGCACAACACCATCTGAATCTGAAACTACACAGCCTATAAAACTATGGGAAGTTGTTAAGTAAATACACTTCTGTATATCTCAATGTCACTAAATCACAATATCCATAACACGTGGTGATATTCAAATAAATAAGCAACAAGTAACACTAGTACAAGTAGCAGGGGGGTGGGAATTGAAGGTGAACCGAGATGCAGTCTGAAGAAGTGGTGAGATACAGTCGGAGGAGGTAATGCATGATATAATGGATTTCTGAGAGACGCTTAGTCAGTTGATTAATTTTACCTCCGAGCTCTGAATGTGTCTTCCACATCATTTCTATCACAGGAATTGAAAGGAAAATAAAAAAGGTGTTTCCCACAAACCAGTAATTCTCCCATACTCACATCACATTGTGTGTGTTAGATCGCAGGTGATGCAGTTTCAGGAACCTCTCAGGATTCTCTCCCCTTGTTGGGGATCCCACTCTGTAAGAACGTAAAGACAAAGCAGTAACTGTCTTTGACTGGGACAGCAGATGAGCTTTTAAACAAAACCCTTAGAGAGAAAAGAGGAAATGAAATAAACCAATAAGCAACTGCCCCACTCACTTACACCAAATTCCCCAGTCAGTTTCTTTTTAGTTTCATACTATTAAAAAGAAGTGATTTGAAACTGTTAAGTGTCTCATCTTCATTCTACAGGATTTGAGTAATTCAGTTAAAGCTGGTTTGATATACCAGTTGCAATATGAAATGTCGCAGGATATTGGAAAACCTGAGGATTAAACACCTATGAGGCATCACCTTATCAGAATATGATATACTCAAAATTGAACAGGAGAAGCCTCCTTAAGGATGTTTTCTACATTACTGCGTGAAGTGAGTGAAAATGAAATGAGTTCATAGCATGAATTATATTTAATCATATTACATTTACATTTGGGACCACATGTTTCAGTTAAGATCAAACAGCAATGACATTTTCTCCCTGTACCTATTTCTCCCCATTAATGTCATAATCTCTATATAAACCTGTCCTATTCAAATTTGTACCAAACAGTAATCTAATGCACATCATAAAATTAGATGTAGCATGCTGCTAGCTTGAGATCATTGACAGACACACTGCTGCTTACAGCGGATGATGGTACAGACCAAAGCTGGATCGGCTGAGTTCATGCTGACTTTAATGTGTACCTTCAAGCAGCTAAAAGGGGTAAACCTGAAAATATAACTGGAATACAATTAATTTAACACATTTGTGATTAAAAACAAACTACTGAACAAGATCTGAAAAGGAGTGAAATCGCAGGGTATTTGAGTTAAGGAAATTAAAGCCACTTAAGTCTAAAAAAAGGAAAATTATTGAGAGAGGAGGAAACACAGAGGTACATAATACTGCAGCATGTAATATTGTGTAATGCTTAATGAGGTGTGTCTTTAATAGATGAGAGGTACTAAAAGACAGCGTTAGTTTAACGATGGCTGGCAGTGTAGCCCATCAGTCAGTATATAAAAAAGAAATCAAATTCCATAAAATGTTGAATAATAATTGGACCAGACATAGTCCATAGGCTAGAAGGGGTTACTGGGCACCCTGGCCAAAGAACTCTATCATTTAAGAGCATTTTGTGCTTAGGATTTGCTGAATAAGAAAATATTAACATATTAGGATTAAATGGGTCTCTCTTTTTAATCTACCCCAGTTGGCTCAACTGGAGAGAAAAACTAGTCCAATCAGATGGGGGATGTAGTGATGTGACACTACTTCACACATGCTGGGGCCAAGTTCCTGTCTTCTTATTGTGTCATGTTAGCTGCTTTTTGTGCTATCTAAAATTGTGAAGCAAGATCTGGCTGTTGCTACATATTCTACTGCCACTGGGAGGATATTGAAATGTTTGAGGCACTGATTTTACTGTACAGTAACAGACTCATTAATGACTGTATGGCTATTTCATCAAGCTCCTTAGAGTAAAATTAAGCCAACCCAAAAGCAGAGCAGGGTAACCCTTTTAACTGTAACAGAAAATTTGTTAGCATTGGCAAAGTTTCCAGCATACATCAAGCTGACTGTCCAGTCACTGGCAGAGCTCTTGTCTTGGTACCCTTTTGTTTGGGCAGGTTTACCTCTGATTAGAGGCAATAGAGGGGTCGCATGGATGAGACCCTGTGACAAATAACCTGGCATGACTCCAGAGAGGCTTTTAAATTAGTCATGGGGAGCCTGATTGTACTAAATCTGCCTTGAGTTGAGCAGAAAACAAATCGATAAAAATCATTTTTATTTCTTTTGGGCAGGTGCACTTAATCTGTGCGAGGAAAGGATGGGCTTTCTAGTCTTAGAGATGAAAGTTAATGAAACTCCTGTGAAATATTCTGAGAGTATCCAGGGGCAGCTCTTAATGTGGACCTATCAGTGCGCTGTGTGATTTTACTATATGTGATGTCAGCTGCACGTTGTGACACTGTCTGCCAGATTCTTCTGCTTCTTCCGCACTGCTGATTAATTTACGGCAGCATACCTGTCTACTCCCCTGATGCAGGCACAAATCCAGATAATTCACCAATCAGAAAACCTTCACTTGTGAGTACATCCCGTTTCTATACAAGCCTAAAAGACCACTACGCCTGAATATATCCGGTCATATATCCATACAGATCTGGAGATACAACTGTACAAGGCCACACCATCCTCTTTGTCTCTAGTGTAGAGCTGTCTGAGACAACAATTCATTCATTCTAATGGCTACCCACTCTCTCTTGCGCTCTCTTGCACTTTGAACAAGTCGTAGCTGCAACATTTGAAAAATACATGAAGAAGAGGGTCTAAAGATGCAATCACCCTTCTGAAAAGCTCCCTTTCAGTGCATAGATAGATCACCTCCTCATGCAGCACCGTTGGTCACTTCACATGGTGCAAGCACTCAATCCTTAAGGAACAATCCTCTCAGGGAATAAACAATTTTTCTGATAATCGAATGACAAAGCAGTCGTGATAAAATAAGGCAAAGCAGCACAATGCTCAGCAAGATAAGCGAGCCTTTTTATTTCCTTTTTTTACCTGCAAAGCCAAATTGAAACAAACTGCTTTTGTGCACATTTCGTGCTTCTGTGCCGAAAGTCACGATATTACAGGCATCTCTGAAATTCATCGGCTCCTTGATCTCTGTCGCCTCAGCTATGACATAGCACCTTCACCTCTTTCAGCCAGTGTGAACCGAATGAGACATTTATGTACAAACGGGACAACAGAGCAGGACAACAGCTCAAGGGCTGCAGCAGTGTGCAAGGAGTGTGGGAGGTCTTGCCTCCTTTGGTGTCAGTCCCATTTATTCAAAGCAAAATGCCAATTTTGGGTACAAATAGCATGCAGAGGAAGGTAAACCTGAGCCTTTGATGATTTCCAGTATTGGCAATGTCCATGTTTCAGATGGGCATAAGACTTGAAGAGTGGCTTGTCATAGCTAGTCATTGCCTTACAATTTGAATAGTCTTTTTTTGGCACTGAGTATTGCACTCTAGCTTCAGTAGTAAAATTTACTCAATTATATGACAAAATCAAAACAAACAGAAATTTGTTTATGCAAAGATGAAAATACAAAGCTTATAAAAAACCCTCAAAATGTTGGCATTCATTTAATTAAGATACCTTCTGAGGGAACAAGAGTACACAAGAGCAAATTATCAGTTCACAAGCTTTTTACATCCATTTATCACTGAAAAAATAGTCAATGACTAAGCAATCCATTTCAGCTGGATCCAATTATAAAAAGGAAACAATTTCCATGTTACAGAAACATGGGAGAAAAGTCCATTTGATTTCCCATTTAACTTCAGAACCATATGTTTGTGTGTGTGTGTGAGTATGTGTGTGTACAGTATGCTCGGGTCTGTCCATCAGCTTGTTAGAGAACAAGGGAAAAACTGTAAAAAAAAAATACTAGTGGCTGAGACTCAGTCACCAGGAAGACCTCTGGTCTGTATATGAAGGACAGGTAGGCATCAGAATTAGCCCAACCCACAAACATCAGAGAGCATGTGGTGACCCTTGTTTGTTTCCCTGTAGTTGCTTTGTGATAGCTGTGTGGGCTTCAGTGGAACATCATTAATGGGGCCGTCGGTTTTTGTCACACAGATGACCTGTGTGGATTCAAACCTGTTATCAATCATTATTCTTCAGGTGTTGGTGTAAGCACTCAATTAACAGTAGTGTTTAAGAAGTCTGCAGTCACCTGACTAATTATCCAGCTGTATAAATGGATAAAATTTTGACCCATGGATGTCTTTCTGGATATGAGTGTCTGCTAATTGACAAAAATGCAACAATGTAATTATGAAATTAGTAGCTAATGGTTCTTAAAATAAACAATCATTCGGGCTAGGAGAGGAGGAAAAGAAAGGAGCCGTGAAAGAAAGGTCAAGAACATCCATAACAAAGAGCATATCAAAAGAGAGTAACAGTATCTGCTGTCATTCATGATTTGACAGCTCTCCTACCTGCAAATGTTCCCCATGGTTTCCATAACCAACAACAGCCCCTCATTTAGCAAATTTTGTTAGCTTTGACAGAAAATGTTTGATCCCATTTGTCATTTCCACAGACAAAAACGTGATTTGTAGAGAACACTGCCTACATTGCTCCACCCCTGAAAAAGTTTCTCATTGGTCCTCTACTCATGTTCACGCTTCTGTTTATGTTACAGCAACCATTTACAGTCACAGACCAGCACTTGCTGCTTAGAATGCCTCAGAGCCTCTGTCTGCAATCAAACACTACAGTTGAAATCTATAGTTAACACTGTCTAGGCTATCATTAGCCTACTATGAACAGTCCGCAACATTGACCAACAGGTTACAAAAACCACGCAGGAGTATGGAGCACAATGACCTTATCAGTTTACAACAGGCTTGCGTGATTGTATGTGAAAGAGTCTGTCATATATATACAATGTTGCAAACAACATTTGTTATGATGACTGCTATCATGCAAATCAAAACAAATTATGTAATTTCATAGACTTTCCAAATGACTGTTTTTATTTAATGTAATGAATTTTGTACACTGAAGAGCTGAAATAAATGAATAGTTTTAATTAATTATTGCTGTTGAATTATTGTTTTATGCCTTTCAGGGCCCCACTGTGGTGTAGACATGGAACTCATTGCAAAATTAAAGGAATGGAACTGAAATATTTATTATATATTAACTGGGACAAGAAATTCAAAGGCAGCTGAAACAAATTTAAGGGTATTCATTAGTGAAAATGTGCAGAGCAAGATGAATGGGAGGCAGGTCTGCTGCGATCTTTGGCATGACTTTGAGTGCAGCCCTCCAGGGAGGCAAACACATCAGCATGGCTGTAAGACAGCAGTGAGAGGCTTTGGCCCTTCAGCAGCAGACGGGGCTGGTCCTGGGGAGGGCGAGGACAATAGACGTCCAGATCCAACCAGGGAGAGGGCCAAAGCCAGGTAGAAGACCTTGAACACTGGTGGAGACAGGGGAGGAAGTGAAGGTACACAAACAATGGGAAGAAGGCCACACCATTAGTACGCTGTTTGTACACATCTGGTCTGGATTGGTCTGGGGAGAGTAGGCATAAATATAGAAATTTTCTGCTCTCCCAAACTTCACCTATTAAACTTCCATTTACAGGGCATGTACATTTAGCAGAATTACCAAGGGTTTGTGAAATATATCTACATCATGCTATCTCTGGTAATCCTTATAATGATAATAATGAAACAACAAATTGAATTCCAATGAAAATGATGATTGACAACATTTTGTGATGTGGATAATTCCAAATTGTGCGCATTTCTGAACCACCACAGCCAATTCCAGCAAACTTTGACAGAATCGTCTTCCATGGACAGCCCACTTGCATAAAAACACATTAAATGTCAATTAAATTAAATGATCAAAACACCAGATAGTATATCTACAATCAAGATGACTCAATAAATGAGAAAAACATTATGTTTCACGTTTTATTTGTTCTGCAAAGAAATAATTTTTCAGTAATGTTACAGAGACGCCAAAAGTCTTTTGCATTTGCTGCTGGGGTTTCAACACAAGTAGAAAAAATACATTCCTTTATTATACCAGTTTTGCTAAGAAGCATGCAAGTTCTGTTACAATGAGGTAATTCTTCTGATAATTTCAATAATTTAAAGACGTACAACAGCTTTTTGAAGTGCCCACTTCTGGAAATAATGATTAACTAAACCACAATCCTTAATTAAAATGAGTCTGTTCCTCGAACCTACAAAGAAAATTGAGAAGAAAACAATGAATGTTCTAAGACAAATAAAGCATGTTGCAATCAGTAGTGATTAGCAATAAAAAATGAAAAAATCATTTTTCCTGCCCATGTCACGTCAGGAATGGCCAGGCATGCAGTTATAATCTCTCCAATTTCTCTGTGGCTGGGGCACTTTCAGGTTTATTAGAGTCGCTGGCCTGTGATTGCCTTTTAATGAGGGAATGAGTGTGAAGGAGAGATAAGGCTGAGTTCAGACTGAGAGGTCCTTGGTGGGATTAGAATAATCATCAAAAATGCCATGTCTTTAAAAAAAAATCACAATGGAACATCACAGCACCCCCATGGCTCCCTGGTGCTAACCAATCAATTTGCATTCCAGTTTAATGGTTGAGCGGAGTCTTTCGAATTGAAATTTCTCCTTTCCTTTTAAAGTTCTGCCATTTTATAAATTAGAAAAAAAAACTGAAAAAGGTGCACTGGATGGTAAAAAAAAAAATCTAATTCCAATGCAAACGGCAGAATTATGGTTTGGAATAATTAAAATCTGTAGTAGTCACCGTTTCTGGTTTAATTATCTGCTCCGAAAGGGCTGAGGATTTTAGCTTTGAGCTGAATTCCGGGACCTTTGAAGGCCTGACTAAACAGGTAGGATGCGTGCCAGTGTTTTAAATCCTAAATCCGGGACTTGAGGCTTTCTTCCTGCGCTTGACACCTTTTAACTGCTTTCTCCCTTTGTTCTGTTCACAGATGAATGATAGGCATGGGAGCTGTGTCCTAAAGAGTCACCTGACCTTCACTTAAACGTGTGCTGTGGATGTAGAGGAGGGTCTCAGGTGGTGCTGTCCCATTCTGTCTCCAAGGCCAGTTACCATGGTAAATGGTACCAGTAAGTAAGAGCATAGCAGGAGAATAACATGTATTCTTAGAAATAAAACCAAGAAAATGGCAGATTTCACATTTGTCTCCTTTATTTAGCAACCATCAAGTAAGCAGTTATCTTACAGGAAATATGGTGCCCCAGTTTTGATAGGCTGTTGACCATTTTGTGCTCCTTGTCGTATTTTTACCTTTTTTTCTTAAACACTCCCACTATTTAGCTCTATCAGCTAGCTCGTACCTTGTCTGGCCAACCATCGAACCCTGGTCATGCAGCGCTTCTAATATTGTACTCTAC
The DNA here is from genome assembly GCA_019176425.1 of Megalops atlanticus. Taxonomy (NCBI): domain Eukaryota; kingdom Metazoa; phylum Chordata; class Actinopteri; order Elopiformes; family Megalopidae; genus Megalops; species Megalops atlanticus. Next base: position 9,491,763 of record CM032888.1, read on the forward strand.
CTCACTTGTAAGTCGCTTTGGATAAAAGCGTCTGGCAAATGGATAAATGTAAATTTGAATGACACCACCAGGGAGCGAACTTGAAAAAGCAATAATATGTTCGTGTAACTATATGCAACAGAGAACAGTACAGCAGTGTGCATCTCTGTGGCTAAAATGGCAGACAGGACGGCAGGTTGTCGAGGCTCCGCAGGGTTGAGTTTAAGTTGCTTTTGTGCTCCGGTTGTGGGGCTTTCATGTGTAGTATGAATAACAATTTTGTGACGAGAAACCCAGCTGTAGAAGCCCCAGCTGTGAGCCGAGCCTGATGCTGCCAAGCCCAATGGAGCACACTCTGTGCTATCCTTCACGAGCTTTTCCTTCTGCCTTACATCCAGCAGACAGATACGAATAACGGGGGCTTTACTGCCGCTTAACTTTGAAGGAAAGGAAGGCCTCTTCAGTAATTCTTTGGTCTGTCAGTTCAAACAGAATGTATTAAGCCCTGCTTGTTTCCAAAAGCTTTCCTCTTTAGCTGCTTAATTATTGATGATAATCACTCCTTCAAGGCGAAGCCAAACTTGAATTAGATCATTAAAACATATCTAAATATTCTGACAACACCAATTACGCACCAGTGCGCTGGTGGGTACGATGTGGCCAGACAATGATTACAACTCTAGCTGTGAAGCTTAGCGGTCGCTTTGTTTACAACTGACACATTTTTTGGAGGATTTCTCAAAGGCCAGCTGCAGTTTTGATATATTTTTTTCTTGTCCTCAACGATCCCTGTCAGTTAATTTCATCTCCTGTGCCGCAGCAGATGCAGGTGCGAGTTTAACAAGTTAATTATTTGGCGCAAAGTCCCACCTGAATGCCGTGTGGAGAGATGCTTTTACTTTTGTCCTCATGCTCGTCTGTGGTCGAGCCAAACCCGTCACATGGTGGATATGAACCAATCAAACGAGGCCGTGTGCTCGTGAGGAGAGAAAGCAGCACACCCCACCCCGCGAGCGCCTGGCGCTACTCAGGGGGGAGGCCTGCTGGAACGCACAATTTCAGGAGGTGGGGTAGCAGCTGTGGAAGCAGTGAATCAGAGCTTCCCAAAATGTGTTCAGATTTGAGTCAATCTAGCTGTATTTGCTATGCCCCATTTTTCATGGTAACACCGGGTGCCTCATATTGTAACCTCATATAAGGAACTTACAATAAAGAGAGAGCTGAAGGGAAAACATTGGGCCAATAAATACACAGAAGGCATCTTTGTGTGTTTTGTGTGTGTGTGTGTGTGTGTGTGTGTATTTTAATAAAAACTAATTTTTTATAAAGAACACTTCATTTGTAGGATCACAGACCACCACTGCCACCATTGTCAGTCTACAAGATAGATTCGACTCTGAGGCAAAGGGTCACTTCAGTTCCTGCTGGTGACAGTAGTCTTAAGTGTGGCACGGCAGAGTTGATTTGTTCCCTCTCTCTTGAGCTCAAAGCCCCAGTATGATTGTAGTCTCAGTGAATTGCTTTTAGCACAGTGGGTCCTCTGTCACTCCCTCTATGTTATTGTGTATATTTGTGGAACGTTTCATTCCGCAGATCAAACAGAACATATCACCTCACGCTGAACGCCACAAAACACACACAGGATAAAAAAACCTCCTCTGTTCAGCCGGAACTTTCATTTATTTGTGTTTAAATACGGAAATTCTGTTTGGGTAATCTGGCGGCATTGACTTCGCGCTCTCTTCGGGGAGAGAGGATTATGCTTCTCTGCTGTCGAGCCTTTTGACATTCAGAGCATGACTGCACTTCAATAGCCTCGGCTCGAGGTTTGTGCGATTATTCTTGTGGCTAAAACCCATCATTCAAGGTTACTTGGAGTGTTACCAAAAAAAAAAGAGAATGCACCACATCTGTGGAGCGACAGCCAGAATTGTAATGCTTTAGCTGCTGAAGCACTTTAACCTCGGCAACATAAAGCAAAGACACTCCAGAGAATACTGGTCGCAACAGTTGTCATTGCGAGTGCTGCTCAACTTTCATTCACACTAATGTATGCTTACAGAGTCAGATAAAAACGAAGTAGCTAATCTTAGACATGTGACATCCACTCCCCCTTGTTCTGTATTGATCAGCACAGCCAGTGTTTGCTCGTGCTTTGCATTCCTCTGGCATGTAGCACAATTCCATTTAAAATCCAGAGGGGAAACGGTAAAATTGCCGTCTGGAGATGGGAGTTGTGCAATGATTCATTGAAATGGGAGGCATTTGCAGCCTCCTCCCGCTAACCCGCTGTCTCGCTACATCGCGGAGGTCACTCTGTCCGTCCTGCGGGGGGCCCGCCCCGGGTGCGACCGTCACAGCGACCGCAGCCGTTGTCGGCGAGACTCCCTAATCCGCTCATCCGTCTTCCCGTCTCTACTGATGTGCGCCGCCATACATCTCCCCGGCTCTCCGCGCCGCCCGCTTACCCCTGCCATCCATCTTCTCCGCGGGCGCCTCCGCCTGGGGCCGAGCGGTCGGCCGAAGGACCCGTGCCGGTCTGAGCATGCTGCCCGTCCCCCGAATTAAACTCGGGGGCTAATCTGCCGGTCTTTAGAACGGCTGCCGTGTCATCCATCAGGCATGGGACGGCGGTGTGCTCGTCGCTCGATTGTCCGCTCGGTCCAGAGCTACAGCAGAATTAGGCCTCTCTTCTGTAGAACAAGTCCTTTTAACTTTGAATCATGACATTAGTAATTGGTACTCTGTGTTTTGTGCTTACTGCAGAGTGCCACACACATTAACTGGAATGGAAGAAGTTATTTGTGCTTAGCATTCAGGAAGTGAATAGCCATAGGGATGGTGGTCTTATTTTTGACATGTAATGTGTAAAAAAGTTGAAAGCTGCAGGGAGAGAAATAATCCAAAACTAAAATGAAGTAAAAACATGAATTAACTGTGTTATGAATTGTATTACATATCAATTAAAAAATGAAAAGACAGAGCTGAGTCATTGAGCCATTAGTCATTAAATCATTGAGTAGTTATTTTCACACTGGACTGTGAATAATAAAAAAATGCAAAGTAAAAAAATTGCAACCAGAGAAAGATTTGCTTAGTCATTTTTTACCCATCAAATCTCAGCCACATTGAAGGATTACAGTAGGCTCCTCAAATAAATTAACTCAGAAAGACAGGCTTAAGCTTTTCAATCTTAGCTGTCTTTCCTTTCTCCAGGTCCTAAACAGTATCAGAGAGACTCTGAGAGAGCTATACCTTTGAAAGTAACCTTAATGTCCAACACAGCCCGTGAGCTGAAAAATGGGAAACACCCTGGTTTGCGTTTGCCACAGTCCCAGAGAATGGGAAGTAGATATCTCTGCGTTTGATGTGAGCATGTTTCTCCATAAATATCCATCGGCCATGGCTATTGGGGGCCTTTCACTGGAGTTATCTGGCAGAAATGGATGTGTCATCCGAGATTCAAATCAAATATCCTCCCTGCTGGATATTTGGAATTGTGCGAGATTAATGTCGGCCGGCTTTAGGGGCCTGTGGGCCAGATTGATTCACACCGGCGCAGATATTGCAATGTATATCATTCCCGTCGCCTGCTCTGCGGGCAGAATCTGTGTGTCACCATCGTGCAAATCACCATGGTACACATCACTGTGTCAGATAGCCTGAAAGCCCTCCGCAAGGATATACAATCACTGTAGTAGCGTGTGATACAGTACAGTTCATCTGCAGAGGGGAAGAAAGAGACATAGGGTGGCAACCAGACAAGAGAGAGATGGAGGAAGTGGGAGAGAGAAAAAAAGGGAAAGAGCGATGTAAAAAGGGCAGAGAGAGAGAGAGAGAGAGAGAGACAGACATCTGACACGGCCAGACATTTAATCAGGCCCCGAATTGAATTTCCTCCCAAATCCAGCGGTCGTCTGTATCTTAATCACATTGAGACAAAGTCCCCCTGGCAGGTGTCACACGGAGCTGCAGACACCCACTCGGAGGTCTGGTGAAGCGGGTTCTGCACCCAGAGTGCGGAGAGAGGTGTAACCCAGCTCGCTCTGTGTGGACTCATTCCGCTTCATTGACGGCCGGTGTGTGAGCGATGTGAGGTGGAGGCCTTCAGCCCGTCTCATTCACACAAGCTGCGGCCATTAAACCTCAGGCTGGCGCGACCGGTGTGCTCAAACCATGACTGCGTCACCCTGACAAAGAGCAATACTGCTTCTCCAGAGGGACCCCTTTCTTTTCAAACCGTAACACATAAGACCCCAAGACCATATGAGCAATTTCCTGTATCAATAGTTTATCACTTCATTTACGTGCATTGAACGCATAAATCTTACAAAGCTTGAAATCTATTCATGTTTTTTTTTAATCTATTCATGGAGAAAGTAAGTAAGCATTTGAAAGTGCGAACCCCAGGAAAAGAGTTCTGTTGAATGTTCCAACCAAATGGCACGCACCATGTCAACAGCCCTTACAAAGAGAGGGAGAATGATTCACAACGGTACAGGTGGATGATTAATAAGGGTTCAGAGCTCCTGGAGTGAGAGAAAAGGGACAGAGAGTGAACAGGGAACATCCAGACCTGCGGAGGAGGACACAGAGGAATCTGACCCGAGCCTGTTTTTCATTTTAGACACGGACAGAGGTTCAAACCATGCTGAAGACTCCGGTGTTTTAAAGTGTCTGCCCTAAAATCACTGTCCCAGCCTCACCGCCGAACAGCTCAGCGTTAACGCCCTGTAAAAAGGAGCAGGTTGAGTCCTCCCAGTCGGCTCTAAGCGAGAGCGACGGGATCAGGTCCCAGAGCTTGACAGCGATTCCGCGGATTGAATGAATCATTTTGTCCGTGTCACTCCAGATGACGGGGACAGCGGCGGGAAATGTGACAGCTGACACAGACAGGGGATGTCAGGTGTCAGGACGTAACAAGGCCCGAGGTGAAACACCGCCTCGTGCCTCATACCCAACTTTTACTGGGCCGGAAAGGGATCAAATCACAGGTGTAGCAAACGTCTGTTCTCATGGATTGGACTCTGAAGGCAAAAGATAGAGCTGGAAATCAGAAAACACAGAGACAGAAAAGTACACCAAGACCAAAACGCTGTCTTGCCATGTTACGAGCACTCCAGCCTCCAGTTACATACATGAGTGCTGGTGTGGTCTGTCTAACTGAGAATTTCCCCTCTAGGAGGGAACATACTGAGAGGTGACATCATAAACCTGAAGAATAATTTATATTAATTAAACCTAGCTGAGAGCTCAGGTTGAGGGAAAAGCAGTGTACATGGTGTGGCCTTAGATTCAGGGTTGAAAAAGTGCTTTGGGACGATGAGTTGGCCTGCAGGAACACACTGGTGCGTTGATTTTCCCCTCACAGCCTACACAAATCTGTATTTGGCCCTCACACGTCACATGGGGAGACTCAACCAGTCACTGGAGAGCGTGCATTGTGCGTAAGGAGAAAATAAGGCCTGCACTCTCAAACAGAAGGCGCACAGTGCCGTGACACCAGCACGTTGCCATTGATATTTTTACACTTCCGGAAACTTCTGTGCCCGGCAGGAGACCGTCGGAGGAAAACTTCTATCAGTGACAGAGGAAAGCGGAGGGGAAAGAAACAGGCGAAAGTGATGGAGAGATAATGAGGGAGAAAGGGGGAGAGAGGGAGAGTTTTCGTGGCAAGGCCTTAGAGAGTGACATGTTATTCACTCCTTCCTGGTATCCCAGGAGGCCACACTGCGGCTGACAGGAGTTCAAGCGACGGTGACAGTCGCTCGGGTGTCCAGGTGCCCACGAGCTAGGGGGCGGCTCCCGTCACCGGCATGCTAATGAGAGGCTGTTATTCTCTGTGATCTGCACCTGACTTTAATTAAAAAAAACCCCTCGCAGTCAAACCCGCTCCCAGGTTCTGCAGCGCTGCTCAGTCATGCTGCTCTGAGATCAGTTCCAGCTGCTATCCCGCAACCGTGAGCACACAGACACGGGTTAAAACCTGCGCTAGGATGACACCGTACATCTCACGCCGATGTTCTAATGAGTGCGCATCGCAGGTGTTGCGAGTGGGATCTGGGAACCCCTCGAGGGCGCCGGCGGGGGGGCCAAACCCCCTTCACAGCTCTGGGAGAAGGGTGACGTTTACTGTAACCCCCTGTTGCACGCATCGAGATGAGTGATTCGTGGATAGGGCTGTCAGCGGCTCTGGAGGAGAAGTCCTGACAGTTTTCACATGTTGATTATGAGTGCGCCGAGGAAAGAGCCGGTAATTATAGAGCTCTCTCAGCTGGAGTGCCAGGGACCCTTGCAGCTCCAGCCTTTCCGGTTTCCTGAAGCCATTGATTATATGGTGCAATCCTGCGTGTGAGATTCTGCCTGTTCCAAACACACACAGTGAGTCAGTGAGTGAGACAGTGTGTGTCAAAGGGGGGTGACATTTGATGCTCTTCACTGAACAAAATATTTTCATGTGTCAAGAAGGTACCTAATCCCAAACACCCCCCATTCCATCACCTGCCCTACCCACCTGACCCTACTCCTCACTCCCTGGCAACCCAAACATCCCCCAAAAAAAAAAACCACAAAATTGCCCTAGTGAAAGAGAGGGAAAGAGAGAGAGAGCTCCTGGTAGCTGTAATGACACTCTCTGTTATTATTTTTAATTAGCAGTTTGGTGCATTTGGTTGTTGGGGAAGGGGGTATAAAATCAAATAAGTTCTGTAGTTTCATCTTTACTTTCTTCTCCACACAGACGGCTTCATGAATTACGAAGGAAAAAAGAACAGCAACAATCGCCCTGTGTAACTGCAATGTTGTGATATCCTTTTCTTGAAAAAAAAAAAAATCATTATGTCTTCTCTCTGCGGAGGAAACAAGTATCTATCAAGGGATGCAAATATGTTACACCACACTGACATTAAGGACAGACACGTCTACAACGCATCCTGAAAGAGACTGCTAAAAAGATTGAAGTGTCAGTGAGTGAGATGTACACACAGATTGTGGGAGGGAAATGGATCAAGGGTCAGTTAAAACGTTTTCAATTTAAAGTTTGCTATCTGCAGGACTCTTAAAACTCTTCAACAATCCACATTCTTCCTATAATATAGTGGTATAGTTTTTTCACTTTCATTTTTGCATCCTCTGCATACCCTTATCTGAGCTATTCTGAAATGGTTGCTTCTCAACTGGAATTCATCTACAACAAATGCAATATTTTGCTCTTGAGATATTGCAAAAATGTAATATTGTTTTCTTGTTCTTATTGCTGATGATATTGACAATGCAGTAACAGTCATAATGCAGATTATTACTGATTATAATATTTCAGATGAGGCATTTAGTAGTGAATATTGTTCATTTTTTCATAATTGCTCACGCAGTTGCCACGCTATGTACCAGTCAGACATGGTTTATTATTATTATTTTTTAAAATCTATTAACTTTATTTCATTCCACGGCTTGGACAAATGATGGATTCTGATCGCGAAGGTGTGTATTTTCCGACAACAGTTATTTTAATGCACGGGTAAAACGCAGTTCCTGCAGAAATAACCCAAATGCACTTAGAAATTAATACACACGTGCGATTCAACATTCGTAAATGACATTCACTGGAAACTGTAACTTAGTTAGCTGACATCAACACATTAGCAGACGGCAGCTATTCCAAAGATTGTTATTTCCATGCTCTTTGACTTCCCCCAAATGTGTGACTTCTCAGTCAGCCCCTTTGGAAACTGCAGAGAATACAGAATCATGTTTACGCACACACTGCCCCGAGTCTCAAGGGGTTATTGGCCACATATATCCCCATCAAGCGAAAGCGCAGCTGTCGGCAAACTGGTAATTTGCTTTCCGATCGCTGACTCTTTAAATCCAGAAACGTAGCAAACACGATGCGGTTGGTTTGTGGAAAATGTATTGCTAGCTACCTGATTTGCAAAGAACAGCACACGCCAAATATTTAAAGTGAGATGGCAAAACGTATACCTTGGAACAAAATAAAAAAAATAAGCTTTAAGTTATGCAAATCACCGAACAGTTTTATTTCACTAGGATTTCCAATTAACAGTTTTTGAATTTGAGGTGAGATTAGACAGGTCAGATAAAATGTTCTGGATTTTGTGTCTTTAATGACACAAACTGTATAGTAACAGATATTGTGGTTTTAATATTGAGTTATTTAATGATTTCCTAGAGGTCATGTAATATTGATATGTATTAAAAATACACAAATAATTTGTCAAATTCATGGACTGTATAAAATTTAAAAGTATACTTGTATAGCAGGAAGTGCACCAAAATAAATAAATAAATAAATAAAACACAGTGATACTATTTCAGTTCTGCTGGATCTTCATCATGTTACCTCTGATTTCGCTCCTATATTCTCTTTGCTCAGCACTTAATTTGATAGGGATGTGTTAGATATAGAGTAGACACACAATCAGTTACAAACAATCATCCCAAATGGCTGTCCACAGTCTGTATCAGTCATGGCAAACAAACATTTCACCAGCTCTCCTAAGCTGTTCTCTTTTAAATATACATGAATGATCATGTATAATTATTCTCTTAATAAAGCTGGATTATTATCGGCATGTATGTCAAATAAGCACTTTAAGTATGTTAATAATATGAACACAAGCTACTTATGTGATGGGAGCTCTCTTAAATTGTTTGTTGCAAAAAGGAAGAGATGTCTCACGGGGGGAACAGAACAAGTCACACACCCCACCCCATTGTCTCTCCACACCTCGTGGAACAAAGGGGCAAGAGGTGGAATGCCTCTTCAAATACCCCATCACTGAAATTGACCAAAATCTTTGGTTCTGGATGTACAGAATTTGATTACACAGGAGAGCTCAACTGCAACCTTTTCTTGTAAGGAAATTAAAACATTTCAGTGTCAGGGGATTGGTTTTTGTGTATGTCTACAAAGCTCGAATCGAAAGCGTGTTGACATTTAATTTAACGTCAGCGTTTACATTTCTCTCAGACAAAAACAAAACAAAGCTCTCAAGAGTTGTTAGGTAAGCACAATCATTGGAATCGGGCAGCTACACCTAACACATCTCTGTTTCAATCAGTCAGTTAGGAAAAATACTTCCCAACATTCAATAACGAAATATATCCACTACATCATTCTTTTAAACTTTTACCATCAGGGCATTGATATGATGCAGCCTTCTACTACCACATAAGTAAGTGCTGTAAAAGATAATTCCATCTGCAACATCCATTTTAAGGAATAGCAGAGGCTGAATAAGTGTTATTGCATATATGCCAAAGTTGATTGACCTCTGTCATGGTTTTGTGATGTTATTTTTATTTATTGTAATGCCATATATATGAACTGGTATGTATATTCATATTAATCCACATGCACCAAAGAAAAATCTCCATTTTGTGTGACTCTAACACACGGCATTTTGAATTTGAATGAGCTGTGTTTTCCCAGCTACAACTGCAATCCCATCACATCACTTTGCTGGTGGTGACGCAGGCACCCCATTGTCACGCTGTGTCATTTTCCCACTGAATAAATGGTGGTCTCACACAACGTTCAAGAGACGCACCGTTCGTCAATAAAGGTCACGGAGATGGGAGGGAACGGAAGTGAAAACAAATGTGGCATTTATCACGATCGATACCCAAATATCGGAGGAGGCCAGGCTCCCCTGAAAGCCACTACCGTCATCTCCCCAGGTGATACGTTTTGATTTACAAAGCCACACAAGTAGCTGAAACATATTTAACTTAAAGTGAATCGATAATGCACCGATTGAAAAAGATGGCTTGGCAAGCCTGGGAAACAAATGTAGTGAAGGGCTCTCTGTGTAGTGGGTAGACACTATAAGGCAGGAGATCTAATTCAGTAATGCTCCACCGCGGTTTCACTTTGACTTTGAAAAATGACTCAATGAGGCATTCGTCTTTGACTTAACTTCTTTATTCACCTCAACTGGAGGTAAAACGAGAACATGTAAAAGTGAAAACAATGTTGTCTTAAATACTCTATTCTGAAGCTAAGGCTAAAGCCTTTGATGGGGAGAATGAATTGCCCCTTATTTTTACTGGACAACCCCTATACCCCCAACTGACCTCTCCCAGTGATTCAGTTGCTCCAGGGTGATGATAAAACAATTACACTCTGCAGTTCACACATAGGAGGACACTGTCACTCAACCTCTCTTACATGCTCCCAGACACATGTTTGATAGAGGACTTTTCCAATGTCAGTGGCTTCCTAGAAACTCTATCATAAATCAGAACTTTTAGGAAATGAATTCTATTTCTCTATACACACAATGTTATGAGCAGGGGTTCCCAAACATGCCAGCTACTGGAATTGTGGTGAGGCAAATGTGTTATTAAGTCACAGGCTTTATACAGGAGGTGATTACACTGTGAATGAGAAATCGAGCAAACTCAGGATAATATAAATAGATCTACAGCAGCGCCTCCTTACAAGTTTACTGAAAGGAAAACAACCAACTAAAACGAGGAGCTTTTATGTCAACCTAAAGTAAAGACCCTAAGATGGTCTTTCAGACTTTTTATTTGTACATTTTTTACTCTTTATTTTTTATTTTATTTTACTTTTATTTTTATTTTTGTTGCTTCTACTCGTTTTTCTTACTTTTGCTCTTACTCCCTAGCTGTTAGTTGTAAAAACCTTTTGGCAGAATTTCTACAAATGTTGTAAAAACATATCATTGTAAAATCAGGATTTACTTGAACAGAGTCAACTGCCCTTGCCATCACTGTCCACACCCTAATCTCCCAGCTAAAGCCTAGCAAGGAATGAGATGCACGGGGACTTTGGTTAGAAAAGGTTTCATTTATTTATGAACATGATTATTCTTTTTTTACCAGTGATAATTCAAGTCACATATTTCTGTCATGGTCTATAAAAAACGACAATACTGTGAAGGTCAGGTGAACACATTGGATAACTTGCTTTTATCTTTTTGTAATAAAAAAATGACAACAACAAAAAAGGAAAGTAAATTAGTGTTAGAATTAAAAGATCAAAAAGAGTGATATTCAGTGTCCCTTTAAATTCCACAAAATCAACAAGACTGAACTAAAATCCAGCTAAACAAGTTTAAACAATATTCATTTCTACTGATTCAACAGTGGCTCATCAAATTTTTCCTCGTGGAAATCACTATGCTTAGCAGCTCTCATGTTCCTCACACAATAAAAATGTTGAATGTCTTTTTACAAATCTATTAAGGAATATAAAATGTCTTCTCAGTCGAGAATGGGCCATTTGCCAAAGGCTCTGTTCTTTACTGTGCTGTGCCATGTAAACAGATGAGAGAAAAAAAAAACACAAAACAGAAAAGAAATATAAAAGAGCTTTCCGTCTCATAAATGATAAATTATGTTGGATGGTTAAAGTTTGCACAGTGCACTGTAGGAAGTACAACCTGTTTTGTGTTGACAAAAATGAAATGGAATCATGTTTCTTTGCAATATGTTTTGTGCTTTCAAAACCTTAGCTAAAAAAATGTGCGAAGCTGATAACTCTTTTCCGCTTATGCTGTGGGACTCAAGAGTGTAGGAAACACACTAAAGAGGAGATGTGTCAGTTTAACCCTCCACCTCTTTATTTCACTGGCTATATTAGGGCGGAGCAGGTGGGATTTTTGTGTTTACAGAATTGCTGAAAGACAGTACTACCTCCACCATTTTTCATGTCCACATAACCTGTCAATATGCATGATGAGGACACCCACCTTTGACCATATCTTACACAATGAACGAGACACATACCAACACACAAGTTTTGTAATACATCTATGGAAACATGATTTTAAATTTTATTTGAGCCATCTCAACAAGTACCCTTAGCACATGGAAAACAACTGCTTTCTAAAAGTCCAAGGAATCTGCCTGACAAAGGTGTTTGTGGCTTTGTTGTTGCAGATACATTTTTTAAAGGAAAGTGTTGTAGCTTGTTTTTTTTCCCCCAGGAGCTGATGCTCATGCCAAGAACTGAAATGGGAGAAACCAAAAACGGTTGCTAAGTAACAGTTGCCATGGTTTTGATTAACTGCGATTGTGGGTGCCTGGGTGACTCAGAATCTGTCAATCACAGGACGTGGTCTGAACTCAAGCCAGGCCCTGCCTTCTGCGGGGGGCAGGCCTAGGACCATGTTAAAGAGAGAGGGGTCAGATTCCTATGTCGGTTATCTTCACGAGCCTAAAGGAAGTATGTTTTATGTTAATGAAATCACTCATCACATCAGGCACAGGAGAGGAATTCATTATTCAATGGAAAGCGATGCTTCTATTCACTCAAACCAATATTTTCACCTTCCTGTAGAAATACTCTTAAATGTGTCCAGAGTAATTAGCTATATTACATCATTAATTTGGACTCACCATTGTTGCTTATTCTTGTTACAGTAAGTTTCAGGTATGTTCACTGGTATCACTAAGTGTTTATTTTTAAACAATTAATTCCACTGAATTCCTCACATCAGCTCACAAGCAAAATCTGTCATCATGTGTTTTACAATTAACGTGCTTTCATTTGGCAACATCAAAGATCAGAACTTAAAACAGCTCACGGTCTGATAATTAAGCTGAATCCACTGAATGTAGTTAGGTACTGAAAAGAGCTAGAAATATTAAGACTAATCATATAGGATTGTGTTATATGTGTTATTATGTGTATATGTATATAGATTACCACTTATTTTTAGTTATAATCATTTTGTGCAGAACTGCCCTTCATGAACAATATGACTTTCTCACACTGCTATCTCTCTCACCACTTTCAATGGCTCTTGTAAATATCAGCTCTCTCTCTTGCTGTTCAAACATACATGTCAGACCTTCTTTTTTATTGATAATATAAGGAATATAGATATGTATAGAGGGCCATAAAGCACACACATGCAGTAACACTGTCAGCTCATTAGAGGCACCTGCAAGATACCCAAAGGAATTAAACAGGGAACAGTACAAATCAGTGCGCAGACAGCTCAAGTGGGGAAGGAAACTTCTCTCAGCCTATGGGCAGAGCTAGCATTCTGCACGTGCACTCAGAGCTGCAAGAAAGCAGTGCTCACCACTACAGCATCAGCCATGAGCGTCTAAGCAAACCATTAAGTAGCCAAACACACACACACACACACACACACACACACACAAGCCCTCTCATCACGGCAACCCTAATGAGACTCAGCCATTATCTGGCTGCACGCATCTCTTAATGATTGCTGTATATGGAAGCAAATCGAAAGATTGATATAAATGGCAGACTCTGCAAGACTGCAAGGTGTAAAAAATATGCTGCATGTCTAATTTAGGCAGTATTTTCTTTTTTTTTGGTTTCATGTCTCATGAATGTTATTTAGCATATGTGGTTGACTTCTATTTAGTCAAAAGCCCTTGGTATTTAACAGAAATGAGGCTCACTACCCATGAAAATGTGCATACATAAATAGTATCCCTCGTCCCCCTCTACACACACACACACACACTCGCATGCACTCACCCCCACACACCCCCACACACACACACACACAAACACACACACACACACACACACACACACACACACACACACAAACACACACACACACTGTCACAACTGCAATCCATCAATTTTTCGCCCGCTAAACAAGAGGCATGATACATCAAAATATGTCAAAGGTGACAGTATTTACAGTTTTGTAGCTTTCTTTTGAGATTCATCAGCATAGATGACCTCCACCTCTGCGTCAGTGTTATGGGTCAAATGCTTCTGCAAAAGGTACTGGAACATGACTGATACATGGCAGCTCTAAGTAGAGACTGACAAACGTTCACCACACAGCAATGAGGTATAGCAAGTTATAGGAGACGTAGCAGCAAGGCAGAGTTTCAGATATACGTGAAACTGGTCTCTTGTTATTTTTAGAAAGGAAGTTAATCTCTTAACCTGTAAATTAAACACATGGATTCAGTTCTTCCATTAGGCCAAACCACTGTGTGTGCATCTTTGGAGGTGGATCCATTTATCAGTTTGAGAAATGATTATTCATACAGGGGGAAAAGAATGAAGTCCTATTGGTATTTGTATATTTACAGTGTAGTTGAGTTTGTGACAAGGTTTTCCAGTACAGAGCACTGTGCCCACCCAACATGACATATACTATTTTTCTACACAGAGAATCACTCATGTTCTCTACACTGGACTTACCATTTAGGGCAGGAGAAAATATGGGGCACATTATTATCGTAATTATAATGATCATTATTATTGTTATTACTGTTGTCATTTTGTGCAAAAAAATCACATATCTGTGATTTGAACATTTTTTAAGAAAAAAAGTAAGGCAGACACATTGTTGAACACTGATAATAACCAAAATATTGCACACAGAGACTAAAGTAAACAGGCCTATAAGAACTGGCACAGCGCAAGTGTCAATTTTTTTTAGATAGTTTTCCATTTTCATCACATAAATGTACACTTTTTTGAAAGTCCAGACGGCTTAGTTATTGCAGCGCGTGATAGTTTTTAAACAAACGATCTCTCTTTAGAAAAGTTTTTCCCCTCCCCCGGCAGTTCGTAGTGAGTAGTCCGTGAGTCCATTTGGCAGTATGTCTGGGGCCGGTTGGCGGATTGGCACGGCAGGGGTGTGGCGTGGTTTCTGTCCCCTGCTCCTTCCCCCCCTCCCCCGCCCTGCCCTACCTGGGGGGTGGGGCGGGGTGGGGTGGGGGGGTGTTGGGGTTCCCCCCCTCAAATGCCTGAGGCACCGAGGCCCATGCCGGCTGCGTGGCTCATGCACGGCAGAGTCTGCACTGCTTTGGGGAAGTCGTGCGTCACTATCCGCCCATTCTCACCTCCGCTCCCGTTCCCGCTCATCCTGGTCAAGGTGGAGCTCCTCATGGCGTCGTTAATGGATTGCTGGACGGGGGTTGGAAGGTGGGGGAGGAGTGGGGGAGCGAAAATACGCATGTGAGAAATGGGCAACGAAACAATCTCAGAACGTTTGCTTTCTGCACTTTTCAGAAGAATAAATACAGGAAACTGCTGCTATCTTGGTCCAGGTCTCCCTTGAAAGAGAGATTTTAACCTCAAGGGGATAACCTGGTTAAATAAAGCTCAAACAATTAAATACATAAATAGTCACACTTTATTAGAAGGGCCTGTAACTCTGCTAGAAATAGCTTGTGCTATGTTCTACTACTTTGTATTTAACGCTGACTTATTTCTTATTTCTTTGAAGAACTAAATGAAGAACTAGAGAACTCATACATATTTAAGTCATATAAGTAAGCATTAATTTGGTTCACCAAACATTTACTAATGATGTATAAAGGCCCTTAAAGAGTGATCCAATACATATATATTACATATATGCTACATACTGTATATACATTTTATAATTACACATTAAACATACTTATTTTACACATAGAACATTTGACATATGTGATGAGCAGTTAGTATGTTCTGCACTATACATCAGTTGACTGTGTTTGTATAATGGGATTTTCTATCTGACATGCTCTCAGTAGGCTTAAAACAGTTTAGAATGCCGCTCTTCAGTTTCCTATAGTAGATCTAAAGCCTTGGTTGTAATGAAAGCAATGAAAAACTTTTTTTTTGCTTACAGCCTACTGAGTACATCATCTTCTAATGAAAGTCAGTGGGTTTTGAAAGTTGAAAGTGTAGTTACTGATCTGTATGCTCAATAGTGTGCCTTCAATCTGCAAATGATTTAGTTTCAGTTCACTTCAGTGGGTTTGGAGGATTATGTTCTTCGGCTGATACAGGCAAATTAGTTTATTCACAGCAATGATTATTGCTCTGATATTATAAGCAATGGACAGCTAATGTGACTCTCGTCACGCTGAGGAATTGGGCTTATATATCATAAACACAGTTATGAAGCACTACAGCATATTTGCTGAAGCTGTAATGATCATAAAACGTTTTCAAGGACATCATGCAGATTAAAAAGTATATGTGTGGTAGGCCGTCATCACATATTAACAGACATGGAATTATCTTTTTATGCAAACATAGCAGAAATAAATGACAAAATGGATGGATTTTACATTCATTTGGCACTTTGTTGAAGCTATCACATTAAGTTTTGGCTGTGGATGGCGGAGACACCGAATCCACAAAAATGCGCCCGAATCGTATGCTGGAATACTGCACAATTTACTGCACCTGCCACTGAACGCCATGCAGGGAAATAACAGGAGAACTAAAACGTGCTCTTGAAAATAAATAAATTTGGTCTGTGGTTTGTCTTTTAGCTCTGTGGGAATCCCTTCACACCTCAGTGAGTGACTAACCAATCTGCAGCTGCGCGGCCGCGAGATACCCGGGGCCGGCGCGGTGGAGCCGGCGGGGCTCGCTGACATTACGCATGGAGGGAATGAGCCCGGGGCGTTAGCCCTGGGGGGGGGGGGGTGAGTCAGTGTGCCGTGTTGCTGGAGGACAGATAAAACAATGCTCATCTAAATGGGCCCGCTCAGAGGGGGGAAGGACAAGACAGCGCAGTTAGCAGAGGAGTACAAAACAGATACAGCGGAAGCCGGTGAGTGTGTTGCTCTACGGCGATCACGGTTAGATGGGCGGGGTGAGGCGGCTCCAGACAGTTCAGCGTTCCTACCCCTTGGGCCTTAAATCTTAACACTTTCCGATCCGTATAGGCTGTAATTCTGCAGCTCAGTATAGGGGGCGGTAGCACCCGAGCTGTCTAACGCGGAGGAGTGAAAGGCCTGAGCGGCATGCGCGGACACCTTCATTCGCCTGGACTCGGTTCTGGACTTGTAACAGAACTCGACCAGGGCCACGAGCATGGCCAGGCCCAGCCCTCCAATCAGGATGTAGAAGACTCCGGCCACATTACTGAGGCTCAGAGCGCTGGTCTTGTCCTAAAAGCACAGAGAGGCAGGGTCAGGAACGCAGAAACACACGCGGACACACGGCACATCAGTGCTAACCCTAAAACTGCTAGCAAAGAATAATCCTGAGCTACAATGCTCTGCTGCTTTTGGTTAGCTGCTACTGTAATGATATCAAGTGCTTGGAATAAAAAATCTGTTGTTATAATCACTTGTTTTCCTTAAATCAGGAAAAAGCAAGATAGAATGAAACAATCAAACAAAGAAACAGAGCTAAACTGTGGCTGTCATTTTTTCCAGTCACATTTTTAAATGATATATCTGAGCTTTTACAATCATAATTTTCATGATACTTATGACAAGTTATAACTAAAGAACATTACAGGTCTATTAGAAAAATGATCTAGGTTTGTGCTTCTATTATCTAAAACAGCGTTTCTCAAACCTCTCCTGGAGTACCACTTGTCCTGCATGTTTTAGATCTCTCCCTGCTCCAACACAGCTGATTCAAATGATCAACTTGTTATGAACTCCTGAAGCTCCTTAACAACAAACTGATCATTTGAATCAGCTGTGTTGGAGCAGGGAGAGATCTAAAACATGCAGGACAAGTGGTACTCCAGGAGAGGTTTGAGAAACGCTGATCTAAAAGATCAAACTAATTTTTATTCCTCAGATCCGACAAATACCAACAGGAACATGCAGTCATGCACTAATCACAGGCACAGAATCAACATAATTATTTTTCATCTGCAGATTAGAGCTGGCTACTTATCATTTATCTCTCCTCAAGTCATAAATCTCCAATCCATTTGAATTACTCAGACTGGTACAGATGAATTTTGCTCATATCTCTACAACAATAGACAGAATTTGGGTTGTGGGATTAGGACATTGGGAGTTCTCAGTGGTTGGTACCATGCAGGAAGACAATAAAATATAGTATCAGCTGATTTTTACTACAGCTCTGGGGTTTACTCGGGGTTCACGCCAAATATCCAATCCATAAACAACAGAGAGTAGGGGAGGCTCCTCTGGCACTTGTACAGACATGGCCACTGAGGCCATGAGGTCATGACATCACAAAAGAAAGGGGTGTGGTCATCATCAGATTCATGCAGTTGGGTTTGGTGACCGAGTCTTAAAGGCTTTATGTACGGTCATCAGAATCTGTAAGGGTGGCATCCAAAAGCATGCACAGAAAGAGGATACGGCACAGTGATGAGGGGAACAAAGGGTAGGCTTTTCACTTAGAATGTGCCCTCATATCAGTGCCTTTCTCTCCACACTGACATTTAACCATCTGTTAGTAGATTACGTGAAGATGATTCCGGAGTCAAGTCAATTACAGGGATGACTGCGTGCCTCAGACTGTTAGTTCAAAGAATATTTCAAAGGATGTCCTGTGGATATACTGCTGTCAATGTAACTTTTTTAGAACTGTACTTTTGTCTCCACATCATAGTCTTAGAAATTGATGATAAATTGTGACCATTGCATTATTAGAAGTAAAAAAAAAAAACAGCTTCCTCCAAAAGAAGCTTTTGAGTTTATTTCAGAAAACTACATCTTATGAACTTCCTTTCATATGAAGTAAATTTTCATATGGTATGTTCACATCTACTTGATGCTACTCCAAATTTTCAAACAACATTGTTAGTTGGTAGATACACATCACAATTCTAGATGAATTTTTACACAAGGGAATGGATTAAATAAAGTGACTCATTTGGTAAATATTTATTCAAGCATGGTTCAGTTTTTTTTGCCAAGTAATAATACTTTGAAAAACTGTTCTTAGCAAAAATTCAACGAAACGATTCAACTCTGAACCATAATGCACCAGTTTACCTGGCCTATGTGCCCACCAGAGGGCGATATGTGAGTTAAATGACAGGTTGGAGAGAAAGCAGTCAAAGTGCCCAGTGCCAGGATGAGTGAGCCTCAGAGGGGTGTATAATTGATTTTGGTGTTAAATAGGACCAACTTGTGGACTAACCTTTCTTCCGGAGTCCTTGCTTCCACACTCCCCCTTATCGTACCACCATTTGTTTTTCAGTTTGTCTAAGACGGCTTGCTCATTGAGTTTCAACACCGCTAGGTTTACAGGGATTCTTCAACCAGGGAAATAACATAAATAACATTATCCATGTTATTTTATGTTATTCAGCACATAGTAAACATACACCCATTAATAAGTATGTATTTCTTTTATAAGTATATCATTAGAACGATAGAAAGATAGCACAATCATAATTTGATAGTTCAGTGTCAAAGTGATATGCATTAATACTCCATCTAGCTTTGTTGCCTTTCTCCCTACTGCAAGATGTGTATTACTATATCACTTTGGGTAGCCGGCAAACTGCAAACACTTGGTTATGCAATCAGCATTTTAAATGTAAAGCTTAAAAGCAAGCGTCATAGAGATGCTCAAGTGCAACTGGCCTCTAGGTGACGTACAACAGCCCATATTAACATAAGACTGCATGTATACTTGCATACTTTATTCACAACACAATTTAAAAAACAGTGACAAACCAGATTTCTGTATCAGAATTTTGAATATTTCTTTGTTTCGATTGACAAATTTGCTCAATGTTGCACATTCGGGCAACATCTCCCCCCCAGTGCATTGGCCGGATGCTGGGGCGTGGCCTAAGCATTTGCGCAGCTGATTTGCCGGTTACCCCCCCAATGGCGTGGTTACCAGCTGGGTCGCTCATACTGGGGCTGACCTTGGAATCACCTCCCCCGCTGCCGCACTCTCCCTTGTCGTACCACCATTTGTTTTTCAATTTGTCCAAGAGGCCCTGCTCGTTCAGTTTTAACACTGCCAGGTTTACTGGGTTTCTTGAAATGATAAAATAATACTGGTCAGTATTGATTGAGGTATGTTACGGTGAGATACAGCGTTATATGAAAACAGAATTGTTAGAAATTATCCTTGATTGCTTGATTACATTTTTTTTTACACAACACAGGCTGCTTCTATGGCTATGCATTACATATTAGAAGGCAGGTGTGTTGTATTGGGTCAGTAAGGTAATTTTACTGCTTTCAATGAAAAATAATGCTCTGTGGTCATACTTGAGACAGATTTTACCAAGAAAGACATGGGACACAGACTCTGAGGGAGGAGGCAGATATCAGCTATGTGTTGGATTCTGGGTGCTGCCTATTGGATATGTTTTCCCTTAGATTGTTACCGATAAGATTCAAGCCCCCTAACCCTTTATTTAGAACTCCTTCATTTGCTTAAAAGATAAAATAAACTTAAAAATATCTTTATCATTAAAAATTCCTACAACCTTGCATATTTTTCATTATTAGCAATACTATGTGACTATGTAGTAACACTCAAAATCAAAAAAAAATTTCTATTTTTTACATTTACATTTACATTTATTCATTTGGCAGATAAAAGATAAAGGTAACTTTTGTCTTCATTTAGGCCAATTGGACTTTTTGGCTATCAAGCTTTTAAGATACATTATGCAGCCTCTTTCCTTTGTTTACCTTTTATTTGTATTTCTGATTTGACTCCAGTAACTTCTTGTTCTGGATAATAACATTAATGAATTCAAGACAGAGGGACTGAGATTAATAGTTCTACCTTTCAAAAAATAATATGACTGATGGACCTGAAAAGACCTCAGAAAAGACAGCAGCAGGACCACTGAAATATGGTGCTGCTTGCAAGCCCAGAGAGGCTTCACTGCAGAGACGCAGGGACCTCTGTGTCCTATCCTCGAGATCTTCCTGATAAATTTCTAGTTAAGTACTGATGCTGAAATAATTCAGTCGTAACGTGGGCCCTCCCTTCCTTTCCCCCTGAGTTTGCAGCGGGTTGTAAGTTTTCATGTGGTCGAAGAGGAAACCCAGTGTAGCTCAGCCACACCATCACGAGCGTTACCCAGATATCAGCTCCTCCGGCCTCTTGGCCTTCATGCCCTGCTACAGCCGGCCTGCTGCGGACAGAGCTTCCTTTGCATCGCAGGTAGCAGGAACGCTGGGCAGCAATGCAAACAAATCTTGGCCACGGCAGCCTTGCGCCGGCAGAGGTGTCTTTCTCAGTAAAACCCTCGAATTCTTTCTTATCCCGAGACAACCAGACAGAAAGAAGTCTTGGCGCGTTTATGGATGATCAACAGAAACCCACATCCAGTTTGGGAGAACTGATGAGAGCTTGACTTTGGAGGCGGCAGTGTTCTGGTGAGATGATTTTGTCAACTAAAAGAAGACATGAATGGGATTCGCAGGAAAACACACAAGTCAGAGGATGGCTAGAGAAAAAGGCAAGAGAACCCATGCCAACATAATTTAATGTAGTCTTTCCTTACATTGATATTGTGTTAAATCATGAACTATGAATGTTTTTCTTTGCATATATCTGTATGCATGGCATGAGGGGTGTTCAGGAAGTGCTGAGGCTGACAGAGAAAAGAAACAGCTAACACTGTGTACTCGAAAATGTTCTCCATTTAAAAAATGATTTTTTTTGCCTGCCATTTGCCCTTAGATAATAAGGGCAAAATCAGCAGTTCAGCATTGTCTCTTTGTTCACATCCAATACACTTAATCTCCAGCACACATTAGGAGTAAATGAAATCTGTCTTTCCTGGCAGCATCAGATATCACTGAATGCCCCCCCCCCCATACTGTAAATGTATGTCATAATCAACAAATTAAATCTCAAATATGGCAGCTAACTGCATGCATTCATTCCCACCAGCCCCAGGGTGAAGTAGAATTACACATTAACAAATTCATTTTACATTTTTTCGCAATGGCTGATATAGAGATAGCAGTACAGTATTCTAATTTGAATACTGCCCTAGGTGGCATGTTGGATGTCTTTAATTTCCAATCACTGTCAGATGTTATCCTTCCTTTATGCTAACTGCTCAATAAGGTGAAACACTGCACAATAGTTTAACAGTCCTCTCCCAAGGAGGTTACATTATCATAAGGAAAGGGCATTTAAAGATTCGTCAGGTTGTTTTTAAACCTTTGACGCCCTGTTCCATGCTTTGTATTGCATCTATATATGTTTTGAGTCTATATAAGACAGATCACTGCTAGTGAAATCACTATGTTGAGCTAGAGGGAAGAGGATGCAAGCTATAGTGCCAGCATTCTCTCAGGTCATTCATCTCATTCATAATCATTTTTCAAAGCATGTTTCTTATGTCCGTATTCCCCTGTTGGCAGTGATCCTTAAGCTAGATTTACATTTTACACACATTAATCACTGAAGGACTTGTATAAGTGCAAAAAATGGAAATATTAGATGCTAGCCCCCCTCATAAAGATCCTGGCTTGATTTTGCATGTGCTGTCCGTTTAGCCAAAAAGCGGCCACTCCATTAAGAAGAATTAAGAACCAAGCACTAAGTAATTAAGCATGAAATTAAGAGCATACAGCTGCTCGTCACACAACAGCCTTCAAAGGCCATGTCACATTTTATGTCTGCTATTCCTAAGGCCCTGAAATTCACAGGCAGTGAAAGGACATTTCAAAACAAGTGTGGATGCTTTTTGAGAGGATAAGGATAGATAATATTTCCACCAACAACTTATGCAAGTACTCTAATGAAGCCAGCAGCAGCAGCAGCGGCGGCGGCGGCGGCGGCAGCAGCAGCAGCTTCTGTAGGATCTGTGCACAAAGAGTCTGGGGAGATATGCTCACACAAACATACAGATCTACTCCGTGGTGAGGGAGGTTACCTTCCACACAGCCAGCCATGTAATTTGAAACAACAAACTGATGACTTCATATGGCGTTGCTGCTACTATGTTTAAGTTCACCTCTACTCAGTTTTATTTATTCTGCTGAACAACAGGTGAGAAACAAAATCTAAACCTAAGCTTTTTTCACTTTGCTGCTGTTTCTGCAGATGGACGTTGCGACTGCAACTTTCAGTATAACGTCCCTCACCACTGAACTGCGCACATTGCGCAAGTGACATCATCAGTGATTTCATGTTTCAGTCCCTACATGTGAGTGAAGGTCATGCAGATATTCAGTGAGGTAATGACAACACAGTGATATTTACCTTAAAGGTGACCCTTTGGGGGTCGCGATGCCGTAGCCCTTGGAATCCAGGTTGCCCCCCACCTTCATGGTGTCACAGGGTTTGCGCTGTTCGATGTACTCGTTCATGGTGGACTCCAGCAGGTAGGCGTACTTTCCTTTCGACTTTCTCACCCGCATCACGCCTTCGTCTGTCGTCTTCACAAAGACCGAGGGGTCTGCGGACTTCATGTA